>CAJVGC010000065.1:47468592-47513182 GCA_910822075.1 Senecio squalidus
AGTTCGCCCCTGGGGAGCCCCAATTTCCCCTATCAAAGGGAAGGACATATCTTTCCGCCTGTACACCGATTATCGTGAACCTAACAAGCTGACCGTCAAGAACCGATAATCACCCCCGAGAGTCGACGACCTCTTTGAACGGTTGTTGGAAGCAACTTGCATCTCAAAGGTAGACCTCTCCCAGATTATCATCAGCTTCGTGTCAGTAAAGCCGACATTCCTAAAACCGCATTTCGAACTCGATACAGACATTACGAATTCCCCGTCGTGCCGTTTGGTCTAACCAACACACCAGCAGTACTCAGGGACCTAATGAACAGAGTGTGTGGGCCATACTTAGACTAATTCGTAATCGTATTCATAAACGACTTTCTCATATACTCCAGGAACAAGGAAGATCATGTGTAACACCTCGAGCCCATTCTAGAACTCCTCAGAAGTCGGAAATCGTACACCCAATTCTCGAAGCATGAATTCGGGCTCCAAGAGTACATTTCCTTGATCATATGTCCAACCGGGGAGGAATTCGAACTCAGACCAGACATAACCCACTACTTCAAGGGCCGAGCGTGGATTCCGAAGTCCGAGGATCTTCGTAAATTAATTCTGGATGAAGGCCACCGTTCCCGATACTCCATCCACCCCGGTTCAGATAAGTTGTACAAGGACCTTAAGGAGTATTACTGGTGGCCGAGCATGAAGAAAGACATCGCCTTGTACGTAGCCAAGTGTATCACTTGCTCCAAGGTCAAGGCGGGATATCAGAAACCCTCAGGAATTTTGCAGCAACCGGAGATCCCTATGTGGAAATGGGAGCGAACCCCCATGGATTTCATCACCAAGTTACCCCGGACGGCAAAGAGTAACGACACAATTTGGGTAATTGTGGATCGTTTGACGAAGTCCGCTCACTTCTTGCCGATACAAGAAACCCACTCGATGGAGAAGCTCGCGCAAATCTACATCAACGAGATCATCTCTCGCCACGGTACACCTCTTTCTATCATTTCTGACAGAGATAGACGGTTCACGTCTCGCTTTTGGAACGCACTTCAGAAATCTCTCGGGACGCGATTGGATCTTAGTACAGCTTACCACCCTCAGACCGATGGTCAAAGCGAAAGGACGATCCAAACGCTTGGGGATATGCTTAGAGCATGTGTAGTTGACTTTGGAGGAAGTTGGGATACTCATCTTCCATTGGTCGAGTTCTCATACAACAACAGCTACCACGCTAGCATTAAGTGTGCTCCGTTCGAGGCCTTATATGGACGCAAGTGCCGATCGCCGCTTTGTTGGCTAGAAGCTGGTGATCGACAGCTCCCAAGGCTCGACATTGTTCAAGAAACCATCGACAAGATCACCACAATCAGGGAGCGACTGAAGACGTCCCGTACTAGGCAGAAGAGCTACGCCGATAACCGAAGAAAACCCCTCGAGTTCCAGGTCGGCGATCGAGTACTTCTCAAAGTATCGCCATGGAAAGGGACAGTTCGCTTCGGGGAAACGCGGCAAGCTAAGCCCGAGGTACACCGGACCGTTTGAAGTCACCGAGCGTATTGGTCCAGTAGCCTATCGACTCCAACCCCCGCCAGTTCTTTCCAATGTTCATAACGTGTTCAATGTCTCGCACTTGAAAAAGTGCCTATCTGACAAGTGCCTGTCTGATGAGACCATCGTCATCCCGCTCGACGAGGTCAAGATCGACAACAAGCTCAATTTCATCGAGGAACCGCTTGAAGTTGTAGACCGTGAGGTCAAGCAACTCAGACAAAGCCGTGATCCTATTGTCAAAGTTCGTTGGAACTCCCGACGTGGTCACGAATTCACGTGGGAACGTGAAGACCAGATACGTCAAAAGTATCCTCACTTGTTCAAAGATACTTCTACCTGATGTGACGAGTCAAATTTCGGGACGAAATTTCTTTCAACCCGTGGATGATGTGACAACCGTCTAAATTTCAGGTGATTTTCAGTTACTTAATCGGTTCAAAACTCTAGTTCTCTTTTATCGTGTTCATATTGTTCGGGTTCGTACTTATTATGTCTTTTATCGTCGGAACTAATGTCGGAATCAAATTATAAATCCTAACACCAAATAATCGATACAAGAACTTGACTAAGTTCATAACGGTAACTAAAATGATTCTTGTCCTTAACTAAATTAACGGAAAACACAAAACGTCAAAAAGCTGGATTTTAGGATCCAGCCGGCGGCTGAATATATTCAGCCGGCGGCTGAATCCCGCAGCCCAGCTGGCTGATGACTCATTTCTGCATGCGTTTTCATTGGACCTCCTTTTGTTAGCTCGGGACTGGCCATCAATTACTGCCAATTGTGACCCCCAAGAGCAGTCCATCACCCCCTTTACACACTTCAATCCATTTTTCATTTTCATTTCAAATAACAAAACACACACACACTCCTCTCAAACTCTCTCTACTTTCTTCAAGAACATAACACAAAAACAGAAACTAAACACCATTTTCAGTCCATTAACACACAAATATCAACCATCTAATCCATCAAAATCGTCCAAGAATAAAGGGGTAACAAGGAAAAGGTTTAAATCGGGTTTCCAAGTCGTTTTTGAAGCTAAAGCTCATCCAAACCGTCACTTTACTTTCTCCTTCGGTAAAACACTTTCTTTTTACTATTTTTATACATATCTTGGCTTGCATGTATGATCTAACACATAAAAATAAGTTTTTATAAAGTTTTATAACCATTTTATTACAAAAACGGGTTTAAACAAAAAGGTGACTTAGATCTATATATTTGTGGCTAAAAATCCAAAAGAAACTGATATTTGAGCACATATATAAGTAATCTTGATGAATATTCAGTTGCATGTCGAAATCTAGCTCAAAAACGCTTAAAAACGCAAAAATGGCAAAACTGTAAATCTGTCTCGGCAATTCAGCCGCGGGCTGAAATAATTCAGCCGCCGGCTGAATTCAGCCGCGGGCTGAAATAATTCAGCCGCGGGCTGAATGGTTCTGTTCACAAAAATTTTATTTTTAAAACGTTAACGGATAAATCAAGAAACAATTACTTTTCACAGTTTATAAACATGATTTAACAGAGTACACAATTGTATTTTGAAGGATAAGATGAGGTGTTTAAATCACTAATTCATCATAACAATATATAACGATATTTTATGAATTGCATTAAGCGGGAAAGTGGATAGGAAATTTTGGACATAATTTTTATAACGCGGAAGCGCTGCCCAATTTTCACCGTAAATTACATTTCAACTTCAGTAACATAATAACTTCGAGACTTATACACTTTGACTTGGAACTTTGACACATTTTGAACATAATGGGACATATCGAATGATAAAACGTACACGAACATATAAACCTTATAAAAGTTTTCGTAATAATCTTTTTGGGACAGAATCTAAGTATAATAAATTGAGACTCAAAAATGTTAAATTGGAACTTAACATAACTCAAAATTATACTATATAACTTATACAACATTCCGGTGTTCTAGGTCGTTTGTGATTCCCGACGCGTTCCGCCTCTCTTTGTGCTAGTTCATATCTCTTGACTTCGCAAACCGTGAGTTACAACCCCACTTGTTTTTACTTTTCGTACCTTTAAACATTATTTGGGGGAAGCATAAGATTACATGTTTTGTAACTGTTAACACTATTTGCGAACTATTAAACATTTGAAACTTGATACATTTGGTACTTACTGAAACGTGTTCAAAACTCTGAAACATTTTAACATTGGAACTGTTCAAACTTGGTACTTTTGCAACTTATTTGGAACTATGGAACTGTTCAAAACTTGGTACTTGTACAAACTATTATGCGTATTTGTGTTATTGCCTTAGCGGGTTAACTAAACTAGGATACTTGTTCGCAACCAATCCTTGATGGATATATAAGCCCGTAAGAGTTCAGTACAATTTTTGCAACATTGTTCAATTGCCCATTTTGGTTCAGGTTCACTTATACACTATTAGCAATAGCCGTTAGTCATATGGGTATCGATACTTAGGAGGGGTCACTCCTTACTCAGGGTTAGCGTCCCAAGTACATATTGATTAGTTCAAACGTTCAAACAATTAAACATTTTTGGGCTAGTTCACGACCAGTCAATCGGTTTAGTGTATACTTACTACTTATATTATACCAAGTGATTGATACGAGATACCTTTATTTAGTTAAACACATATCCCATACGCATATACACACTTTTAGCGCCTGGATTCCGCTACAACTTTATTTTAGCGCCTGGATTCCGCTACAACTTTATTTTAGCACTGTTCCGCTACAACTTTATTTTAGCACTGTTCCGCTACAACTTTACTTTAGCACTGTTCCGCTACAACTTTATTTTAGCACTGTTCCGCTACAACTTTATTTTAGCACTGTTCCGCTACAACTTTAATACAACTTTATTTTAGCGTCTGGTTTCCGCTACAACTTTATTATACGAGTTTGTTTAATTATTTTACTCGCGTACATACAAAATTTTACTATTTACATATATGTTCAAACGTCAACTCGTTCTTTTTACTTATGACGTCAATATATGTTTTACAACTTTCTATTTTTAGAAACTTTCTCGAACTATAAACTGTTACTCACTCATTACTTTATGTAGTTGACACTTTATCTTATGTTTCAGGAAATTAAAGTAAGTGTTCGGAATGCATGGCAAAGGAGGGTCGATATGGTTACGTGAGGCGCTTATCGGGAAAAGACCTTTCATTTTTGGGAATTTTAATTGAAACCTGTACTAGTATTTTATTTTCAAATTTATGAACTACTTGGTTGTTGAACTTTGAACAATTCTATTTTGAAATGAAATGACTTAAATCGTTTATGTTTGCTTATGACCGTGTAATGATCTTCCAGCTCTCACATTCCGTATTTCCGCTTTAGCGGGGTGTAACATTTCTTTATTTTCTAAAGTTAAATTATCTCATATACCGTTAATCGTTAGATGAAATAAATTATGTCATTGCGATCGTCTTGTGTTTATCTTCAATTAGAGTAGTGATGTTATATATTTTCGACAATTTTTCTTTTCTTTTATGGATATCGAAATTAGAACGATAAGCACCAATACGTAAATATTTATAAAAGAGAATTAATATAAAACGTATAAATTACCTAAATTTAAAAAAAAAGATTGAATTGTTACAAATTTTTTTCTTTTTCTTTTTTTGACACAAATGTGATAGTTTTAAAATCATATATGATAGTACTAAAATAACATGTGATTGTACAGTAAATCATATCTGATAATAATATATATGTAAACTTTCAAAATCGTAAAACAATAACATATATGATTTTCACTCTAAATATGAATTTTAAAACACAAGAATATTATAACCTATATGGACCCGAAAAAATGTTTGAATTTTTATGACTTTTACTTTTTCGTTTATGACAAAATGTTGAAATTCGTAAGATAACATCACATGTAATTTTTATATTAAATTGGAATTTTAAATTGTAGATACGATATATCATGTATATTGAACTACAATAAAAAAAAGAAAACACAAAAAATTACATGTTATACTACTAATATCACATGTGATAAAATATGATTTTATAATATAAAATTTCAAAAACCATAAAAAAAAACGCAGAATTGTTTTTCATCGAAAATATATCTAGTGGGTGCTTGATAGAAAGAGAATTTGATGCTCATTGCAATAGTGTAATTTATTCGTTTAATACATTTATAGTTGTTGAAATAATTAATTTTAGAAAATAAATTAAAGTGAGTTTTTGATATAGAAAGTTATGATTGGTTTATTTGATCTCAATCATTTTTAATTATTTTATGATCTAAACCATCTATACTAATATATAAAATGTATAGCTCTTTTTTTAAGATATATTTTTAAGTTGAACAAATCTTGATTATTTATTATCATTTATTTTTATAAATTAATATACATTCAAATTTTGAGTATAAAAGTATAAAAGTTCTAATATTGGGTTTTAGAACTTACAAATAATTAAACAGATTTTTCAAATGTAATTTAATATAAGGTTTTTATCATTTAATATAATTCTTTTTAATGATGATAATCTTTAATAGTTGATTAATTAGTAATAAAGTGTGACAACCGTCTTAAATGCAGGTTGAGTTCATCAACTATTAACCTCAACTACATACTTGTGATACTTAACATAACTAATCTTATTTGTTACGTAGTTACATAAGGATAACTTATTATTAAGCTAAGCTCTTAGTAACTCATGCAAAACTTTTAACGTAGGTTTTACGTTACATAAATTTTAAACGTGTGTGTCTCGGAATCGGAATCGAATCAATAAACGAACCCTAATACCAAGAAAACATATAATGAACTTGTCTAAGTTCATTGCCAAACAATCGTATACTCTAAACAACGCAAGTGCTTAACGATAACGCAAATGAAAAACGAAAAACTGAAATTCAGCACCCCGGTGCGCCGCACCTATGCCTCAGTACGACGCACTGAGGTACATAATTATTATTATTTTTTTCTTTTTGATTAGTCATTACAATGGGGTTTAACACATGTATATCTGGTTAAAACGTGTCCTAAGCTTATAATTCAGAATATGAGTCATCTATACATCCATACATAACACACAATCATCCCTATTGTTCATTCTCTTTTTTTACAAAATCACACACACATTAACATACAAACACAACACTAAATACATACAACTTGGAGTTTTTGGGAAGAATTAAGGCAAAGAAAGGGAAATTGCAAAGGAGATTTCTTGATTGTAAGTATTCTTACAAGATTTATATAAACATTTTTGTATGTAAGTATCATTTTGACATGATATTTTATAAACTAGAAAGTTTGATTATATGTGTTGATTAGAAACATAGATTGAAATTACACAAAAATTGTTATTTATAAACATAATATGATCTTGTAATAAGATAGATTTTCATATGATAACTTGGATATAAAATGGTTATTAAGACTTATATGTAAATCATAACTTTTGAAACCTAAAAATTATCATGTTTACAATACTAAACTTCGATTGGTTAAGTATAATTTTTAGTTGATATTTGATTAATATTGTTTAAAGATATGAGTTTAAAAACTTGGTTATTATAATACATAAACATTACTAGCATGAAATTGTAGTAGCAAACAAGGATATTGAATTTATAAACTAGAATATGATTAAAGTTACCAAATATCAAATGTTAAAAATATAGTTTGACATAAGATTAAAAAGGACTTAGAATGTCTTATTACAAAAACATATAAAATATTGACTTAAAATGAAAGCTTATTGATTTTAGACAATTATCGGACTATTTGGACTTAGAAACTAAAGACGAGTATTTTGGACAAAATAGGTTAATAAAGTTAAGTAACAAAGCTAGATTGAAAAACGTTAATATTAACTTATATAAACGAATAAAAAAAATACTTATACGATATTTGGTATTATAGGATTCCGTTGATTCCGATTCGATATTGCACGAGATTTACGAAACACACCGATTTTCTACAACAAGTGAGTTACAAACCCCTCTTTTAAACGCTTTATATATTTTGGGGTGAAATACGAGTCTTATGCTTTAAACGTTATTCTTGATATCTTTAAAAGGTTGTTTTTCATGCTTAAACGAGATACTCTTATGCTTAAAAACGATAATTCTTATGCATGAAACTTATACTTTTATACATGGATTGTATGTATTTAAACTTATACGTATGGTACCACTAAAATTCCCAATACTACCAATAGACATTAGTTGCTATTAATCCCTTTGGAAAGGACTGTTAGTAATTTGTGGATAGCGCTATTAGGGTGGTTAGACCCTCACAACAACGTCAAATAACGATTGTGCACGATTATTAATAGGGTAGGCTTTAAGGCTTAGCAACGAATCATTGGGCAATACATTAGGATGGTCACAACACGCATATGCAAAATTTATATACTTATACATTACACAAACGTTATGTGCGTCTAAACTTATATGCTTACTTAAACTTGTAACTCACTAACTACGTTTTCCGTAGTTAACATTTTACTCGTATTTTCAGAAAACGAGTAAGTTGCTGGTTATGCTTGTAGATTACAAATGACTTTTGCGGGTTTTGGCTGGATAACTTCAAGATCAAGGAATGGTTTGGCGGGTTGGATTTGAACGTTTGTTACATTATAAACATGCTGTAAACCTAAACTTATGTTGTTTTGTATACTTAAACGTTGGTTTTGTATATATGTAAACTTGGTACTTATCTATACACTTGCGTAATGACAACTTCGCTCTTCACACCTCGTGTTTCCGCTTTAACGGGGTGTGACAGACTTGGTATCAGAGTCAAGGTTATAGTGAATACCGATTTTAAAAAAAATCAAACTATAACCATTTTTCTAAACGAAGAATTTTATTTAACCAAAACATGAAAGCATTGTTTAAACTTAAATTATTCAGAGCCTGATCAACTACGAATAATTTAACTTAAATTATGCTAGAACGGGAATGGTAAACATTTTAAACGAACATTCCCCGTATTCTTGAAGTCGGACCCGTATAAACTTAGATGCTAAACTTAAGATACACTTTATGCTCAGTTTATTACTAACATTAACCTAAGTCGTAGTGCTAATTCAACTCATTTCTTGTCTAGGCTATGCCGAATGGAAAGGAGATTATGTTATCTGATGACGAATCTGAGTCTTCTTACGGATCACTATCACGCTCTAGGAGTCAGGAGCCGATACCACCTACGACTCAGTCCGTGCCTGCTTATTCCCCACCATTTCGTAGGATTGCTAGAATGAGGACGGGTCCTCGCGGCCCGATGCCGATTTTCTCTCCTCTCCGTCAGAACGGGGAAGGATGCTCACGACACCCGACTCACTCTACTCGGCGTTCACCAGATCCTTACTCGAGGCCTCAGACGGTGACGGAAAGGTATTCTTTCGATGTACTGCACGCGGAACTTATGGCACGCAGGGCAGTCCGAGCGACACGTTGGTGGATGATGATATGTTTCGTGTATGTGTTCCTTATGGTTGTGGTGGTTGTACGTTGGGTTTAAAAGTTGTCGGTTGATGTCTTTTAGTTTGTATGTATGACTTATAAAACGTTGTAGTTGTAGAACTTGTAGTTTGTGGTTGGTTGTAAACATAGTAGTAGTTGATGTACGACGATGGTCGGAGATGTTGAATTTTGGTTGTAAAAAAATGTACAAACATCGAATTTTGAAGCGTGATATATATAAAATGGTCGGATTATAACTACAATTGTTTATGTTCTTGTTATTTATCGTTGTTTGATTCTAAAGCGAAAAAGTATCAAAACTCTAAACACGAGTTCTCTCTTGTGTAGGAAAATGGTTGATCGCAACGCTGACCACATTGCCCAACAAATCAACGATCGATTGAATGAGGCATTACCCGACCTCATTGCTCGAATCAATTTGGGCGTGAATCAAGGAGACAACGTGGAAATAAAAAATAACAATGAACTAAACAATAACCAAGGATGTGTTTATAAGACCTTTATATCCTGTAGACCAAAAGAATTCCATGGTACTGAAGGTGCCATAGGACTTTCACGTTGGATTGAAAGCATGGAAGCGGTACTAAGGATCAGCCAGTGCGCTCATAATCGAAAAGTGGAATTCACATCCTATATGCTCCAAGGTCGAGCTTTAACTTTGTGGAACAACCAACTACAAGTCAAAGGACATGACGCTGCCTACGGTATGACATGGACGAGATTCAAAGAACTGCTAATAGTACCAAAACTAAACATAAATTTAAATCCTGATAAAATATAAAAATCGAATTCCAAAATCTAGATTCTTATACATCAACCTAGAGATTGTGAAATCTATACGTCTAGAACACATGTAAAATTCGTGGTGGTGTTGGTGTGTATTACTCACCGTTTTTCCATTTTCTTTTTAATTTTTTTTTGAAGCTAAGATATGAACAAGGTCTTAAGATGAAGATTAAATCAAACAATGTTGAACTAGTCTTCTTTTGTTTTCTTTTACTTTTACTATTTGACTTCAATCGAAAATGATAATTTATTGTACAAAACTTGCAAACCAAGCATAACCAAGTGAACCAAATTTGTAACTTACTCCAAACAAAATTAACATAAAATAATCAACTCGGGTCCACCATTTAACCTACCAGGTCACCACGTGGTGCACCATCTTTTATAACCCGACCCCAATTACTACGTCTCACAATCAACACTATTACTCAGCCAAATCACCACAATATTCATGAAAATCTCACCCAAATTAGCTCACCAACAGAAAAAGAACACACATAGTTAATATTTGGACACAAATAATTGTAATATGCAATATAATATACCTCCTTTTTTGTAGAAAAGTTGTGTTCTAGAAGAAAAAAAAACACAATACATATATAACTATTGTCATTGTCATTTAGCAACATATGATAAGACTTGTATGATATACATGTTCAAGAAAAGATTAGCATCTCCCCATGTAAAATGAGATGCAAAGTTGGAAATTTAACTATCATTGAAACAAAAGTTATCTAAGTTCAAATTAGTCCTGATTTAAGCATATATAAGGTGGTGAAGAACAAACGACCTCCCTTTTTTAGAGTCCCGAAAACGTTTTTTATTTGTTATATATTGAGGATGTGGGACCGATTCAGGTCAAATTCAGACCTATTAACGGTCCCAAATCCACATGAATCAAGTATAATCATACATCTTTTTTTATTTTTGACAGGCAAAGCTTTTTATTAAACACCAAAAAATACATGAAAGTACACCAAAATTAGGCTATAAGTTGAAGCACTAATAACGTCTATTCTACTACACAATTCAATGTATTTAGATCTATAAAGAAAAACGCTCCAAAGGTTTGGAAGTCCACGTATTCCAATCAAGTTTTCGGCAATTGTTTCTATTGGCATTCCAAAGATAGGAAAGACTTTGAATTGTTGGAAAAATGTCAGATTCTAAGATAGCCTCCATTTCGTTTGTTGTTGCGTGGATGATCGAGTTTCTTCTTCTCCATATTGTCCAAATTGCTACCAAACATACACCGTGGAAAAGTTTTGCTATACTCCCATTATTGAAGAGGTTTGAATGTCCCACAATAGTATCGTTCAAGCGCATAGTAGATGGGAGAGTGATGTGCCACCAACAGAAGATTTTCCGCCAAATTGGAAATGTTTTTCCACACAACAGGATGCAATGTTCTAGATTTTCCTCCTTTGAATCACATAAGGGGCAATACACCGAGTTTAATTGAACCCCTCTATTTAACAAACAACTTCTGGTGGGTAACCGATTATAATGTGCGCGCCATGCGCATATGTTTACTTTGATCGGGACAAAAGAATTCCAAGTAAAAGGCGGGTTTTGGTTTGAAGATCCTAGCAGATTGTTTTGTATTAAAGAGGATAGTTTCTTTACAGAGAAAATACCGCTTGAGTCGAGATTCCATTTCCATGTATCAGATTTTTGATGTGATAATGCAAGACCAGATAATGTGTTGTTCAATATCTCCAGCTCACTCTTTGTTCGTCCTCTGATCTCCCTATGCCAAGCCCAATTTCCAGCCCATAACACATTTTCTAGCTTACATCTATCCGCAACTGAGGCATCTTTTATTTTGTTTCAAGTGCAAACAGTCTCGGAAATCTTGTTGATAAACATTCTTCACCACTTAACCATCGTTCGGTCCAAAACTTTGTATTTGTACCACTTCCAACTGTTTCCATGATTGCAGCTCGATGACTAACTCCCGTTTCTTCAATAACATCACACGCCTTTATTATACCAGCCCATGTACTCGAGCCTAAAGACGGGTTGCGTCCACTTTGTAATCCACCATCCAGGCCATAGAACTCATTGATTGTTTTATTCCAAAATGAGTCCTTTTCCTTTACAAATCTCCAAATCCATTTCCCGAGTAATGCACAGTTTTTTGAGTGTAAACATCCAATTCCGAGTCCCCCCTTTTCTTTTGGCTGGAGAATAGAATTCCATTTAATCCAATGGATTTTTTTGGTAGCCTCTTTGAATCCCCAAAAGAATCTTCTACGAATTTTCTCTATATCATTTATTACCTTTACAGGAGCCTTAAAGAGCGAGAAGCAATAGAGAGGAAGACTCCCGAGGACTGATTTTAACAGTGTCGATCTTCCCCCAACCGATAGGTTTCGAGCTTTCCAAGATGACAACCTAGTAGTAATTTTATCTAGTACGTCATTCCATGGCTCGATGCTACTCATTCTTTTATCCACCGGTAATCCTAGATATGTGAAAGGGAGATTACCGTGGGAACAATGTATTTCACTTGCCATAACCATTACATCTTGCACGTCCACGTTCACTCCATATAGGTTACTCTTTAACAAAATTATTTTAAGTCCCGAAGCTTCTCCAAAGTATCTGAGTAGTCGAATTAAACTTTTCGCGTTTCTATGAGACCATTTGCCAAAGAACAAGGCGTCATCCGCATATTGCAATAACGAAAGGTTTGCTTCGTCATTTCTAAGAGATAAACCTTTGAATACCCCTTTAGAAGTTGCCTCAATCTCATTATTTGAAGAGCCTCAACAACAATTATAAAAAGAAAGGGGGAAAGATGATCCCCTTGTTTAAGACCTCTAGACATTTTAAACTCCTTGGTCGGAGAACCGTTTATTAAAATCGAGATGGATGCCGATGAGATACATGTTTTAATCCATTGACACCATTTACTGCCAAATCCCATTTGTTGCATTGTATCTATTAGAAAATCCCAATTTACAAAATCAAAAGCCTTTTCGAAATCCACTTTGAAGATTAACAATTTTGTTTTCGTTTTTTTGAAGTATAATCATACATCTTAATACCAGGACTCTAAAGGACGCACCAAAAAATCTCTCTCCAAAACTAAGAGCACCGTATGTGCTGCAAGGATACATAGGCTACACACCATGAATGAGAAGGTAATTCATGAGGAACATCCCATTACTCAAACCAGTGGTTCTATATACATGTATAATGAATCCGATATTCATTTCTCTCTTTACTCATTCAAATTTCACATTATAAAATACTTATTCGTATGTTGGGGCTTGGTCATGAACTACACATGTGTCGAGGACAACAATCAATTTTTCTTTTTTAGAGAGAATCACTTGGAAAATAAACGTTCTTCTAAGTAGAAGCTAAATCAGATCGAGTAAAGGTCTAGTTTCGCTCCAAAATATGGTAGGATTTATGGTGCATCATTTCGTGTTCCGCTAAAGAATGCGACGCAGTACTAATGTTTGTTTTACTTTTCTAAAAAATTATTTAATTATTTAAAATCAGAAATAAACATCTATTTTGCGACACATTAGGAGTATAATTTATTATATTTAAAAATATAAAGAGATAAGGTTAGTCTTCTCAATTGCTTCAACATAACATTTTAGTAAAAGAATTATGCATATAGAGAAAGGTTGATATGACTATTTTGCAGTTCTAGATATAGCCATATCAAATAATGGCGGCTTTTTAGTATTTTACTCCTAAACGGATTAATTTGTTAATTAAAAGAGTGACATGTTTATCAAAAGAATTAAGACTTTAATACTATGTGTGAATATACAAACTAAACCATAGGAATTGACAAAAAAAAGCCATGAATTAACCTAAGGATTAATAGGTTGTATAAATGCAATAAACTTTTTATTTTTTATTAAGTTAATATCTAAACCCGTAATATTATTTAATTTATATCTAAAACCGACTATTTTGTTTAAATATTAACCTTTGTCAACGGGTTACCTTTTTAACCGGTTACATTTTCATTTTAGTCTGGAAAATAAAAACTAGATTGAGGGATTCAAACCCTAGACAAACGAGTAGAAAACAAAGGTGTTAACCATATCCGTTAGAGTATATGTTATATTTCAAAACATTAAATATATATCTAAAAATTAAATCATCATCTTCTTTCCCAAATTGATTTGTTCATCCTCCTCACACAATCTGATTCCAGCCATACCCGCCTTCTCGTTATTCCCCAAAATAAATTGATAAATAGTTTTTTCTTTTCCCAAAATAAAAAAAACAATTTGTTATATCAATTTTAATCTTTAGATATCAATTTTGAATTTGAATTTGTGTATATATGGGTTTCTTTTGTGTTTCTAAATTGATTTGAGAATTATGCAATGTTTCCTACATACAGTAGAACACACAAGAAAACACATATATATATATATATTAACACATGGATTAATGACTTGTACGAGATGTATTCAGAGTTGTACATACAATTTCAGCCGGTTAACCTAAAAACTTTTGATATCGAAACAAAATAGCAAGTTTTAGGTATGAGTTAGATAATATTACGAGTTTAGGTATTAACTTGATGAGTTAATTATATGGATGGTCCCTATGATTTGTATAAATTTCACCACTCATTTCTATAAGTTTTTTATTACACCGCTCATCCCTAAGTTTTAATTTTGTTGCATGGTCTGTCCTTATATTGGATGTCCGTTAAATCATGTCATGTTGTGTTGCACAAAAGGGCATAAATGTCATTTACCATCTTGAATCCCAAATAACTCGTTTCTCTTTAATTTATTTTCTCTTTCTTTTAGAGCACTCGGAGTGATAATGAGTGACAATGAGGTTGTGGTGGGTTGTGGGGAAAAAGGTGATGACGTGGCAGTGAGAATGAGGGTTGTGAGTTGTTATGATAGGGAGGGTTGTGGTGGGTTGTGAGATTATTTTATTATTTTTTTATTTTTCTTAAAAGATTTAAATAAAATAAATAATACATTTATTAAAATAAAAATACAATACAATAATTAAAAAAAACACACAATACATTAATTAAAAAAAAATGTAAGTAAAAAAAACAATACAATAATTAAAAAAAACACACAATACAATACAATATAAGTAAAAAACAATTTTAGAATAAAAATGTAAGTAAAAAAAACTTTCGGATAAAAATACACATAGCTAAACTAATAAGCCAAAAATATAAAAATTAAAAAAAAAGACAAAAAAAAAATTAACAAAAGGACAAAAGATGTTATCTTCCTCATCCACAAACATCCCCAAAACCCTCATCCAACCTGCAAATTGAAATCAAATTGAAAAAAGAAAGGAAAACGAAAAAAGAAAAGAAAGAAAAAAGATTTAGAAGAAAAGAAGGAAAAAGAAACAGAAAAAGAAAGGAAAAAAAATACACAACGAATCGTTGTGGTGGTAACGACGGCGACAAGGAAGGGTGAGAACGAAGGGGGACGGAGTGGAGAACGAGGGTCACTGCTCGTTGTGGGTGGACAACGAGCCCCACAACGAGCCACTCCGAGTGCTCTTAGCATAAGACCTGCAACTTTTTTCTTTTTTTTTTAGCAAATAACCAACATTTGAGTAAAACCTTAAATGTGCATTCAGTTTGATTTCCTACTTCTTTTTTCGTTCTTTTCTTGAATGACAATGTTAGTGATTCGGAGCCACTTAGTTACATATCTCCTAATAGAAGCTCGACCATTGGGACAAACCCGAGTTTGATTTCCTACTAATTTAGATAAAATAACATCTTCGAAAGTCAAAAATCAATTAAAAGAAATCAACCCCACCAAGTAATGAAATTATCAAACATAAGTGTTTAAGATAAAAGCATCACAAAGCTACATTAAGTCAAAAGCATTTATCTTCTTTGATTTTCAAAACCATCCTCTAGGAGAAACGAAGAGTTAGAGAAGAAAGTTGCTGTGACGAGAAATCAAAATCGTTATGTTCTCCTTTTTCATTTTTCTCGATATCAGATCTGAAAGTCGAAAGATCATGGTCGTTTGGTTAGAAATAAGATGGGATTATTCGATTTTGGGAGGTGAGGTAGTAAAGGTTTAGGCATCTTTAGTGAATTGGGTGTGTATGCTCGAAATAAAACAATGAATAAAGTGTGGTTAGACGGTGGATCTGAGGGTTCCATTTTGGTTTTTGTGATTTGAGCAAGAAATATGATGAATTAAGTGTTGTTTGGTGATGTTGAATGTGATGATGAAATAAAGAGTTAATTACACGGATGGTCCTTAACCTAATACTTAAATGGTACTTTTCGTCCTAATTTTTGGATAAGTACATGACTTGTCCTTTGTTTGGATTTTGTGCACATGGACAGTCCTTTGGTCCGTTAGGGTTAACTCAATTCCGTTAGTTATATCATAATAACCAATTTACCTTTTTTGTCTTATTCGCAAAGGACTGTTTTTGTAATTTTTTTTTTCTTTTCTTTTTATTTGTTTTATAATAACGATTATCATTATTATTCCTTATTATTATTATTATCACTATAAGGAAAATCAAACAATAAATAATAAAAACTATATATGAGAAAAAAACAACTTACATAACCAATCACCAAAATAAAATGTTTGATTTCCACCCGAAAGAGTATAATTAACATTAGAAGTCCAGCCCATATTACCATCGACGATAAACCGTTTAGCCGAGACATGTGGGTTTCAGAAGCACCTCCATAATTAACGTTGAGTCCATATACAATCACTTCTCCGGTAAGCGGTGGGCGGAGATGAGACAATCACCGCCACATTCCTTTCTCCGTCCAACCCGTCAATCATCCGCACACACCGCGGTCTCCACATAGCACCATCAAAAGGTAGGTTGGGTTTAAATCTAGAACAAATATGGAGTTTTTAAAATTGGTTTTTTGTTTGAATCAAACACAGGTTTTGTTTGAATATAAACTTGTTTTTGGTTTTAAATAACGATTTGTTTTGGTTTGATCTGATTGATTTTTGGTTACTATTTATTGATAAATGTTGGGATAGGGTAGTTACCATGTCAGGACGAACCATGCCTTCGTCCAGCCAACCACCGGAAGGGAGAGAACATAGAAAGTTAGAAGTCACGGAAGGACGAAGGGCAGCATTAATTACGGACAAGACAACTGATGACAGCATTTAATGAAGAAGAGCGTGGGAGACAAGACGCCGTCCACGCGCCTCTGTATTTAATAACCATCACAGTCAGTTGACTGAAGTGGAGGAAAGGTAACCACGTCGTTGACACGTATGAGGCGACAGATCGGGGCGGACCGGTCCTAAGACATTATCCGGAGGGTAATGACCGGAGACTTACTATATAAGGGCGAGTCCAAGGAATTGAAGAGGGTCGGCTCATTCTTGTAATACACTTATTGCTAATCATTTAACTGGTTGTAGCTAGAACATTCTTTGTATTCAATATTCAATCATTTACATCATTGAATGTCTGTTCAACCTATTTAACATTGCATTAGATTCTTAGCATTATTCCTACCCTTCGTCTAGAGCCGGACGAAGGGTCTAGAGTGACGAAATTTACTTTAACATTGGCGCCATCCGTGGGACCCTGTCGTTTATCAACGATAGATTCTGGAAAAACACGGGGAAAACGCCTTTAGATCAGCAGAAGGAAAACCCCACCTGGACGGTTATCCAGGAATCTGTTGGAGACACAGGGCCACCCCCGACATTCACCTCAGAAGCGGACGAACTAGCAAGCCTAGGTACGCTTAAATCTCACCATCTTTACATACCCAGTAGAGGTGTCAATCATGATAAGGAAAGACTTACTATCCCTAAAAAGAAAAGAGCCCGATCCTGCATGGATGAACCAAGAAATAGCCTTTCCTCCCAAGAGCGAATGCTGCCCTACCTTGGATCCCATCATAGTGGAGGGACAAGTAGGTGACATCATCGTCCAAAAGATATACGTAGATACAGGGAGCTCCACGGAGGTTATTTATGAGCACTTCTTTCGACAGCTGGGGAAGTCTGTCCAGACACGCATGAGAAGATCTGAATCAGCACTTCAAGGGTTCAGTAACGAGACGACGTGGCCGCTGGGAGAGATAACACTCCCTCTAACCCTAGGAAAGTATCCACGTGCGAGGACCGAATGGATGAACTTTGCGGTGATTCAGGCACCGGCCCCCTTCGATATCATCCTAGGAAGACCAGGATTATACCAGTTAGGAGCTGTTCCTTCCCCCTTTCATGGGCTGGTGAAGTTCCCCACTCCCCATGGCGTCGCAACAGTTCGTACCAAAAGACAGGGAAAAAGGTGGTGCGCCTCGGCTGAAAGAACGGATAAATCACCAGCGATACACCATGATCCAGAGGACAAACTCGTCATCAACCCGAAGTACCCGGAACAGACCATAGCCATAGGGTCACACTTATCCAGGCCTTGTAAGGAAAAATTATTCACGTTGCTCTACAACAACATGGATGTATTTGCGTGGACACCTTCTGATATGACGGGGGTACCCAGGAGCATTGCCGAACATCGGTTAAAAACTTATCCCAGCGTAGAGCCAGTAAAACAGAAAAAGAGGGGAATGGCCCCGGAGCGTAGCCAAGTCATAAAAGAAGAGGTGAATAAGTTAACAGAGGCGGGAATCCTACGAGAAGCGAGATATCAGACTTGGGTGGCAAACCCCGTTCTTGTGGAGAAAAGTGACCACTCCTGGAGAATGTGTATTGATTTCAAGAATATCAACAAAGCCTGCCCAAAAGACAACTACCCATTGCCGGAGATAGATTGGAAGATCGATTCTCTAATGGGATACAAATACAAATGCTTCCTGGACGCCTACAAAGGCTATCACCAGATACAAATGGCACCTGAAGATGAAGATAAGACGGCCTTTTATACAGATTTTGGCATATTCTGTTACAGGAAAATGCCCTTTGGATTGAAAAATGCCGGAGCCACCTATCAAAGGTTGATCGACAAAACCTTTGAAACCCAGATTGGTAGAAATCTGGAGGCGTATGTTGATGATCTCGTCATTAAGAGTCATAAGGAGGAAGACATGATTGGTGACATTGACGAAACCTTTCAAAAGCTGAGAAGTATCAACATGAAACTAAACCCTAGGAAATGTACGTTCGGCGTGGTGGAGGGGAAGTTTCTAGGACATGTAATAACCGAAAGGGGTATCAAGGCCTGTCCTGACAAGGTAAAAGCAATTACTGAAATGAAATCCCCTGCGACGTTGGGAGAGGTCCAATGTCTCAACGGCAGGCTGGTGGGTTTAAGCCGATACCTCTCAAAATCAGCCGAACGGTCACTCCCCTTTTTCAAAGCGCTAAAGAAAAGCATTAATGTGACTGATTTTATTTGGACGGCTGAGGCCGAAGACGCCTTTCAAGAATTAAAAAGGTATTTAGCTCGGCTACCGGCCCTGGTAGCCCCAATGGAAGGAAAGGAACTATTTGTGTACCTGGCAGCCTCCGATAACACTGTCAGCGCCGTCCTGATCACAGAGGAAAAAGGAAAGCAGACCCCCGTTTATTTTGTGAGTAAAGCCCTGAGGGCTGCCGAGCTAAATTACCCACCCATGGAAAAATTGGCTTTAGCCCTAATATACACGGCTCGGCGCTTACCCCGATACTTCCAGGCATACCCAATAATAGTGATGACCGAGTTACCTATTAAAAACATATTGGCGACACCGGAGAGGTCGGGAAGGTTGGCAAAGTGGGCCATAGAGTTAGGAGCCTACGCAATCGAATATAGACCAAGGCAGGCCATGAAAGGACAGGTGCTAGCAGATTTTATCGCTGAAGTACCGATACCGCCGCCCCCACCCATGAAGGTTAAGGATGGAAAGTTGACTGTACCACCCTGCCCGGCACCAAAAGGTGAAGTATGGTTCTTATACACCGATGGGGCATCTAGCAGTTTAGGATCAGGAGCAGGTATGATCCTGGTTAGCCCTACGGGAGAAGAATTCACCTACGCGCTAAAGCTCTCCTTCGACAGCACCAACAATGAGGCAGAGTATGAGGCTTTGTTAGCAGGCCTACGAATAGCAATCAGAATGAAGATATTGAACCTCGAGGCAAGAGTAGACTCAGCACTCGTGGCTAATCAAGTAAAGGGGAATTTCGAGGCCAAGGACGAAAACATGGCAAAATACAAAGCTTTAGTGGTTGCCCTTGTACAGAGCTTCAGGTACTTTAACATTCGACAAATTCCAAGGGAAGAAAACACAAAGGCTGATGCGGCTAGTAAAATAGCATCAGTAGCCCATACGGAAAAGCAGAAGAAGATCCTGGTAGAAGTTTTAAATCGCAGGAGCACGGAAGTAGAGGTAGTGGGAGCGATAGTAGAAGACACTGACCCAAATTGGATGACCCCCATCATCCATTGTCTAAGGACAGGAGAAGAGCCCACTGACAAGAAGGAGGCAAGAAAGCTAAGAATGAAGCTCCCCATGTACGTGTTAGTCGAGGGGACACTATACAAAAAGGCTTTCCTTATGCCCTTACTTAGATGTGTAGGTCCGAAGGAGGCAAACTATGTGATCAGAGAAGTCCACGAAGGGGCCTGCGGTATGCATTCGGGTCCTCGAGCCGTAGTATCTAAAATAATCAACCTAGGGTACTATTGGCCTTCCATGCATAGAGATGCCACCGAGGAGATACAGAAATGCCAAAGTTGCCAAAGATATGCTTCGGTTCCCAGACATCCAAAAAACGACCTGATTTCAGTCACGTCAGCTTGGCCCTTCCACCAGTGGGGCATAGACATTGTAGGACCCTTCCCACTCTCCCCAGGAGGAGTTAAATTCCTGCTGGTAGCCATAGATTACTTCACCAAGTGGGTAGAAGCCAAACCATTAGCCACCATTTCCGGGGCCCAGGTGAAGAAGTTTGTTTGGGACAACATAGTATGCCGATTTGGCTTGCCAGGGATTATTATCTCAGATAACGGAAAGCAATTCGCGGATAACCCATTCAAAGAATGGTGCAAAGAGATGAGGATCCAACATAACTTCACTTCAGTCGCTCACCCACAGGCCAATGGCCAAGTGGAGAGAGCCAATCGAAGTTTGGTCGAAGGGATAAAAACCAGGTTGGATAGAGAGGGGGGCAAATGGCTAGATCAATTGTCACACGTGCTATGGGCACATCGCACCATGACAAAAACAAGCAACGGTGAGACACCTTTTAGCCTTGCGTACGGAACAGAAGCCATTATCCCAGCGGAAATTGGGATGCCAACGGCCAGAACAGGCACGCATTCTGTTGAAGAGAATGATAGGGAGCTCCGCCTTAATCTTGACTTAGTTGAAGAAAGAAGGGAAATTGCAGCAATACGCGAAGAAAAATACAAAAGACAGGTGGAAGGATATTACAACAAGCGGGTAAACCCCAAGGCTTTCAGGATGGGAGAGTTGGTTCTCCGGAACAATGAAGCAAGTAGGCAGGAAGACACTGGGAAGCTAGGCCCAACATGGGAAGGACCTTACAAGATCAAAAAGATCCTTGGAAATGGATCCTATGAATTGGAGGGGACAGAAGGAAAGGCCATTCCACGAACATGGCATGGAGGCTTGCTGAGAAAATGTTACGTCTAAGTATTGTAAAGGGGAAATTTCCCTTATTATGATGTAATAATTGTAACCCCAGATATTACATAAAATATATACCGACTCTTGAAAAGAGACGGAGATTTTCACATCCACTAGTCTGAACGTATATCCTAGTGAAGATACATAAAAAAAAAAAAGAGTCTAAGTACTCTTCTGGGAGGGACGCTTCCCAGCTTAATAAACAAACACATATATAAAAGAAAAAGTATAAAGGAGGAAAGAAGTAATCAACAGAAAAATTAAGAGGAAAATGCGTACATTGACGCCACTACGATTAAAAGTCATGATTATACAAACAGAGGTCCAAGGGATCAAATGTCCCCACATAACAAAAACAAGTTTAAATACTATACCAACTAACAGAGGCTATTCAGCAAGGGGAGCCGCTGGCTCGATCTTCAATAAGTCTTCAGCCGAAAGCTTGACATCCTGACCAAGGGCTTCAAGATAGGGAAAGGAGAGCTGCTTTAAACGATCAAGGGCCTCATCTAATTTGGCATCGGCCGCCTGATCAAAGTTGGGAGTACCTGACATGGGAAGATTCCTCTGCGACTGCCGAAAGCCATTACGTACTCCAGAAGCATACCCAGCATTGGTATACAGAGTAGCAATTTCTCCGTACGGGGCGTTGAATTCGTGACTCCGATGGAGCTTCCCGACAAAGGCCTTCACCCCGTCCCTAAGTAACCACGCCACCTTCCCGTCCAACTCATCCCTCTCAACTGAAAGCTGCTCACATTTGGCCCCTAGGGCAGAATTGTCGGCCACAAGTCTTTGGTTTTCACGCTCAAGAGTAGCCTTCTCAACAGTCAAGTTTTCAACTATGGCCTCCGCTGCGGCCTTTTCACCATCAATAGCCGCCCTATCGGCCGCCAACCTTTCCCTAGCTAAACTCACCTCAGTCTTCTCAGACAACAGTTCCTCATTCTGGATTTCCAAACTTTTTACTTTTTCAATTAGTCCCTCCCATTCAGCAAGAGGCAACGACTTCATCCCAGGATCTACACATGGTAAAGGCTGAACCCTCACAAGATCACTGTTGGTACGCTCCAGGTCACGAAGGTGCCTCTTAAGGCCTCTAACTTTCCTCTGAGCCTTGACAGACTTTTTCAGCCAGAGACTGGCCCTTCGGAGCTGAGCCCTAACACGTCTCCGGAGTTTGACACTCTCTTCCTCCGACTTTTTAACTTTAGCCTTCGCAGCTGACAAACGCCCGTCTTTCTTAACAAACGACTTCTCAAACTTGGCAACGGTACCACTGGAAGCCTGGTAACGTCCACGGACTTCCGTACCAGCCACTGCCAATTGAGCAAGCAACACGTTATAATGGTTAATCAAAGTCTCCTCCGGGAGACTCCTCCAGCGATGAGCCTCGACTGGGGTAGCAAAATGGTCCAGCATATCTTGACAAACCTCGGGATCACTCATCCCGCTACCACACTTGGCTTTCCACCCGGCCACATAAATATTTGATAAGGGATCATCCCTGTCATCTGTTGAGTGAGGGGTAAATGAACCTCCGGCCTCGGTCAATGTAGCCCCCATAGGAACGCTTTCTCCCTCATCTACGTTCTTCCCCCGGTCATTGAGAGGGGCAGGTTCCTGCGCTCTAGGCCCTCCGGAAGAAGAGACAACAAGGGGATGAGAACCCGAAGCATGGAGAATGGGGGGAGCATCTAGAGAAGGCGTAGCACTATGAGAAGGAGTCTCTGCCACAAAAGATAGAAAGGTTAGGGTCAAAAAAAAAAAAAAAAAAAAAAAAAAAACTCTTTAGGAATACCATCGGCAGGAACAAGTTTCCCTCGTTTAATCTTCAGAAGGCCGGTACTTTTAACCCGCTGTCTCTTGCGTGTTGATGGCGGAGCTGACGTACCTTGAGAACCAACCACCAAAGGAATTACGCCAGGAATCAAAGTTTGGATCTTTACAGAGGGGGGCGCGAAATCTCCAATCCCTCGCTCCAGGATACCCTTTGCATTTTCCCCTAAAGCAATCAAAGGGAAAGATACCCCAGCCAAGGTCTCCAGTTTCAAATACTCCAACAAAGAGATGGCTATACACATTGAAAGGAAAATTTCTTAAAAAAAAAAAAAAAAAAACAAACAAACAGAGAGGAGTAATATAAAGAGACGGGCAGGAAGGGACTCACGGCGACCACTCAGGTGAATGGAAGGGTCCATATTCAGGGAAGGCCAGTTCCGGCTCAAACCACCCAGCACTAGCACTGACTCGTCATGACTTCGAGCATGGATCTTGTTCATAGAAATCAATCTGCAACGTTCTACCTCCACATCAGTAAGAGGAGGAGCGGGGTCGGAAATAGAACCAGACGAAGCAATCCGCCAGGGAAGAAATATAGGGGCCACAGATCTATCAAGCCAAATGAACCTATCCTTCCACTGCTTTAAACTGGTGGGAACAAAACGAAAACACTCCCATTCCTCATCACCCACCTTCTGACGGCGTTCCACAGTAAACCAATCCCCCGACCGAAGTAATTTGAAAAAACTCCTCCACAAATTTAGGGTTGCAGGAAACCCTAGGGCATGACATAGTAACTCAAAATTAGTCACCCTCAAAGCCGCTAAGGGATTAAATTGTGCAAGACTCAACTGATAATATTCGATGACGGACAAAAAGAAGCGAGTAAAAGGGATACGAACGTTGGCTGCGTCGAAAAAACGGGTATACATTGCTATAGAGTCCTCAGGACAATCAGCAACGTTGGTTTCCGCCGCGGGATTACGAGCCCGCCACTCCACTTTCAACCCGTAATCCTTTATGAGAGCGATGAATGGGGCGTGTTTTAGGCTGCAGCGTGAAGTAAGCATATCGCCTTTAGTCATATTGAAGGGATTGGAAAAAACTAAACAGCGCGCAATGGTGTTTGAAGAAGAGGAAAAGGGGAAATGACAGTTGATGTTAAGAAGAAAAGGGAGAATAATGTTTGATTTCAGAAAATATGAAGGAAGAATAAAATAAAATTACCAAGGAATATTTATAGGAAGATGGATAATCAAGTCACTTCCCCCGTCAAATCAGAAGAATTAATAACCAACAGGCAATAATTACTATCTAAATACAAGTGGAAGAGTCAGACAATTATAGTCTAGGGAAGGCTCGATCAGAAATAGGCCTTAACTTTCCCACTCACTTCCCTAGGCTAGGGGGGGAGATGTTGGGATAGGGTAGTTACCATGTCAGGACGAACCATGCCTTCGTCCAGCCAACCACCGGAAGGGAGAGAACATAGAAAGTTAGAAGTCACGGAAGGACGAAGGGCAGCATTAATTACGGACAAGACAACTGATGACAGCATTTAATGAAGAAGAGCGTGGGAGACAAGACGCCGTCCACGCGCCTCTGCATTTAATAACCATCACAGTCAGTTGACTGAAGTGGAGGAAAGGTAACCACGTCGTTGACACGTATGAGGCGACAGATCGGGGCGGACCGGTCCTAAGACATTATCCGGAGGGTAATGACCGGAGACTTACTATATAAGGGCGAGTCCAAGGAATTGAAGAGGGTCGGCTCATTCTTGTAATACACTTATTGCTAATCATTTAACTGGCTGTAGCTAGAACATTCTTTGTATTCAATATTCAATCATTTACATCATTGAATGTCTGTTCAACCTATTTAACATTGCATTAGATTCTTAGCATTATTCCTACCCTTCGTCTAGAGCCGGACGAAGGGTCTAGAGTGACGAAATTTACTTTAACAATAAACGACTACATAATTGATTTTATACGGAATTTCGGGACGATTGTGGTCGGTGACAGTGGTAGTGAAGCATTCTTCATTAATTTAAATCTCTAATATGGAGTTTTTCTTCATTGGGGTTGTTTGTTTGCTTCTTCATTGAATGTATCAGAATGAGTTTGAAAGGATTCTAGTTACTTTGTTGGTTTAATTCAATGAGTTTGGTAGAAAAAGGGTTTAATGATAGTTGCAGATATGTGTTTGATATTGATGATGAATCCTCTAGATTAGATTAGAGAAATATAAACTTTGATTTTCCTTATAGTGATAATAATAATAATAAGGAATAATAATGATAATCATTATTATAAAACAAATAAAAAGAAAAAGAAAAAAAAAGTAAAAATTACAAAAACGATCCTTTGCGAATAAGACAAAAAGGGTAAATTGGTCATTATGATATAACTAACGGAATTGAGTTAACCCTAACGGACCAAAGGACTGTCCATGTGCAGAAATTCCAAACAAAGGACTAGCCATGTACTTATCCAAAAATTAGGACGGAAAGTGCCATTTGGGTATTAGGTTAAGAACCATCCGTGTAATTAACTCTGAAATAAATGACGATAGTATGAGAGATTAATGGGTGGTGGGGAAAGGATATTGATGAGAGAGAGAGAGAGAGAGATGAAAAAGTCAAAATGATTGAAAAAAATATTGGATGGAGATAAAATGATAAAAATGTTTTTATGTGCTGTTTACTTAACGGAATATTTAATGGGACATCTATTATAGGGATGGATTATGCAACAAAATTTAAAATTTAGGGATTAATGTTGTAATAGAAAACTTATAGAGATAAGCGGTAAATTTTTTACAAACTATAAACTATAAATTTAATGTTAGATTGTACTAAGGGGGTGTTTGTTTGGGCTTATATAAATGAATTGTGACTTATTAACATTTCGGCTTATTTTTTATAAGTCCGGATTTATTTTGCTTATGTAACCATTTATAGGCTTATTATTGTTTATTATGTCATAATAAACAGTAATAAGCCCATAAATGAATATATAAACCGGAAAATCCGGACTTATAAAAATAAACCGAAATATCAATAAGCCATAAACCGTTTATAAAAATTTCACCGCTCATCATTGACCAAATACATGTTAAAAACCTAAAAGTTATTTGATTCGGCCTTTCACGATTAGGAGTTGGACTCTTGGTGATTTATATGTCGATGTATAACTTTTATTTTTTGGCTTAATAAGATAACAACTACGGAGTAATGGGTGCGGACTGAAGCTACATTTTAGCAGCATGATTACTTGGATGAGTGAAAACCCACAAAGGATTAAAGATTAACAATTAAGACCATCAAAGTTAAGCCTGACATCTGATGTCATAAATAGACGAAATGAGATTTGGATTAATGGTATTATTAATATAAGGGTAAATGAGTCATCATATATTTGTTTCATGTGTAATAAACATAAGAGGGGACCTTATGTGCGAATCATCTACATTTTAATATAATCATATGACTAACTCGATTACACCAAATAATGTATGACATTGAAAGGTAATTTTTCCTATATATAATTGCTTGCTAACAGTTGAAACTTGTAAATATTAAATTATAGAAAATATTAAACATAATTCTGTGACTATTTTAAAACAGTTAAAGTATATGTAACAAAAGAAATAAATTCATATATTTGGTTGACAATTTCTTAACGATTTTTGGACAATTTACTTTTAACTGTCACAGTACAAGTTAGTTATAGTATACTAGTCTACTACCCGCGCGATGCGGCGGCGGCGATGAAATTTATTTCGTAAAATGGTTTTGCGGCTACAGTTTGCAGTAGTTTTGTAATCCGTCTCGTGATCCATATGCTAAGTATAACACTTTCGGTTGTTTTTCAGTCGACATGTGATATGAATATAGAAACATATATAATATAAAATTGTATTGGATTTATATTGAAAATGTAAAAAATAAAATTACAAAATCGAAACAACCAACAATCTCTCTAATGTATTCAGACTAAACATGTACTTCATTCATCACGTAAAACTTCTCGATACACAACATTTGAGGTGAATACTCTGTCTCGTTTAAAGTCTTTAACATGATTAACTAATACCTTTGTATTTTCACGTTATATCCCTCTTGACAAAGCCACATAAAGTTGTCCATGTGAAAACACGGAGTCCGGTAGGTAAACACCAACGTGCGGAATTGTTTGACCTTATGCTTTATTGATTGTCATGACAAAACTAAGTCGAATGGGAAGCTGTTTTTGCTTTAGTTTAAAAGGGAACATGTCGTCGTCAGACGGACATAGAGAAATTAATTTCGTAAAATGGTTTTATGGCTACAATTTTCAGTATAGATCTATGAACCATTTTACATGTCTTATATTTACGTATAGTTTGTTTACCAAATATCTGAATTGTTGTTCTCATTGCAAGTCTATATGCTTTAAGTGCAATCACCAAAATCCATCTCAAGTCCAAAATTACGTAGTAATCAGTCTAATACATTGTAACATGAGTGTCTAATACATTATATCGATTAAGTATGAACAAAAAAACTAAAAAGATATAATTAATGACAATAAAAGAAAACACTCTCAAAAGTATGTATAATCATCAAGGCAATAACGTTTTTCAATCATTGACCTCTTACTTTCAGTCTCATATTATGAGTTTATACGTTTATATAAAGCGAGTCAGATTTGTATTTATAAAAAAAAAAAAAATTAAAGCGGGAAAAGTTAAAAATTTTAAAAAATTTCAAATTTTTTTGAAAATATTCAAAAAGTATAAAATTTTCATCAACTTTTTGAAAATTTTTAAAAAAATTCGAAAATTTTGAAAATTTTTTAAAATTTTTAAATTTTGCCGTTTTAATTTTTTTTATAAATATAATATTACTCCCTTTATTCAGATAGTAATATATTATGAGTGTTACGTAAATACTAACATAAATTGTTAAATTTATTATCTATATCTTTTATGTACAAACAAACATAAGCCAAAACCTGTAACTACAGCATCTCACAAAGATATTTTGTTCAAAATATTATTTTGAAATAACCAATTATTTTGAGCCCAACGTTAATCTCGAAACCATAAATAACCTTGAATATAACAATAACCTCGAAAACATTTCAAATCTGAAAAACACTAATCTCGAAACCAACATTTTCACAAACAAGAAAAAGCAAAAAAAATCAGAGATCTCAAATGAAGTTTAATACTGTACATCCTAACACCTAAAACAACTACAAATGTATTTTAAACAATATTAACAGTTTAAAAGAACTTTAAGAGATATTAACATAAACTTTTGCAAACAAATTTTCAAAAACAAAATCTCGACGAACGTTTTTGAGATCAAGCAAAAAAAATCAACATATAAAGCTTACGAGACGAAACAAGGTTGAGATAAACCGAAAGCTACTAAAACTATCGGCCAACGTAAACTGACAGCCGTATGGAAACAAGCAACGACCAAGTAAACCGACAATATCAAACAACCATAAAAATAAAATAAAATACCATGACGAATAAAAACCACTTAGAGCGAACTGCAAAAACAAACAACCATATAAATCCACCAACCAAAATTTGATTGGTAGTGTATGCAGTAGATTCCGTCAAGATCCACCATGAAAAAATCAAGATATGTTTTTTTTACAGTCGATCAAAGAAAAAGAACAAGTAGATGAGAAATTTAAAAGATATATAACAACGGATTCCAACGGAGTAACCAAATATAAATAGATTTAGAATCTCGACCGAATAAATCGGTATGATTTCATATCTTACGTTTCTCACATGGAAATCAAGCAGAAATCAACAAAAACCACTGCAAAACTACCGGATTTCCTCGGGGTCACCGGATTTTAAAAAATCTGGCAATTCTCACACGAAATCTTACGGTGGCAGTGGATTTTAGTTTATAAGAAACCAAGGTCTCGAGAGGAGTTTGAGATCATATCGAGAGACAAGATTTCCGGAATGAATTTGTGTGTGTTTGAGACAGAAATCGGTAGTGTATGGTGTTTAGAAAAAGAGAGAGTTGAGAGAAAATTAATTTGTGTGTGTGTTTTTACAAAGAGAAATGAGAGGTGGGTATGTGTGGTGTATGTTTTAGTTTTAGGTATCTCTTAAATCTGCTTTGTATTTCGTGCAATGTGGCTTGTATTTTGTGCAATATATGTTGTATCTCTTAAAAACTTTTTAAAGTCAAACTACTTAAAATTTAAAAGTCAATAAATCATCATATGCATTATATAGTAGTAAAGATAAAGATAAAGATAATTAGGCCGAAGACTATAATTAGTAAACCTTATAAATTATCATCCAAAGGTTTTAAAACGTAGATTATGGCTGTCAATTAGGTTGATATATATAAGGTTGAACATAGAATAATATTTTGGTTGTGGTAGATGGGGAGGGCACGTGTTTGGGCAATGGAAATCTTTATGTTTGGGGTCAAATGAGGCTGGAATCCACGAGTGTTATAACTTTTGTCGGGCTCTAACATGCCACGTGTTCGGAGGTAATTGTTGGATGATCACGTGGTTACACGTTGACTACCAATTCTGGGTGTGATCATTTTGTTTATAAATGTTAAAAATCTATAATCTATAACTAGAATTTATAAACCTTATATTTTACTATTTCAGACACTAACAAGAATTAACTCTTCACGGTTATCATCCCAAATCGCCACGTACTGCACTTGATTCGTAGGTAGTGAGGTATTACTGTGGTGTGTAAACATTAAATTAGGCTTTTAAAGTGATATATTTTTTATAAACTATTTTTATAAATACTAATGATTTTGATAATGATCCTTCTAAAAATAATTTATAAAAATTATTAAATTAATTTATTATCTTCTAAATTATCAAAATAAGTCATATACATTTTTGAAATAGTTATTTCATTAATTGTTGTATGTTTGAGCAACGATTGTCAAACACGAAGGTGAGGTGATATCAACCTTGGATCTCCTGTGATGATCACAGTGCAAACCCAACAATCTCTTGACGAACCTAGGGTGATCAAGGTTGAAGATGAAATTAAGAATATATGAACTCTGTTTAAGCTTTTGTATGTGTGTAGAAGTGAGATGACTTGAGAAGAGAGTCCCCTTGACAATGATTTAGACCATGTATTTATATGGTCAGTTTCAAGTATATGAAACGTTGATCAATTAATGATGATCATTAATACTTGAACTGTCTTAATTAGCAGTCATAAGTGTATGGACTGTTGGTTATCTTTATTAAGACTAAAGTGTAACGCCTTACTATTATAACGAGTGCCAACCAGACGGGCGCTTCAACACTGACAGGCAGTCTGCAAGGCAGTTTTAACTTGACAGCCTGGCCTCGGCTCAACAGGCTGTGTAAACATGACAAGGAGCCTGATGTCAACCTGCAAGGCAGTTCCAACTGACGTCAACTGCAAGGTAGTTTCAACATGACGTCAACCTGCAAGGCAGTTTCAGCCTGCAAGGCAGTTTCAACATGACGTCATCCTGCAAGGCAGTTTCAACTAACGCCAACCTGCAAGACAGTTTCAACATGAGGTCAACCTGCAAGGCAGTTTCAGCCTGGCGTCATCCTGCAAGGCAGTTTCAGCCTGACGCCAGCCTGCAACCCAGTTTCAGCCTGACGCCAGCCTGCAAGGCAGTTTCAACCTGACATCAGCCTGCAAGGCAGTTTCAATTGACGTCAACCTGCAAGGCAGTTTCAACATGACGTCAATCTGCAAGGCAGTTTCAGCCTGGCTTCAGCCTGCAAGGCAGTTTCAGCCTGGCGTCAGCCTGCAAGGCAGTTTCAGCCTGACGCCAGCCTGCCAGGCAGTTTCAGCCTGACGCCAGCCTGCAAGGCAGTTTCAACCTGACGTCAGCCTGCAAGGCAGTTTCAACTTGACGTCCGCCTGCAAGGCAGTTTCAGCCTGTCAGCCTGCAGCTTCAGCCTGCTAACCTCTCATGCCCCCCAGTTAGGATTTGTCAAAACAACGGTTTGCAAGTCGTAACTATTCATTCTCTTTACGGTAAGTTTTTTTTTTTTTTTTTTGGCGTGCGGAGTGGCGAGCTGGGTACCGACTGTTTTAGCCCGGTACCGGCGGTATGGAGTGGTGAGCCAGGTACCGGCTGTTTTAGCGTGGTACCGGCGGTATGTAGTGGTGAAGCCTGGTACCGGCTGTTTTGGCGTGTACCGCGATATGGGAGCGAGCGCCCGCCGAGCAAGCAAAGTCGGGTACCGGGCAGGTTTAGCCAGGTACCGGCGGTTTACGAGTATAAAGTTGCGGGCAACGTTAGTCGGGTACTGGCTGTTTAGGCCTGGTACCGGCGGTATGTGCTAGGTAACAAAAGTCGGGTACCGTCTGTTTAGGCACGGTACCGGCGGTTTGTGTTTAGGAGCCGAGTACCGCGGCTGTTTAGGCCTTGTACCGGCTGTTTTGTCCCGGGAGTAAACCGGGTGCGTTACCGTGAGTGTCGGGTACCGGCGGTCTAGCCAAACCGGTGGCGTGATGTCTGTCTTTGTCCTTGTTGTGATTTGGCATGGTGTTGTCTAGGCTTAGCCTTGCTTTGTGTGACATTGTCTAGCTTTGGCCTGCCCAATGTTGGTGCGGCTTTGAAAAATAATGTTTTATTGGATGATCAAGCCAATAACACATTTTTGTATTTTATCATTGTATTATGGATGTTGTGTCCACGACACCGTCTTGGGTGTGCATGACAGTGTGTATATTTGGTTGTGCCTATGACACTTTCTTGAGTGCCCATGGTTCCTTTATATGCCAATGACATAGGTAGATTTGGGTATCTCTTATGTATGCTTCATATTGTGCCTGTGACACTGTGCCAATGACACTTTTGTTGGTTAACCGTTACTTTGTTTACTCGCGAGGATTGTCGCTTCCCAATGAGAAGTGCTTATCTTTTATCAAGTAGATTAAAAGACGAATATGATTGTATGTTATTTGGCCAGACAAGGTTGTCTTTCTTGGCTTCATACATGTTATATTGAACTATGTTCTTAGTTGTGTACGTGCGCATGCGTGTTCAAGTTGTAACAGTGTACATAATGAAAGTGCATGGTTGGCTTTAGACTGAGATGTCTATTGTGGCCTTATGCTTTTTGTATTGAATCCTTACTTCAATATTTATTTATTTATGCAAATGCCATAGAAAAATGATATTGTGCGATAATATTGGGATACAAGATCAGACCAAATGTTATTATTGCCAATTTCATACATAACCATGACATTCCATGTGCTTGGAAACATTTATTGAAAACATAAAAGAAAAAATGACAGTAAAGACTATCGCACCTAGATAGGTCAGTTCATATTGGCTCCCTCATGTATCATGAAGACATGTCCATCAGGTGGTCCGGGGTGTTCTGTGTCTTCCCCTTTCTTTTGCCAGGCATAATTCTTCTTAGGTGGATTTTTATTTGCTTGCTGCTTAGCGCCAGGGACAAGGTGTTCTAGCTTGCCTTCTTCCAAAGCCCGCCTGATTTCCCTTTTGAGCTCTCTACAAACATTTGTGTCGTGTCCATGGTCTTCATGGAAATCACAGTATTTATTCATGTTTTTCGTACCTGACCTATGCTCCATCTGGGGTGGAGGTGTGAAGGTAGCGCCCACCTGCTCTGTTATCAATATTTCTTTTGGTGTTTTGCTAAGAGCAGGCTCAGACGCATGTTTATCGTATGGGCCAAACCTCCTGTTGCTCCTTTCATCTCGCCGAGTGTCGGTCCATGACCTGCCGCCTACCTCTCTTGTCAGTGAGACAGTTTCCTTTGACCTTAGATAGTCATATGCCCTGTCCGTGGCTTCTTTGAAAGTAACTGGAGGTATCTTGATTAACTTTTCTTGTAGTTGTCCTAGAAGTAGGGAAAGAGTAAAACCAGAAATTTGTTGACTCTCTGGTAACATGGCGATCTTCTGGCATTCTTGTGTGTATCGCTGGATAAAGTCACGCAACCCCTCTCCTTCTTTTTGACGTATCAAATGAGCCTCTATATGAGTTCTATGTTGCTTCTTTTGTTGTACAAATTGAGGCACAAACCTGGATTTTAGATCTGCGAAATCTTGAATACTCCTCTCAGGCAAGTCAGCAAACCAATCACGAGCGAAACCTTGTAATGTTCCAGGGAACATGTGGCAAGCGACTGGGTCTAACCATTTCTCCGTCATAATAGCCTGTTCAAACAGAGCAAGGTGGTCGTCTGGATCTCGAGTACCGTCGTAAGTACCAACAACGGACGAGACTTTTTGCTTATCTGGGAGGGGGAATCTGGCAACCCAGTCACAGAACTTTGAACTAACCACTGACAAAGGCATAGTGGCTGCACGAGGTGGAACTGCTGCCGTCACTAGGGTTTGCAAGACTCTGAGCATGTCGTCAGATGTGTCCTGTGGTAGAGGTGTTGGTGGGGTGTGAATGTGTGGCTGTCTTAGTTGTTGCAATAACTGCGACAATGGGTCTACTGGCTGAGCAGGCGTCGGCTGTGGGGCTGGGCGCAGCGCTGCCACCAGCTGAGACAACAAATCTGAGGAAGTAGGTGGTGGTGGAGGCGGTGGTGGCTGAGTGTTTTGAGCCAATCTTCTAAGCAACTCAACAAGTGGATCCTCTCGAACCCCTTGAGTAGCAGTCGGAGGAGCATTCGACACATGCTGTCTTACCTGATCAGTGACATCTTCCTGAGAGCTTGTCCCATTGGAAAAAAGAGCTTGAGGGATAGATGTCACTGGCAGTGGTGGAGTAAACGTACTTGTTCCCCCCAACCTTGTGGAAAAGAGGGGACTGGTTAAAGAGGGATACCCACGCGTCGACCGTAGATCCGACACCGTCCACTCAGAGTCAACGTATGGCTCTGACAGTGGGAGGCGACTAGGGGATAGAGGAAAAGCAGGGAGTGAAGTCGTCACCGTTTCCGGTGTGGTGGTAATCACGGTGGTTATTTCTGGTACTGAAGAAATGACTTGGGATGCATTTGTTGCCTCCATGGAAACGGCTGATTACGGGGTATGGGAAAAAGAAAAAAATTGGAAAAAATGAAACGCCGTTAAAAACGTGTCTCACGGATGGCGCCAATGTTTGAGCAACGATTGTCAAACACGAAGGTGAGGTGATATCAACCTTGGATCTCATGTGATGATCACAGTGCAAACCCAACAAGCTCTTGACGAACCTAGGGTGATCAAGGTTGAAGATGAAAGCAAGAGTATATGAACTCTGTTTAAGCTTTTGTATGTGTGTAGAAGTGAGATGACTTGAGAAGAGAGTCCCCTTGACAATGATTTAGACCATGTATTTATATGGTCAGTTTCAAGTATATGAAACGCTGATCAGTTAATGATGATCATTAATACTTGAACTGTCTTAATTAGCAGCCATAAGTGTATGGAATGTTGGTTATCTTTATTAAGACTAAAGTGTAACGCCTTACTATTATAACTAGTGCCAACCAGACGGGCGCTTCAACACTGACAGGCAGTCTGCAAGGCAGTTTTAACTTGACAGCCTGGCCTCGGCTCAACAGGCTGTGTAAACATGACAAGGAGCCTGATGTCAACCTGCAAGGCAGTTCCAACTGACGTCAACTGCAAGGTAGTTTCAACATGACGTCAACCTGCAAGGCAGTTCCAACTGACGTCAACTGCAAGGTAGTTTCAACATGACGTCAACCTGCAAGGCAGTTTCAGCCTGCAAGGCAGTTTCAACATGACGTCATCCTGCAAGGCAGTTTCAACTGACGTCAACCTGCAAGGCAGTTTCAACATGAGGTCAAACTGCAAGGCAGTTTCAGCCTGGCGTCATCCTGCAAGGCAGTTTCAGCCTGACGCCAGCCTGCAAGGCAGTTTCAGCCTGACGCCAGCCTGCAAGGCAGTTTCAACCTGACATCAGCCTACAAGGCAGTTTCAATTGACGTCAACATGCAAGGCAGTTTCAACATGACGTCAATCTGCAAGGCAGTTTCAGCCTGGCTTCAGCATGCAAGGCAGTTTCAGCCTGACGCCAGCCTGCAAGGCAGTTTCAACTTGACGTCCGCCTGCAAGGCAGTTTCAGCCCGTTAGCCTGCAGCTTCAGCCTGCTAACCTCATCATTGTACAACAAATTTATGCATAGATTTATATTTTAAAAACATTATCAAAACCCATAATTCAATTACTAATAGTAATTATGGTATTAAAAATTCAATATTAGGGTTGTTAACTAAAAGCCATTTTCGAGATTGCTTTCGAGAAAAACACTTGGAGAAAACCGATTTTGAAATTGGCCTGGGCTTTAGTATGCTTTGGTTGATGTTTTTATGGGTGTTTTGTAAGAGAACGAGTTTGATAGCGATAATCTTGCATTTTTTTAAATGGTAAAACATATTCTCAATGATGTAGCTATTATTGCATCGGATTCGTGAATTTAAAACTTAGATAACGCATAAACAAAACTTTGCTCCTAGACAATAAGGGAACAAAACAAATATTTATATCCTTATAAAACTAATTTTATCCCATATAACCGAAAATAAGGTGGTTAGAATTTGGTTATATATGTAGGTATTGCGGGCCAACTAGGAGATGGTGTCCCTAAACCTCCGCGAAGGGGCGCTTCCCTTTAAACCCGTCGGAGATTTGGCTTTCTTGACCTCGCTTGTTTTCGAGAACGGTAAAAAGTTAGGTTGAATGAGTCTTCACTCTGCATTCTCGAAATTCGTCATTGAGTTTAACTAGAAAAAAAAAATTAATTCCCGTTTGGTTCACATAATGTATCTCAAGGAATCCGTCAAAGGAATTAAATATGATTGAATCAGAATCTAAATTGATTAAAGGGTGTCTTGTTTAGTTGACAAAATCAACAAGAATTTGGTTTTTTCTTAAATCATTTTCATAATCCAGTTTCATTAGTAAATCTATAACTGGAGGATAAAATTATAATTAAAGAAGAGAAAAAAACATAAATATATAACTAGATAATTATATTTGAGATCCGACTTTGACTTATCAGTAACCACATAACACACGTTTAGATTTGTTTATGTCTTGATCTTGATTATTGACAACTTTGAATTTCATCTTTGACTTGTAGCTGAATCTAGCTGGATTTTGGCGGCTGTAGAAAAAGGAAAAAGTGAATTTAGCCGGCTTTAAACGGCTGTAGAAGAAAGAAAAAGTGAATTTAGTCGGAGGATCAGACCGCTCTAGTCAAGTTATGCGACTCATCCCCACACCAATTAGTGTTTGACTGGTGGTTTAGAAGCTAGGTTGAAGGATCAAACCCGCTCTAACATCACGAAGAACAATTTTTAAATGTTGGTATTTTTAAAATCTATCGAATTTATTCTTTAGTTTGAAATTTTAACCACCTTATATCGCACGAATTTACAGCCTAATATATTATTAAAAGAAAATTTCAGTTAAAAACTCATTCATTAGTAATAAAATAGAGACCATTACATTAATTAAAATAAAAGAAGGTTACATTACTTTTAATCTTTAATCTTTAATATATAATAAAAGAGTGGTCTTAAATGTCATATGACGAAGTAAAGTTATTTGAATGAGTTAGATACTTTGATTTCAACCGTTAGATGAGATTGATGATTTCATAAAATAATTTTTTCATTTTACACCTTCTTACAATACATAATTGCATTATCTTTTCAATTTTATCATTATTACAATAAAAAACATATGTCTCTTAATGGACTATGATTTACCTTATTATTATTATTTTAAAATTCTTTAATACAAAATATTAATATATGTGTATAAACATAAATATATATATGTTATTATAACTATAAACAACATGTGTATAAACATAAATGTATATTGTATTCTCATAACAATTTAAAAGAACGTGTTCATAGACATAAAGTTTACGATTCAATTTTTATTTATATTTACTCGCGTTATCGCGGACAATAATCTAATTATAATAATAAATAAGGTTTTGTTATACATCGTGTGATGATTAAGATTAAAAAAATGTAATTAATAAATATTAATATTACTATATTTTTAATGTATTATACTTCGTAAATTAATTTTTATTTATAATTAATAAATTATCTATTGATATAGCAATAATAATGTTCACTAAATGTTTAAAACTTATATTAAAAAAGTTTTTCGGCGAAAAATATCATAACAATAATAACAATAACAATAATAATAACAATAACAATAACGCTAAAATAAAACTTCTAAAACTTTAGACAAGTGAAGAACTACAGTTACACTAGTAGTCTAGTCCTCCTTTGTGTCGTCATGCGTAAAATAATTGTGTTTTACTTCATCCCGAATGCTATAGAGAAATGTTTGTTCATTGGGTGGCAAGTTTGCATCGACTAGTTGTTAAGAACCTAGAACGCCTTAACATTAATTTCTTTTGTAGTCGTTTTATCTATTGTTGGTGTTTTAGCTATTGGGTTTCTTTTTTCTATTTTTGTTGAGTTTGAGCGATTTTCAAAAGTTGGGTTCAGACATTGTCATCCGACCAACGTAAGAAAGTAGCATTCGACGAACTCGAACTCTTTTGGCTTTTATGGCTTAAACCTCGAATGGGTGGACGACGGATCGGGTGCCTTGAAATAAACGTTCGAGTTCATGTTAGGGGTAGGGTCCGAATTCGGGATGTTATTGTCTTCAAAATTTATTGTGCGGTAATCTTTGCCTTCGTCCTCGAAGTCTTCCATGCGTTTGTTGGTCATAACATCCTTTGAAAAAAAGAACTTCGGTATATCTTCTAAAACAAGTCATGTCGATTCGTAAGTAAAGTTCCTTTTTTAGCTCTTCCTTTCTTTGACTTTTTCGTAGGCTCGGTTCGTCTATTGTATGGTGGTGTGTGGCCGTTAAAAAAGTGATTTTGGTTTTGTCATGTTTGTAGATAGTATGTTTGTCATTAATATAAGCTCTTTCGAAACCATAATTGCACAAATTAGACAACCAACATCCACTAAATCATTGGTAAGTTTCTAAAGGAATTCTTGGTAATGCACGCTGCATTAGCAACTAGAGGGTCACCATTGTTCTTGTTGACATAGGGTCCGACCACCTGGTTCGGGCCGATCCGAACTAGGTGGTCCGGATTTTGTAGCTCGATCAAGAAACGACAAAGAAGGTAAAAGACAAGAAGAATACGACAAGGAATCAACAAAAGAGGAAAGGAAAGATGCTCTGACGAAGGAACATCCTTTTAACCACTGGATAAAGGGAGTAAAGTTCAAGGGACATCCTATTATCCAAATGGTCTACCCAGGTGAATAGTAAGTATCCGCAGGTTATTTACATATAGCTTTATGCTTTTATCCATTTATCCGAACTAGAACACTTATTCTTACGCCCGAGTTGAATCAGGGGTTTAGCCCCCCTCAACCTGGTGTCTTTTCTTAGTGCAGGCGAATCGAACGAAGGATCAACGAAGGATCTCTGAGGTTAATCCAAGGGAAAACGGGCTTCGGGTCAGACTTTGTCTAATTCGGATCTGGCCTAGGAGTTTAGTGGACTTTTGCATTAACATTTTGGCGCCATCCGTGGGACCGAAGGAGTTACTCACTTAAAATGGAAACACCCGTTGATACGATCAACTTAGGTGCTGTTCTTTTTTCAAAAAAAAGTCTGAATAGGCTCTGAACTCTGACCCGGTCAGAGGTTTTAAAAATTTTGTTGTTCTTTTTTTTTTTCAACCAGAGACAATAAACCTCTTTTTACCTCTGATACAACCCTACATGGAAAACCTCTTTTTACCTCTGATTACCTCTTTCTCTTCACCGGTAAGTTTTCCATCCTTAAATTCAAGTAATTTTTAATTTTTTTTCAATGGTTTGTCACTTGATTTCGTTATATAAATTGATATTGATGATTGTTTGTTAGATTTAGGTGATAATTTTTTTTAATATGTATTTGTTTTCGATTGCATATAAACTCCTACTATTACATTGACTTTTATGTGAACTTTTCTTTTGTTAATTATTTTTATATCTTGAAATTGATGTTAGACAATTAGTTTATTAATTTGTTCAATCACGCTCATGCTAAACTTAGAAACGTGATTGAGCGTGCTTTTGGTGTTTTGAAAGCACGTTTTCCCATCTTGAAGAGAATGGCTCCGTATTCTTTAGTGAAACAAAGAGATATTACTATTGCATGCTTTGCTATTCATATTTTTATACGAAAAGAAGGATTAAGTGATGATTTTTTCTCCGAATATGATCGAGGTGAAGTACATGCTAACGAGAATGTACAAGATGGGGACGAGTACGATGAGGACGAGGTTCAACCACAGGAAATACAACAGATCAACAATATATGATCAATTGTCGAGATCAACTTGCGGCACAATTAATGCAAAAATGTTGAAAATGTTGTTTGAATATTATCTTTATTTGAAAAATGTTGTCACTATGTTTGAAAATTTTATGAATGTTTTTATTTAAGACGGTTTATAGATGAAACAGTTTAGTACTAATATAGTAAAACAGATGTTACGAAGGAAAAAAGAACATAGCATATTGATTCAGATTCAGAGTTTTGGACCACCTCTGATTATTCAGAGCTGGTATTCAGATTCAGAGGAAAAACCTTTGGTTCAAAAGAACAGCACCTTAGTTACCAACGATGGACCAAGCTCTGATAAGAATACAGAAAAAGAAACGGAAACTAACGGGGAATTTTCGACCAAGTTCGTAAGAGACAACATAGATCTGCTAAGGGCATTAGTAGAGGGACACGACCGCACGGAGTCATTGAGAAAGATGAAAGGAAAGATGGGAGAAGGTTCTCAGAAGGAGGGATTTAAGGGAAAAAGGTTGAACTTCGATGAAGAAGAAGAATCGGAGGATGAAGGTGAAGATTTAAGTTTGCCATACCAGTCGGATTTCTCCTCCAAATTCACGAAGAGAATAGCTAGATTCCCAATCCCACCAAAGACAAAAATGCCTAGTATCATTCGAACCTATGACGGATCAGGGGATCCGGATGATCATCTCAACACCTTTGCCGGAGCTGCTGAAGCGGAGCTATGGTCAATGCCTGTTTGGTGTCGTATGTTTGCACAAACACTCGTTGGACCAGCGCGAATCTGGTTTCAAGCGCTAGAACCAGGACATATAGATAGCTATAAAGAGTTAGAAGTGGTATTTGGATAATTCTTTACCCATCAAAGGAAATACTTGAAAGGACCGACAGATGTCCATAAAACGAAGCAAAGAGACGGAGAGGGATTCAGAGAATTTGTGGAGAGATGGAAAAAAGAAATGTTACAAGCTTCGGAAACCATGAAGATTTCGGGATTCATGGAGGGAATTAAACCACCTACGCTAATAGAATCTTTCAATGCTAGAGTCCCTAGTACAGTGGAGGAAATGATGGTAAGGGTAAAAGAATTCATCAAAGGAAAGGAGGCATCGGGGCGAACGGAGGAACTAGGAGGGCGAATAACGGGAAACTCATGAACCTCATGGAAAGGGTCGGGCGTACCGACACCTAGGTCAATACAGGGGAGAAGATCATTTGGGTCACCCAACAGATCTCACAGGTACGGAGGAAAGTTTCCCGTATCCCCCATTTCCCCAAGAAGCAACCCTATTTCGGGACCAGGGGATAGTAGGAGAAGCGTCCATTTCACCGAGCTGTTGAAAACACCGATGCAGATCATGAACACAGAAAGAGGGATCAATCTAGTAAAGCCACCTCCAGGAACTCTGACCCGGTCAGAGGTTTTAAAAATTTTGTTGTTCTTTTTTTTTTTTTTCAACTAGAGACAATAAACCTCTTTTTACCTCTGATACAACCCTACATGGAAAACCTCTTTTTACCTCTGATTACCTCTTTCTCTTCACCGGTAAGTTTTCCATCCTTAAATTTAAGTAATTTTTAATTTTTTTTCAATGGTTTGTCACTTGATTTCGTTATATAAATTGATATTGATGATTGTTTGTTAGATTTAGGTGATAATTTTTTTTAATATGTATTTGTTTTCGATTGCATATAAACTCCTACTATTACATTGACTTTTATGTGAACTTTTCTTTTGTTAATTATTTTTATATCTTGAAATTGATGTTAGACAATTAGTTTATTAATTTGTTCAATCACGCTCATGCTAAACTTAGAAACGTGATTGAGCGTGCTTTTGGTGTTTTGAAAGCACGTTTTCCCATCTTGAAGAGAATGGCTCCGTATTCTTTGGTGAAACAAAGAGATATTACTATTGCATGCTTTGCTATTCATATTTTGCTTTGCTATTCATATTTTTATACGAAAAGAAGGATTAAGTGGTGATTTTTTCTCCGAATATGATCGAGGTGAAGTACATGCTAACGAGAATGTACAAGATGGGGACGAGTACGATGAGGACGAGGTTCAACCACAGGAAATACAACAGATCAACAATATATGATCAATTGTCGAGATCAACTTGCGGCACAATTAATGCAAAAATGTTGAAAATGTTGTTTGAATATTATCTTTATTTGAAAAATGTTGTCACTATGTTTGAAAATTTTATGAATGTTTTTATTTAAGACGGTTTATAGATGAAACAGTTTAGTACTAATATAGTAAAACAGATGTTACGAAGGAAAAAAGAACATAGCATATTGGTTCAGATTCAGAGTTTTGGACCACCTCTGATTATTCAGAGCTGGTATTCAGATTCAGAGGAAAAACCTTTGGTTCAAAAGAACAGCACCTTAGTTACCAACGATGGACCAAGCTCTGATAAGAATACAGAAAAAGAAACGGAAACTAACGGGGAATTTTCGACCAAGTTCGTAAGAGACAACATAGATCTGCTAAGGGCATTAGTAGAGGGACACGAGCGCACGGAGTCATTGAGAAAGATGAAAGGAAAGATGGGAGAAGGTTCTCAGAAGGAGGGATTTAAGGGAAAAAGGTTGAACTTCGATGAAGAAGAAGAATCGGAGGATGAAGGTGAAGATTTAAGTTTGCCATACCAGTCGGATTTCTCCTCCAAATTCACGAAGAGAATAGCTAGATTCCCAATCCCACCAAAGACAAAAATGCCTAGTATCATTCGAACCTATGACGGATCAGGGGATCCGGATGATCATCTCAACACCTTTGTCGGAGCTGCTGAAGCGGAGCTATGGTCAATGCCTGTTTGGTGTCGTATGTTTGCACAAACACTCGTTGGACCAGTGCGAATCTGGTTTCAAGCGCTAGAACCAGGACAGATAGATAGCTATAAAGAGTTAGAAGTGGTATTTGGATCATTCTTTACCCAGCAAAGGAAATACTTGAAAGGACCGACAGATGTCCATAAAACGAAGCAAAGAGACGGAGAGGGATTCAGAGAATTTGTGGAGAGATGGAAAAAAGAAATGTTACAAGTAAAAGGAGCTTCGGAAACCATGAAGATTTCGGGATTCATGGAGGGAATTAAACCACCTACGCTAATAGAATCTTTCAATGCTAGAGTCCCTAGTACAGTGGAGGAAATGATGGTAAGGGTAAAAGAATTCATCAAAGGAAAGGAGGCATCGGGGCGAACGGAGGAACTAGGAGGGCGAATAACGGGAAACTCATGAACCTCATGGAAAGGGTCGGGAGTACCGACACCTAGGTCAATACAGGGGAGAAGATCATTTGGGTCACCCAACATATCTCACAGGTACGGAGGAAAGTTTCCCGTATCCCCCATTTCCCCAAGAAGCAACCCTATTTCGGGACCAGGGGATAGTAGGAGAAGCGTCCATTTCACCGAGCTGTTGAAAACACCGATGCAGATCATGAACACAGAAAGAGGGATCAATCTAGTAAAGCCACCTCCAGGAACTCTTCCGGGAACTCCGGAGAAGGGGAACCTAGATAGGTACTGTGATTTTCACATGGATAGAGGGCATGCCACAAACGACTGTTACGCGTTGAAAAAGCAAATTGAGGAGGCTGTTCAAACGGGGAAATTTAACCATTTGGTGCGGGACATAAGAGGAGGAAACAAGCAAGGAAGAAACGATAAAGGCCCTAGAGGAAAGCCGAAGGAGATCCACATGATTAGAGCAGTGGATAGGACGGAACCAGAACACGAGAAGGAAGTATCAAGAGACTGGATGAATCAGGTTATAGCATTCCCCCCATTGAATGCTATAAACCCCACTGATGACCCAATGCTTATTAAGGCGCATGTGGCGGATCACCTAGTCCACCGGATCTATATAGACGATGGAAGTGCATCGGAAATCATGTTTGAACATTGTTTTCGAGAATTGGATCCGGCTTTGAAACGAAAGATGAAAGTAAAATAGGTTCCATTGGTAGGGTTTGCTGGGCAAACAAAATCCTCTATCGGAGAGATAAACTTGCCGGTACAGCTGGCTGAGGGCGATAAGATCCGAACAGTGTGCATGAGCTTTCTAGTGGTAGCAACCGCATCCCCCTATAACTGCATTTTGGGAAGGCCAGGTTTGAAAAAGTTAGGGGCAGTAGCATCAACTGTACATGGAATGATGAAGTTCCCCACACCCGGAGGAATAGCCACCATTACTTCGGAGGGGAATAGGGGTTGTCATCAAGTACAAAGACTAGTGGTGGAAGGGAACAAGACGCTAGAAGAACAGGTACGAGTTAACCCAGGTTTTCCGGACCAAATGATAACAATTGGGAAAGCTTTGACGGAGGAAACCAAAAGGAGGTTGGTAGCAATGTTAAAACAAAATAAGGAAGTATTTGCGTGGAAGCCGGAGGATATGACAGGGATACCAAGAGAGATAGCAGAGCACCGATTGAGTGTTTATAAAGCTTCCGAACCAGTGGTACAAAAGAAAGAGTCCTAGCACCGTGAAGAAGTGGATCAATTGGTAAGAGCAGCGATACTCCGAGAGGTTAGATACCGGACATGGGTAGCTAACCCAGTCATGGTACCGAAAGGAGACAAGACGTGGCGGATGTGTGTGGATTTCAAGGACCTTAATAACGCATGCCCCAAGGATGCGTACCCCTTGCCGGAGATTGACCTGAAGGTGGATTCATTGGTAGGATTCCGATATAAGTGTTTCTTAGACGCATATAAGGGATACCACCAGATACAGATGGCCCGAGAGGACGAGGACAAGACGGGTTTTCACACAGACCAAGGAGTGTACTGTTACAAAAAATGCCATTCGGACTCAAAAATGCTGGGGCTACATACCAAAGGCTTATAGACAAAGTATTCAAGAATCATATAGGCCGAAACATGGAGGCCTATGTAGATGATTTGGTAATCAAAAGTGAGACTGAAGAAGCAATGTTACGGGACATTAGAGAGATATTCGAGGTACTAAGAAGGGTAAACATGAAGCTGAACCCCAAGAAGTGTTCATTTGGGGTAGAAGAGGGCAAGTTTCTGGGCCATATCATCATGCCTCAAAGCATCCGGATCCATCCGGATAAAGTAAAGGCTATCAC
>CAJVGC010000065.1:47513282-47534997 GCA_910822075.1 Senecio squalidus
CTCCTACCAACCCTTGCTGAGGCTGGGGAAGGTGGATTTCAAGCTAGACGAAGCAAACAACAAGCAAGGGATGAAGCTTTCCCTCTTATTGGTCAGCCTGAAACTCAGGGAGTAATAAAATATAGTTTATTCACTGGTAAATGGAAGTTCTTGTTTTCGATGATTACAAGATGTTTGGGGGGTAAATCAGGCAGCTTGGATCAGATGAATGAGTTTGAAACTCATCTGTTCCATGCTATGGTCACTGGTAGAAGAATCTCTTTTTCACAACTCTATTTTGATGAGATTCTCTCCCTAGTGGTTAAAACAAAACGCCCTAACGATGTTCCATTCATTCGGGTGTTATCTCTCTGTTTTGAGGAAGTTCTGGGAACTGAAGCATATGATCAGCTTGATCAAAGATTTTTTACTTGTGAACTGCCCAGGCTGACTCCAAAAATGTTTGCTTACATAAATATCTCGGAGACTGAAGCTCCTCTTACTGATGTGATGCTTGAATGGATTGCAAATCCGTTCATTGATCAGGAACCAACTGAGCCTGACTCTTCAGACTCAGAGGTTCAAGCTGAACGAATTGACGGTGGGCCTGAGGGAAATATCCCTGCTACAGATGCTGAGGTGAATCTGGGTGGGGTTGGGCCTGATGATGACAACCAAGGTATGGACATTCCTCTAACTTTACCTCAGTCTGAGAGTATCCCCTCTCAGACTGAGCAGTCCACTCCATTACTTGATGCCCTGGCTGCACAAGCGACCCAACAGGTGAACTCACCAAGTTCATTTGATAAAGCTCTCACATCAAGCCCCACTGAAAATCAAGCACTAATGGACACATTATTCCATGAGGCTGAGAGTCAAGAACTCCCCTCCAGTGCTGCAGTACAGACTAGTCTCTCTCTGCTAGATGATGAGCTGGATCTGACTGCTTGGACCACCCCAAATCCTAGTCTGATGGTCAACTTGGAGAACTACATTGCTGCTACCACACAGACACATGTGGCAAGCATTGAAGAAAGTGTCCCACTCCTGGACACACCTGTACCTAGTATGGGAATACCCCCCTCAGTCTCACAGCCTATTCCAAAGGCTATCTTCACCAGCTCTGTGCTGGTTCACGATAAGGTACCACCCCCAAATCTCTTACACTCTTTATCACTAGTCGCCAATGCCTTGCTCCCCAAACTGGGTGAGGTACAGACTTCAATTTCTATGGCTTATGATCATTCTCCTAAATCACAGGGAGGGAGTGAAGCTGTGCCACCTGTTACATCACAAACTGCTACTACTTCAACCCAGCCTGAGGTTGCCTTGACTGTCCCTGTGCTGTTGCAAGCACTAATGGATGTGTCAATTCAGTTTGATGACAGACTGAAGGCAATGCAGACTGAGGTTCATGCTTTAAGAAACCAAAATGCAGAGGAACTGAAAGACTTGAAAAACATGGTGCTGAAACTGACCTCTGAAGTCAGTATGATGAGAAAAGGCAAGTCTGTGGCAGAGGAATCACAGATTCAGGGGGAGAAAAAGTCTACAACAGTAATTGAATCTGAGATCCCCAAGCAACAGTTGAAAAGGAAAAGGGAAGAGGGGGAGAAAAGATACTTCAAAACAACCAGGCTTAATACTAAAACTGGGCAGTCTGAAGTATTCTATGAGACTGACTGGAGTGACTTGTCAGATGATGAGTCTGAGAAGATGGAATTCAAAGGAAAAGGGAAGATTGGGTATGTTAGTGACAAAGAAGAAGAGGAAGGAGACAAAATGGAGACTCAAACTGAACCTGAGTCTGAAGCTCAAAAGAAAATGTCTGAAGCTGATAAAACGGCCAAACTTCAAAGACATGCTCAAAGTGCTGGAATGACAGTGGAACAATATAAAGAGTATGTGAAGGGGCTATACAAAGAAAAATTCGATTTTAATCCATATGATCAGACGGACAGGGCAGCAGCAGAATTTGAAGCAGAACTACAAGCTGAGGAAGATCTGGCCATAGAAGAAGAAGAGATGAGAATTGAAGCTGATGCTCAAATGGCCAAACTGGTTCTAAGAGAAGAAGAAAGAGTTGATCACATTGTAACAAACTTCTGCATGAGAAAGCTCAAGCACAAGATCACTCACTTAGATTGTAAGAGTCATGGTGGAACTGACATACTGCTTACATGTACACATAAAGGTGGATCATTCAGGTTTGGATTGACAAGATTGCACACAATGGGTTTAGAGGAGTGGAAGGAAATAGCAAATCTGAGCTACTTCCTAACTGACAAATCTCAAGCATTGACTGTAAGAAGAGAGGCTACTTTCAACATGAATGCAGCTCATATGTTGAATTTAGTGTCAGATGAAGACTACAGAGCCTATTGCACCAAGCACAATGTAAAAGTCAAATCTAAATCATTGGGGTTGGAATCAAGCAGTATGCATCCAGTTCCTAAAGAAGTTGCTTTTCAAGACAGAACCTACATTGAAACTGAGAAGCATACAGGGTTATGTTACATTGATTGTGGGGGAGAAGAAAGCTTTCAACCTAAGGACAGCATCACCACAACTTCCATTCATCATTGCATAGCTCTACTACAGGAATGTGAGTCTCCTCAATGTCTACCATTCAGAATGAGACTGATCAGCTGGCTGTTCATGAATCTTAGAAGAATTGAAGAAATAGGAACATTGGCAGATAGAGTGGAGCTAGTAAAGAAGGAATATCAACTGCACTTTAATAAGACTGATGATGAAATGAAGAAACTAATGGAGTGGAAGAAAGATAGACAGAGATGGATGAGGGAAAAGGATCAGTCTCTACCGTTTGAAACTTCAGTGAAGAAAAGAAAGAGGACCTTAAAGAAGAAGATGTAAAACAGACTGATGCTTGTTTTGTTCACAAACAGTGTTTAACTGAAGATGTTTATGTTTGTGTTTATTTTCCTGCATATTTTGTAAAAGACTTTGGTTGAAACAGATAGGGGGAGATTGTTGGGAAAAACAATGATCTATCCCAAGATTAATAAATCTGTTAATCAAAGTCTGAGTCTGAGTGACTTGAGTCTGAGTGACTCAGTCTGAGTGACATGAGTCTGAGTGACTCAGTCTGACTAACTCAGACTCATGAGAGAAGTCAGGCGTAAATTAAGGAAGTCTAGTTAGTTAATATCTTTTCTATGTTTAAAAGATATCCTTAGATTGATCCTTATCAAACTCACTATACTTGTGTATAAATAGTGAGTTTGAGGTTTGTAATCGGTACACTTTTGATTGAAATATAACTGTGTGTTATTTTCATTGTTTCAATATTATAATTCCGCTATAATATATACTGAAACTGAATACTTAATCGATATATAACAATTAACGTCTAAATACTTATTTGTTATTGATTTGCCATTGTTTGGGATCTTAGTGAGACCTAACAAACTCTTTGAGCCTCGGTTGCATATATATAAATTTATATGGGTTTGACCAAACCCTCACCGTTCGGTAGGATGTCCCTACGAATGAATATTATGGTCGTATGTGATTATTATATGTTGCCTTTGGTTTGACTCGCCTTAGGACAGGGGTTATTTATTGTGGTCAGGATCGGGTGTATGTTATCTAGACAATATGCGTCGCACTATGGTTGTAAAACAAGATATGTTTGGAAATTTGTTATAAATGTTATATTAAAATGGGTCAGTTTTTTCCTAAAATTGCGAATAATTCACCGACATTTTTGATGACGAATATTTAACGCTTTTCAGGACTTTGAGGTTGTGGAGCCTTTGGTCATGTCATGCTTGTTATGCGGATCGTTTGATTGCTTACTTGGAACTTATCTTGATTTAATGTAGTTCCTAGAGGATCCGTGTATTTTGATTTGGTTATGTATTTGAGATGATTATTATGTATTTGTAAACTTCTAGCATGATTAATTTTATATGATGTTGTTTTGTTATAGTTGTTTGTTGTAACCTTGACTCCTGATATCATAAATTATATAAGACCAAAGTCCACTGATACATTTGAGAATTAGAGGGCAAAAGGTGTCCAAAAGGACGATACATGCTTTTTTGAAATCAAAGGGACGAAATCTGCAATTCGAGCAAACTAAATCGTTTTCTAGGTTTTTTGCTTAATTGAATAATTGATATAAGTCGAGTCCTAAACCTAACAAATTCTTTAAATTCGAAATGCATATTCCACCGGAGATCATCACAGAAATCCTATACCGCCTTCCAGAGAAATCTGTTAGCCGATTCACTTCCGTTTCAAAGGAATGGTTATCTATAATTTCAGATCCTAAATTCATCAAAACATATAAAAAAACACACAATCAAAATCACATTATCTTCCTCTCCGACGATGATGAATATCTCTACTCACAACCGTTTCATCACCACGAAACATTGCTAACACCAACCGAGCTTTCCCCGGTGACAAATTATGGCAAAACTTTCAGTAGTTTCTGTGGCACTTGTGATGGGTTTGTTTTGGTGTATACTTTTGAAGGCTATCGTGAGTATAAACTAGTGCTTTTCAACTTAACTACTAATCAAAGTGGGCTACTGCCAAGTTCGTCTGAAAACATCGGATTCAGTTATGATATGTTAACCAATGATTACAAAGTTGTTGCCATCTATCTGTCTCATAATGATCGTTTATTCGTCGTCCGTGTTTATATCCTCGATATTTTTTTAATTATAATTCACATGGAAAGGATGGAGGTGTTTTTGTTAATGGGTTCATTCATTGGATCGCTGAGAAGAATAATAAACCGGTCATTGTTGCTTTTAGTTTAGCGGATGAGAAATTCAGTGAAGTGCCATCCCCTATTTGTGCTCTAACAAGGATATCCGACTTTTTGTTTTTTGTAAAAAACTTGCTGTTTATTTGGAAAGTGAAGTTTGGGTGATGAATAAGTATGGAAAAACGGAATCCTGCGTTAAGATCTTACTCCATGGATTCGATGAAATTCAAATGGATAAACCTATGGTTTATGATATAAATGGGGATCTTCTGGTGGCCGACAAAGATAAGATGTTGATATACGATGTTGAAAAAGGAACTTTCGGTGAAACTGTATATATTTGGAATCCCAAAAACTTAAAGGTTGCAGGTACGTGTGTCACCTCACGAAAGTTCAGCTTAACCAATTAGGAATTAACAAGGTCGAGCGAAGGTACGTGCATTGAAAGTAACTTGGTTTAGTAGTTTGATTGTACTCCAAGTTTGCATAAATTCATCATGATGTTATTCCCTAAATGTATGTTTATGGTGTTGCTCTAAATATCTGATCTTAGAATATTATAGACTACCAAGTAGGAACCAGGTCCGAAATAGGCTGACATTGGTTAGTAAGCAACATCGAATACAAATGGTGTAGTACGATTAATTATGCTCATTGTTTACAATTAATGCATCTGGTTTGTTTCTTCTATCTGACCTTATAAGCAACCATTATACCTTAAATGGTGTATGCTGACACTAAGGTCTCGGAAAATAATTTTTTTAAAGCTTATTATCCTTATTATAACTTTGAATAAGTACTTGCCTTTTTCGTTAACAAATCTAATGAAATTTTTCAGGGATGCTGAAGATGGCAACATGAAGGTGTTAAGTCCTCATTGAAGTTTTCGCGAAAGGTTTTGAGTTATCGTTGTTGGGATTCATCTTTGTTTAACTTTTTTATAATTTTCCTTTTTTGTTGGGTTTTATAAACTTTAGATTGCTATATACTATCTTCATGCAATTGCTAGTATTTCAATATCCATCTCATTATATTCTCATGGACATTGCTCAATATTAGTTTCTGTAAAACTCTTCGGTTCTACATGCTCAATCAAGTGTTACATATATAGTACGACTTTAAAAAGGGCCCTATGTAACATCCTGTATTTTTGGGGTATTAACCGATTTTCATCTGTCTTTATTTTGTCGGTATTGTTTTTACCCAGTGATATTTCCTTGTGTTTATCACGCTTTATTTAATTGTTTGCTTATTTAAAACTCTGTTCTTCGGAACGGGAGTATGTTAAGACCTAGTGCCTTTTTGATAGTGTTTTCGTAAGATAAGTTAGTGTGTTTAGCCTTCGAGAAGTTCACGTTAAGTATTAAATATTAAGTATTAGGTATTACAAAATTGGTCCTTAAGCAAAACCCGAAAAGTTGGTTGTTTGGCTTGGTCAGCCGCATGGTGAATGGGTCTGGGCAGATTTTGAACTTTTCTCTTTTGACAGAACCACGTAATTGGAGCTATTTTTCTGCATTTTTGACCCCCAACATGTGATGTCTTGTTGACTCGAAGCTCTTTTGGGCAAGATTTAGATTTAACAAGTTTTTCCAACTTCTTTCATCCTAAAACTAAAACTTAAACACTCCTTTAACGTTTTCTCACTCATTGAAACTCACTCACCCATTTATCTCATCTTCTTCTCTCTAAATTTCTGGAAATCTTGAAGAGTATGATGAAGATAAGCTACTGTGAGTTCAAGGAAGGTTACTTGCTTTATCTCGTATCATCTTCAACTTCCGTCTTTATCTTCGGTCACATTCATGTTCACCGTCTTTTAAGATTTCACTTCTTTGTGACATGTGAGTGTGATTTCCTTACTCTCATTTACCTTCTTTCACTTTAATACAACTTATTTACAAGAGTTTTGTTTGTTTGAAGCTTTGACCTTCATTTTCTTCTTTTGAGTTCATCTTCCGGTATTTGTCTTTCAAGATCGTTTGTTCCGTTATATCACCTCCAGATCTTCGTAGTCTTAGAGTACTCGGATTTTAAGGTTACATGTACTTGTGTCGAAAAGCCTCGTTTCACCAAGCTTGTGAATAAACCAATTAGAAATTGACAAAATATTAGTGAAGGTATATATATATTTAAGCATGACTTGGTTTATATGTCCAAGCATGTTTAATCATACTCTAAACTTCTATTATAAATTTGTTTTTTTTATTTGAAATATATTCATCATGAGGTAATTGTGAACTATTTTTGGTATTGCTCTAAGTTGCCTTAGAATATTGATTTGTCTGGCATATGATCTCGGTCATTAGGCATATGATCTCGGTCATTAATTAGGCACAATAGTTACAGATATAAATAGATGTGTAAAGCTTATCATCCCTAGAACTTTGAATATTGCTAGCCTTTTTTGTTAAACAAGTATCATCAAATTCCCAGGGATATAAACTAGTTGTCAACATGAAGCTGTTCGTCCTCGTCAAATATACACTCGATTTTTTTGAGTTATTGAGCATGTTTTTGAATGTTAATTGCTTTTTCTCTAGGACTTACCGAAAGCTTGCAAGGAATTCGAGACGGTAATGATATGGTATTAGGATTTTAATTCAAAATTTTAAATCAACAAAATGTAACCACTATATAACTTCTTTATTCTTTATGCTTGGACAATGATCAGATCACAAATTTAGTATATTACATTCATAGACTTGCGAACACGGCGTCAAAAGGGTAACCAATTAGCCCGATTGATCCACGCAAAAAGTTGTTACATATGAATCGCTTACAAATAAGCATTTTAGCTAGAAAACATTGGCACTGATATTACATGTGTGCGAAAATATAGTTAATAATACAAAATGATCACATTGATCTCACTTTTATCTCATACACATTTATTATTCTACACCATGCTATCCGGACATTGACAAGTTGGAAAGCGACAGTCTTCCAGACTATAAATACAAGTGATTGGCATGACAACAATTCATTCAATCTCACCTACAAAATTCCGTCTCTCCATAAAATAACCTAAGTAAGATAATCATATCCATTTATTATCACTTCCATTAAATTCAATCATCAATGACCATTACCTATTCTCACGTCCAAGCTTAATTGAGGGGGTCATTCCCTCAATAAGTTTACGTGTTCCTTGGTTCCTTTTGTTCAGATCCATCGCTACAAAAGGCAGACACGCAACTCCAAAGATCCACACATTTACTTCTAACAACAAAAATTACCCTAGAATGAGTAAAAGATATAACGATAGAATAACATTCAACTAAAATTAAAAAAAGATGAAATATAAAACCTAAGTTAGTTAGAAATAGAGTTTGACATAAATAAGGCGTTTTGAAAAGGTAAGAAAAGTAAATAAGGGGTGGGTGAATTATGATTAATGGGAAACCCTCAAAAGAGTTTGATCGATCAGTCGCTTTACTCAACCATCAGAATGTAATTTCCTCTTTTATTCTCATCACTCTGAAATTGAAATTAGGGTTTTTGCATTAAATTCATATTTTTATGCAGTTGATTACATTATTCATTTAAATATGATGATGGATTCTTATCATAATGGTAATCTTTCGATTGGCGTAAAGCGAAAAGATTACTGTAATAGGCTTTCTGAGCTTGATTCTCGAAAACCATTCCCAAACAAATTGAAGAAATTTCCGGAACAGGAAATCGATAAGGACTATAAATGGCTTCTTGATTATATGAAGTTAGATAATGATAAGAAAACTAAAGCTAAAAGATTTAAGAATGTGGCTCAACATGTAAACCAAAATGTAAGTGATGATGGAAACGATGAGGATCCTCAGTATCGTTTGTTTTTGGAGAACCTTGTACCAGATGGGAAATCGTATAAGCTCAAAGTTTCTAAAGATGACGAGCCACTTCGTTTTCTTTATTATGAACAGCCAGAAAGTGACGATGTGTTTGATGGTGACGATGATGATGATGATGATGAACACCCGACTTATGAGGAACGTGCAAATCTATCCCCGGTTCAAGATATGCAAATCGTTCAAAGGGATGGACAGATGCTAAATGGAAAAGAAGGGAAGGTTGCGACAGTAAATGAAGTTTCTAAAAACGAGAAGATGAACGGGGATAAGTCTATGAATTGGGATCCTTGCTACCTGGAGTTCGTTAAAAGTTGCAATCCTTTAAAATATGGTTCATTTTTGGACCAAGGAAAAGAAGTGATTTATGAAGAGAAGGAAAAACAAATAGTTCTCGCTGAAAACTGCGATGAGCATCTGTCTGTATGTACTTTCCTCTGTTGTATATATTACGGAGGTGGCAAATTGAACGGGTTGGGTAATGGGTTAAAATATGTAATTTTTGGCTCCATAAAAATGTAATTTTTCATAAACAGTTAGTGTGTCAAGTATGATTCTTTATGATCGATTTTTTTTTTCTTGAATAAATGATTTAGGAGGTTTTAAAAGACAACCTAAATGGGTCGAAATCGCCACCTCTGGTTGATTTCTATCGTGAGTTTAGTTTATATAGTTACAACAATTGTATTATTTTAGCTAAAGGAGAAGCTGATGACCATTCTTAGGAAGCCTTTTAGTAAAAGAGAGTATATGGATCTTAAAAATTATGTTGAGGAACAGAGGCCAATCTGCCGTCACATGGACTTGCGTGACAGGTCAGTATCATCTGCTCTGAAGGGAATGACAAAATCACTGCTTGATCGCAGCCCTGGTAAGTTTAATTTTCTGTGCACATGTTTTTGAAATAATTTGCACTTGTGAGCTAAAACATAGAGTGCTCTTTGTTGTTGGTCTATTTTCGTTTCGTTTTCTTAGTATTAACTGCTATTACTTGAATCTCGGCTGTTAGTAGCATATTGCTCACTGTAGGTATAGATTCTAATCATCTTCTCGTCTTTACAAAAAAAAAATTATTATATGTTGTCACCCACAAGCCTTTTCTTTTCTCTAGAACTCCGTTATATATATGCTAATTGCTGCTTACCCTTGACAATGCAGGATGTTTTCGAAGAAGATATGAATCTGCCAAGCAAGAGCTATCTAAAGCTAAAGCTCTTAATCTCTTGCGGATGCTTCGCTTCTGGTTAGAAGTAAGTAAAGTTTCCTGAACAAATTATCATGGAAGCAATTTGACTTATACATTGTCGCTAACATTTCAAGTTGGTTAAATTAAAAAGGTTCGTTAAAATGAAAATGTTTGAAACAGCTCAAATTGAATAAAACCTCCAAAATCAAGTTTCACATATATAAAACATTATTTATCCGTAAAATTCAATTAAAGAAGAGACAAAAAGTGTTTGGGGGTCTTCCCAAACCGACGTGGTTCGTGTTAAAAAGTTACCTACTGTGACCCGTTATCCAACCCACACATTTTTCATCTCTACACACTATATTTAGCTCATATTTATTCCTAGAGTGACATGCATTGAAACCGGTCTGCACAACGAGTACTAATTGGACACTTGCTTACTGATACACTTTTTTCTTACTGATATTGTTTTTTTAAATATATACAGCACGTGCCTAATGAAGACTCATTTGAGCCATGGTTCGATAAGGAAATTCTGGAAGTGCTTCCATTGCCTCGTACCACATAAGGCAGGTCCACCTACTTTTGGATGAATCTCTTGTTAATAATAGATATGGTAGCTAACATGTCAATGGCATTATGACGCCGTTTTTTGTTTTCGGAAGATCAAGGTTTATGTCTTCAGATTGGTTAGTAAATGAATGCATTTGGGGTTACTTTTTAATTCCATTCTGGAAAAAGAAGTCATTAATATTCAATATTAGTGACCCGCTACTTTTTAACTCCATTATTTTGGAAAAGGAAAGCATTAATATGAAATGTGATTGACCCGCTACTTTTTAGCTAGAGTTTTTTATTCGACTTCTTTGTTTGAAATAAAGTATAACCCAAACTGATGCATTACAAAGAAAATGGATTGAAATCGACAGCTTTGGGTGTCGTATCTATATCCCAAATGAGTGTGTAGCTGCAAATATAAGTACATTGCTTATGAATATATTAATAGCTAAACAGATAATTATTCCACCAATGTTATTATCAAAGCCGAAAGTAGAAAAGACCTCTTATTTTTCAATCTTCCGATATGAAAATGATCACAAACGTATGTGATCACAAAAGTACGGATTAGTGTATTTAGCAGCAACATAGGTTTGATTATATTCTATTACAAATGATGTTAAGGGTTATGCTCAACATATTGCGGTTGTTCAGTCGTAAGATCATACAAACAGTAGTCATACTTAATGAAATTGATCATAAAAACCGAAGATATGCAGAAAAATAGAGTACTGATATAAAATCTGAAAAAGTAACTTGATGAAAAACATAATACCTTTATTTATTCCTTTTTTTACACTTGAAATTTGATCTAACAAAAAATAGATCATTTAATTTAGTTAAGACAACACCACAAAAAACAGTTAAAACACGGCACACACACGAACAATGAATTTACAGAAATAAGATCTAGAAAACCACATCCGAACGTGTAAAGTTTACAAGGTTTGAAGGGGTTATGGGTATGCACTAAAGCTCGTTTAACTTAACATATAAACTATAGAAGGTATTTGTAATGGTAATACGTATTCAAATTGTGTGTTTAAATTACTAATGCATCATCATACCCTGGTTAAGGGTGGGCATATGTGGCTGGTTAGTCGAAACTTGAGGAACGGCTCCACCTGCCGCGGAGATAATCCTCTAGTGACACGCTTTCCTCGACGCTGCTCATGGAAAGAGATGAGTCTTCTACATCAAGTAATGCAAGGTTAAGATGGGACCTTAGATTTGATTGAGAAAATCCTTGTTCCTCTTCTTCTGTAACGTGTGATCTTGCATCTGTAGAATCCATTTCGAGCCTTGCCCATGTGGTCACCTCAATATCGCCAACAAGAAGTTTCAGGATCTGTCATAAAGTAATGGATGATAAAATAGAAATCGAGGGTCCATGTTAACGGTATTATGAAAAACAAAGACTTACAGAGGTCATATGGGGGCGAGCGCGTGGTGCACGTCTTAAGCAGAGACTAGAAGCTAGAGCCATCCTTTCCATCTGATCGATATCATACTTATCGCCCAACCTTTGGTCTAATAATTGACGAAATTTTCCGCTACTCAAAATCGGTTTCGCCTGTGGAAGATGTTTTATTTTAGTACACACTAAATTAACAAGTAAACACAGACCAGCAATGATAGGATCGAGTTAGAGACGGCTGACATACCCACATAACCAAGCTCTCCTCCCCCTTTGGGTATTCATTGCTTATTGGCTTTCTCCCCGAAAGAAGTTCAAGAAGAACAACCCCAAACGCATACACGTCAATCTTATCCGTTACTTTCCCGTACATGAAATATTCAGGAGCCAAGTAACTGCATCATAAAACCCACAAACTTAACGCGGTTTCAGTTTTTATATTTTACTGTAACATGTATCACATGGTTTTCATTGGATGTAAGACACGGGTGTACTGTTAGCATGTCGGGTTGGGTTGACTGAAAACACTTATTATCCACATCCTTTATGATAATTAGAGTGTCAAACATGATTACAAAAAGTCTTTGAATAAGAACATACACTTTGGACGACTTTTAACCCATCCGACCCATTTGACTCGTCTCTTTTGAAACTACTTTTTTTATTTCTTTTATCCATTAGATATTAAAGTATTAAACATAACCAGAATTGACAAAGTATATGAGTCGAGATTGCCCTCTCTACTGTTCACAGTCCCTTTCTGTGGGATATGTACAGAAGACCGTTTCTTAAAATGATAACCAACAAATATGAAGTGAATGAAGTTACAAACCCAAAAGTTCCCGCTACATCAGTGCAAGTTATATGAGATGAGGTGGTTGATGCCCATTTCGCAAGCCCGAAATCAGAGAGCTGAAACAATAGATAATACCACCTTAGTATAACCAAGTAACGCATTAAATCATAAAACAAACGCAACATAAAAAAATTAATAAATCACCTGCGGCTCAAAATCATCAGACAATAAGATATTTGATGATTTAACATCTCTGTGGATTACTAATTGATCACAGCTACTATGTAAATAAACAAGCGCCTCGGCTACTCCCACAGCAACTTTATGCCTCTCGCTCCATCCAATTGTTGGATCTTTCTTATCGCCTAAATTAACAGATAATTATATGCATTCAGGAAAAGAATTATAAACCCACACGTATAAAAATAGTGCTATTTCACTTTCGTCAAACGAGCATACCTTGCAAACTATCTTCAAGACTTCCTCGTGAAAGAAAATCGTAAACCAAGAGGAGATTGTTGTCTTCAAAGCAGAACCCGAAAAGGGAAATGATATTTTGATGATGAAGAGCAGTAATGATCTCAATTTCTAACACAAATTCTTTCAAGACATCTTCGGATGAGTTCAAGATTTTAACAGCAATTTCCTTTCCATCGGGAAGACACCCTTTGTAAACTTTACTACTCCCTCCTTTTCCTATCATATTTTCTGAAAATTCGATAAAAAAAACTTCAGTAACTTATTCAAAATTTTATAATACAAATTTTCAACATAAAAATCAGAAGAAACACAAACCGGGCTTGAAGTTTGCTGTTGCAGAGACAAGTTCTCGATATTGAAACAATCTACACGTGGCTGAATATTTTTCATGAAGACCCTCCAATTCTTTTGGTAAACGTATTGAATCATGATCCGGGGACAAAGATAAATTAGCTTGAACTTCATCACCGCCAACACAAACAATTGCTCCATTTTCTGCATTTACTTCTAAGGATCCGTCGTTTTGATCATCTCTTAAATCTGATTTTGAAATTTGAAAGCAATGTCTAGTGGGCAGCCTCATAGCCCACTGAACCACAGAGATCTGGTGAACTCGGGATCTATTAGATGGAAGCTGACTAGACGAAATGTCCCTGCGAAGAAGCGGCCAACCAGGTCTTAACTCAGGCAATTCCCTTAGTAACAAAGAAGTTGAACTCGATGCAGCTTCAAGTTTCTGCACAGGTACTAGTGCCATTGAATTATCTTCTTCATCGTCATTACCACTGGAAAACTCAAGAACGGGAAGAGACGAATCCAACGAACAAATTGGACAATTATCTTTGAGTGAACTCGGTTTGTACTCAGTTTCAGACTTTACTATAGACAACTCCAATTTTTTGCAATTTTCTTCATTTCCGTTGGTTAATAATTTCGGATTTAAACTCAACGATCTCTGAAACAAACTAAACAACTGACTCTTATGATGATCCGAACTCCCTATTAATATAACAAGAAAAAAAAGATCAAATGTATCTTTTCTTCAAAATCAACAAAAAAAACCGTAACAAAATGATTTATCTTGTTACCTTTCGCACCCGATGGTGAAGAAGGGGACTGTCTATGAAACACAATCTTCCCACTATTGACAGCAATTATACAACAAGTTTTCGACATCTTTTTAGCACAATACTTTGCTAAGGAGGATGATGATCTACTCTGATTTGTTCCAATAATAACCTCATTGGCTCCATACGATTTCGCTTCTCTAACAAGTATTTTTCGAATCGAACTACCTCTACAGATCTTTAACTTAAGATCCACCTACAATATCCAAATAAATTATTTCATTCAAAAAAAAGAAAAAAAATTAAATAAATTTTATCAAAATGCAATAAACTTTTTTTTCTTTACCTGTTTTAAGTTACAAAAGCCTTCATAAACAGCTAAAACCGAATCGAACGAGTTTACAAGCGATAACAACGATGATTTACCATCACGATCCAGTATTTCTTTACACAATAAAAAAAAAAAAGAAAAAAAAAAGTCAATAACTAATAAAACTTTAGTATAGTTACATGAGTTACCACTTACCATATATTATCGCTTGTAAACTCGTATAGAACGAGTTTACAAGCGATAACAATGATGATTTACCATCACGATCCACTATTTCTTTACACAATAAAAAAAAAAAGAAAAAAAAAAGTCAATAACTAATAAAACTTTAGTATAGTTACATGAGTTACCATATATTATCGCTTGTAAACTCGTACAGAACGAGTTTACAAGCGATAACAATGATGATTTACCATCACGATCCACTATTTCTTTACACATAAAACAACACTAAATGGACAAATAGTAAAAAATAAAGAAAAGTTAAAGTTTGTAGTAAAAATAAGTTACCATTATTAGTAAGAATATGAAGAGCAATAACATGATCACCAGGTTGAGCTTGTTTAACTAAACTCCACGTCAGCAACTCCCTACTTTGTGAATCTAGTTTTACTCCGACCACAACTGTCCTACCTCCGGCCACATTCCGGTCACGGTGTTCTCCGGCCAGCTGATTTTCACTCATTTCAACAAATTTAAATAAAAATGTAATAGTAATGAATTAATCATGGGTTTTATTTAAATTTGAGAAATGTAGGTGAAGTGAAAGTGTGATCAAAGAGAGGTGATAGTAGTAATGAAGATGAACCGGGGGACTGGTCCCAAGTATATACACGTCCGTGTGTGAAATTTAATTTTTTTTTTTTTTTATATTTATAATTTTATTAGCACGCGAGGAGACCGCGGTTCGAATCCGTTGCCGTTGGACTTTCATATTTTTTTTTCTTTTTTTCTTTTAAGTATTAAATGAAAAATATAGTTTGCGAATCAAATATCCCACGAAGACGATGTCTTTTTTTTTGGCTTACGAATGTAAATTTACATTCGGTCAAAGTGCATGCTGGAACGTAAACTCCCGGACTCGTGCGTTTCCTAGTTTAATAAAATTTTCGTCAACATATCTATATTTTCTTTTGTTAGCATTATGCATATATATTTCGAAAATTGGTCACTTTCGATATATCAGTCATGTACGATTACGTATTACATATATTTTATATATTAGTTATATACGATCACACATCCTATATATAATTTAAATCCGAAGGGTTGGGGTTAGGGTTGATGTTACATTTGCCTTTATTAGGTTTGCTTTTTTAAGCTTTTATTAATCAAGGCTCGTGTATAAAAGAGGGACCACAAAGTCACTCACAAGCCACTAACGTTCTTTTTCTTTTATTTTTTTGTTGGACTTTTTATTGTTATACTTTTGGAAAAAATCTATTAAATATCTAATGATTTTGTTTTTAGTGTGTGTTTTCTTTTTAGTTATTCTTAAAGTGTTGATTAATGGTAGGTATTATTAGCAAGGGTGGATTATATTTAATGGATATTAAACTTCTAATTGAACCGACATTATTACATATCGTGTCGTTTTCTATGTGTTTTGTTACTTTGTTATTTTATCGGTCTTTAATAATGTACAATGTGTTGAATGTTGATTACATTATTTCAAATGATATGAGCTGATAGTGATTTGTGAATAGTTACGTACCTAATAGCTTGAATGTTTGGGTCACGACAATATAGAACGGATTATAGTCTTGTAAATTATATTAAATAATGAGTGTTATTATTTTCTAAAATAAATTAATCAAAAAAGTAAGATCAAAAATTAATATATGAACTACAACAATAAGAAACAAGTGTTTTCGCTTAATCCTTAAGAATGATAAGCTCCATGTTAACTAACTTTCCCGACTTGCGAAAGAAACCTGAGAATTGTTCTTAGACAGGAGAGGGAGAACTGTTAATGCAAAAGTCCACTAAACTCCTAGGCCAGATCCGAATTAGACAAAGTCTGACCCGAAGCCCGTTTTCCCTTGGATTAACCTCAGAGATCCTTCGTTGATCCTTCGTTCGATTCGCCTGCACTAAGAAAAGACACCAGGTTGAGGGGGGCTAAACCCCTGATTCAACTCGGGCGTAAGAATAAGTGTTCTAGTTCGGATAAATGGATAAAAGCATAAAGCTATATGTAAATAACCTGCGGATACTTACTATTCACCTGGGTATTTATAGGAGACCATTTGGATAATAGGATGTCCCTTGAACTTTACTCCCTTTATCCAGTGGTTAAAAGGATGTTCCTTCGTCAGAGCATCTTTCCTTTCCTCTTTTGTTGATTCCTTGTCGTATTCTTCTTGTCTTTTACCTTCTTTGTCGTTTCTTGATCGAGCTACAAAATCTGGACCACCTAGTTCGGATCGGCCCGAACCAGGTGGTCGGACCCTATGTCAACAACTCCCCCAAGTCTAGTATTATATTCCGAAGAAGTCGAGATATAATACTGGACTTAAGATTGTGTGTTTGTCTTCTTTCTGTTACTTCGGTAAGCCTATGCCTTTGTCCTTCGACTTCCCCTTTCATTTCCACGTGTCGAATCCTTATGGTTGGTGTGGTCCATCTATCTTGAAACACTTACACGTGGCGCGCTCTGATGGTTTGATCGATCCAGCTGTACTACATCTTGACACGTGGCGAGTTCTTGTGGATTGAACGTCGCCAGCTTTTTCACACTTGCCCACGTGTTGCTTGCGTGTCACACCCTTCTGAAGGCCACGCGCGACCCTTGAGGTGCCTGCCACTTCCCTATAAATAGGGGTGCTCCTTCTTCATTTATTTCACACTTTCGCTCCGAACCTCTGCCCATTTTTCTCCGAACCCCTTCCTATTCCGATACTCGTTTTCCTTCCTTACATAATGGCTAAAGAATCTAAAGAAAACTTGAAGGAAATGTTCAACACCATGCCTGTCGAAGATTTTGTTTCGTTTTGCAAAACCTATCAAATTGATGAATCCTATGGTGCCGTTCTTCCTGGAGCTAACGATACCATCCGGGACGCTCCTCCGGGAAAAATCGGAGTTTACTGCGCTTGGTTCGAATACTCGAACCTTCGGCTCCCCTTCTCTCGTTTCTACCTTGACGTAATCCAATACTTCAAGGGTCACGTGTCCCAGATGAACCCTTTAGGGGCCAACAAGATTACAAACTTCGAGATCCACTGCCGTGCTTTCAATAAGGCTCCCGATCTACTGTCGTTCCGTTATTTTTACAAGGTGGGTTTAAACGGAGATTGGCTGACCGTCGACAAGAGACGGAATGCTCCGGTGTGCATCGACTGGTATCTAACCTCTTTAAAGAATTGGAAGAATCGTTTCTTTTTTGTCAATGCTTCAGTTGCTCCGATTCGCATGAGGTGGTGCACGAGGGGTGACGTCCTTACTGATCCGGAGCCCGATAAGAAGGATCTAGATTATGATCTTGTTATGGATCTACAGACTCATCCGATCAAAGCTCGCTCTTATCCGGAAAGGATCCTAGTTCTGACCGGATTAAGCCGAAACTGGAGTCGTCCTCAGGCTCGGCCAAGCCTAAGATTTGAAGATAAAGGTTCGATCTTTCTTTCTTCCTGCCTATGTTTATTTATGTGTTAGCGTAAACTAACACTTGTTGTTTCGTGATACAGCGTTGCCTCTTATAACTTTTTTGGAGATGAAGAGTTGGGAAGGCGTTGTGGTTGGTTCGGCTCCCCTTGCTGCGGGTGCGCCTAGTTTTTGAAGCACGACTCTGGATCGTGTCGTTATTCCGAATGATAACATACCAGCGCCTTATACCGATGCCGAAGCGCAGACTGCTGTTAAAAGAAAGAGAAAATCCTCCAAGAAAGCCACGAAAGGTCCCCCCCCCCCCCCCCCCAAGAAGACCAAGCAAACCGTTAAGATTCCACCCACTTCTCAAGCTTCAAAAACAAAAGAAAGACATGCTTCAACTTCAGCTCCTTCTCCTCCTGCTAAGGAGCCTAGTCCCGATACTGAGGAGCTCTTCGCTGCCTCCGAAGAAGCTGGTTCGGAGGAGTACGGGCTACATTCCGAAACAGATGAATCTTCTTCTTCTTCCGATCATACCGAATCGGAAGAACCTGTTTTCGAGGAAAACCCCACTTACTCCAACAGATCATGCCCTGCTACCCCCAAGGGCAAAATCGAGTCCGAAATAGATAAGATTTTGGAGGAGGAAGGTTATTCTCGTCATGAGAGTGAGGTTGATCAACCTCCCAAGTTATCGAAACAGAAATCTATAATTTCAGAGGGGCCTGGTGCAGGCTCGTCCGGTATTGGTCTGAAGGACGGGCAGACTTTGGAACCTCCTGTTCTTTCCACACCGAAGGAGAATATTGAGGGCTCCAAAGCCTCGCCCGTTGTTATCTCTAGCAGGTCCTCGTCTGGGGTAAAAAAGACCGTTACACCCAAGAAGCCTTCTGCTTCGTCTGAGCAAAGCAAAGGAAAGTCCCCTCTCATCAAGGAAAAGCAATACACCACCACCCGAAAGAAAAGTCTTGGTATCAAAGGTGCTGGCAAGCCTGTAAATCCGAAGGGGAAAGAGCCAAATGACAAAGAACCGAAGGACAAGGAACCCCTTCTTGAGACTCCGGAGTTGAATGGCGTTGATGTCTCCATTGCTAACAAAAAATTTCAACCTCGTTTTAAGGAGGTGTATAATCGTTCCCTGTATACCGAAGCTGAGGTTTGTCGTGACCTCCTGGATACTATGTCAACTCCGGCTGAAATCATTCGTCTTAACAATACCACTGACTTCGCTCTAGCCGAACAATTTGATTACTTGGTATCCCAGCTTTTGGTGGTTGCCCCTGAGGTCCGATCAAGATGGCTTGTTTCCGAGGATGAAGTTCGGGATCAAACTAGGTTAATGAAGGCTTGTGAGAGAAACGCTACTCTGAGTAACCAAAGGGCAGATGCGCTTCAGGTTCGTCTTGACACAGAAAAGAAGGGGCTTGAGGATCAAGTTGCCCAACTCCGCCAAGAGGTAGAGGAGCTGAAGAAAGCTCGGACCTCCGGCGTTGAGTCTTCATCTGTGAATGAGGATGCTGTTCGAGCTTTAGGGGAGCTAAACATTACCCACAGCCGAACTGTAAAGGGTTTGAAAGAACAAATCACCACCCTTTCCTCCGATCTGCAAGTCGCCGAAGCCCGGAACACTCAAGTAACGAAGGATATGGCACAGGATAAGGAACGCCTACAGGAGCTGGAGTCTCGTGTTGTAGAGCTGGAGTCTACGAACGCTATCCTTTAAGAAGAACGGACCTGGTTGATTTCCCAGGGTCCCAAACATGTAGCTGAAGGCTTGTTGAAGAGCAAAGATTTTGTCGAAGCTTATTCCAATGTCAATGTTGCCCACTATCGATCTGGATGCCATGATGGTGTTGTTGCTGGGTATAAGCTGCATCGGTTGGGCCAAAGGATCACACAGTCACCCTTTCATGATCCTTCCACTGAAGCCACCCTCACCGAAGCAAAAGAGGCCTTTCGACAAACTTCGTATTCATACCTAGATGCTCTAGCAGCCACCAGCACGCAAACACTTGAAGCTTTTCAGTCGGTGCAACCTGTACTACCGGAACCGGAGTCTCCTGGAATGGATAATCCTGAAGCATGAAATTCTTAGGTGTTAGCTTGTTTTAACGTGTTTATGTATGGCCGAAAGAATGGCGCAATTTTCTATCTATTTTGTATGATCGATATAGGGGTTTTTAAGTCCCCTTTTTGAATGACAGCGCCTTATGTTCCCATGTGTTGTGTTTATATTGCTAATTTCTGTTTTGAATTGAATATATGATCATCGAACCAGATAGTTCGGTAATGCCTCGAATCGTCATTCGGAATTACACCTTTAAGGTGTACTTGGCTGTTAAGTCAAGCCGTGTTAGTTTCTTCGGATTTTGGTCCGGTATAAGCATAGGTAACGAATTAAATGCTCCGTGTTATAAGAAAAAACCAAACATTCATTCTTCTTACTAACATCAATTGCCTCGGGAAAAAAGCCCGGTATTACAAACTATTACTTGCTAACAAATGGAATAAATGAAAGAACTTAAGTCTTTGAATCATCAAGACTCTACTTGGCATAAAGGAAGTACAATGTTTTTTCTCCTCGGGCAGACCCCGGCATTACATGTAGCACTTCCTCAAATTCATTTCATTCCAGGTTCGAGGGATTGAGGTTCCATCTAGATGCTTTAATTTGTACGAACCATTTCCGTTGTTATGTATCACCTGATACGGTCCTTCCCATTTCGGACCCAGTTTACCCTCATCCTCCTGCCTACTTGCTTCATTCTTCCGAAACACGAACTCTCCTTCCTTAAAACTGATCTTCCGAACCTTCTGATTATAATATTGTTCGATCCTCTTCTTGTATCGGGCTTCTCGAATGTGAGCTGCTTCTCTTCTTTCTTCTGCCAACATTAAATTAATACGCAACTCTCCTTCATTATCCACGCTCTCCCGCTGCACATTCCTGTAAGTGGGCATTCCTATCTCTGGTGGTATCATAGCTTCCGAACCATAGGTCAAGCTGAAGGGTGTTTCCTGTGTGCTTGTCTTTTTCGTGGTTCGGTGTGCCCAGAGTACATTTGGGACTTGATCCACCCAATTACGCTCATACCTCCCCAAGCGCGTCTTGATTCCCTCCACCAAACTTCGGTTTATTCGCTCCACCTGTCCATTGGCTTGAGGGTGTGCTACGGACGTTTTGACTTGTTTAATTTGCATATGTTCGCACCACCCTTTGAAAGGCTCATCTACAAACTGCTTGCCATTGTCAGTTATTACCTCGGCCGGTAACCCGAATCTGCATACCACATTTTCCCAGAAGAATTTCAACACTTGCGTTCCTGTAATTCGCGCTAAGGGCTTTGCTTCGACCCACTTGGTGAAATAATCCACCGCTACCAACAAAAATTTGACCTTTCCTGGGCCCTCCGGAAATGGTCCAACTATATCCATTCCCCACTTAAAGAAAGGCCACGCTGCTGTAACTGAAATCATGTCACTTTTGGGAAGCTTGGGGATCGGCGCATGGATTTGACACGAATCACATTTTCTTATCTCTTGGTATGCGTCCTGATGCATTGTGGGCCAATAATACCCTAAGCTCATTACTTTGGTCACCACTGCCCTTGGCCCCGCGTGCATTCCGCAAGATCCTTCATGCACTTCTCTGATTACATAATTAGCCTGCAAGGGGCCTACACACCGGAGCAGTGGTGCCAGGTAGTTCCTTCGAACA
>CAJVGC010000065.1:47535097-47891279 GCA_910822075.1 Senecio squalidus
AATAGAAATTGATTTAACTAAATGGAATTGTGAATGAAAAACTGTTTCGAAAAGACTTTTAGATTTAATCAGATATTAAAAAGTAGTGATTACTTGGAATTACGTTTTACTTGGATCATGAATAATAAGAATATGTTTAATTGGTTTAACTGTGATTTCTATAATAATTAGACTTCCTATTAGAGTTATCTAATCCTACAATTTTAGAGAAAGATCATACGACTAATCGTACATCAAGAGCTATCTTAGATTATCCACTCTAAATTGTGCTTTAATTTCACTATTATTTACAATTTAATCTGTCGACTACGAATTAACAAAAGTCTCAATTATTCAATTTTGATATAATTGTCATGTTCATTCAATTCATTAAATTACTAAAGTCTCAAGCTACAATTATCTAATAAATTATATAATTGTAAATAACTGATAAACTTATAAGAACACTAGTTATGATATAGATTTATCAATCACGCTAAGTAGTAAATTTAATGACTTTGAATAAACATGGATCGCGATTAAACGTAAATAATAACGGAAAAACCAATTAGTTCAAACATAAACTTAATTAAACATAGATCCAGGTTCAACAATCCAAGCAATCACTTAAGGAGTTTAGCTCATGTTGGATTGTAACAAAATAGCATACGAATTCTTAAACAAAAACATTGAATCAAGAAAAATATGAATAAAGTGCAAACCAATAATAGCAAACTTCAAAGGCGATTAAAAGACTTTAATCGAAGCTTCCAACGTGATCAAAGGCTTCCAGGACTCTCCTTACAGCTCTCCAGGTCGAATGTAGGATGCAAATATGGAATAAGACTTTATTCCGAGAACGCAGCCATGTGGTCCACGATAGCTAATGGAGTTTTAACTACCGAACGTGCGCCATCGTATACTCAGATTCGTGATCCTAAAGTTCGGGCCATTTTTGCCATGGTTTGCTTGTTTGTTATTGGCCGCAAGTCTGGGATTGAGAAGTGCCATAAGGAGGAGCTGTTTTGGTTGGGTTGCATTGTGCAAAAACGGGTCGTCAATGTCCCGTATATTTTAGCCCGTTGGATGACTCAGATACTTAAGGGCGCACGACCCGGCAGTGTTATTAGAGGAGGTCACTTTGTCACCGTTATTGGTAATCATTTGAAATTCCGTGGAGCAGGATTTGATAGTTGTACTACCTTGACACCAGAGATGCGCCTTTTAGGTTCAGCTTGGTTTAAGTCAGCAGGTATAGTGGTTAGGTTTATAGCACCAGGGAACCATGTGACCTATCGATGGGCTGAAATTAAACGGGCGAGTGGAGCGAGCAGTAGTCGAGTTATAGAGGAGTCGGATGATGAGGACGCTCCACCGGTCCAGGAGTTGGATTTGAACGCTCAGATTGCTGCACTGACATCTAGCATGGGGCAGATGTCGTCTAGGTTCGACACGTTTGCTGATCGTATGGAGGATCGTTACTACGATCTTAACTCCAACATTAGCATGGTCAGTAATCAGGTTGGGTATTTGCAGAACGAGTTTGAAAGTCGGAATCGCTTTCAGGACGAGATGTTGTACCAGTACCATCAGCGGGTGGGTATTAATTATCAGGCTTACGACGGGTACTTTCATACTTTTAGCGATGCAGCTCCTATGGACCAGGATATGCCCTCCTCCTCGACATTATCTGATCGCCACCACATGTGGTCCGCTCCACACTACTCTCCTCCTACCGAGGCTCAGCGCCAGCAGGACGAAGAGGAGCAGCGAGCCATTCAGGAGCGTCAGAGGTCATCCTGGACACGACGTTGGGATGATATGTGATGTTATGGATTTGATGTATTGTTGGTTTATTTGAGTGAACTATTTTTATTTTATCGTTATGGATTATTGTTTGAATTTTTGTAATGAATTTCTTATGTACTTTCTATTCTTGGTGTTTAATAAGTTTGTGATTGTGTTTTCTCATTTTAGAATATCGCTGATTTTAGTGGAAGTAATGCCGAAATTTCAAATTTTCAATGGAGAGCTATGCATATTTTTTGAGGACGTTATGCTTTTACAGTCATACATTCTTTCCACTGCTGTCTCCTTCCACAGAATCTCGACATCTAAATGGGGGAGTTTTTTTTCTTCCTTTCTCTTTTTCTTTTTTCACTTATTCGTTGATTTTTTTTACAATGAGGACATTGTATTGTTTAAGTGTGGGGAAGGGGTTAGGAAAGAATCTATTTGTCCTTAGGAACATTTTGTGTGGAAATTTAATCCAGCCGCCGGCTAAATAATATCAGCCGCCGGCTGGTTCTTCAACTTTTCACTTTTGTTGCTCGTTTATATCCGTTCTGAGCCGGTTTCAGCTCCTTTTCGCTCCATTATCCAAATGTAACTCTAATCTGCAATTATAACTGAAAACATACCAGATTGATGTGTAAAATCTAGTCTATTAAACTCGACCTACTCTTTCACTTAATTACACACTATAGGCAGTGGACCTATTCGTATATAATATAGCTTTATGTAAGTAAGGGTTCGTTCGCAGAGACTGAATAGTTTTTAAATAACGAATTAATAATACTAAGTTTGTTTTGGGGGTTTTGTGTTGTCACGATTAATTAACTAATTAAAACTAAGAATGATTATAAAAATCGATTTAGAAAAAAAGTAATTGTTTGTTATCAAATAATGGAGAAAAACACTCGTTTGATACTTCACTTGAAATCTAGTTAAGTTTACGTAATTGAATGTATATTTAACTTCTAATGTATAGTAAAATTCCTCTCGAATACCTTACTAACTTTAAGTATTTCAAACTATAATGTTCCTCTCGAATACAGTTATAATTATCAACAATTAAGCATTAATTAACAAGCCGGTGTTCTATGATTTAATCTTATAAAGTTTCCTCTCGAATAACTTTTCTAATTACTAAGTCCTCTCGAATCTTATTAATTAGACTTACTCGTTCACGTTTAATTACCTAAGTTGTTATTACTAGGTCCTCTCGAATCCTAATAATTTTAAACCGATTAAAGACCGACCGATTATTTCATATAATTTATTTAACCTATCTAGATTCCTCTCGAATACCTAGAATGTTGATTAATTATTTTGTATATAAACAACTTTATGATAATATATTAAAACTTAAACAAGTAAGGATCTACGATTAAACATAAACACCTAAACATTCAAAAACGAAACAAAACCGTTAATCAAGATCCATTATTCAAACGAGCATTCAAAAGTGTTTTGCTACTCATATTAAAGTCTAAATCAGCAGCTAAGAATAAAGAAAACATAACTGAAAAGTCTTGAAAAAGGAAGAAAGACAAACGAAAAATGTCGGAAATCGTTGCGTGACCGAATATTAAACAAACTCCGACTCTAACTCTTTTCCTAGCTCCCAATCGTGATCTCCAGCTCCAGTAGATGATAATAATAATTGGTGATGAAAACTGGTCGTTTGGGTTGGTATTTATAGAGATAAATCAAGAGGAAATCGAGTTTGAGTCAAATTCCAATTGCTGAAAATCCCGTTAGTGCGTCGTCCTACTTGACCAGGACGGCGCAGTGGGTGCCAAATTTCCCAATATTCAAAATTTACAAAGTGTAGCTCTCTCTTTCTTTTTATTCTCCAATTTGAATCACCTAAATCGGATATCGTATGAAGAAGTTATGATCAAAACGGTGGAGGTGGTACTGCGTCGTTCTCCTTGTCATATTTCACCATTTTTCGTCTTTTAAGCTCATTTCTTCCACCATTTTCACTTCCGAATCATATAAACCTCTAAAATAGACAAAATAACTTTTCCACACGATTAAATGCAAAAACCTATCCTATCCATCATGTTTATTATGAAAAACAACCGAATATCGCATAGAAATAAACATATAAATATGCGATATCACAGATCATAACAAAAGTTGCAGAAAACTAGAGTAAAAATGAGAAATATAATTACAAAATATCGATTATTTTAAGCATATCAAGTATCTGGCATTCCAAACCACAAGCTAACATTAAAGAAAGGTGTCCCTATTATGTTGCTTCGTAACATCGACCAAACAAAAGGACTATGTAATGGTAACCACAAGCTAACATTAAAGAAAGGTGTCCCTATTATGTTGCTTCGTAACATCGACCAAACAAAAGGACTATGTAATGGTACAAAGTTGCAGATTGTTAGACTTGGAACGCATGTCATCGAAGCAAGAATCATACCCGGTAAGTTCATCAATGACATTACATATATACCCCGCATGAAGCTAATACCGTCTGATAAAAGAATTCCATTCCAATTTCAAAGAAGACAATTCCTATAGCCGTTTGTTTTGCTATGACAATTAGCAAAAGTCTAGGACAATCTTTGGCAAATGTTGGGTTATATCTACGTAGACCCGCCAATTGTATGTCGCCGTATCTCGTGTAACAATTACAAAATGATTGAAAGTAATCATATGTGACGAAGAAGGTTGTTCATGTAACAAAGCGGAAAATGTTGTCTACAAGAAAGTTCTTCAACGAGTATAAATTTCAGATGTTTTAATTATCAAAAGTTTTTTTTAATACAATTTAGTTCATCATTCTTTTGGTTAACATATATACGATAATAATTTTTTTCTACATTGTCTCTTCTTATTTAATACGACTAGCATAAAACCCGCATGATGTAGCGGGAAAAAAACTTATTAGCGATAAAATTATATTAATGTATATTATGTCGTTTCATAAATAAGATTTATACATAGAAAATTACTCTAAATTTAAATTTATTCTTAAATTGAATTTAAATATTTAGGGAATAAATATAAATTTGTTTTGGAAAGTTTATTAGTTGGGGTTAATGTTGTCAGAACATAACGTACTTTCGTCAAATGTTTGTTTTGTATAACTTACTTTTTTTTTTGTTTAATTAGGTACCTCAACTCACTAAACCGTTTAATTAAACACCTAATTACTTATTACCGGTTAAATACATGATGTAAAGATGACGTCATGTTCCCCCACCTAACCTTTTTATTGTCTTCACCTTCTCTGTCATTCAAAAAAAAAAAAAACCCCAATTCAAAATCCTAAATCATGAAAATTCAAAACCCTAAATCGCCAAAATTCAAAACCCTCCACCTAACCGATGAAGTAATTTTTCAAGTTTTCTTTTTTGTAATCGCGTAATAAGGTAAGTTTCCCCAAATTTCATAACCCTAATTCTTTTTTTTAGACCTAAATTAATCTCTTTTTTTTTGTTATGTTGTTTCAGATGACATCATATTCAGCTCCTACTACAATAACAATAAATTTACATCGTGGAGGTTATTTCGTAATTAATCCTCTGGGATATGAATTTGGAATGGTTAGTGTCTTAGAACACATTGACATGGTTTCGATGAATCACACTGACTTTGTAAGTTTTCTGGAATCAACATCTAATTCTATATGCAAAGCTGGTTTTTTCCTAGAACCTGGTAAAACAATAGAAAATGGGCTAAAGGTTTTGAAATGTGCAAGGGACATGACTAGGTGTAGGCAACTTGCTCTTGGTAACGACAGTAAAATAGACATTTATTTGGCCCATTCTGATGTTGATCTAAGTGAGATTTTAAGGGCTGCTGGTGACAGTGAATATGTTGAACATGATAGTGATTATGAGGATGATTATATTAGTGATTATGATGACTACTTTATCTACGGTTCTGATGAAGATGACATATCATCATTAGACTACTTATCTGAGGGAGAGGATGAGATTGTTGAGGTTAGAACTATTAAGAATGCCCCTCCTAGTACTGAAAAGAAAGTCAATAAGCCTATTTTTGATGATACCTTCTTGACTAAAGTATATGAGGGATTGCAAAGAGAACATTATTGATGTGTAAAATCTAGTCTTTATTTTAACCTACTATTTCACGTAATTACACACTTATAGGCAGTGTACCTATTCGTATGTAATATAGTTTAAAAGCAAGTAAAAGTTCGTTCGCAGGGACTAATTTGTTTTTAAGTTTCGAATTAATAATACTATTTGTTTTTGGGGTTTTTATTGTAACAAAAGATTGATTAAAATTGCAAGTAATTAGTGAAAAGTGATTAATAAAAATCAAGTGAGAAAAAGTAATTAAAATTATCAAATATCGGAGAAAATACACCTGTTTGACACTTCACTTATTTTCCATTTAAGTTTAAGAAATTGATTGATTATAAAACTTCTAAGATATAACAAAAGTCCTCTCGAATCTTTTATTAACTTTAACTACCTCTAATTATACCGTTCCTCTCGAATACAGTTGTAATTATTAATAATTAAGCGTTAAGTAACAAGCCGGTATTTAGATATTTAACCTTATAGAGTTTCCTCTCGAATAACTCCTCTAAAAATTTATTCCTCTCGAATATTAACAATTAGACTCACTCATCTAAGTTTAATTATTTAAGTTGATATTATTAGGTCCTCTCGAATCCTAACAATTTTAAACCGATTATAGGCCGACCGATTATTTCATATAAGTTATTTAACCTATCTAGACTCCTCTCGAATACCTAGAATGTTGATTAATTAACTTATGTATAAACAACTTTATAATACTATTTTAAAACTTAGACAATCAAGGATTTCCGGTTAAAAACAAATACCTAAACAATCAATAACGAAAACTCAAACTTCAAATAAGATCCGTTAATCAAACAAGCATAAAAAGAGTTTAGCTACGCATTATTGAGTCAAAAACAGCACACAAAATAGTAGAAAACATCCTGGAAAATAAGTATTAAAAAGGAAGAAAAGCAAACTAAGTAATCTTCAAACGTGTCGTGACCGTCGTTAAACGAAAACCGAACTTCCTAGCCTTAATTCCTGTCTCCAAACGTGAATTCCAGCTCCAGAACTTGAAAATAATAATTGATGATTAATCTGGCCGAATTGAGTTGGTATTTATAGGCAGAAATCAAGAGGAAAAATGTGACAACCGTCTAAACTAAGGTCGAGAACGCTAACTATTAACCTCAAAATGTTTATATTTAATGCCCAGTATGAATAACTTTATGTGTTACGTGGCTACGTAGACATAACTCTTAAGCTAAGCTCGTTGTAACTCACACAAAACTCTTAAACGAAAGATTACTCCATTTAAACCTTTAAGCGCGGATCGGGATCGGAATCATAAATTAACTTCAGAATCAAATTATGTAAGTCCTAATACCAAGAAAACACCTAAGGAACTTTCCTAAGTTCATAACGTATCATAATCTATAACTTTCATTTAACGAAAAGGGTCCAACGAAGCAAAACGCAAAAACGAAAAATCACAAAAATAATTGAAAAAGGAGCCAGGACGCAGCACAACCCCCTTGTGCGACGTCCTGGAGGTGTATTCCGAAAATTTTTGTATTTTTGTTGCTTGCCTCGTTTTTATAAACACAAACCACCAATCCAACTCGGTTTTTAGTCATCATTCACTGTAAGTTGGCGGTCACAAACACCCCTTTCATTACTTTACTTATTTTCTTTTCATTTTCATTTTATAAAAATACAAACACACACATAAGAAACTCTCTCAAAAACTCTTCCACCCACCTCCATTTCCATAAACTTACAGCCACCAAAAGTCATATTTCACACCACTAAAAACCGTTCTAATAACAAAGGAAGCAAGGGGGGATCAAGGCATTTCGGTTTCAAGCTAATCTACCGATTTTTGGAGTTCAAAACTTGTCTAAACCATCATCTAAACACTTTCGTCCGGTAGAAATCCTTTTCCTATCTATATTTACTATTTTCATACGTTGCATGGACGATCTAACCATCAAAAATAAGTTTTTACAAAGTTTTATAACACATTTTATACAAAAACGGGTCTTTATCAAAATAATACTTAGATCTACGATTTTATGGATAAAATCTAAGTACAAACTGTTAAAATGACATATTATGAAGTTTAAATCGATTGCATGTCGAAATCTAAGGTTGGAATAAACGATTTTGCAAGAAAAACCCGAAAACCACGAGCTGTGCGCCGTCCCTAAGGCCAGGACGACGCAGCGTGGCTCTGAGGCACTCTGTGCGTCGTTCCTAAGGCTAGGACGACGTACAGGTCTGCTTGCTTTCCCGAAATTTGTCGTTTTGGCCGTTTTAAGCTTGTGTACACCGCCGATTTTCTCGAGACTTGATATATATGACTGAGTTTGGTAAAAACAATAATATTGGTGACTTGTGTTGGACTATTTGGACTAAAACGAACTCGTTATTATTATGTGATATATGTGAATTATGAGCGGGAAAGTGACTTCGGAATTTTGGAAATGAAATTTGGGCGCGGAAGCGCTGCCCAAATTTCGTTGGAAATTCCAAACCACTTCAGCGACCAAATCATACATATCATATTAATAAAAACGCTAAACTTGGACTTTTCGGACTAAACATAACTGTCACACCCCGCTATAGCGGAAACACGGAATGTGAGAGCTGGAATATCATTACACGGTTATAAGCAAATTAAACGATTCAAGTCATTTCATTTAAAATAGAAATAGTTCGAGGGTTAAAACAACCAAGCAGTTCACAATTTAAATTAAAGTACAAATACGAGTTCCAAAATAAAATTCCCAAAATATAAGGTCTTTCCCAAAGTGCGCCTCACGTAACCATAGTGACCCTTCCTTGCCATGCATCCCGACACTTACACTAATTTCCTGAAACATAAGATAAAGTGTCAACTACATAAAGTAGTGAGTGAGTTACAGTTTAGAGTTTCGATAAAAGTTTCCAAAAAAAAAAGAAATATATAAATATATATGATGACGTCATAAGTAAAATGGAACGGAGCGACGCTAGAACATATATAATAATAGTAAGAAGTTTTGTACACACGTAAGTAAAACAAATAAAACTCGTATAAATAAAGTTGAAGCGGAATACAGGCGCTAAAAAGGTATAAGCGTAGGTAGTATGTGCTTAACTAAATTAGTAACTCGTATCAATCACTTGGTATAATATAGGTTGTAAGTTTACACTAAACCGATTGTCTGGTCAGGATCTAGCCCCAAAATGTTTAATTGAGTTTCCACCTGAATCTTAGTAATATGTACTTGGGTCGCTAACCCTGAGTAAGGAGTGACCTCTCCTAAGTATCGATACTCATATTACTAACGGCTATTGCTAATAGTGTGTAAGGTTTCCGAGTCCAAAACGGGGCAACTGAGTTCTGTTTCTAAAATAGCAGGCACTTACGGGTTTATATTCTCATCAAGGATTGGTTGCTTTAACAAGTATCCTAAATTTAGTTAACCAATTAAGGAGTAACAACACATATACGCATTATAGTTTCACAAGTTTCCCAAAGTTTCAAAGTTTCCAAAGAGATTCAAGTTTAGTACAAGTTTCCAAAGTTTACGAGTTTCATAAGTTTCCAAAAATGTTTCAAGTTTCCAAAGTTTCAATAAGTTCCAAGTTTCACACAAGTTTCCAAATGTTTCAATAAAGTTTCGGGAGTACCAAGTTTCCAATAGTTTCAACAAATCGCAAATAGTTTCGAAAGTTACAAATCATATAATCTTATGTTTCCCCCAAATAATGTTTAAAAGCATAAAAGTAAAACAAGTGGGGTTGTAACTCACGGTTTGCGAAGAAAGTAAGAACAAGCGCGAACGGAACGGAGTATGTCGGGAATCAAGGATAACCTAAAACACCGGAATATTGTATAAGTTTTATTAGTATATTTTAAGTTATGTTAAGTTTCAATTTAACATTTTAAATCCCAATTTCTTATACTTTAGATTCTGTCCCGAATCATTATTACGGAAAGATTATGTGATTAAACGCGTTCGTGTACGTTTTAAAGTCCGATAAGTCCAATTTAGTCCAAAAGTGTCAAAGTTCAAAGTCAAAGTGTATAAGTCTCGAAAATATTAAGTTACTGAATTTGGAATATAATTTACGGTGAAATTTGGGCAGCGCTTCCGCGCTATAAAAATTAAGTCCATTTTCAAAACACTTTCCCGCTTTAAAACACGCAATATAACCAATAAGAACGATAATACAAATGTTTCAATTCCAAAAGCTTCTCCAAACAGTTTATTTATCAAAAACAGTAAGCTTTTCAAAGTTTATAACCTGTGGTAACTTATTTTAGCTTATTCTTACGTTTAGAGCCTTTAAAACGACAATTATTACGAACAGCGGTATTCAGGCGGCGACTGGAGGCACTCAGCCGCCGGCTGGTCTTTCGCCGTCGGCTGAGAGCCTTCAGCCGCCGGCCAGAAGCCTTCGGCCAGTTTCTAGATTTCGTTATTTTTCGATTTTTAGCTTGTTTTAGGGTTAGATTCGAACATGCAAACTGTTATTTATTAAATCTATATGTTTTTAGAGTAAAGTCACTGTTTCTTTTAGATTTATATGTTAAAAATGTAGATCTATTGTAAAAACCCGTTTTTAAGCAAGAAGCGTTTTAGATCTTTATAAAAACATATTTTCAGTTTATGGATCTTACATGCAAGTGATTATTTAGATAAAAACAGTAAAAAGAAAGGGTTTTACCGAAGGAAAAAGCAAAGAGACGGTTGGATGAGTTTCTAGCTTCAAAAGTGATGAAAAACGTCTTCAAAACCCGATTTAAACCTTCTCCTTTGATACCCTCTTCTTTAGGACGATTTTTGTATGGATTATATGGTCGATTTATGGTGTTTAATGGACTGATTGTGGTGTTATATTTCTGTATTTTCTTGAGTTCTTGAGAGGGAAAAGTAGAGAGAGTTTTAGAGAGAGAGAGGTGTTTGTGTTTTTGAAATAATGTGATAATGAAAAATGAATTAGGGAGGTGGGAAAGGAGGGTTACTGCCCTAGGGAACCCCATTTGGCAGTAAATATGGTCCAATCCCGGATTAATGCTTTGGTCCAATCGAAATGCATGCAAAAATGACTCATCAAGTCACAGTCAGCGGGATTCAGCCGCCGGCTGACCATATCCAGCCGTCGGCTGGATGGAATTTCCAGCTTTGTGACGTTTTAAGTTTTCCGTTATTGTTAGTTAAGGACCAGAATCTTATTAGTTTCCGTTATGAACTTAGTCAAGTTCTTGTGTTGTTTATTTGGTGTTAGGATTTATAGATTGATTTCGACTTTTGGTTCCGACAATTAAAGACACAGCAATTATGAACTCGAGCAATATGAACACGATAAAAGAGTAACTAGAGATTCGAACCGATGTAGTAACTGAGAATCACCTGAATTTTAGACGGTTGTCACAATAACGATAACCATTTCGAACTATTTTTGGAACAATTTAACCTTGACACTTAAAGTTTAACTAAAGACTATTTATTATATCATACAATAACATAATAACACTCGAACAAAACTTGGTATTATTAGGCTTTCGGTGATTCCCGACACACTTTCCGACCGTTCCCCCTTACGATTATCTTCGCAACCAGTGAGTTACAAACCCCTACTCTTTTAAACGCTTTTAATACTTTTGGGGTGAAATGCGAGTCTTAGGCTTAAACATATATTTAAGCTGAAAAACGCTTTATTACTTGAATGCTAAACGAAAACGATTTGATACTCAATGCTATTACGAAAACACTTGTATACTTTGAATGCTATTACGAGAAGCTTATATATTTGAATACTAAAACGAATGACTATTATGCCGGCATTGTTGAGGATTTTGCCAACAATGCCGAGGATACGAAAGCTATATTTGCCAATGACTAAAACAATCGATCGTCATGTTGCGGACTTTGTACAACATGGACGTGAGAAACCATTAAAACTCCCGACACTACCAAGGACATTAGTTGCTATTAATCCCTTTGGAAAGGACCGTTAGTAGATATGGATAGCGCTATTAGGGTAAATTGACCCTCACCACAACGACCTATAACGATGGTGCATAATACTAAATGGGTAGGCTTTAGGCTTAGCAACGATCATTGGGCAATACTTAGGATTGTCACATAGTCGAGCTATATCGTCAATACCTACAAATACAATTAATACTCTATACATTTTTATGTGACAACTATTTTGAATGCGATACTCTATGCACGGTTATGCAACTACAATTTGAAAACGATACTTTACGCCAATTTCTCGTGCGTTGAAACTATGCTTTTACTTAAACTTGTAGCTCACTAACTACGTCTCCCGTAGTTAACACTTGACTCGTATTTTCAGGTAACGAGTAAGCTAGCTGATGACTTTATGCTTTTGGGCGAATGACTTCAAGAACGGGAAGGGTTTGGGTGGTTTGGTTGAACACCCATTTTGTAATTCGGATATGTAACTTTGTTTTCAACTTTGTAAACCCTGGATACTATGTTTTTCGTTAATATAATTTGGCGTTTATCTATATCTTGTGTATCGAATGCTATTGCCCTTCACATCCTGTGTTTCCGCTTAAGCGGGGTGTGACAAAAACGTATTCGACTCAAACTCGAAAAGTTGCTGAAAATCACCAAGTGCGCAGCACTGCCCCACTAGTGCGTCGCACCGGGCTAAAATCCGTGTCCTAAACCAATACAAATGCTCGTTGCGTCGCACTCACATCACCCCGTGTCGCACTGGACCATTTTGTATAAGTATTTCGTCATTTAAGTCCATTTCTTCCATCTTTTCCACTTCCCGATCATGTAAACCTGTAAAATAGACAAAAACACTTTTCCACACAATTAAATGTAAAAGACCTATCCTATCCATCATGTTTACTATGAAATGTGACCAAATATCGCATATAAATATCTATTTAAATATGCGATATCAATTATGTTGAAGCTAAAATTTCACAACAAGCTAATGATAAGTTGGGTGATTGTCATGTTCATAATCCAAATACCAAATGGAAGTTAATGAGACCACACTTAGGAGAAAGGTTTGAAAGTCCAGATCAACTGAAGAGATGTTTGGTTTTTTATGCCCTTGCAAATGGTTTTAAACTGTACTATAAACTGAATGACTATAAGAGGCTTTTAGTGAAATGTAGTAGAAGTAAGGATGGTAAACCTGATTGCTCATTTAGACTGTGGGCATCATGGATGCAAAAAGAGAAAACTTTTCAAATCAAGAGTTTAAATGATAAGCATTGTTGTTCTAGAAGTTATGAATTTGGTAGCCTAGTCACTTGCAACTGGATAGCTAGGAAGTTTACCAAGAAAATTATGACCAATCCAAATATGAAAGTTAAGGATTTACAAGAAGCAATTCTAAAGAAATACAAGTGTAAGGTTTCAATTGGCCAAGCTTAAAGGGGTAAACAGAAAGCATTAGCACAATTTGAAACATGTTTACAAGATCATTATGGTAAGTTTTGGGATTATGCTGAGGAAATCATTACATCAAATCCAGGAAGTACATGTTTGTTAAGTAGTGAACCAACGGCTGATGGAAAAAACTACTTCCAAAGCTTTTATGTTTGTTTTAAAGAACTGAAGCAGTGCTGGTTAGAAAGGGTGTAGGAAGATTATAAGTATTGATGGTTGTTTTTTAAAGACAATTTGCAAGGGTCAGTTACTGTCTGCTATTGGAAGAGATGGTAATAATCAAATGTACCCCATTGCTTGGGATGTTGTAGACACAAAGAACAAAGAAAACTGGAAATGGTTTTTGGAGTGTTTGGTTAATGACTTGGATTTAGGAAATGGTAATGGACTTGCAATCATGTCAGATCAACATAAAGGAATAATTGAAGCAGCAAAAGAAGTGATCCCTTTAGCTCATCACAGGCAATGTGCCAGGCATATATATGCTAACTTCAGAAAGAAATTTACAGGTAATGTTGTTTATACCCAAAAATATGTATGTAAATTGTCTTTATGAACACCACTAATATGTTTACTTTTGTCTTAGGTTTGCTTTTAAGGAATCTGTTTTGGAAGGCTGCAAAATCCACTTATCCAGCCCTCTTTACAATTTTCATGAGTGAGATAAAGAAATCAAGTGTTGATGCATTCAGACACCTGACTGAGAGAGACCCAAAAATACGGAGCAAGGCATACTTTGACACTGATGTGGCATGTTATGCTGTGGAAAATGGTATTAATGAATGCTTCAACTCAGTCATTGTGGATGCAAGGAAGAAGCCCATCATTAACATGCTAGAGGATATCAGACACTACCTGATGGTAAGGATGCAAAGTATGAGAGATAAACATGCAAAATGGGATGATGAAATATGTCCCAACATAAGGAAGAAGTTTGAAATAATCAAAGACAAACACAGGTATAATCTATTATTATGCAACTATTTTTAAAAATTGTTTGATTCAATGTATTTGCAATATGCAGAGATTGGAGATGTTTTCACTGTGTTGATTCAAAGTTTGAAGTCACAAATGGGTTTGAGGGATTTAGGGTTGATGTTGATAATCACACATGTAGTTGTAGGCAATGGTAGTTGAGTGATATACCTTGTGAACATGGTTTTGCTGCTATTTACATGTTACACAAAGATCTAGATGATTTTGTTGGGAAATGGTACAAAAAACCAATGTTTGTTGCTGCATACAGTCATTCCATCCAACCACTTAATGGTATTACACAGTGGCTAATAGTTGGTAGGATTAAACCATTGCCCCCTGTTGCTAGAAGGAGATCAGGTAGACCCAAACATAAAATAAGAAGGGATGTTGAAGAGGGTGGTAATGAGAACAGGAATAGGGTAAGTCGTGTAGGTAGAGTCATGCACTGCAAAGGCTGCAAAGGAGCTGGTCACAACATAAAAACTTGCAAAGATCAGAGAGTACAACCACAACCAACTGAAGGTAAATTTCATTATCATAAATGTTGCTTGTATGATGGATTATAATTGTTAATTTGTGTAGGTCAAGTCAGAGGTGGTGAATGAGGATGTTGCAGAATCAAGTGGTGGGAGGAGGAGTTCAAAGAACCCTGTCACAAGAGCTAGAGGAAGAGGTGCAGGTGGTGTGCAAGCTAGAGGGAGGGGAGGAAGAGGTGCAGGTGGTGAGCAAGCTAGAGGGAGGGGAGGAAGAACTGCAGCTGGTGTGCAAGGTAGAGGAAGGGGAGGAAGAACTGCAGGTGATGTGCAAGGTAGAGGGAGGGGAGGAACAAGTTCAGGTGGTGTGCAAGGTAGAGGGAGGGGAGGTTTCTTTAGAGATTATTTTCTACAAGATGAAGATGTGCCAGACTATGACCCAAACATAACTCCTATAAGGGCTGTTTGGACTAAGAGTAGAGTTTCTAGTAGAAGCCCAATAAGCCCAATAAGCCCAATAATCCCAACAATAACTGATGAAAGGGTAAGAATGCTTGTTTTTATGTTTGTTTTAGTATTGAATGATATGTTTTTTACGGTGTTTCACTCTTTCAATGTAGAATGATGGTGAGGAGCCAACCCAAGTGTTTACAACAGGGTCACAACCACAACCAACTCCAGAGACACCTCGACGTAAAAAAAACACTTGGCTTGAAGAGAAGGAGGTCGTCTGAAATGATTTTAAAAGCAAAGTTATCAGGTCCATTGTCTCCCTGTCTTGGAGATTCTGAGGACAATCATATTGAAGTTGAGTAGATGCATTAATGTTGCATCCTCAAATTGGCAGCCTAATAGTGCCTCTTTTGTGTAAACTAAAACTTTCGCCAATACACGTTTCTTGGCTCTTTTGGTATAGCTTATTAGCTCTTAAACTTTCAATGCTATGTGCCTCTTTTGGTATAGCTCTTTTGGTTATTGTAAGCATGAAGCACTTTATGTATTAAATTTGGGTTACTTCCCTCTGTAAATGCTTATGGCAGTATGGTTAATGCTTATTGTGGTATTGTAATTGGATTTTGTTAATTGTAGCATATATGGGTATAAACAACACTTCAAAGACAATGCATAATCACGTTTTCATTAAACAAAGTCATAACTATACATTAAGAACACCATTGGTGCTTGTACCACAAAAGACATTACATAATTACTTTAGTACAACAGAAGACAATCATGGAAGTACACTAAAGATGATACTTGTAGAACATGAAACAGATGACACACACACACAACATAAGAATCTTGTATAGCATAACCATAGTTGACTTATGTTTCTCTACCACCTTCTTTTGACTTTCAAGGTCAGCAGAACATTTGAGGTAATCATTTTTGTAGACATTCATCTCCTCCTCTTGATTCTTCACTTTTTGGTACAAATTAAGCATCTTACTTTGATACCACTGACTAGGGAGTTCATCATCAACCCACTTGAAGAAGTTACAAGATTCACTGGGATCCTAGTTACATCAATTATGTTATCAACTTTGAAAAATAATAAAAAAATAATTAGGGCAAAATAAAAAAAAGTTACCAAATAATTAGGGCAGCCTAAGAATCTTCTCCCAAGGTTGTTTACAGTCCAAGCCGTAACCAATTTTGCAAAAACATTACATTTACAACGAGTTCCACTTGAACGGTACATTTTTAGGAAGATGAAAACGATTTAGGAAGATGAAAACAATTTACAAGGAATATGGATCTGGGTTTTATAATGAAAACGGGTTAAAAACTGTTAACATGTCAAGTTATTTGGGTAACCGGAAACTAACAGGTTGCCGGTCAAAATAGATCTCAAAATCATTATTAGAATAAGTACGTTATTCTTTTAAAAGTTTCAAGGAGTTGAGGTACCTAATTAAACAAAACAAAAAAAAGTTATACAAAATACACATTTGACAAAAGTACGTTATATTCTGACAACATTAACCCTATTAGTTGTTAGAAAAACTTGGGTTGTCAAGTTAATAACAAGAACAAAATTAAGGACATTTTAGTTATTTTCTTCTTAATTTTTTTAATATTAAAAAGAACATTCCAAATGTTTTATAAGATAGTTATGTGAAAACAACAATTCGAATTGAGGCTAACAAACTAAAAGATTATCTTCATAATTTAGGAAACTTTGTGTTGGATTAAGAAAGGAATTAAGAAATAGAAATAATAATACAAATAAGTATAGGGAGAAACCCAAATAGTACGTGTTTAGGGGTCGTACACCTTTCTTCTAAATTTCACCCAAACCCAAAACGTGTTTTTTCTCTCTCTCATTCCGATTCCCTGAATTCCTTTCTTCCTCTTTTTATTTGCCTCTTATTAATATTAATATCTAATAATAATCATCCCCAGTAATTTCATATCGTTTACCAATTCCCTCATCTTCCCCAGGTACGTTCAATTCTTGATTTATTTTCTGTCGGTGTTTATCCTTTTTCCGGCATTGACTATTATTAGATAAATTTGCCCTATTTTTTTTTTTTAATTTCTAGGGTTTTTTTTTGTCATTATTCCCCTCATATTTAAATTATTTAATATCAATAATTTCACTCATTAGATTATATAATATATATGTAAATACATCCCCTAAGTTTTTAGGATTACTTCATTAACACTAGATACAAAACTTATACTCAAAATTTATCATATATATATATATATATATATATATATATATATATATATATATATATATATATATATGTATGTGACATTTGTAACGATTTTTCTGTATCTTACGTTTACTTTTGTAATTATTTCTGGTGAGGAATTGTTATATTATTAAGTTGGGAGGGAACTAATTTTATTCTATATTATTTGATTGCTGTTTCTAATCAGTTATATGATAATTAGATATGATTTATAATGCACTGTGGATATTAGTTTTAGCTAATCTATAACGATGTTTGCAGGTGAATTATGGTTTTTGTGAAAGCAAGCTGATGGTTCTTAGTGCTTGAACCAATTCAAAGGGGATAAATTAATACTGGAGTTGCTGATGGCTAATAAGGATTCTGAGATATTTCTGGAAGAAGATGCACACGGCGCTCCATGTGACTTCAACGAACTTCTGACTGCTATGGGGCAGAGTTGTTTTGCCGATGAATTTCCGGTTTACTTGAAATCGTGTGAGCCTGCTGACCCTGATTACGAGTCTTTAAATAATCTGGAGGAATCGAATAGTCCCAGAACAGATGCTCTTGTTACCCTTTCTAACTCTGTTGTATTAACTGAATCTTCTGAGCTTAGAGATAATGATGGAAAGAATAGTAGTAAAATTGAACAAAGTAGACGTTCGTCAACTCGGAAAAGTACCCGTAAGGTTTTTTCGAACCAGAAAATCGATATAATACCGGCTACGAGAAGAAGCAGAAGAAATACTGGAAAGAAGCCAATGTTTGATTTATTTGCTGCAGATGTAGGACGAGGACGGAGAAGTAACATGGTCCGACGAGCTCGTCCGTTAGTTTGGGGACTAGGAGGAAAAATTGATGAAATTTTTAAGCAGTATGCAGAAAGTAATGCTGATGCAAATGAATATATAGAGTTGATAAATGGAAGGGCCGGCTGTAATGGAGATAAACAAAGCATACAAAAGTCACAGGATGAATCTTGTGCGTTAAACAAGGGTCTTCTTGTGAAGTTGAAGTTGGGGACAAAGTCTATTCCAAATTGTCAAATTAATACGATACCGGATATGGATAAAGATGTTGACATTTACAGGGAGTTCAAAACAGAAGCTTCCACTCTTCAAAGTGATATAAAGGACAATTATGTAGAAGAGGTTAATGGGACTTCCAATGGTAATCTGGATAAACAGACGGTTTCATCAGAATCGCCTGTTAATGACGTGCTTCTTGCAGAAACCGAAAGAAGTGAAATCCTCAAGATAAATGAAATTGGAGAATCAGTTGAAAATAGATGCTTAGATCCTGGAACTTCACCTGATTCTGAAATCATTAATGTGATTCCCGAGACTCAAATTAGTGGAAATACTTCAGACGACGTTCGGGTCTCCTCAAAAGATTGTATTTCTCATCAAACAGACGATTGTGGTATTGGAAGTAGACTACCTAGTCCAGAAATCGTCAATGACGTTTTACTATGTGAGAAACAAATTGAAAGGTCATGTTCTAGTGGGGCATCTATGACCATTACCACCGGAAATGCTTCTAGCAATACCTCTAGCAGGGAAGGATGTCCTATGGAACCATTGCGTGAAACAGATGTTGGAGCTTCCATGGATATGTTGGCAGTTGAAAGTGTCATGAAAGATGATGTTAGCATTGATGGGATTGAGTCACCGGAGTCAAAATCCACTGGTAAAGATTTTCAGAAAAGATCCAAATCAAAATCTTCAGTGACTAAGAACAGAACTAATTCTCGGCCGAATGCATCACCGGCCAAGTCAACTGCTAAGGGAAAAGTCAAGGAGAAGAGTGGTAAAAGTAAGGCATACTGTGATATAGAAACTCATCCAGTAACAGGTCTGCATTTTTTAAACATTTTCTTTTTTAAATCTGATACATGTAACTTTTTATTCGTTAACTATGGTTCTAAGATATATTTATACGCTATAGGAACTCCTGAAATGAATTCTGCCAGAGGACTAGGAGAGGGTTCTAGAACTACTGAACCTTTATCCAACCCAACAATGGTGCCTAGTGAGGGCGAGAGTCGACAGGGATCGCCACAAAGTGCCTGGGTGTGTTGTGATGATTGTCATAAATGGAGGCGTATATCAGCTGTACTTGCAGATTCTATTGACTCAACACAATGCAGATGGTATGATCTATCTACTTAATTTCATTCATAAGTTTTGTTTAGACATTATTAATAGTGGTTAACTGCTACATGAAGGATTTGCAAGGACAACAAGGATAAAGTGTTCGCAGACTGTTCGATTCCACAAGAGAAGTCAAATGCTGACATTAACGAGGAGTTAGAATTATCTGAAGCATCTGGTGAGGAAGATGCTTCCAAGACTCGTTTGAATTCGAGTCAGTTTGGTAAAAAGCAGCCTATAGGTACGCATTGTCCTAGTGATGCTATGTACAACATTTTTGTGTGTTTTAACCGTCATTATAGATGGAAAAACTGGGCTCGGTCAGTATCTTTTAGCACATGTCAAACACTTATTATATACATAATTAGGGTGTTAGTTATGATTATAAAAGTTACATTATTACAATAATAATCTAACCTCTTTTAATAAATGTGATTAAGGAGGTTTTATGCATCGAAGTATTCTTTAGATGGCTATATATCATACCTGTTTGAACTGCTTTCTTTTTAGTTAAATACTTAGGTATGTAGCTTAATTCGTCCGACTTGCTAGGGATAAGTTATTACCTGAATCAGCCCATTTTGTGGGTAAATGGGTTGAAAGTATCACCTCTACGTTATTTTATTAATAAGCCATTTTTAAGTCGTGATTTGTCTAAACGTTGCTGCAGATCCTCCACAGTCCGCTTGGAAGCTTATTAAGACAAATATGTTTCTGCATCGCAGTCGTAAAAATCAACCCATTGACGAGGTTAGCTTACTACTTTTTCTATAAGTAGTTTTAAATACTGTTGCTGTGTTATTGATGAGTTTAAGGCTTAGGGATTTGGTAAGTGTGTTTACTAAAATGTGTATTCTTCATTAATGTCTGTTAGGTAATGGTTTGTCACTGCAAACCTTCACTAGATGGCCGCATGGGGTGTCGGGATGAATGCCTTAATAGGATGCTGAACATCGAATGTGTAAAAGGAACATGCCCGTGTGGAGAATTTTGTTCGAATCAACAGGTTTCTTGCATAATATGTTTTGTAGTTTTTGTTATATCTTTTTGCTCGAAGACTCGAAGAGGTTATAACACCTGTGTGTTTTTATATGATTGCAGTTTCAGAAACGTAAATATTCCAGTCTGAAACATTTTCCATGTGGAAAGAAGGGCTATGGTCTTCAATTGCAGGAGGATATCCCCAAAGGAAGATTTCTTATTGAATATGTTGGGGAGGTATCATGTCTACTTTGCTTAATTCTAATAAATTTTCACTTTTATCCTTTTGTTTCATATTAGGTTTATATGTATAGGTGCTTGATATGCTTGCTTATGAGGCTCGCCAAAAAGAATATGCATCAAAGGGTCATAAGCATTTCTATTTCATGACATTGAATGGGAGTGAGGTTTGTTGGTCCCTAATATTTTTACTTCATCATAGTAGAAAAGTAAAACAAAAAAAGTTTCATTTTACAGGGGTTTGACTTTTGTTCCTTCTATTTTCAGGTAATAGATGCTTGCGCTAAAGGAAATTTAGGCCGTTTTATAAATCACAGCTGTGAACCAAATTGCCGCACCGAAAAGGTTAGTTTACTTGCCCACACAACGTTTTCATCTATTATGTTTCTACCTTTAGAGTTATAAGCTACTTTATTGACTTCATGAAATTCTTATATCTGAATGCACTTTATAAAAATATTAAATTTTAAATCGACTTGCTCATTCGTCTGTTCGTAGCTTAATAATACAGTTCTATGTTAAGTTAAACAAACTACTACTTTCTTTTTGACCAGTGGATGGTGAATGGGGAAGTTTGCATTGGACTTTTTGCAAGTAGGGATATCAAGAAGGTATTTGAACTATAATCCAACACCAACAACTTTATATTATTCAGAATGTCACTTTGACATTGGTTTTTTGTCATTAGCTTTGTTAATTCACACTCTATTTTTCTCAGGGGGAAGAACTGACATTTGATTACAACTATGTAAGGGTTTTTGGTGCTGCTGCCAAAAAATGCGTATGTGGCTCATCTAGGTGTCGGGGCGTTATTGGTGGTGATCCACTAAATGACGAGACAATTGTGCTGGGTGATTCTGATGAAGAATATCCTGATCCTGTTACGTTTTATGGGAATAGTAACAACAAAGTGGATAATGTATCTGTAACAAAGACTGCTAAGAGTACTTTTGATGTTGAAAACGTTCAAAGTCCTGATTCTTTGTTGGTCACGGATGAGAAAGATGATGATCCTACAATTCTTATTGAATCTTCAGAAAGAGAAGTTTTCATCGATAGGTCTTCATCTGCCACATCAGCATCGGCAAATAAAATAGAACATACCGAGGGACTATTGCCATCTTGTGCTCCACCACTTGATAGCTCTTTTAAAGTGAATAATGTGAACAGTAAAATTGAACAACAAAATGGAAATATAACTTCAGTGAACATTTTACAAGAAGATGGTGATTCAAAAAAGAAACCTAAATCTCATACGAATGAAAAGAAGTGTGCCGTTTTAAAGCCACAATCTCGCTCAAAGTTGCATTCTCCATCATCAGCAATGAAGAAAGGGAAATCCAAAAGTAAGCAACCAGAGATAGATAGCAAGCCAATTGTGGTGCCTCAAAAACCTAAAAAGCTAGTGGTAGATAACCTAACTGGTCGATTTGAAGCAGGTAACTTTCACTGTTTGTTTTATTCCATTTTCTTCTGATTCATCATATAACAATACGCATGGTTAACTATTAAAGAGTTTCCTGCTTTAAATATTGCAGTTGAAGAGGCACTAAATAATCTGTTAAGTAAAGGGGGAATAAGCAAACGGAGAGTAAGTAGCTAATTTTCCATGTTTATACGAGTTTGCAGTTTATGATTTTTTCCCTCTATTTGTTCTACTTTTTGACCATTTGTATGTTAACACTTGTATTTTCTTGTTTGTATTCTAATGTGTCTGCTCATCTGATTTGCTAATGATGCTTTGATGTATGTTTTTCTGGAAGGATGCTTGGAAGGGATATCTAATGCTATTATGTGTTACTGCTAATGGTGGGAATGGGGAAGGAATACAAAGGTTATTTTGAGATTTTTCTGCTGCTGAACAAATAATAACATATGTATATAGAAAAATTAAATACTGACGCTACGAGTGTTACTGTTTCAGCAATCGAGACCTTTCTATGATCCTGGATGCACTCCTGAGAACAAAATCTCGAACAGTTTTGCTTGATGTTATTAACAAGAATGGTATAGTTAATATGTTTCCGCTTAAATATCTACCGTGGTTCAGTTACTTTTCTGTTCATTGTTCTTATCTTCTTTGGTTGTATTTTATCTTCACTTTACAGGTTTGCAGATGTTACACATCTTATTGAAGCGTTACAGAAAGGTGTTCAGCAAGACTCCAATTCTGCGCAAGCTTCTCAAGGTAAATTTAAGAAAGATTTACAAAGTTATACAGCCCAATTTGCTGAATTTTATATTTCCATAATTTCAGAGCTTCTTAAAATATAGAATTGTCCATGCAGGTTTTGGAGTATCTGGCTGAAACGAAGATTCTTACGTTGGAAAATATCTTGAAACCCTCTCTGAATGGGGGTGAAAGGTCTGAACAAATTATGAATTCCTTAATTTTTTTGTCACTATTCAACCTTGACATATTTCTGTACGTTTATGTTTTTAATGCATGTTTAGTGTTATAGTGTCAATATGTAGGGAAACTATAAAATTTGTTAATGTGGCGAATTTGGTGTTTAATCTCACAGGTCAAATTTGTCGTATTGAAAATTTATCTAGAAGGGAATAGGATAAACTGGTTGAAAGCTGCCCTTCGTGTTTATTTAAGTCGTGCAACCTCCTTAGTGTTTTGTTTTATATGATTTTTTTAGTTATTTCTTTTTTGACCATAATTAACGCAAGTGTTTGCAACAAAACTGAAGAATAGAATATGAAATGTTTGCGGTTCAACCAACCTGACTGACCTGTTTGGACTTGTGCTAAAAGGTGACCCTGGTTGACCTGACCCACCCATTTTGCCGCCTTTAGTATGCATAATTATCAGATAGATATGAAACCTACTGGTTGCTTTATAGAGGGTGGGATTAGCTTTGGTATACATAATATACCATGTTTCATTTATTTCCAAAAACGTGTGGGATGGGGAAGATGCCTTCATATATTTTGATAAGACAGGAATATTTGATTAGGTAGATTAAAATTATTGTATTTTCTATAAAATTAAATGCTTTTCCGACTTTTCGTTCTCTGTTATGTTTTTGGCTGTAAGTGGTATAATTGAAACAAGATACATACTTGGGTGGCCTATAAAGTAGTTTCGGCCTTAATGAAAATGGTTAAATAGTTGTGTAACATCCACATATGTTTCACTATAGTAAACTATAAATGTTTATAATTCTGGTAAGATTGATGCTTTCAAGTTTGGAGTCTTACTGATGTGACTCATTTAGTTCCGTCAATTAACTTGTGAATTTGTACATTTGGGCAATAGCTGTAGTTTATGGCATCTCAGACTATGTTTTTTCTCTTTTTTTCAGCTTAAAGGAATCAGTTTTGTCATTGACAGAGCATGCAGACAAAGAGGTAACATTTGAAATTGTGTTATAATATTTGTTGCATCATTAATGTATTCTTAGTCAATTGGATTGCCATAGGCCAACGTATTTATATTGTCTTTTCTTACCTGTAATTGGTGAATTGTTTGTCGATTACTGTCTATTGTAAGGATTGTTGTCTCCGTTCCATACATTTAGTTACCTTCTAAATTCTAATGCTTAAAATTTGGTAGAGGTGGTAATATGGGCAGGTTGGGTAGTTGGTAAATAAGGGTAGTTATGGTACAGGTAATCTCACTGAATTTTAGTGGTGACAAGTTTAACTATTTTACTTATAAATGGGTGGACTCGGGTTATGTTTTATCTCTAATGGGTGATATGTATAAAATATACAAGAATTTGGCTAAACAGAAAATATGTCAAATAGGTCGAAAGTGTCCCAAAACTGTATTTTTAGTACATAGACTCCGCAAGTTACTTTATCAAAGCAAATAATAGATTATTATTTAGCGATCTAGCTTTTGCAACCATATGTAACACAAATTTATAAAAGATAACAAATTTGAATAAGAAGTATCTGAGTTTTTCTGCTACTGCATTCTTTAATCTCTGTTTCTATGGGGGTAACAGGTCCATCAAATTGCAAGAAGTTTCCGAGATCGATATATTCCATGGTATGCCAGAAGAGTGAATTGGACAGACAGGGACACTGAAAGGATGGAATTTCATCAGACTTCAAACCTGAAAAGTATTCCATTGCATCCCAGGCTGGAAAGAAGGCCTTTAGAAGACAACTCCGGTAAACAGTCAGTTAGTGGACCTAAGCTCCCAGTTGAGGGATCTTCTATGGCATGTGTCAGTAGTTCTACTGACGGCACGAGGGTCCGAAAACGTAAAAGTCGTTGGGACGAGCCTGGCGATATAGAATATCCATTAAAGAAAGATTTTAGGTCAAGATTTAGTGGAATCGAAGAACAACGTGAAAATATGGATGTGGATGCTCCTCCTGGATTTTCATCTGCTGTTAAACCGTCCGCACCTTCCACCGTCTCCCTCCTCTGTAAAACCGTTATGGGACAACCACAAGAAAGATACATTTCACGGTTTCCCACCGCATTCGGGGTTCCATGTTCCCTTCTTAAAAAGATAGGGACACTCGATGATAAGGGTGAAGGTGCAGTTGCAAAGAGCTGGCTTGTTGCTCCAGCAATGACTTTTCATCCTTTTCCACCTTTACCCGTATACCCTCGTGGTGACAATCCACATGCAAAAGAAGAACAATCATGGCGTAACTGTAATTTTCAAGCGGATAGAAACCCTAATACGCTTGGTAGGAGATACTTCAAGCAACAAAAGTTGAATAACTCGAGATCAGTCGGTCACCAATGGAACCACCCAAAGTATGGGCCTGCGGGTTTTAATGGACCCAGCCAAAGCCAGCCAAACATAGGTGTTGGCTTTGGAGAGAATGATGCCAATACAGGTTTTTATCAGCAGCAGCAACATCAGCCACATCACTGAATGATTTTATAGATGGTATTTTGTTTTGTGTACTTGCAGTGTAGTAAAAGTTCTTGGTAAATCCTAGTTGGCTTGCCAAAGTGGATATTTTGTTATTTATCCATTGAATTTTACCTCAATGTTAATAGAGCCAAAGTCATAGTCGTTACAGATAGCTATGCCTGCTTGGGTACTACACATTATTCGCCTCGAAGAGGTAAGGCTTTCATTATTCAACTTCTTTGACTAATATTGAGGCATCATGAAATAAATTACATTTATTTATCTGTTTTTACTCTTTCTGCCCTTCTTAATGGTATATCTGTATACCATACATTAGTCAGTTTTACCAGGCATAGTTGACAACATATGCGGGTGGATTGTTGGGTAACGACTTAAGGTAATTTTGTGGTATAGATCAAAACACATTCGCTTGATGAACAATTTTTCTGAAAATTTAAAATTTTTATGTGAAAATTGTGTTTCAAATGGTATCTGGAAATTTTTTTTATTACAAAAAGTAGGTTTATTGGTTTTCTTTGAGTCTTTCAAGGGTCAACTTATTGAAAATGTATTAAATATACCCGAATTACCTTAATCTTAATGTGGTTACTATTGTATGTGTCTGACCCCCTATAACCCGTAATGTACTCCGGTGTGGCGAATGATGTAGAATCTTTATATAGTTCATCGGGAAAAATACCTGTTACCTTACGGAGATTTACTCAATTGGTTAACCCTTTTTTTTAATGTTCATTTAGTCATTTGTTTCTTATATAGTTCATCTGGAATGGCCCTTCATCCTCGAGCCATGACTGCTATTGTAATTTCATTTAAAAATCTTTTTGGTTTTTTGTAACAACACCGTTCAGTTTTTCGTGAAAAGAATTCTATTAGACTTGATTTAATGTTGCTATTAGATTTGGAATGAATTATTATCTTATACAAGTATCGTTGTATCTAAGGAAAACGCATCAACGCCTTAGTTGGTATTTCTGAAAGAATTCATATTTCAGTGCATATGTGCAGGTTTTATCTAGTTTGATTGGAGTTTAGTTTCAAAAACCTTGATGGATTGGTTCTGTCATATTAGTTAGTAAAAGTTTCTTTTGGTGACACACACGATGTAAATACTTGTTACATGTGAAGTGTATTCCCATTGGTTTAATTCTGGAAATATTAACGTTGGTTTAAAATTTAGTGTGCAAACGAGTTGAGTCGAGCCAAATACTGTCAAGCCAAATACTGCCAAGCTTGAATTTGACTATGTTATTAAAACTCGAGTTTGAAACCAGATTCGAAATCGAACTTGATTGATTATACATTCTAAGCTTGAGCTCGGTAAATAGTCGTAAATTTGATAGCTAAAAACCGAAACCTCTTCTAAAAGCTTTTTGAAGAGCCTTTTTCAAGTTTACTATAAAAATGCCATACAAATAATTTTAAAAAGTTACCAATAAAAGTTCGATCCCTAGTGAATAAAATGGTACGTATTAGATTTTAAGGGAGGGATGAGTATGATTTCTATATAATGGTGGGTTTGATTTTCACTTCTTAAAATAAAAACTAAGATATATATATATATATATATATATATATATATATATATATATATATATATATATATATATATATATATATATATATAGATTGGGGTTCAAAAGAGATCTCTATTTTTCTAGAGATCTAGGGATCCACTTTCTAGCCACTCATTTTTCCTTATATATTTGTTTTTTTTTTTTTTTTTTTTTTTCAAAATTTTTTTTTTTTTTTTTTTTTTTTCCTTTTTATTTACTTTTTTTTTTTTTTTTTTTTTTTTTTTTTTGAAAATCACCTTTGATTTTCAACCTTACTTTTAAAAATCACATGTGATTTTCAATCTTCAAATCTTTTTTGGGTAAAATCACGTTTTATTTTAAAATTTATTGATTATTTTTTACCAAAATCACATGTGATTTTTAACCTACAAACTATTTTGCTTATAAAATCACATGTGATTTTCGACAAAAAAAAAATTCACGTGTGATTTTAAAATTTATAAATTTTGGTTTTTGAAAATCACATGTGATTTCAATTTTTTACAAAAAAAAAACACATGTGATTTTGGAAAAAAAAAAAAAAAAAAAAGTAAATAAAAAGGAAAAAGAAAAAAAAGTTATTAAGGGAAAAATGAGTGGCTAATAAGTGGATCCTTAGATCTCTAGAAAATTGGAGATCCCTATTGAACCTCACCCTCTATATATATATATATATATATATATATATATATATATATATATATATATATATATATATATATATATATATATATATATATATATGGTGGGGTTCAAATGGGATCCTCAATTCTCTATAGATACAGGGATCCAATTTTTAGCCACACAAATTCACTTAGGGTCAAAACAACAAAGGCTTCCTAGCCATGCATTTTTTCTTTTATATTTTTTTTTTTTTTTCATTTTTTTTTTTTTTTTTTTTTTTTCGTTTTTTAATTCGGTTTTCTTCTTTTTTGCTATGTTTTACTTAACTTTTTTTTCTTTTCAAAATCACATGTGATTTTTTTTGTAAAAAATTAAAATCACATGTGATTTTCAAAAACCAAAATTTATAAATTTTAAAATCACACGTGAATTTTTTTTTTTTTTGTCGAAAATCATATGTGATTTTCAAAAACCAAAATTTATAAATTTTAAAGTCACACTTGAAAAATTTGTTTCTCGAAAATCACATGTGATTTTATAAGCAAAATAGTTTGTAAGTTAAAAATCACATGTGATTTTGGTAAAAAATAATCAATAATTTTTTAAAATCAGACGTGATTTTACCCATAAAATATTTGTAGATTGAAAATCACATGTGATTTTTAAAAAGTAAGGTTGAAAATCAAATTTGATTTTCGGAAAAAAAAAAAAAAAAGTAAATAAAAAGGAAAAGAAAAAAGTAAAATTTTTTTTTAGAAAAATAGTAAAAATTTTTTTAGAAAAAAAGTAAAAAAAAAAATAACAAAGATATAAGGATAAATGAGTGGTTAGAAACGGATCCCTGGATCTCTAGAAAATTAGGGATCCCTTTTAAACCCCAATCTATATATATATATATATATATATATATATATATATATATATATATATATATATATATATGTATATATATATATATATATATATATATATATATATATATATATATATATATATATATATATATATATATATATATATATATATATATATATATATATATATGGGAGAGTTAATGTAAAAAGTGTTAAATTTGTAAAAAGTGTGAGAAGCATTGTAGGAGTGACATGTGGCAAGCTTGAATTTTATTTTATTTTTTATTTTTTTTTTTAATAAAGAAAATCGAATTTTTTTTTTCTTTTTGCTCGAAAAAAGTTATATACGAAAAAAAATATGATACACATTTATGATGCACATCTATGATGAACATTTTATGTGTGCATCATAGTTGAATATCATAGTTTTTTTTGTGCATCATTTATATGAATCATATTTTTTGTGCATCATTAATGTGCATCATATTTGTTGTGTGCATCATATGACGTGGCAGATGACGTTATCAAAAAGAATTTCAAATTTTTTTTTTTTTCCAAATTTTTTTTTTCTTTTACGATTTCTTTTTTTTTCAAAAAAAAAATATTATTTTTTTAAATATCTTTTTATTAAAATTTTTTTTTTTTTTCCAAGCTTGCCACATGTCACTTCCACAATACTTTTCACACTTTTTACAAATTTAACACTTTTTATTTGATCCTACTCCTATATATATATATATATATATATATATATATATATATATATATATATATATATATATATATATATATATATATATGGATGCTTAGAGCATTCGTAACGTGTCTATGGAAAAAGTTTATAACTTAGGTGAAGTTTATAGAAAAATAATACATTATTTAACTAAATTTATAAGAAAGTCCATATAGAAAGTTTTGAAAATTTATACACATGAACCATGAAAAAAGAAAATCTTATGGATTCAATTTTCTCTTTTTAAATAAGTATAACCATTTATAAACTTGATGAGGTTTATATGAGTAAAGTGATAAGTAAAATGAAAGTAACGGTAAAACTGATGTGGCATGACGTGCCGATGCTTAAAAATAAATATTTTTGAATAGCAAAGATGCATTTCGACTACAATTATGCTCTGTTCATGAACACAAATTTTTGAATGATAGACAAGATGTTTAATGAAATCAGTAAAGAAGATTTAGCTTCGTCAATCATAGTTCCCACACTTCTTTGTGATTCGTTTGTTTTAAATTGAAGAAATCTTTAATTTCTTTGAGGAACCTTTGAGGCACGTTTATTGAATTAACATTTGCTAAAATATATCTAATGAATATATAACTTCGCACCTTAAATAAACTGCAAATTTATTTATATGTCGATAGACGCATATAAGAATATGATTTACTAATATATTTCAATTTGTTTCAGAACAAGGGTGTTAAGTTCTCGTTTTCGTACAAACATGTGATTTACTAATCAAATTAAAGTTTAACATGTCTTTTATACATTCTCTTTATGTATATTAGTATATGTTTATTAATCATCTTTCCTAGTATTTTAAACAAAATTTTGATTCATATTTAGATTCATGGTTTAGAAATATTAATCATTTCTTTCTAATATTTAATTAAGAAGTTTTCTTCGACTTCTATTTTGATTTGTAGTATATTATAAATTACTAGTGGATACCCGCGTGATGTAGTAGCATTAAAATACTACGTCTAATATAAATATAGTACAAATATTGAGCCTAACTTGAGTATACACAATATTATTAATTTTAGATAGATTAATATGTTTTTTTGAAAGTTTAAAATATATATATATATATATATATATATATATATATATATATATATATATATATATATATATATATATATATATATATATATATATATATATAAAATCCATTCTGACATTTACATTGTTTTTAGATATTAAATGTAAATGATAGATGAGTTGTCAAATTAGTAACTATTAATGAATATTATTAAGTGTAATTTATACATTTTATTACTTAATTTTTCAACTTTTTAACTAAAATAATTTATAATGTATATAGATAAATGATAAATGTTAACTATATCATAATATAGCCAACTCCTGCATAAAATAACCATGACTTAAATGTTTTAAAACTTAATTATTTAATATTTTCCTTTTATTTCAAGAAAACAATACAAAATTACATATTAGCCGTATCTTTAATATATAATAAAAGAGGGGCCTTAAATCCCACATGGCGAAGTAGGGACCATTAGATGGATTAACTTCTTTGATTTCGACCGTTAGATCAAATTGATGATGTCATAAAACACTATTTTCATTTTACACCTTTTTAAAATACATAATTACATTTTCTCTTTAAATCCCATCTCTATTAAAATAAAAACAAAATTCTAATTTACTTAAATAAATCACTCAATTTGAAATATGATTTACCTTATTGTTATTCTAAAATCTCCTAAGAAAAAATATTAAAACATGTGTATAAACGTAAAAGTGTTTATGTTATTATAAATATAAACAACATGTGCATAAACGTAAAAGTATATATGTTATTATACTTATAACATTGTCTTTTCATAATGACTTAAAATCTACATAAACATAAAGTTTATTATTCAACTTTTATTTTTTCACCGAGCTATCGCGGGACAATAATCTAGTAAAAGTATATATAGAAGGCATTAATCAGACCAAAAGTATATTAAAACACCCGTTGAATTAAAATAGGATTAATAAGTGAAAATGGTAATGGGCTTCAAATATGAATATTGAATTGTTTATATTAAAGCTGCGGTCATGTTTGACTTTTAAGATTAAAAGATTAAAAGTAATGAAAAATTGACGAAACATTTTTAAAATCAAAGTTGCCAAGATTAGAATTTACTATTGATCGTTTTTTTTTTATAAGATCGTAATAACATTATTGATAAAGTATGAGTTTATCTTTATTTTTTTATTTTTTTTGTAATAATGATATTTAATATAATGTTGATAAATATATTTTTATATGAGTTAATTACATGGTTCGTCCCTATGGTTTGTACCATTTTCACCCGTCCTCCCTAATAGTTTTTTATTACACCACTGGTACATAAGTTTGAAATTTGTTGCCTCCAGAGTCCCTAAAATGGATGTGCCGTTAAAGGTGCCGTTAAGTGACCTCACGTGTGTCACACGTGATGGGTAATTTCGTCATTTTACCTTTCTCTTTCATTAAACCCAGATTCAATTACAAATTAAACCCAAATTCATCCCCAAAATCCCCAAATCCTAAATTAATTTCCCCAAATTTCAATTTCTAACTTCAGATTATGAGTTTTACTTACATAAATCGAATCAATTCATCCCAAAAAAATCCCCATGATTTTCCTGATCATTGGTGCATGGTACGTGGCGACAGTCATGGATGTAGTCGACCTCCCATCGTCAACCAAGAAACCATCTAACAAGAAAACAAAAACCACAAGCGGGTATTTAGTGAAATATGATACTCTGTTTCAAGAAAACAAGCTAGATGAGCAGTTGTCTGAGGTTGTTGAAGCTGCCTATGTCAGACCTTTGCCTCCTCGGTATCCTCGCCGGATCAGAGAAAATGATAATGTGGCTCACGACGGTGGTGGGTTGGATTTTGAGGTGGGTGACGTCATCGATGCGTTTCATAGAGATGGTTGGTGGCTTGGTGTTGTCAAGGAAAAACTGGTTGTTGATAATAATAAATTTATTGTTTCTTTTGAAAACCCACCTGAAGAATTTGAGTTTGAAGCTTCTGAACTCAGATTTCACGTTGACTAGGTTGACTCTCTCTGGAAATTCCCACTCAAGGTTTTTTAATCTGAAAATCAATATTTGGGGGGTCTATGTTAAAGCTAAAATTAATCACATCAATGACCAGGAAAATGATGGGGATTTTTTTGGGATGAATTGATTCGATTTATGTAAGTAAAACTCATAATCTGAAGTTAGAAATTGAAATTTGGGGAAATTAATTTAGGATTTGGTGATTTTTTGGGATGAATTTGAGTTTAATTTGCAATTGAATCTGGGTTTAATGAAAGAGGAAAGTAAAATGACGAAATTACCCATCACGTGTGACACACGTGAGGTCACTTAACGGCACCTTTAACGGCACATCCATTTTAGGGACTCTGGAGGCAACAAATTTCAAACTTAGGTACCAGTGGTGTAATAAAAAACTATTAGGGAGGACGGGTGAAAATGGTGCAAACCATAGGGACGAACCATGTAATTAACTCTTTTTATATTTACCATTTTAATTTTAAATTTTACTTTTATCGCCGTGTATGATGAGAGTTATTAATCTATTATATAATAAAGTTATATTGTTAAAATGTTAATGTTGATATGACATTGCATTTAACACTTTAGGGCGTTGTGACTTTAAGAAGAAAAAAAATAATGTTGATGTATCACTCTATTGAACAATAATGTAGACGTTATAAATTTAGTCATAGCTTATAAAAATTCGATAAGATGTGTCCATCAAATACTTTCTCTTGTTTAGGTGAAAAGTTTCGTGATATGAAAATTCCAATCACGAACACTTATCGCCTTGGTTGTGGTAAAGATGGGCGAAGCTCGATCTATGGGCCAGTCTTTTTAAGACCCAATTTATTTTAAAGCCCGACATAGCATGACCAAATTTTACAGATTTTGCGGGCTAGTCTTAGTCTTAGTATAGGTCGACCCGGTGTTTTTTTCTTTCTTTTTTCATTCCCGCTTCCCGGGTTTGAATGTTTTTGGTTATTTTAAATAATCATACTTTCTTCTATTCTATATGTTTACTTATAAACATAGATGGATGTGCATCGACGAGTGTTCAAAAATTACTTGTAGTCTAAATATGTTTACTCAAAACAAAAATGTTCACATGATAATTCTCCATGAACCATTTAAAAATATTTATATATTAACTACATGCCGGTCATGAGGTTTTCGTTGCCCTGGGCGGAACGACAAACAAATGCCCCCTTTTACCGATCCCTTGTACATAATATGAGTCAGATTCTTCTATTGCCACATTATCAACTACCACTACAACTACAACGAGCCTTTAATCCAAAGTAATCCGAGCTTGATAAAAATGAAATAAAAAAAAAAAAAAAAATTAAAATAGGCAAACCGCAAAGGAACATGTATTGATGAAAACATCTTTATCTCCCTACGAGTATAGCTCATGTACTTCATTTGTTTTTATATTGTTTTACAAGAATCTGGATTCTTTAGACCCTAACTCTTAAAGCTTTTATCCTTATGTCTTGTTATATATATAAGTACATTACCTAGTCACAAACTTACACCAAGTTATTGAAATAAATAACATATCATTTGTTCATCTTGTATACCGTTAGTTCTTCAATAACAAAAATGCAAAATGTTCAACACTTAATTTTCTATTATCTAATTTTAAGGAAAGAATCTCTTCAATAAGCTTTGAAACGAGCATTACCATGACCACCCGTGTCGTTCACATCTAGTGGGTCTCCGTATGTTTTCAGGATAAAGTTGTTCACTTGTAGATGATTATTCTAGTCAGATTTCCTATAATTCTCCAAATCTGCTTCACGCTGTCGAAGTTTTTGTTATAGACGAAAAAATTTTCTTTTCAGATTTTGTTATAATGAATGTTTCCTTTTAGAGGCTCTTCACAATCTTCAAGAACTTTATAATCGTCATTCAAGGCGTTCAAAAGATCTTCAACTTGTTTACATTTTATGCTCCATTTATCTGTATTCTCCTTTAAATCACAAAATTATATGTGTAAATCAGTTACCTTTCGCTCAAGCGATTTTATATTAACATCCATATCCATGTTGTGCTTTCTATCGTCTGCAAGTTAGAATATAGGGTTCAGTTCAGTATAAGTTTTCCTGAGCTCCAACACATTTTGACTTTAAAAGTCATCAGCTAACTTTTTCTGTTCACGTGCCTTATCGAAAGAATACCAGTTACGTGATTGCTCAACCTCTAGTTCATGGATCCGTAATTCCTTAGAAGACAAGGTGTCACTCAAAACAACAATCTTTTCGCAATATCCTTTAAGGCTCCAATTATTTTTATGAAACTCTAAATCCTTGTGTTCGATCTGTTGCAACACTAGAGTAATGGATTTATTCATATCTGAAGCGTCTAGCGACGTTCAATCTCCTCATACTTGCCAATTTGAAACATATCAATTTTTAATCTATTACAAATTAAAGTAATCCATTTTTTAAACAAAATTTCAAAGTGTTACAGAAGGTAAATAATGTTGAAATGAAGACAAACAACAACCTAGAAGCAAACAAGTTATTTGACAAAAATGACCGAGAACAAAGAAATGTCCCACAAGAGAGAGAGATCGTTGATGACAGAAATATAACATCACAATACATGCCACTTAATTTTTTGTCACTAGGATGAAGCTGGTTTTGTATGGTATAAAAAAGGTCCTAGATATGAGACTTGATGTTATTCGACATGCTTACTTGGTGATTATGGTTCCTACAACGATTTTGGTGATGGACGTTGGAAACTAACTCTTGGTTATTTGATCGCTCCAACAGGTTTGAAAGACTCCAAGTTATACAAGACACATCCGAAGATCTCCAAGACTATTGATAATGTCGTCGAGAACGCTTACATGGTTGATAAATGGAACGACGAGACTTGGTCCCATTAGTGAAATGGGATGTCTATCTTGTCAAAGAAGAATGTGTTATTCAGCGTGCATGATATTCGTTTGAGTAAGTGTTCTCATTGTTAGGCGGTAAGAAGACTAAAGTTGTTAAAAACAACCATTCTCCTTTTAGAACAAAAAACATACTTGATTTAGTTCATTCCAATGTATGTGGTCCTGGTCATATGAAGACAACGATACTTGGTGGGTGTTCTTATTTTGTCACATCCATCAATGATTATTATAGAAAGATATCGGTTTATACCTAGAAGTCAAAAGTTCAAGTTTTAGACGTGTTTAAGCAGTTTCATGCCTCGGTTGAGAGACAAAATGGAAAGTAACTCAAGTGTCTTCGAACAGATAATAGAGGTGAATACATTGGTATTTTTTATGCTTATTGTAAGAGAAAGGTATTCGACACCAAAAGACTCATCCGAAGATACCAGAAGTTAATGGCTTAGCATAGAGAATGAACATAACATTGGTTGACAGTTAGATGTTTCATTTTTATTACTTAAGCATAACTTTATCAAACAACCAAAGGCAACTCCTTGGGTGATGTCTTTTGTCCTCTCTTCCGAGCCAAGCTTATAATAAATGTGTTCGTTTAAGAAAAGAAATAACAAAAAATCGAAAGTATTATTAAAAACTTCAAATTTGTGACATATAATTTTGATTCATCCAGATTTGGTTTGCTTTGGTTCATCCAAATTATTGTTTGTGGTTTTGTGTATGTTTGATTTTTGTTTTAGATTTACATTTTGGCTTTCATTTAGATTAAAAAATAATCGTTTAGATTTTTATTTGGATTTTAACATGTTTGATGTTTGAACGTGTTCCATTCGTTAATTGTTATTTTTGGAATAAACATTATAAATCCTTTCTTTGGTTTGATAATTTTGGTAGAAACAATCCCTATGAAAAACCATAGTGAAGAAAACCCTGTTTAATCATTGTCCTTATTGAACACGTTGCTAAGCGTCGACTCTTAAAAAGATTGTTACAGTTTAATTTTATTTTTTTAATTAATATTTTTATATATGTTGATATATATATATATATTTCGTATTATGTGTTATTGGTATTTTTTTTGTAGGTTTTAACCATTTATAAATAGAAATAAGACAATAATTTTGGGATAAATATAATTAGAAAGGTAGACATTTTTTTTGAAACGGATGGAATATTATATAAGGAAAACTTTGTTGAGAGAATCTGCCCTAATAGGAAAACATTGTTTCAATAATTGTTCTTACGAGGTGATTCTGGTAGAAACTAAGGTGCTGTTCTTTTGAACCAAAGGTTTTTCCTCTGAATCTGAATACCAGCTCTGAATAATCAGAGGTGGTCCAAAACTCTGAATCTGAATCAATATACTATGTTCTTTTTTCCTTCGTAACATCTGTTTTACTATATTAGTACTAAACTGTTTCATTTATAAAACGTCTTAAATAAAAACATTCATAAAATGTTCAAACATAATGGCAACATTTTTCAAATAAAGATAATATTCAAACAACATTTTCAACATTTTTGCATTAATTGTGCCGCAAGCTGATCTCGACAATTGATCATATATTGTTGATTTGTTGTATTTCCATGTGGTTGAACCTCGTCCTCATCATACTCGTCTCCATCTTGTACATTCTCGTTAGCATGTACTTCACCTCGATCATATTCGGAGAAAAAATCATCACTTAATCCTTCTTTTCGTATAAAAATATGAATAGCAAAGCATGCAATAGTAATATCTCTTTGTTTCACCAAAGAATACGGAGTCATTCTCTTCAAGATGGGAAAACGTGCTTTCAAAACACCAAAAGCACGCTCAATCACGTTTCTAAGTTTAGCGTGAGCGTGATTGAACAAATTAATAAACTAATTGTCTAATATCAATTTCAAGATATAAAAATAATTAACAAAAGAAAAGTTCACATAAAAGTCAATGTAATAGTAGGAGTTTATAGGCAATCGAAAACAAATACATATTAAAAAAAAATTATATCACCTAAATTTAACAAACAATCATCAATATCAATTTATATAACGAAATCAAGTGACAAACCATTGAAAAAAAATCAAAAATTATTTGAATTTAAGGATGGAAAACTTACCGGTGAAGAGAAAGAGGTAATCAGAGGTAAAAAGAGGTTTTTCATGTAGGGTTGGATCAGAGGTAAAAAGAGGTTTTTTGTCTGTGGTTGAAAAAAAAAAAGAACAACAAAATTTTAAAACCTCTGACCGGGTCAGAGTTCAGAGCCTATTAAGATTTTTTTTTGAAAAAAGAACAGCACCTAAGAATCATCCATGATGATATTGGGAATGAGAGATGGTTTTCGTAACACTGTTTATATGTGATGACATAATGGAAATAGTTTCTAATAGATATGGACAAGGTTACAGATAACGTAAGGCGTGACGTGGCGGCATGAGTAAGCCTCAAGCTTTGCAAGAAAAGGCGAGACATGACGTTTTTCAAAGCGTGACAAGGCGGCAAAAAAATTTAATATATTTTATAATTTTATATATACTTATATATATTTTTACTATTATTAAGTTATATAAATATCAATAAATTATCAAAAAGTATATTTTAACATTTAAGTATATATATATTCTAAGATATAGTCACAAATTTACAATCAAATGATTTTTATAGCCATTTTTAACTATTTTTAAACTTTTTTTTTTTTTTTTTTTTAAATTTCATAACGCGTTACAAAAAACTCGCGTTAAGGCGCGCCATGGTACGCCATGACCACGTTTTTTTGCCACCACGCCTAACAAAGACGACTTGCATGTTTTCGTAAATTCTCGCCGCGCCTCGACGCCATGGCGCGTTATTTAGAACCTTGGATATGGATCATATAAAAAATCATAAAATAGTAAAATAATATTTTAAAGTTATTTTTATCGTTGTATGGTATTAATGTATTAAGTAATTATGCGTTCGTTATAACAAAAGATTGTTATTTGTACGGATTTTATTCTACACAGATATTAAAAAATGCGTTGAATTTGTCAATTTCTTTACACTTATAAATGTGTACCATTGTATAAATTAATAAGTACGAACAAACTTAAAAGTTTAACATTAAAAAAATGTGCAAAAAAAAATTCAAACTAAAATGAGTGTAAAATTCTTATTTTGTACGCATTTTTAAGTCTAGAGATCACCGTAAAGAAATGATTTCTCAAAAATTGATTTATACATTTACAAAATAAGAATTAAATACACTTTTTAGTGTCTACATTTTTTCCCACACTTTTTAGTTGAAGCTTTTAAATTCGTTCATCTATATTATATAATTTATACATATTTATAAGTGTGAAGAAATTGATAAATCTTACACATTTTTAAAAAATGATTAGAATAAAATGCGACAAATGACAATTTTTTGTAGTGGTTGTTAGTTTTTTAGTATGTGTTCTTGAAGCAAATCATAAATACATGATCGACCTGAAATTGAGGTTTTGTTTGATTAGGTGAGACATTAGGTAGTTGCCCGCTCACTCTCTTCTTAACCTGTGCCCTCATCTTCTCCTACTATTCAACCATCTCATAATCTATTAAACTCCTCAAAAACTTTCAAAAGAAAATTTCAAAGTTCAAAATGAGGAAGTATCAAAACATGTTGCCTCTTCTAAACCCAAAGTTACACGCGGGTCTAGTAGATGATTTACAGGATGACAGGTTGTTTGGAAATGAGGAAGTATCAAAACATGCTAGCCTCTTCTAAAGCGAAAGTTACACCACCCATTAATATGAAAAGGTCGGAAATTGAGATGAAGTATTCTGAAGATTTTATTTAAACTATGGTGCTTAGTGAAAAATAAAGTTTGGTGGTTGTTTTGTAAGGAAATATTTCATTCTTGTTTTCGTGTTCGGTGTTTACTTCATTGTTAAAATCACTAGATAGTCTTGAGTCTTCGTGGTATATTTAGTGGCGGATCTAGGATTCCAATTTAGAGGGGCCGTTACGACTTTGACACAAGAACTTAGAGAAGGCAGAAAAACTTAAAGCAAACTAATGAAATAGAATTTAGGGTTTATGGTTTTACCGCATCACGAACTAGTAAACGGAACCGAGACCTTTGTATGATGAATTCGAAGACCAAAAGATATGAACTCACGAAAATGGAGTTGTCCCAAACAGAATATGAACTGGAGATTACAAGTTATAGAAATCGAATTTGGATATAAAGGGATTAAGGTTTGTATAAACTTACTAGCGCTTTGATAACTTGAGTGCTTGTAACAATGCAAGACCTTGGTATTGAAGATGTCGAATGGAACAAGAAAAAGAAGTCCAATATTAGGGTTTTGCTGCTGAATTCGATTGATCAAGGATGGCGGAAACAGCCGATAGAAACAACGGTTGGGTTGGGTTTTGAGTTTTACTTATCTGGGCTATTGCATTGGCTTTAATCATATCAGGTTAATCCAATGAGAATTGAAGTCAGGCTATAATAACACAACTAAAATAGTAGACTCGTTTTTAATTTTTATGTAGGAAACTCGTTTCCTGTAAAACGGATAAACATGCAAAGTAAAGTAAATACGAAACACTTAAGTATATACATCATATACACATATATATATATAGAAAGTTTTTCGTTCATAAAGTATATAATGTCTAAAAATAGCATATTTGAGAATTGAGGATAAAAATCGTAGTCGTTCTAGTAAATCATATTTTGAACAATCGCGTAGCCTAAAAATCCATATAGCCTAAGATAGAAGTTTTTCGTAAACATTAATTCAACTTTCAAAGTTATATATATATATGGGGTTGTTACGCGTGTAAGCTTACATGCGAAACTCATTAGAAAGTATGTCGTTTTGTGGTTTAAATGCTTTTCAACGCTTCATTTGTCTTATATTCATCAAGAGAGAGGTGATCCCCAAAATGCAGGGGGTCATTGTTTATTATGAAGAGGTTATAAAAAGTGACTTCGATAGCCAGTGATGAGAAAAAAACTTATATTGTTGAAAGACACGATTGATAAAGAAAAAGATGTGAATATATAAAAATTTGTAAAGTTAGTTTAATAAATATGATTAAAATTATATAGATTTGAAGAATTTTTAACACAACGACATATTTTTTGATGAGTTTTGCATGTAAACTTACATGTGTAACAGTCACATATTCACTTTTCTATATATATATATATATATATATATATATATATATATATATATATATATATATATATATATATATATATATATATATATATATATATATATATATATATATATATATATATATATATATATAGTATGTGGATCAAATACAAACCATGCTTAAAATACATACCAATAAGTACGTTTTAAAAAATTATTTAAAAATAGTTAAAAAAAAGTTTTTTTCACATTTTTTCGGAGAATCTTCCTAAAATAACCTCTACAATCTTTTTATGAAATAAAAAAAAATTGATTTTTTTCGAAAAAAAAACGTAGATACATTTTTCTAATTTTATAAAAAATGCATCTACTTATTTTCAAATATGCATCTAATTTATGGATAAAACTCCATCTTATTAGTAATATTACAAAAAATTGAGTTAAAATGCACCTTATTTTTTAAAATACATCGAATTTTCTAAAAAAAATGCATCCAAGTTTTTAAAAATCAAACATTTCGAAAAAAATCAATTTTTTTTTATTTCATAAAATGATTCTAGAGGTTATTTTAGGATGATTCTCCGAAATAGTTTTAAAAAAAAATATTTTTTTTTACTATTTTTAAATTGATTTTGGAGTGTTCCTACATATTTTTAAATTGATTTTTTTTACTATTTTTAAATTGATTTTTAAATAACTTTTTAAAACGTACTTATTGGTATGTATTTTAAGCATGGTTTGTATTTGATCCACATACTATATATATATATATATATATAAATATATATATATATATATATATATATATATATATATATATATATATATATATATATATATATATATATATATATATATATATATATATATATAGGGTGAGGTTCAATAGGGATCTCCAATTCTCTAGAGATTAAGGGATCCACTTCCTAGCCATACATTTTTCCCCTTAATATTTTTTTTTTCTTTTTGTAATTCGTTTTTTTTTTTTTTTGCTATGTTTTACTTAATTTTTTTTTTTTTTTTTTGTAAAAAATTGAAATCACTTGTGATTTTCAAAAACCAAAATTTATAAATTTTAAAATCACACGTGAATTTTTTTTTTTTTGTCGAAAATCCAATGTGATTTTCAAAAACCCAAATTTATAAATTTTAAAGTCACACTTGAAAAATTTGTTTCTCGAAAATCACATGTGATTTTATAAGCAAAATAGTTTGTACGTTAAAAATCACATGTGATTTTGGTAAAAAATAATCAATAATTTTTTAAAATCAAACGTGATTTTACCCATAAAAGATTTGTAGATTAAAAATCAGATGTGATTTTTAAAAGTAAGGTTGAAAATCAAATGTGATTTTCGGAAGAAAAAAGAATAAAAAAATAAAAAGTAAATAAAAAGGTAAAAGAAAAAAGTAAAAAAAATTTTTAGAAAAAAAGTAAAAAAAAAACCAAAGATATAAGAAAAATGGGTGGTTAGGAAGGGATCCCTGGATCTCTAGAGAATTAGCGATCCCTTTTGAATCCCAATCTATATATATATATATATATATATATATATATATATATAGAATTAGGATATAATAAAAAGAGATTTAAAATAAAAAGGATAGGGAGTGATGAGGTGGTGACATGTGGCAGACAAAAAAAAACCCATTATTTATATCAAAAAGGGTATAATGGTCATTTAACACTAATCTTTTTCAGATCTGCTTTTAAATCATCTCTATCCTTTTCATATTTTCATTTCAAAATCCAAGCTCTCACCTACACTCTCTCTCCGTTAATTCATCTCCATCTCCGGTGGCTTATATTCCGGCGACTTGAACACCCTCTCCGGTGGCCGGAGAGTCTCGGTCAACCGTCTCTCCGGCGGCCTGCAGTGGCGATTCTTCGATTAGGTTTCGGTTCTCTCCGATCTGCAGTGGCGTTTCTGCAGTGGCGATTATTCCGGCGGCGGCGATCTGCAGTGGCGCTTATTCCGGCGGCGGTTTTGCGATTCTTCCGATCTACAGGTTGTTCCGACGGCGGCGGTTTTGCAGGTTGTTGCGACGGCGGCGGCGGAGATGGTGAAAATTGGGGAAAAGTGATGAATTTGAGGATGAAAAAGTTGTGGTTGGAGATAATGATGAGATTGACATTGTGGTGAAGTGAATTGAAGAATTATGTGAGTTTGATTTGGTTCGTCATTAATGGAGGTTTTGAAGTAAACCTGCAATTTTTGTTTTTGGGGAAGAAGAAGATGAGTGTAGGTGAGAAACAGAAATGAGTTTGGATAAGGTGCCAATTTGGTAATTAACTGCAACATATTTGTGACATGAAAATGTTACTTGTTAATTTCATAAATCGTATGTTATGTAATAGAAAATAATGGGGAATGATTAAAATTGAAAACTATCTAAACAAAAGTTGTAATTTTTTATGCACATGTTTTGTTTTGGTAGATTGAGTTTTATGCACATTGTTTTTTTTTTATGCACATGTTTTTTTTATGCACATGGCTTGTTTGTTTTGGTGGATTGATTGTTTTATGCACATTGTTTTTTCTTATGCACATGTTTTGTTTGTTTTGGTGTATTGATTGTTTTGTTTTGGTGGATTGATTTTCCAGTGGATTTTCCGGCGGTGGATATGTTTTGTATAAAAAAACTTACGTAAAATCAATACACACATTATTTTGATAAAATTGATGCACAAGAAAATCGATGCACACGTATTGATAAAAGTATGCACAGAGATTCAGAAAATAAGTAATCTAGTAAAATGAAAAAAAAAAAAAAAAAAAAAAAAAAAAAAACAGATTTCCGCAAATTACCAAAAGGGCATGAAAGTTCGAAATAATTACAAAAATGCCACCGCGTTGACTTTTTCAAATCCTTTTTTGTTGACTAAATGAGTGGCTCACATTCCTCTCTATCCTTTTTATTTTAAAACCTTTTTACAATAACCCACCCCTATATATATATATATATATATATATATATATATATATATATATATATATATATATATATATATATATATATATATATATATATATATATATATATATATATATATATATATATATATATATATAGAGGTTGGTTCTTGTAAACCAAAGCTTAAGGTAAAATAAGTAAAAAAAAATTAAAAAATAATTTATAACGTTAGATATTTTGGATTATCGTTCATTTTAACCATATCTCAAACTTTAAAAAACGAAGTTTTGTTGTACATCATAAAATGGGTAGTTTTACAGTTGTGCATCAAATTTGAATATTTACTGCACAAAAACAAAGAATTTGATGCACAGTCCCTAAACGACATATATTTTGATGCATATCAAAACTTGCTTTTTTAAAGTTTGTTATAATTGAATAAATAAACATAATACAAAATTACACATATAATAAATTATTTTTTCATATTTTTTTACTTATTTTACTTTAAGTTTTGGTTTATAAGAACCTCTCCCTATATATATATATATATATATACATATATATATATATATATATATATATATATCCTAAATTCCTTGATAACTTGAGTAGCACTAGATGGTATAATAGTATTTTATATCCTAAATTCCTTACATACTCAACCTTTTGAAGTCAGATTGTATTTATCGAAATATAAAGTTCAATAATCATTTTTGTTAGATGCTCGTTTTTTGGATACCATGCAAACTTATAATAAGTTATAGCGAGGCCTCTCTGGGAATTTTGAGACATCAGGTAAAATAGGATTTTTCGAAGCCCGGTATAATTAAAAGTTTGTAACCTCATTTAACTATTATCTACAGAATAATTAGCAACTACAAGAGTATAAAGTTAGAAACTGAAATTGAAATTTTTGTTGTCAGAGATGCATAATGTAACTAGTTTTTTGATAGAGGTGGTTCTTATTGAAAGTTTGAGACATCAGGTATAATTAAAAGTTTGTTTAAAGTATATATCGAGTAATTGTTGATTAAAAAGCACCAATCCTTATAATATATTTCGATGTGAATGCATAATGAAGCATTTATGTTTTTCAAAATGTCATATTCAACTGATGTATTTGTTAATTTATATATAGTTCATGCAATATATTAGAAAGTAAAATTTAAGGCCCCTAACAGCTTGTAGGCCTGCACGGTCATCCATCTCGCTCATCCTTGAAGACACTGAGTTGTAGATTATAGGTACTTATACTAAATGAGAGTATGAAACCATACATGTTAAGGCTAGGAGTGTTAAAGGATCGTGTTGTGTTTTTTTGGTCCTTCCATTTTGTAAGGGTTTTTGTTTGTGTGTGTTGTTTGGGTCTCCTTCTTGGAGACCTTTAAATTTGTTTTTTCTTCTTCCCTTTCGGGATCTTTGGTAATGCATTGTTGTTCAAAAAAGAATTTATGGGCTATAAGCCAACCGATAAATATCCCCACAAACTCTAACCATATAGGATGCGAATCAACTGTGTGATTAAGCTAATCGACTATGGTTTCCGGTGTAGTTGAGTTCAACGTATGTAACCTCATTTAACTATTATCTACAGAATAATTAGCAACTACAAGAGTATAAAGTTAGAAACTGAAATTGATATTTTTGTTGTCAGAGATGCATAATGTAACTAGTTTTTTGATAGAGGTGGTTCTTATCAAAATAACAAAATCTTAAAACGATTATTACAGTTTAATCTTGTTTTTATTACCTCTTGATATTTTTAATTAGTACTATGTGTTATTGATATTTTTAATGTGTATTTAAAGATAATGGTATAGTTTTCATATTGTTAAGGCACACACCGCCATTCACGTTTACCAGACGTGAAGTCGGGTGAGCCACATTCCCCATCCATAATCCAATATTTGGTTTTTTCAATTGTTGACGACTTCAAACCCGTTTATTATTATAAAAGGAAAACCTTGTTGATAAAGGAAAACAATTGTCACTATGGGGTGATTTTGCTAGAAACTAGGAACCATCCCTAATGATATTATTCTCTATATTAAATTTGGTAGGATTATTAAAAACTGTGCCTTGGGACGGGTTATTTCGATTTTTTGGACTTTATTCTGGACTGTTTTTTTTTGTTTTTTTGGGCTTTATGCTGGCCTGCTTTTCTTTCGTTTACTTCTTTGGTCTGCTTTTCTTTCGTTTACTTCCTCCGACCATTCGACGTCTCTTCCACGTGTTGTCTACGTGTCTTCTGCTTATTTTCTCCGCTTAACGTGTGTCGTCTGTGTCTTCATTCATTTGCTTCTCATCGGAGTTGCAGTCTCATCCGTCGGTGAGTTCTTCTTGATTTTTATGTATTAACTTTAACCTAAAATTTGGGGTTTTTTTTAGAGCTTCGCTAACTGACACTTTTCTGCTTTCCGGCCGGTGTCCCTCTGCTCCGGTGAGTTTTTCTTGATTTTTATGTATTATTTTTAACTTAATACTTTTTATGTAAATGTATAGATTAACGAATAAAACCCACCATTTTGTTTTTTAAATCATTTTTTGTTTTAGGGTATTTTTATTTTTGGGTTTTGATTGATTTTTTAATCTTTTGATTTTTAGTTGAATTCCAACAAAAATTTTTGATTTTTAAATACCTTTTTTGGTTTTTGGTTGTGGGTGTGTGTTGAATTTGGATGATTTAGATTCGTGTTTATGGATTTATATAGGGTTTTGCGGCTGTTTGGTTGTATTGATATGGTTCTTACGCCTTTTACATGATGAATGTTTGATAGTGTCGTTCTCGAGCCCCTTTTGACCAAAATCCTATTCTTACAGGTATGATCTACACCACTGTAAATCAAATCAATACTGTTTCATAGTTTTGGTTCAGTTCTGTCTGGTTTTCGTATGGTTGATTGGGTTAAACATCTGAATTTGTTTTCGTTGCAAATATTTGTTGACTAACCTATTACATTTTATGTTTTGGTCGGGGGATAGGAGGTATGCCAGGCTTATTATCAAATACAGATGCTAATGATAGTGTTTAACTGATTGATAGTTCGATGCAGAAAGTTTCGAGTAAAGCAGTAAACACGAAGAAAATTGTATTCAGAATTGTGAAGCTGTTTCTCTTCGGTTTGGTTCTGCGAGGTACTTCGTATTTACTAGACTCTGTTATATAAATTTAATTTGATTAGTGTAAAATAATTCTATTGGGTTGGTGACAGAAGTTTAATGTTGCTTAGGGTCAAGAACAATGAAACGAATGCCGGGTACAAGATAACTGGTTTGAGTGAGAAACCCTGCAATCAGGAGTTGTATGTTCTTTTTCCTCTCTGTTTGTAATATTTTGATTGTGCTAAAAATTGGGATCGAGTAAAGCAGGTGTTATTTTGTAGGTTTTCGTTGAGGCAAAAGACTAAGGATGAGACCGGTGAATTTGAAACTTTGGAAGTTACTGTGTATGATTATTTTGTTAATCATCGCAAAATGGAGCTACGTTATTCTAGGGATCTCCCATGACTCAATGTCGGAAGGCCAAAGTAGCCAACATACCTTCCAATTGAGGTAGAATAATTGGACTTGATCTATATTAGACTGATGTATTGTTTTTCAGTAGTACTTTCTATTAATAATATTTATACTATTCATTATAGTTCTGTTCGTTGGTCTCGCTACAACGTCACACAAAAGCACTCAATACAATGCAGTGTTCGTCTTTGGCAGAAACCACAAGAAAGAATGATGGTTCTGACTGATGTATGACTCTTACACTTGAAACTGATATTATCGAGTAAAATTAGTTTTCTTTTTAAAATAAATTTTTATTGCTTTGCGTATATTTACAGGCTTTGAAACTCAATAATTATGATGCTGAGCCTCTGCTGAAATCTTGTGGTATTCCAATAAGCAACAACTTTACACAAGTTGAAGGTCGTGTTCTACAGGCACCTAAGGTACTTCTTTTAGCTGTTTTATATATTATGTTGATGTTTAATAATCACCCGTCACTTACAAAAGAAATGTTTAACAGGCAATGATGATACATTTTTCTGCATTTATATTTTCCGAGCATATATATAAACTACTGGAGACATTTAGGGTTGAAAATCAGGCCGTATCTTGGCGGGGCAACCCGGGAAGTTGGTGTTGCAGCCATGGCGGTGGGCCTTATTTCGGCGGGGCAACCCGGTAAGTTGGTGTTGCAGCCATGGCGGTGTCTGGTCCTCTTAATTACTCCGTTTTTGTATTTGCAGATCTGAGCCTTTTTGCTGTCTTTTCGACTTTTGTCATTTGTAAAAGATTAAATCTGGTTTGATTCTTAAAAACTGTGCCTTGTGCCGGGTTATTTCGATTATTTGGGTTTTATTCTGGGCTGCTTTTTGTCCTGCTTTTCTTTCGTTTATTTCCTCCGAGCACCCGACGTGTTGTCGGGTTGGACTTCTCCGGGTTGGGAGTTAAAAATCATCAGAAATTGTTTAACGGGCAATGAAGATACATTTTTCTGCATTTATATTTTCCGAGATAATATATAAATTACTGGAAGTATTTAGGGTTGAAAACCGGGCCGTATATTGGCGGGGCAACCCGGTAACTTGGTGTTGCAGCCATGGCGGTTGGCCGTATCTTGGCTGGGCAACCCGGTAAGCTGGTGTTGCAGCCATGGCGGTGTCTGGTCCTCTTAATTACTCCGTTTTTGTATTTGCAGATCTGAGCCTTTTTGCTGTCTTTTCGACTTCTATTATTTGTAAAAGATTAAATTTGGTTGGATTCTTAAAAACTGTGCCTTGGGTCGGGTTATTTCGATTATTTGGGCTATATTATGCGATGTTTTTTGGCCTGCTTTTATTTCGTTTATCTCCTCCGAGCATCCGACGAGTTGCCAGGTTGGACCTCCCCGGGTTGGGAGCTCAAAATAACCAGAAAATAATCGCTTATCATTTACATAAGAAATGTTTAACAGGCAATGAAGATACATTTTCGAGCAAATATATAAATTAGTGGAGGCATTTAGGCTTGAAAATCGGACCGTATCTTGGCTGGGCAACCCGGTAAGTTGGTGTTGCAGCCATGGCGGTGTCTGGTCCTCCTAATTCCTCCTTTTTTGTATTTGCAGATCTGAGCCTTTTCGCTGTGTTTTCGAGTTTTGTCATTTGTACTGATATTTTTGACTGATTCAGTTTGCGTGGATGCTTAGAATTTTGTGCCTGGGTCGGATTCTTCCGGGTTGGTTTGCCCTTATTTTTGTTCTTGGGTATTTTTCTTAGTCGGTGTTTGCTTGGGTGGGAGTTACGCTGGCATTTGTTATTTTTAGCCGCTTAACACGTCGTAGGCTAATTGCAATTACTGTATTCGGTGCTATGATCGAATGATATACCGCATCCAAGGTAACTTTAAATTTAGTAAATACGTAATCTTTTGTGCGATTATTGATTTTTTGGTTGTTTGTTTTATGACAGTGTAGCATCTGTTTCTGGTTTCGACGCATCTGTGCAAGAAAAAACACTGAAACGAAGTTATTATTGGCCAATATCGACACTGCTCTCCTGCGTAAGTATAGCCTTACATTAACGTTCAAAATCATTAAGACTTAGTTAAATTCGTTTACAGGTCAAAATTTAGTCTTTTGATTGTTTTATTTGCATATGAAAGTATTTTAATCGTTTTAATCATTTTTTAGGCGTTTTAGACATCCTATGACTATCCTATGCTGGTATCCAAAGTGATGAACAAAGTTTAAAACCATTTGAATTGGTCGGGAAAAATGGAAATTCCCAAAGTAAAACTCGTTACTCACATGTTTATGAACTTACTTGAGCTTCGTTGGAACGAACATCAGTAGCCACCGAAACCTCAGGACGGAATACAGCATGCCAGACATTTAGATGAAAAAGCTTTTCATCTACCTGTTTGACCTACGGTATTCCGCTCTCCAGCTTCGGCGGATACTGATCTTCCTTCCAACCAACCTCCAGTAACTTCATTAATATGTAAGGACGGAGTTTAACTTTGGAAATTTCCATTTTCCCCGAGCAATTCAAATGGTTTTGAACAACGTTAATCACTTTCAATCGCCCTAGCATTTCCGATACAGGTGATTACTTCACTCCTTCTCGAATCAGTGGTATTTTTTATGATCTCTCTTCAATTAAATTTAACTAATACTGTTTTCTCCTTTTATGCTGGTATCCAAGGTGACGAACAAAGTTTAAAACCATTTGAATTGGTCGGGGAAAGTGGAAATTCCCAAAGTAAAACTCGCTACTCACATGTTTATGAACTTACTTGAGCTTCGTTGGAACGAACATCAGTAGCCACCGAAACCTGAGGACGGAATACAGCAGGCCAGACATTTGGATGAAAAAGTTTTTCATCTATCTGTTCGACCTCCGGTATTCCGCTCTCCAGTTTCGACGGATGCTGATCTTCCTTCCAACCAACCTCCAGTAACTTCATAAATATGTAAGGACGGAGTTTAACTTTGGAAATTTCCATTTTCCCCAAGCAATTCAAATGGTTTTGAACAACGTTAATCACTTTCAATCGCCTTAGCATTTCCGATACAGGTAATTACTTCACTCCTTCTCGAATCAGTGGTATTTTTTATGATCTCTCTTCAATTGAATTTAACTAATACTGTTTTCTCCTTTTATGCTGGTATCCAAGGTGACGAACAAAATTCAAAACCCTCGGGGACGACGGTCATCAAAAAAGGACGATCGACAGCGACCGAAGTTGGAGGGTGGAATCTTGGAGGCCAAACATCTGGGTAAAAAGGTTTTTTATCCATATGTCGGGCCCCCAGGATTCCACTTTCCAACTTCAACTACTGTCGACCCTCCTTCCAACAACCGAAACGACAACCCATAAGCAACAACTCACAGCGATACGACCCGACCTCGTGCATCGCACGAGAGTCACCTAGTTGGAGAGGAAAGATGGTTTTTGTAACAATACTTGTCTTTAGAAATGCATAATGTAAAAATCACAAAACCATAAAGAACTATTTTAGAGTTTATTTTTATTTTTAGTTTGTTCTTGATGTATTACGTAATTATGGGTTGTCCGTATTTTTAGTATGTGTCCTTAAAGCAAATGGTATAGCTTTTAAACGGTGTTATCCCACGCCACTACATGACCAAACAACAAGTTAGGGGCCTAGCCATATACCACACCGATATACGCAAATCGTTGACGATCTCAAAATCTTTTATTGTTATAATGTTCCAAATATAAAAATTATTGTAAGCAGAAATGTTTATGTTTTCTTTTAGAAGAAAATATATATTAATGAGTTTGCAAGTAAGAGCACCTGGAGTGGTGTCGTTGTGGGCTCGTTGTGAGACCTACAACGACGGTTGTCGTCGTTATTACACCATGGAGCTTCGTTGTGAGGCTCGTTGTCAGCCACCGTTGTGGTGACAACGGGTCGTTGAGTTTTTTTTTTTTTTTTTTTTTCTTTTCCTTTCTTTTCTTGTTTCTTTTCATTTCTTACTCTTAATTTTTTTTCCCTTTCTTTTCTTCTTTCTTTTTCCTCTCGTTTGTAAACTTTCGATTTGATTTTCTTTTCGCAGGTGTGGAGTTGGAGAAGGTGTGGATCTAGACTTCTAGAGGAAGAAGATAAAGTTTTTTGTCTTTTTGTTAATTTTTATATTTTCGGATTTATCCCAAAGTTTATTTTACTTACATTTTTAACCCAAAGTTGTTTTTTAACTTTTATATTTTTTGTTAAATTTTATATTTTTTGGATTAATAGTTTAGTTATTTTGTTAACTTTTATATTTTTTGGATTAATAGTTTAGTTATTTTTAGTATTTAATATAATGATTTTTTAATTTAATATAATTGTTAAAAAATAAAAATAAAAAACTGGGTCCCACAACTCCCACAACCTCCACAACCCTCATTATCATACCACCCAAAATCTCACAATCCTCGTTCTCCCTGCCACGTCAGCAACTTTTTCCCCACAACCCCCACAACACACATTGTCACTCATTATCACTCCGGGTGCTCTAAAAGAGAGAGTTGGAACCCAAAACAACTTGTGACATTCAGGGTGAATCGTGGTGATCCATAGGACTACTCTATTGTATCACTCATTCTTCACCTTCTCTTTTTTATGTTTCATTTTTGAAAAAATAAATTATTGAACAATAAGTCGATAAGTTTAAGAAATCTCATATAAAAACCAAATATTGTCAAGATAGTACCAAAACTAAGCATAAACATAAATCCTGATAAAATATAAAAATCGAATTCCAAATTCGAGATTCTTATACATCAACCCTAGAGATTGTGAAATCTATATGTCTAGAACACACGTAAAATTCGTGGTGGTGTTGGTGTGTGTTACTCACCGTTTTTCCATTTTTTTTTTATTATTTTTTTTTTTTTATTGAAAAACTAAGATATGAAGAAGGTCTTAAGATGAAGATTAAATCAAATAATGTTGAACTAGTCTTCATTTTTTTTTCTTTTACTTTTACTATTTGACTTCAATAAACTTGATCGTAAACCATATGTTTATGCAGATTTTAAATTATTATCAAAAGCCAATGTTACACGTATAATAACATATATACCTTTACGTTTATACAAATGTTGTTTATAGTTATAATAACAGATATACCTTTACGTTTATAACATATATACCTTTACGTTTATACACATGTTATGATCTTTTGTATTAGGAGATTTTAGAATAACAATAAGGTAAATAATAGTTAAAATTGAGCGATTTTATAAGTATATTAGAATTATATATTTTATTTTAATGGAGAGAAAATTAAAGAGATTATTTAATTATGTATTGTAAAAAAGTGTAAAATGAAAATAGCTTTTGATCACATCATCAATTTAATCTAACGACTGAGATCAAATATGTTAATCCATCTAAGGGACCTTATTTCACCATGTGATATTTAAGACCCTCTTTTATTCTATCCTATAATTAAAGTACCAGAGTGCATATGATTTCGAGCCTTTTAATATTTTTTAATTTTTTTGGGCTGCTTTTTGGGCTTTCGGTTGGGCTTGTATTTGGGTTTGTTATTGTCGGGTTTTTGCATTTGTATAAGAAAGTGTATGTGCGTACCAGTCCACTCAGTCCACTAACAGAACGGTTAAGATTCTAAGTCCCACGTGGAGGCAACTAAAAGGACACGTGGAAGAGCAAGAAAGAGAGTAAGCATTTCTCAAAGCGGTGAGAACCAATTTTTTTTTCTATTCACAAAAGAATAATAAACAAAATAAATCATACTCGCAGGATTGCAATAGGAAAAGTGATCGGAAGGTCGACGGACAACAATGCAATGACACCGGAAGCCGAGTGTCAATCGATAACTTATGAGCGAAAAGTCCGTACGGACTTGGAGTGACTGTAAGTTTCGTTACGTTGTTAAGGTTTCCTCTTCTAATTTCTGTCATTTATTTGTGGAAACCGTTTAGATTTGATGCTATTTCGGATCTTCATGTTTATAAAGTCTAACCTTCGGATCTATCAGGTTAAATTCGGTTTCTTTTTATTTGAATTTTTTGTTAATTTTGTTGATAATTGGTTAAATTAGGGTTTATTTTTTTGTTAATTTTGTTGATAATTGGTTAAATAAGGGTTTATGTTAATTAAATATTTATTTGGATCGTATTATTTGGTTAAATTTTTGATGACTACCTGTTTGAATATGACAATATTTTTTGCTTCTTACATTATACGTCTTGGTTTTGAAGTCATATGCTGATTTGGAGTATATTAGTCTAAAATATAACATAATGTTTTTCTTAGAAACATGTGAACACCACCAGCCCATAAGCCGACCAGGCATAAAGAAAAAAAGAAAAATAAGTGATGGAGCCAAGATTCGAACCCCCACTGTTGAATCGACTGGAGTTTTTACTGATAAGGATAAGGCTGCTGCTCATCTAAAGGTATGTTTGATTTCATTGTCTTTGACTATCTGATTCGTTGATTTATTATACTCATGGTAAATTTGGAAGATTGTGTGATTTTGTAATTTTTTAGATTCGGTTTTAACTAATGTTCAAATGTGCTTTTAAACTGTTTATTTTGGTTTTGACTTTTGAATGATTTTAAATTTAAATTTATTGTCATATTGGGTAATGAAGGTGCTGTTACAAAGTTGATTGTTCAAATATAGTGGGCAGTGATTTCTCAGATTTGGATTATTATACTAATTTTGCTGTTATAAACTGTTTACGAGGTGGTGCTAAGAAGGTGGTCATATCCGCTCCAAGTAAGGATGCACCCATGTTTGTTGTGGGAGTAAACGAGAGGGAATACAAGTCAGACCTTCACATCGTTTCAAACGCCGGCTGTACCACCAACTGTCTTGCTCCTCTCGCCAAGGTTTTTAACTGATCCAAACTCAAATATATACATATTGCTTTTAATTGGATTCATTTAATTCGGAACTATTTTCGTCTTGCAGGTCATAAATGACAGGTTTGGTATTGTTGAAGGTCTTATGACCACCGTTCACTCTATCACTGGTAAGTTTTCAAACTTCGTGTTTTGAAATGTGGTTTCTTTTGTATTTTGTTGTATTTTGAACGTTTTTTTGTTGTTGATTATAATTCAGCTACACAGAAGACTGTTGATGGACAGTTGCGTCATTCAACATCATTCCTAGCAGCACTGGTGCAGCTAAGGTATACCAAAATTCAAGTTTCAGTTTCCTTTTTTAATAACTAATAACCTTATTTTAAATTCAAATCCATTTTAACTTTTTTTTTTATTTTTTTTTTTATGATTTTGATTTAATTAGGTAAGTAGTCAATTTAATGTTATTAATTTGTTAGCTAATTGAACTATAGTTAACTAGATATTTATTTCTTTATTTATAAATTTTAATTTAATTTAATTTTTTTTTTTTTTCAGATTTGAATATAGTTGACTGAGAGTGATTTGAACTGATCATTGTTAAAGTAATGGAAAGGAAAGGAGGAAACACGATTCCGATATCCCCATCACACACACCGCGATCGCTTGAGAAATCCGTAAGAGATCTTAGACATACAGAAGGAAATGTGAGTGGTAAACATGATCATAAAGAGAAAGTTGTTAATGTACAAGTTGTTGTTAGATGAAGGTGAGTGTATATTTCCCTTTTCGAGATTATGTAAAGTTTAAATTTTTGATTTGTTTGATGAAAAATGGTGTTGTTTGAATGTGTGTAGACCGATGAGTGCAGATGAGGAGAGACAGCATACACCGGTTGTTATTAGATGTGCGGAAATGAAGAGGGAAGTATGTGCAGTTCAGACTGTTGCTAATAAGCAGATTGATCGATCGTTTGTGTTTGATAAGGTGTGTTTGATTGATTTCTTGTGTAATTTCGTTCGTGTTTATTCTCATTGTTGAATAGAAAGAGTACTTAAAATGCTTTTATAGGGTCCTTAATTAGCAAACTATGGCACGGTGATAAACATAGTTGAGGCGTAAACAGTTTATAAAAATTCTGTTTTTTCGCTTGTATTCATAGGAAATAAGAACTGAACGTTGGTGTTTTTTGAATAGGTTTTTGGTCCGAATTCCCAACAAAGGGATTTGTATCATTCAACTGTTTCTCCCATAGTTTTTGAAGTTCTTGAGGGTTACAACTGCACAATATTTGCTTACGGTCAAACCGGAACTGGGAAAACGTACACAATGGGAGGAGGAGGGAGGAAAAAGGTATACTTTATCACCTATTGTGAAATAAAAAAAATTATGTTTTTTCAGATACTATTGTATTAAAGTAACCGATTTTGTGACTTTGTGTGCAGAATGGGGAATTCCCAAGTGATGCAGGTGTTATACCTCAGGCTGTTAGACAAATATTTGATATATTAGAAGCTCAAAACGCGGAATATAGTATGAAAGTTACGTTTCTAGAGCTATACAATGAAGAGATAACTGATCTTTTGGCTCCCGAAGAAACTATAAAATTTCCATCAGTGTCGGAAGTCCAAGAACTTACTCGCTGCACAACATCATTTGGAAAACATTTCTTGTCTCCTGTTCTTCTTTCTTGATCGAATAATAAAGTTTCTTTTATTTGTTTTTTTTATTACCATCAATCAGTGTTTAAAGAAACAAAGAAATTGAGTCATGTTGATTAGCGAAAATTTATCAAGCGCATCGTAGAGTTCCCATAACGCTACCCGACCTCGTGTTTGAACTACAGATTTATATCGTTATCGTTACCAGCTTGAACATACATATAAGAACGAACCCGTGCAACGCACGGGAAATCCTCTAGTTATATATTAAAGATTAAAGATTTGAATTCAATCGAAAATGAAAATTTATTGTACAAAACTTGCAAACCAAGCATAACCAAGTGAACCAAACTTGTAACTTACTCCAAACGAAATTAACATAAAATAATCAGCTCGGGTCCACCATTTAACCTACCAGGTCACCACGTGGTGCACCATCTTTTATAGCCCGGCCCCAATTACGTCTCAAAATCAACACTATTGCTCAGCCAAATCACCACCATATTGATAAAAATCTCACCCAAATTAGCTCACCAACAGAAAAAGAACACACATAGTTAATATTTGGACACAATAAATGTAATATGAAATATAATATACCTCCTTTTTTTTTATAGAAAAGTTGTGTTCTAGAAAGAAAAAAACACAATACATATATAACTATTGTCATTTAGCAACATATGATAAGACTTGTGTTGGGTTACAGTGATTACTACTAATGAAGAAGGTTTGTACTGGTCGCCGAGTTAGTTAGTACTGGTGAGTAATAATATTGGTGAATATGGTTTCTACTGGTCGTTAGTTATTGAAGATTACTACTGGTCACACTATTACTACTGATGCTGCATGGAATGCATGGAGTTTCTACCGGTCATTGTTTCTACTGTTTAATTGATATATCTTAAGCGCATTGTAAGTAGATAATTATGGAATAGGTTTAGATAATTATCTTTGTAGATTTCATTAGAGTTGTAACCCGATTATGTTTAGGGTTTTAGCCTCAAGTTCTATAAATATATGTCCTTGTATCGTAGTAAATACACGTCTATTCAGATACAATTATTCTAATAGATTGAGGTTGTTGGTGAAATTCTTGTGTTCTTAATTATTAACGTTTATTCATTCGTATTCATATAAACTGTTAATCATCAAAGTGTTGATTCGCTGCAACTTCTTTGATAGATCTAGATCTACACGTTTGTTTAAATACACACCTAGTTCGACAGATCCTAACGACTTGTATGATATACATGTTCAAGAAAAGATTAGCATCTCCCCATGTAAAATGAGATGCAAAGTTAGAAATTTAACTATCATTGAAACAAAAGTTATCTAAGTTCAAATTAGTCATGATTTTGGCATATATAAGGTAGTCAAAAACAAATGACTTCCGTTTTTTAGAATCCCGGAAATGTTTTTTATTTGTTATTTATTGACGATTGTGACCGATGGTCAAATTCAGACCTACTACCCGTCCCAAATCCACATGAATCAAGTATAATCATACATCTTAATACCAGTACTCTGAAGGACGCACCAAAAAAATATCTCTCCAAAACTAAGAGCACCGTATGTGCTAGCAAGGATACATAGGCTACCCACCATGAATGAGAAGGTAATTCATGAGGAACATCCCATTACTCAAACTAGAGGTTCTATATACATGTATAATGAATACGATATTCATCTCTCTCTCTCTACTCATTCAATTTTCACATTATAAAATACTTATTCGTATGTTGGAGCTTGGTCACAAACTTCACATGTGTCGAGGACAACAATCAATTTTTCTTTTTTTAGAGAGAATCAGTTGGAAAATAAACGTACTTCTAAGTAGAAGCTTAAATCAGATCGAGTAAAGGTCTACTTTCGCTCCAAAGTATGTTAGGATTTATGGTGCATCATTTCGTGTTCCCCTAAAGAATGCCACACAGTAACAATGTTTGTTTTACTTTTCTAAAAGATTATTTGATTATTTATAATTAGAAATAAACATCTATTTTGCGACACATTAGGAGTAGTATTTATTATAATTAAAAATATAAACAGATAAGGTTAGTCTTTCTCGATTGCTTCAATATCACATTTTAGTAAAATAATTATGCATATAGAGAAAGGTTGATATGACTATTTTGCAGTTCTAGATATAGCCATATCAAATAATGGCGGCTTTTTAGTATTTTACTCCCAAACGGATTAATTTGTGAATTAAAATAGTGACATGTATATCAAAAGAATTAAGACTCTAATACTATGTGTGACTATACAAACTAAACCATATGATCAATTGATAAAAAAAAAAAACATGAATTAACCTAAAGGTTTAGGTCGTATAAATGCAACAAATTTCTTATTCTTTATCAAGTTAATACCTAAATTTATATTATTATCTAATTTATACCTAAAATCGGCTATTTTGTTTAAATATCAAACCCTAGACAAACGAGTAGAAAACAAAGGTGTTAAATATCCATTAGGGAGGAGTATATGTTATATTTCAGAACATTAAATATATATCTACAAATTAAATCATCATCTTCTTTCCCAAATTGATTTGTTCATATCCGAACTATCATCCTCCTTAGACAATCTGATCATTCGTATAGACCAGCACACTTCGATCACCAACTTGACAACATAGAGCTTGGAATTAAATGAGTTGATAATAAATTTTCTTTAGACTTTAGTATGTACACAAACCTTTTTTTATCTTTGATCAATCCTATGGGTTATGTTCACATTTGATAGGAAGAAATTCAATGATATAAAATTGATTAGAGAAAATAAATATAGAATGAAGTGATAAATTAAATGAAGAGTAACGACCGCGTTTTTACGGTCTGAGGCGCTGCTCTCGGCCAAAGTCGTACATGATGTAGCCTTTTCTAAGATAAGACGTTTAGAAAAAAAACTCCTTAACTCAGTCGAGATTGTAAATTTTATTTCTCAATACTTTCCAATTCGTCAATTTCGTACTTCAACTTTTTTTTTTTCACAAATTTGGTTTTTAATTTGTTATTTTTCCTTTTTTTTTTTTTTTTTTTTTTTTCCTTCGTCAAGTTATAGTTAGTTTTTACCATTAAATATTAACTGAACTAACTGAAAAGAACACAAATACAATTTTAGATTTCTTCTATTTACTTTAATTAATTAATTAATTTTTAACCTTTTTTTCCAGTAAGTTCAATTCATATGTGATAAAATCATATTTAATTTTTCATATATGTTTTTCGATGACCACCTGTCATCGTCGTTACCGTCACCGCCTTTACCTCCATTGAAAATCATATGTAATTTTAAAAACATTAATTTTTTAGGTTGAATAACCTAGAAAATTTAAATTTTTATATCACATATGATTTTGTAGGTTGAAAACCCTACACATAGCAAACCGATTCTTACACATAGCAAATTGCTTCATACGCCTAAAAGCTATTTGATTCGGCCTTTCACGTTTAGGAGTTGGACTTTTGGTGATTTATGTGTCAAGGTAAAACTTTTATTTTCTGGCTTAATAAGATAATAACTACGGAGTAATGGGTGCGGACTAAAGCTACGTTAGCAGCATGATTATTTGGATGAGTGAAAACCCACAAAGGATTAAAGATTAACAATTAAAACCATCAAAGTTAATCCTGACATCCGATGTCATAAATAGACGAAATGAGATTTGGATTAATGGTATTATTAACGTGAGGGTAAATAAGTCATTACATGTTTATTTCATGTGTAACAAACATAAGTTTTTGTGTAAAAATCATCTCTCTTTTAATATAATCATATGACTAACCCGATTACACCAAATAATGTATGACATTGAAAGGTAATTTTCCCTATATATAATTGCTTGCTTAATAGTTGAAACTTGTAAATATTAAATTGTGGAAAATGTTAAACATAATTCTCTGACTATTTTTAAAATTAATTAAACGGTTAAAGTACTTATATCAAAAAAAAAAAAATTATATATTTGGTTGATGATTTCTTAACAATATTCGAACAATTTACTTTTAATTGTCACAGTACAAGTTAGTTATATATATAATTAGAGCGAAGACTATAGTTAGTAAACCTTATAAATTATTATCCAAAGATTTTAAAACATAGATTATGGGTGTCAATTAGGTTGATATGCATAATTTTTATATATAAGGTTGAACATAAAGAATAAGATTTTGATTGTGGTAGATGGGGAAGGCACGTGTTTTGGCGATGGAAATCTTTATGTTTGGGGTCAAATGATTGTCGGGCTCTAACATGCCACGTGTTCGGAGGTAATTGTTGGATGATCACGTGGTTACACGTTGACTATCAATTCTGGGTGTGATCTACAAATGTTAAAAATCTATAATCTATAACTAGAATTTATAAACCTTATATTTTACTATTCAGAGACTAACAAGAATTAACTCTTCACGGTTATCATCCCAAATCGCCACTCACTGCACTTGATTTGTAGGCAGTGAGGTATTATTGTGGTGTATAAAAATTAAATTAGGCTTTTAAAGTAATATATTTTTTATAAATACTAATGACTTTGATAATGATCATTCTAAGAATAATTTATAAAAATTATTAAATAATTTATTATCTTCTAAATTATCAAATTAAAATAAGTCATATACATTTTCGAAATAGTTATTTCATTAATTACTATACAACAGATTTATGTATAGATTTATTTTTTAAAAACATTATCAAAACCCATAATTCAATTACTAATAGTAATTATGATATTAAAAATACAATATTAGGGTTGTTAACTAAAAGCCATTTTCGAGATTGCTTTCGAGTAAAACACTTGGAGAAAACCGATTTTGAAATTGGCTCGGCCTTTAGTATGCTTTGGTTAATGTTTTTATGGGTGTTTTGTAAGAGAACGAGTTTGATATTGATAATCTTGCATTATTTTTGAATGGTAAAACACATTCTTACTGCTAGATAACGCACAAACAAAACTTTGCTTCTAGAGAATAAGGGAACAAAACAAATATTTGAGAACTTTGAATTGTATCTTATATCCTTATAAAACGAATTTTATCCCATATAACCGAAAATAAGCTGGTTAGAATTCGGTTACATATGTAGATATTTTGGGCCAACTAGAAGATGGTGTTTGTTAGGTCTGAGTAACATGCTAATTACTATATATATTCAGGTAATTAACTAATCTTATATGATTGAATCAATTTGTAAATGAGTATTCAGACGTTAATTATCACTCTTGATAAACACACAGTTATTGTTCATATATTATAGCGGAATTGTAACAAATAACAAGAGATTGAATAACACTTACTTGATTCAAAGAGAAAAACGGCCACCGATTACAATACTCAAGCTCCCTATTTATACACAATAAGAGGGAGCTTGATAAGTACGAATCTTAGAAAATCTTCTAAAAAGATAGAAGAATTTATTTAACTAACTTCCTTATCTTTCGGCTCAAGACACATTATAGAGCTGACTACTCAGACCCATAATGTCAGTCACTCAAACTCAGACTTTAATTAAACAGACTTATAGTTTGGGTTTAATTGCTGATTTTCCCAACATTGTCCCTAAACCTCAGCGAAGGAGCGCTTCCCTTTAAACCCGTCAGGGATTTGGCTTTCTTGACCTCGCTTGTTTTCGAGGACGGTAAGAAGTTAGGTTGAATGAGTCTTCACTCTGCATTCTCGAAATTCGTCAATGAGCTTAACTAGAAAAAAATTTAAGTCCCGTTTGGTTCACATAATATATTTCAAGGAATTGGAATCTGTCAAAGGAATTAAATATGATTGAATCAGAATCTAAATTGATTAAAGGTTGTCTTGTTTGGATTACAAAATTCAACAAGAATTCAATTTTTTCTTAAATCATTTTCATAATCCAGTTTCATTAGTAAATCTATAACTGGAGAATAAAATTATAATTAAAGAAGAAAAATAACATAAATATATAACTAGATAGTTATATTTGAGATCCGACTTTGACATATCGGTAACCGCAGAACACACATTTAGATTTGTTTATGTCTTGATCTTGATTCTTGAAAAATTTGAATTTCATCTTTGACTTGTTCCTGAATCTAGCCGGATTTTGGCGGCTGTAGAAAAGGAAAAAGTGAATTTAGCCGGTTTTAGACGGATGTAGAAGAAAGAAAAAAGTGAATTTAGTTGGAGGATCAGACCGCTCTAGTCAAGCTATGCGTCTCATCCCCACACCAATTAGTGTTTGACGGGTGGTTTAAAAGCTAGGTCGAAGGATCAAACCCGCTCTAATATCAGGAATAACAATTTTTAAATACTTTTATAATGTTGAGTTTCCTCCCTGAACTTATGATTTTCTTTTGCAAGATCATTATAAGCTTCAGTCTGAGAAGTCGGTGTGACTTTGGAAATTTCTATCTCGGAAATCTCTTTATTTTTTCTTTGTAAAATATTTTCTAAATCTTTTAATTTGATTTTGAGAGCAGAAATATCTTCTAGTGATGTTTTAAAATCCAGAAAAAGAAACTCAAACATTTGAAGTTTTTGATCCTCAGTGTATAGATTGAAATTGAGTACCTTAAAGAATTTGACTTGTCCAAGTCTGAGCTACATCTCAGACTCTCAGCTTCCTTTAAATCTTTTTCAAACTGAGATGTGGATGACTCAGTTTCATCTATGATAGCCATCAGACATTTATCCACCACTTCATCATCTTCATCTGATGATAATTCTTCATCCAACCATTCTTCCACAAAGAAAGCTTTCTGCACAGCTTGAGGCTTCTTATTCCTTGAGTTGTTTCCATTCTTGTATTTAAGATACTTTTTCCCGTATCTTTGAGCTTTCTCAGCTATTGCATCCATGTTGTAGGTTCTGATCAGGTTAGAGAGAGAAAGTATTCTAGAGAGAGAAAGTATGATTTATCAATTAAGCACAATCTCTTCCATATTACACACACCCCACACTCCTACTTATAGGAGTGTGGGGACTTTACAAAGACTTCTCAAATATTACAATTAAGCCCCTAACAACGACTACAAATACAAAGTTATGAATATTCTATTCCTAACAATTCCCCCTTATTTGTAGTTGTTCAAAATATGAAGTCTTTGTCTTTAAGCATCTTCATTGTTGTTATCTTGACCGTGTAGATGCTTGATTTGATCTTCAACCGCAACTTTGAATTTCATCAGAGTAGTTTGTTGTAATCTTTGATATTTTTTGTATCTAAAGATAAGTTGCTTGAAGAATCTTTCTTTTCTTTTGAAAGCTTGACCTTGATGTTGTATTGAACATGTCATTGATGAAGTATTCTCGAAGGTCTCGCTCTTTGAAGAAGTCTTAAGAGCCTAATCATCCAAAACTCTTTTTGGCGAACCTTGGATGATAGTCTTAATGATCTCCTTCTTTGTCTTCGTGGTCTTCAAATTCAACTTTAGATTTCATCAGAGTAGTGTTTAAATCTTTGTATCTCGGAAAGCACACTTTGAAAGTTGACTTGAAGAATCTTTCATTTCAAACGAATGTTTTATGTAGACTTGTAGTCTTTGATTTCATGATCCCGATGTGAACATAACATTCGTTTCCTTTCACCGTTTGAACCATAAAGTGGAGCGCTCCCCCTTAGTTGAGTAGTTTCACTTTATCGTTCAACTTGTAGAAGCTTGATTGGATTTCTTTGTTTGATGCTTCTTTTGTTTGAGCAATCGTTCCAAAATCCTTGGCGTTTTGATTTTTCATTTAGCTCCCCCTCAACTCATACTTGAAATCAACTATCTGAAAGTTGATGTTTTACTTCGTTGTAGCTTGATGATGAACATTCTTCTTTACTTCACGTTCTTCCCATTGGAAAACCATTTACACATGTTTTTCCCTTTGGTACACGTTCGTCCCCCTCATGATGATTATGACTCGTTGTAATCATCATGTAAACGTGTACCCAAAAAGTATTCTCAAATAGCGTCCATGAGCGTGAAAATGGGTAAGTAACTACGAGATCACTTAGATTGCTCGTTAACACACCAATCAAAATCACAAAAGAAATTGAGTGTGTGACCTACGTTCAATGTTGGAAAAGCGTTAGCATTGGTAGGATTTCCATTCGATCATTGTGAAATACCAAGATCATTGGTACCACTACAAATGTTCCGAGCTATATCACAAAGATATGCTATTTGAAGATTCGTTCGTGTCCTAGAAATGTTTAAAGTTTTGGCGCTAGACTCAATAGTGCATGAAACGAAGTCGAGAAATGGAGTTGGGTTTCTCTTGTTTCAATATTTACATTCTCCGAGTGAGAATATGATAGAAATGTGCTACTTCTCCGTGTATATTGAAACAAATTCTTTTGAAGAATTTGAGTGGCGATGAGGTATATGTGCATTGCATCACTAGGTCCATGATGTCTTTTTCAATATCGAAAATCAACACATGAAATTCGATAGAAACTTGGCTACCCGGCGATTTAATCGGCGAAGAAACGGTCTCTCATTCTTTTAACCGTATCACACACTCCTCACTCAACCTCTCATAATATTCAACTCCACCCTCATTTTGGCATTTTGAAAACGATGTTTTTGTTGATTTTGCACCTTTAACCTCCAATCCTGGACCTAAATAACCCTCACATTTGAAAGTGATTCCTTGGGTAAGTCCCTCCGGCTCTGGTTGGACTATAGGAAAAATATATCTTTTTGAAAATCGCTCAAGGTGCATCAACATGTTGCCAAATTCTTTTGAAAAATATTTCCAAAGTAACTTTGAGAGTTTGCAATATTTTCGAAGAGACGCTTCCCCTTCAACATATGCATGACAATATTTTCGAAAAGATGCTCCCCTTCAACATATGCATGACAACATTTATGGTTATGGGAAGTCTTTTTCGAAAATACATTTGAATATTGCATTTCGAAAGATTTAGTTGAAAAATTGTTTCGTTGAAGCTCATTTGAAAGATCTAGGAGGTAGTTCGAAAAATGATTGTATGAACTCCCCCTCAAAGTTTGATTCTCCATGTTTGATCAAACAAGTGTTTTTGAAAAGATTTGACATTTTGAAAACACTTGTTAATTACGAAAATATTATCAAACACAAATATAATACTTTGAATATGTTAGTTCTAGTCGAGATTGAAAATCCGCTACTATTCACATTCATCATATTAAACTTGTATTTAGACCAATAAATTAGTAATTTTTCAGTTTTAGAACGGGTTTCAATTTGAAATAATTGAAAGCCTAGACAAACTCAAAATATCATATAAGATAATAATACTCAAAAGTGATAGTTCTAGTCGAGATTTAAAAATCCGCTACTAAACACTTCCAAATATTACGTCTCTCAAGTGATAAACTAAGTTGTGAGTTTGTTCGAAAAAGAATTGTACCGAAATTGTCGTGTTCCAATCCTTCTAGATATCTCGTGTAAGCACTCCATGAAGTTCGAGTCCGAAACTGAGGTATCAACACAAACTACTTTTGGTACCCATTTCATTTTGGGTCCTTTTTGGTTAGCTTTGTTTGAAAACCATTGATAAGTAGTATTGATTATGTGTAAAGGATATGAATTCCAATTTTCCGGTAAACACACATTTGAAGTAGTTGATTTTGCAATCGGTGTGTTTGTTTTTGAAATTGGTGGAGACTTTGGAATCCATTTCTTTTTAAGAGTTGGTGAAGGACTTCTTGGTACAAAACCATTTGAGTTCATTGAAGTTCGTTGTTTAAATTTAGGAACAAAACTATTCACTTTTGGCACCGAATATTTAAAGTGTGATGGTGCAAATTCAAGTAACTCGGGTATTGAATAAGTGAACCCTTTCGTTTACTTTTTGTTCATTGGAGGACAAAGTGCTTTCTTTTCAACATGTTTGGTTGAGACGATTTTGGAGTTCAAACTCGAAGTTTTCCAAGGTGTTGTAAAAGTTCCATTAGGTTGTGATTTCGGAGAATACTTTTGATTCTTTTTCCGGAAAGAATTAGTACTTGGAGAAACCACATTTGAAAATGTTTTTGAAGATTTACCGTTGAAAACCTTCAATGGAACTTTAACAACCTTTTTCGAATCGTTTTCTCGAGTTTTAGATCTCCGTTTCTCCTCATGTGGAATGCTTGGGGTTTTTCGTAAAACCGGACCATTCATTTTCGACATTGAATCAATCTAATGAGTTGAAGCTTCGATATCCTTTTCTTTTGATTGTAATGCATTTTGAAGGAATGTTATCTTAGCAATAGGTTGTTCATTCGAGGAGACAGAATCCAATGAAGATTTGGCATTTGAAGTTAAAGATTTATCAAGTGATGCTTTTTCAAAAGATGTAATTTTATCTAAAAGGTTACGTTTTTCATTCTCAAAATAGTTAGTTCGACATTCCAACTCTTGTTCAAGTTCCGAAAACTGTTTTTCTAAAATAATAGTTGGAACATATACTTTTTGAAAAACAACTTGTTCCAAAACAACATCGGAATGAAGTTCCTTATCGGTATAACTTGGAAAGTAATCATCCGAAAGAGGAATTTTCCTAGTTTTGTAACTCTCATTTAACGATTTGTAATCAAAAGATAATTGCGTTTTATTAAAAAATGGTCATTTTGCATCCTCTTGTTCTTGAATTTCTTTTGATGATCTAATGAGAGTCATTGTAACATGTGCTTTGCCCAAGGATTTTGTGTCGTAAAGACCGGGAGCATGATACATAGCTTTCTTTAGATATTTTGGATTATCATGACCCAAACCTTCTTGTGGATTGAAAGATCGAAACTCTTTTGGTTTGTTTGGAAAAATTAGTTGATTCGTTTGTTCTCTCAAACAATTTGGCTTTGAAATTTCATTTCGATTTTCAACTTCAAGTGCTTGTGATTTTAAAGATTTAATTTCCGTTTGATAATCTTCAATTTGTTTTCTTAAAAGCATAAGATTATCGTTAGCACTTAGTCTCTCATTTCTTTGAGTATTTAACTCGTTGATTAACTCCATGCTTTTAAGTCTTTCATCCATTCGTTCTTTCTTAAGATTCTCGAGTTCCTTTAAAACACTGTGATTATATTTCCTCTCATCAAACGTAATGGGTTTTCATTGTTTTTGAATTGTATTGATTAACTCCAATTTTTCATTAAGTTCATTTGTAAGATGTTGAAGTTGAATCACACTTTGATCATATTTCCCCTTCCAAGAAGTTGCTAACTCTTTAAACTCTTCGAGTTTGGAATTGGTAAGGTTTAAAGCTTTAATTTGAGATGTCAAAACTTGAGTTTCATTTGAAAGCTTAGAATTCTCATTTAAAAGATTAGCTTTTTCGTTTGAAAACCTTAAAACCAAATCGGTGTTAGTTTGCAACTTCTTTTCCAACTCAATGATTTTATTATCAAGGGTAGACCGAGATAAAGAATGTACCTCTGCGACGTTGACATGTGATAACGTCGATAAAAATTCTCGTGCACGTTTAGCAACACTTCGCTTTCGATCCAATCTTTCATGACCGTTCCAATTATTAGGAGACAATCTTTTCCCCGTGTCTTCACACAATTTCTCTAGCTCCTCTAGTTTTGTCCAAGCTTGGTCCGGAGGACAATAAAATGTAAGCCCGTCATCGTTGTCGATTGTGAGATCCACAATATTCCCGGTAAAATCTTTCTTCATAATGAAAATTTGATGGCGAAAATCCCTTAAAAGTTGAAGAAAAATTTCTCAATGTTGAAAATTTGACTAGAAAATCCGAATAATCTTCACCCGTGGTATCTCACGCTTGTACAATCTTTTTCCCGAAACCTATTGAACCAATCGAGTACAATAACACCGTTGAATTCGCTTTTCAATTTCGATTCCGGAAATATAAATCTCGTATTTTTCCGATGCTTGAATCTCGTCAAAATTCGGCGTGTAAGCTTAACCGGTATCCGAAAACTTCCGGGAAAAATATAAATCGCTCTCTTTAAAAATGTTCTTATTTTCCGATTTCGTCTGTAACGTGAAAACGTGGAATCGCAAAACTTCACTTTTTTTTTTCTCTCTCGAAACCCTCGTTTTCAACTGATCGTGATCGTTTTATACTCTTTGTAAAAGTTTCAGTTCGTATTCTAGTTCGACTTCGTGTAGACTAAATGATGTATTCGAATGACCTAAGAACTCTATTCGTGTGACCAATTCGTGTTGGTTCAATTCTAGTTCGTGTACTGAGTTCTTATGTGATCATTTCCTATTCGTGTAGTGCAATCGTGTGTGATCACTTCATGTTCGTATTAGACACTTCGTATAGGATAAAGTATGATTCGTGTAGGATCAAGTTTGCCTTGATTCAAATTCTCACGTGTCCGATATACTCCTAGTTATTCGTGTCCATTAACAAGCTATCCGAGCCAACACTTAGAGAAAATCCGTGTACCTAGTCGAACAGCTATCCGAGCCAACACTTAGAGTATCCCGAGTTTTGTCCTAGGTCGTGTCCGAGTATCTCCTAGTCGTTTCCTTGAGAATCCTAGTCGAATGTGTTAAATAACCATTCGAATTTAGCTGTTCGTGTGTGTTGATTTCACAATCGAATGGACACTTAGACAAATTCCGAAATGAAAAGGCTCCTGTTCGTGTGAGAATCCTAGTCGAGTACCGAGTAACACTTAGTTCGTTGACCACTTATCCTAGTCGAATGCCAAGTAGTTCGAATACTTGAAGATTTTACCCTTTACACGAATGCACTTGTAGTTCGTGTATGTTGATATACCAGTCGAATGGTGTACTAGTCTAACACACTTAAAATCCTACTCTAATGGACTAGTCTAACCAGTTGAAATCCTAGTCTAATGGACTAGTCTAACCAGTTGAAATCCTAGTCTAATGGACTAGTCTAACGTGTTGAAATACTAGTCGAATGATCACACGAATAGGTTGTTAGACTCAAAACTCTTCTTACACGAATGCAAACTCAATTCGTGTATGTTGATATTGCAGTCTAATGATCTATTTCCAGTCGAATGAACAGGTACTTTAGAGAGTATCCCGCTCTGATACCAATTGTAGGTTCTGATCAGGTTAGAGAGAGAAAGTATTCTAGAGAGAGAAAGTATGATTTATCAATTAAGCACAATCTCTTCCATATTACACACACCCCACACTCCTATTTATAGGAGTGTGGGGACTTTACAAAGACTTCTCATATATAAAATTTAAGCCCCTAACAACGACTACAAATACAAAGTTATGAATATTCTATTCCTAACACATGTGTCCAGTCTGAGCATTCTTCACTTTGCAGTCTGCAGCCATATGACCAAATTCTCCACATTTGAAGCATTTTACCTTTTTCAAGTCAAAACGTTTCTTTCCCTTGTAGCCTGTATTTTGTTCAAACTTCATGGTAAGTAAGGCTAGTTGATCTTTCAGTTTCTCGACCTCAGATTCATCATCAGAGTCTGAGTCCTAGTTTGACTTAGACTCATCTGAGTCAGTTTCAGCCTTTGAATATATTTCTTTATTCCTTCTGCTTGTTGCAACTAATGTAGCTTCAGGATATCTAGAAGTCATCCTTTGGTTTATTTTCTTCCTCTCTTGAGATTCTTCAAAGTTTAGCAATAATCCAATCAAACCAGGCAGCTTGTAAGTGGACAATTTTTCACTTACTACTAGGGAAGTGATGACTGATTTAAATCTATTTGGAAGAATATCAACAAATTGCTTGCACACCTCATCATCTTCTTTCACCACACCAAGAGTAGATAAATCATTTAGCAAAATTTGAAATCTGGTGTGTACATCATCAAGTGATTCCTTTTCTTTCACATAGAAGTTCTCATAATTTTTGATCATTTCCCAATATGCTTCTAGCCTTTGGATCTAGATTGAATAGTTGTCTGTCTAACTTAGTCCATTGAGATTTTGGGGTCTGAACCCATCTGGCACGTTGGATAATTTTGTCTCCTTCTTTCACTTCTGGAATTTCTTTTCGAGGAATGATGGGTCCTTCAGTGATTGTATTCATCATTCCATCATGAATACCAGACAAATGCCACTCAGCTTTGAGTTTCCAATGGCCAAAGTTATGTCCATTGAAGATGGGAATTCCTTTTCCAGCCATGGCAGGTGTTTGTGATGATGAAGACATTTTAGTTTATTGAGATTTTACTGATTGATCGTTTAAGATGTAAATATTAAAATTTAAATCTTATTTGCTCTGATACCAGTTGTTAGGTCTGAATAAGATCCCAATTACTAGATATTCAGATAATTAGTTAATCTTATATGATTGAATCAATTTGCAAATGAGTATTCAAACGTTAATTATCACTCTTGATAAACACACAGTTCTTGTTAATATATTATAGCGAAATTATAACAAATAACAAGAGATTGAATAAAACTTACTTGATTCAAAGAGAAAAACGGCCACCGATTACAAGACTCAAGCTCCCTATTTATACACAATAAGAGGAAGCTTGATAAGTACTAATCTTAGAAAATCTTCTAAAAAGGTAGAAGATTTTATCTAACTAACTTCCTTATCTTTCGGCTCAAGACACATTATGGAGCTGACTACTCAGACCCATAATGACAGTCACTCATACTCAAAATCACTCAGACTCAGACTTTAATTAAACAGACTTATAGTTTGGGTATAATTGCTGATTTTCCCAACTGTGTCCCTAAACCTCCGCGAAGGAGCGCTTCCCTTTAAACCCGTCAGGGATTTGGCTTTCTTGACCTCGCTTGTTTTCGAGGACGGTAAGAAGTTAGGTTGAATGAGTCTTCACTTTGCATTCTCGAAATTCGTCATTGAGTTTAACTAGAAAAAACTTTAAGTCCCGTTTGGTTCACATAATGTATTTCAAGAAATTGAAATCTGTCAAAGGAATTAAATATGATTGAATCAGAATCTAAATTGATTAAAGGTTGTCTTATTTGGTTGACAAAATTCAACAAGAATTCAGTTTTTTCTTAAATCATTTTCATGATCCAGTTTCATTAGTAAATCTATAACTAGAGAATAAAATTAAAATTAAAGAAGAAAAAAAAAACATAAATATATAACTAGATAGTTATATTTGAGATCCGGCTTTGACATATCAGTAACCGCAGAACACACGTTTAGATTTGTTTATGTCTTGATCTTGATTCTTGACAAATTTGAATTTCATCTTTGACTTGTTCCTGAATCTAGCCGGATTTTGGCGGCTGTAGAAAAGGAAAAAGTGAATTTAGCCGGTTTTAGACGGATGTAGAAGAAAGAAAAAAGTGAATTTAGTTATAGGATCAGAGCGCTTTAGTCAAGCTATGCGACTCATCCCCACACCAATTAGCGTTTGACGGGTGGTTTTGAAGCTAGGTCGAATGATCAAACCCGCTCTAATATCACGAATAGCTATTGTTGGTGTTTTAGCTATTGGGTTTCTTTTTTCTATTTTTGTTGAGTTTGAGCGATTTTCAAAAGTTGGGTTCAGACATCGTCATCCGACCAACATGTGAATGTAGCATTCGATGAACTCGAACTCTTTTGGCTTTTACGGCTTAAACCTCGAATGGGTGGACGAAGGATCGGGTTGCCTTGAAATAAACGTTCGTGTTCAAGTTAGGGGTAGGGTACGAATTCGGGATGTTATCGTCTTCAAAATTTATTGTGCGGTAATCTTTGCCTTCGTCCTCGAAGTCTTCCATGCGTTTGTTGGTCATAACATCCTTTGAAAAAAAGAACTTCGGTATATATTTTAAAACAAGTCATGTCGATTCGTAAGTAAAGTTCCTTTTTGTTCGAGCTTTAAATTCATGACCGGCCGCCAACACAATGCCTATGACCCCACTTTCCCACTTATCGACATGTATTTTAAACATGTTTTGGAAAAAGTTTATATCTCTTTGAAGTTTCGAGCAGGCAATTACTTGATCCATATTACGTGTGGTATCATCTTATTTGTTTTAGTTTTCGATGACTTTCCATAAAGACTCACCGTTTGTGAATTGTCGATCACTCCATTTTGGAAAGCATCGGCCCACATTCCGCTAAGATCTTACTCTTTGTTGTGGACCACAAGACTTTTATACCTTCTTCTCGTTGGGTTGGTTTCACAACTTTTTTAGCTCTTCCTTTCTTTGCCTTTTTTCGTGGGCTCTTTTCGTCTATTGTATGGTGGTGTGTGGCCGTTAAAAAGGTGATTTTGGTTTTGTTGTGTTTGTAGATAGTATGTTTGTCATTAATACAAGCTCTTTCGAAACCATAATTGCACAAATTAGACAACCAACATCCACTAAATCATTGGTAAGTTTCTAAAGGAATTCTTGGTAATGAACGCTGCATTAGCAACTAGGGGGTCACCATTGTTGGATTTTTTGGCCGGAATGGACATTCCTTTGTCGGAATTAGCAAGAACAGACGTCATCGGCGAGAATTTGAAGAAATGGTATAGCCGGCGTTGGGAACGCCGGCTTATACCACGTGTACCTCCACGTAGACATTCCACTAACGCTACATTGGCCCTTTATCCGACGTGGCAATAGTCGGCCTTCCCATCTCCGGCTTTTGGTTTAAAAAAATCCAGTTTTGTGTTAGTGGTTTTAGGTTTAGGTTAGTGGTTTTGTGGTTTAGGGTTAGTTTTTTAGTTTTAAAAATGGTTAAGTGTTAGTGTTTAGGGTTAATTATGTATGTAATTTGATGATTTTTATGAAAATTTCCAAATTGTGTTTTGTTAATATGTATTTGTTCTAGAGTTTATAAAATTTAGATTAATGTTTATGGCTTTTTGTATGTTTTATGCTATGTACAAAATGGCAAAAAAACATTTTGGTTTAGTTTTTTTGTTTTAAAAATGGTTAAGTGTTAGTGTTTAGGGTTAATTATGTATGTAATTTGATTATTTTTATGAATATTTCCAAATTGTGTTTTGTTAATATGTATTTGTTTTAGAGTTTATTAAAGGTAGATTAATGTTTATGACTTTTTTGTGTGTTTTATGCTATGTACAAAATGGCAAAAAAAACATTTTTTTGAGAAAAAATGAACAACTTAAAATTAAAAATGGCACACTTAATCCCACTGTTTTGAACAAGTTAAAATATAGAATGAACAAGTTACAATACAACATGGCACACTAACGTTGCTTACGTATACACGTACGGCTTCGGCTGTTGTGACATGTCTGTCCACAACCCCTTCAAGTTCGGGGTCTACTTCCACTTCCGCTTGGCTTGTCCATTTCATTACGAATTCTTCTTTGTTTCTTTCTCCCTCTTTTTGTAATGATCATGGTTTTATCCATTTCGATGGTTTTACTAGTTCCACATCTGGTTGGTTGAGAATTCTTGGCTGGTCTTGTATGTCAGTCTTGACCAGCGGCTTTGTTTTGTGCGTTGGGTGGCTGGTTCGTATCTATGTTTTCTGATAACCCAAAATCACCAAAACTTTGAATTTAAACCGGGCTATTATTAGGCAGACCGACGTGCAACCATGTCAGTATCAGGGTCTCGTTGGTAATTTGGCTGTACCCAGTTACTGTGCTCCCCGAGAATATTTGGTGACAACGAAAGCCAGGTAGGGTCAGGGGTTTGAGAAAATTCATTGATCATGTCTAGGCCATACTCGGAACCACTAGCTCCGGCATGAAACTGCTGATATTGGAACCACTCCCACCAGGCTGAAACTGCTAGGAACCACTACCACTAGCCTCAAAACTGCTGCCCGTACTGGGGAATACTCCAACCACCCTGAAACTGACCTCGATAATGGGGTTGAGACCCAGTGTGAGCTTGAGGAGTTGGGGGACGTGGATAATAAGCAGGTGGGGAAAAAACATATTGTTGAGACCCGTAATTCATCCGGTCCGGATTATGTCCATATCCTATAGCTTGAGTAGGGATTTGAACAAAATCCTCGCACATCTCGCTATTACCCACTCTACTGTCCATGTGATGTTGTGCACGATCGTGGATTTCCCTCAATGTCTCGTTCTGCAAAATAATGTAAATATTTTAATATAATATACAAATATGTATCATATATATATATATTAAAAATATATAATACATATAAATATTTGAATATAATATAAAATTTTTAATTTAATATATAATATAAAATAAGTACGCAAAACTTATTACCTGAGTTTGTTGAACACCACACCATTCTGGATACACGTTATGAGCGTTTTGTGCAGCCGGAGACGTGATAAGTAATACAGTGCGTTCATAGAACCACTGCATATAGCCCGGTAGAACACCGCCTTCTGCTGGTCTAGAAAATTGATAGACATTTGAATGTCCACTATTCCAACACCCTACCTCAGCTGATTTCTTTTCCAACCGGTCTGTACCTCGTCCACCCGTAAGCTGAGCTTCGTGGAATTTCTTATGTTGTCGAACTGTAAATATGTACAAATCATCAGGAACCCCTTGTACGTATGCAAACTGTCTGCATACTCTGTTTGGTACATGAGGTTCGGCAACATTCCAAAAGACAAGTCATCCAATGTATGACCATAACTCGCTATCATTGGTGCAATCACCCGGAAGTTGCCCCAATACCGCACTATATGGACACCACATAAACTGCCCCTCTTGCAAGGCGGTGAAAGCAACACGGTATGTAACCAACACATGATCCGGTGTGGCAGTGTGACTAAAGTGCCGATTCCACCTAATATTTATAATAATACTCGTAAAAATTTAATTGTAATATGTGTAATCTAAATTAATCAAAATAATACTGATAATAATAAAAATATAATGCTATAAATATTACCTGCTCCCATTACAGTGAGGGTACTGTATAGGTGAATCCCCTAATAAAACACGGGGAGCAATCTGTGGTATTCTCTCCCAGACCCAGAGCTGGAGTAAAATTAACGGGCCTTGAATACCTTTCACGTCCTTCTTCTCCGCAGCATTACACAGTTGTTGATACAAAAACGACAATACTGCACTGCCCCAGCTTTTTCTACAAGCTTCAGAGAGCTTGTCTAAGTTTTTGAGGAAATTCAGCGAAACATCGTACGACCGTGAATCGCTAAACAGGTGCCCATCCAAAAGAGCTAAAATATATACTCTAGCTCTTTGTTTGTAGCTTTTCTTACTCTTCCGACACCGTTTTTAAATTTCCTCTATTAGAGTACGAATTTTTACTCTACCGGCATCAACTTCATCCAGGTCTGGGACAAACCCCAGATAGCCATCACAATCACTAAGCCATTCATCCTTGCTTTTGCACTCCCATTATCCAGACACCACTGGTCCGTTTATCGAAAAAGCCCACAGAACTTGTACGTCCTGCAACGTAACAATAGCTTCACCGACTGGAAAGTGGAATATATGCGTCTCGGGACGCCACCTTTGACCAAAGCGGTAATTAGAGCATGGTCTATTTTGTGATACCCGGTGCGTAATACACCGTCAAACCAGCACTTACTATCCACTTTCTAACACCTTCTTCAATTCCATCCGTGTGGTCCCAAAGACCCGCATCACATCTTCTGGCTTTTATTGTTTCGAGCGGATCTTCCTCACCGTTGAATAACCTAGTTGAATGATGGTGCTCACCGTCTTGCAAAAACAACAAACTAGTGTTTCGAGGGGCTGAACTTCCAAATTGCGCCATTTTAAAGTCGGGATTAAGAAATTATATGTGTGTATGTGAGTTTCGGTGGAAAATGTGGGAGAAATTATATGTGTGTATGTGTGTATGTGAGTTTTGTGTGGAAAATGTGTAAAACAGTCGTGGTATATAAAGGCACTATAAGCCGGAGTTGGCACCTCCGTCTTATACATGTGTCACAGCTTCATTGGATGGTGGAAAGGTTGAAGACCGTTGCATGTGGGTTGCAAAAAAAGAGGCATAAGACGACACTCACACCTCCGGCTTATGGTGTGAGTGCAATGTCTACGTGGAAAGCGCTGTAGTGACTGGGCAAAGGAGACGGTGACGGTGGGAACGCCGACTATACTATTTCTGCAAATTCTCGTCGGTGTCATCCGTTCTTACTAATTTCGACGAAGGAATGTCCATTCCGGCCAAAAAATCACCATTGTTCTCCTTAATTACAACATCTCCCTCTCCTGTCTAAGAACAATTCTCAGGTTTCTTTCGCAAGTCGGGAAAGCTGGTTAACTTGGAGCTTATCATTCTTAAGTATTAAGCGAAAACACTTGTTTCTTATTGTTGTAGTTCGGATATTAATTTTTGATCTTAGTTTTTTGATTAATTTATTTTAGAAAATAATAACCCTCATTATTTAATATAATTTTCAAGACTATAATCCGGTCTACTTATTCATGTATTCACCTTTGTCGCGACCCAAACATTCAAGCTATTAGGTATGTAACTATTCACAAATCACTATCAACTCATATCATTTGAAATAATGTAATCAACATTCAACACATTGTACATTATTAAAGACCGATAAAGTAACAAAGTAACAAAACACATAGAAAACGACATGATATGTAATAATGTCGGTTCGGATTAGAATTTTAATATCCATTAAATATAATCCACCCTTACAATAATACCTACCATTAATCAACACTTTAAGAATAACAAAAAAGAAAACACACACTAAAAACAAAATCATTAGATATTTAATAGATTTTTTCCAAAAGTATAAAAAGTCCTTAAATAAAAAAAAAAGAACGTTAGTGGCTTGTGCGTGACTTTGTGGTCCCTCTTTTATACACGAGCCTTGATTAATAAAAGCTTAAAAAAGCAAACCTAATAAAGGCAAATGTAACATCAACCACAACCCCTCCGTTCTAAAATATGTATAGAATGTGCAATAGTATATATATATATATATATATATATATATATATATATATATATATATATATATATATATATATATATATATATATATATATATATAGGAATCTTAATATATAATAAAAGAGAGACCTAAAATAACACTTGGCAAAGTAATAACCACAAAATGATGTCATCATTAACAATTACATTTTAACCCCTTTACTCTAAATAATTTAACCTTTATTTTAAATCGTAATTATTAAATAAAATTAAGTAACATTTTTACTTTAAATAATCTAACACTTGTATTTTAAATTAATTCTAAAAAATACTAAACATATTTTTTATTCAAACACATACACATTTTTAGTATAAAAAGAAAATAAATTTATTTATTTGTTTTACGAGTGTTTTGCATATAACGGAAAACATATTATATAATAATACTTTCTGTTTTTTTTGCCCTATTTACCCAATATTTTTAGTTCTTTTATATATTATAAAAAAAAATTATTTTCTTGTTTTACGAGTGTTTTATATATAAACGGTAAACATATCATATAAAAAAATCTTCTGTTTTTTTTTTCGTCCTATTTACGCAATATTTTTAGTTTTTTTTATATATTATAATTATTTTATTTTTAATAAGGTTTTTTCCGAATTACACAGTAAATATTTTATTTAACTTCACATTTGCTAACTTAATTAATATGTCTACATGACTAATAGTTTTCTATTAAGCTTTTTATATAAGTTATACGCTATTTGTTAACATTATATATTTTTTTTGATACAATTCTCCGCGTATTAGGCGGGGCAATAAGCTAGTAGGATATTACAAAAAGAGTTTGAAAATAGGAAGAATAAGAAGGAATTATAGAGTGACATGTGACATTTATTTTTTTTTAATAAAAAAAAATATATATATTTATACTTTTTTTAATTAAAAAAAAAAAATTAATAAAAAAAAAATTTTTAGGTGAAAATTTTTTTTTGAAAATTTTTCCGATAACGTAATAATTTTCGTGCACAAGTTTGAACTTATGTACACGAAAAATTGATGCACCAACTAAAAAAGTGATTTTTTGTGCATCATTTTATAAAATAATGACAATTTTAGTGCATCATTTTACAAATAAAGTGATTTTGGTGCATAAGTTTGTTTAAAAAATATTTTTCGTACATCAGTTTTTGAAAAAATGAATTCTTGTGAATTAGTTTTGCCAATTTTTTCGTGCATAACTTTTTTCGAGACAAATTTTTTTTTTTTCCCCGAAATTTTTTTTTTCCCCCGATTTTTTTTTTTTATTAAAAATATTAATTTTTATTAAAAAAAAAAAAATTTCAAAATGTCACATGACACTCCCACAATCTTTCCTATCCTTTTTATTTTAAAATTTTTTTACAACATCCCTCACTAATATATATATATATATGGGTTTTTCTAACTTGTGCCCTAGGGACACATGTTAACACCATTTTTTAAAATTAAAAGTACAATCAAAAGTACCATTTGATTGTACTTTTAATATTAAAAAATGGTTGTTAACATGTGCCCCTAGGGCACAAGTTAGAAAAACCCTATATATATATATATATATATATATATATATATATATATATATATATATATATATATATATATATATATATATATATCTAGAGGTGGGTTCATTTAGGAACCACTAAATATTTAGGAACCATTAGGAACCAATATTCACCAGTATATATATATGATATTCACCAGTGTATATAAAGCATATGTATATATATATATATACACTGGTGAATATTATATGTATATACACTGGTGAATATTATATGTATATACACTGGTGAATATCATATTAAATATACACTGGTGAATATCATATATATATATACACTGGTGAATATTGGTTCCTAATGGTTCCTAAATATTTACATGGTTCTTAAATGAAACCAACTCTATATATATATATATATATATATATATATATATATATATATATATATATATATAAAAGATATGTAATCGTACATGACTGAGTCACCAATTTTCCAAATATACATGCATAATTAATGCTAACAAAAGAAACTATAGATATTTAGACGAAAATTTTATTAAATAAAATTATAAATATAAAAAAATTAATTTTTATAATTTCACACACGGACGTGTATATACTTGGGACCGGTCCCCCGGTTCATCTTCATTACTACTATCACCTCTCTTTGATCACACTTTCATTTCACCTACATTTCTCAAATTTTAAATAAAACCCATGATTAATTCATTACTATTACATTTTTATTTGAATTTGTTGAAATGAGTGAAAATCAGCTGGCCGGAGAACACCGTGACCGGAATGTGGCCGGAGGTAGGACAGTTGTGGTCGGAGTAAAACTAGATTCACAAAGTAGGGAGTTGCTGACGTGGAGTTTAGTTAAACAAGCTCAACCTGGTGATCATGTTATTGCTCTTCATATTCTTACTAATAATGGTAACTTATTTTTACTACAAACTTTAACTTTTGTTTATTTTTTACTATTTGTCCATTTAGTGTTGCTTTATGTGTAGAGAAATAGTGGATCATGATGGTAAATCATCATTTTTATCGCTTGTAAACTCAAACGAGTTTACAAGCGATAATATATAGTAACTCATGTTACTACTAAAGTTTTATTAGTTATTGACTTTTTTTTTTCTTTTTTTTTTTTATTGTGTGTAAAGAAATACTGGATCGTGATGGTAAATCATCGTTGTTATCGCTCGTAAACTCGTTCGATTCGGTTTTAGCTGTTTATGAAGGCTTTTGTAACTTAAAACAGGTAAAAATAAAAAGTTTATTGCATTTTGATAAAATTTATTTAATTTATTTAATTTTTTTTTGAATGAAATAATTTTTTTTGGATATTGTAGGTGGATCTTAAGTTAAAGATCTGTAGAGGTAGTTCGATTCGAAAAATACTTGTTAGAGAAGCGAAATCGTATGGAGCCAATGAGGTTATTATTGGAACAAATCAGAGTAGATCATCATCCTCCATAGCAAAGTATTGTGCTAAAAAGATGTCGAAAACTTGTTGTATAATTGCTGTCAATAGTGGGAAGATTGTGTTTCATAGACAGTCCCCTTCTTCCCCATCGGGTGCGAAAGGTAAGAAGATAAATCATTTTGTTACGGTTTTTTTGTTGATTTTGAAGAAAAGATACATTTGATCTTTTTTCTTGTTATATTGTAGGGAGTTCGGATCATCATAAGAGTCAGTTGTTTAGTTTGTTTCAGAGATCGTTGAGTTTAAATCCGAAATTATTAACCAACGGAAATGAAGAAAATTGCAAAAAAATGGAGTTGTCTATAGTAAAGTCTGAAACTGAGTACAAACCGATTTCACTCAAAGATAATTGTCCAATTTGTTCGTTGGATTCGGCTCTTCCCGTTCTTGAGTTTTCTAGTGGTAATGACGATGAAGAAGATAATTCAATGGCACTAGTACCTGTGCAGAAACTTGAAGCTACATCGAGTTCAACTTCTTTGTTACTAAGGGAATTGCCTGAGTTAAGACCTGGTTGGCCGCTTCTTCGCAGGGACATTTCGTCTAGTCAGCTTCCATCTAATAGATCCCGAGTTCACCAGATCTCTGTGGTTCAGTGGGCTATGAGGCTGCCCACTAGACATTGCTTTCAAATTCCAAAATCAGATTTAAGAGATGATCAAAACGACGGATCCTTAGAAGTAAATGCAGAAAATGGAGCAATTGTTTGTGTTGGCGGTGATGAAGTTCAAGCTAATTTATCTTTGTCCCCGGATCATGATTCAATACGTTTACCAAAAGAATTGGAGGGTCTTCATGAAAAATATTCAGCCACGTGTAGATTGTTTCAATATCGAGAACTTCTCTCTGCAACAGCAAACTTTAGGCCCGGTTTGTGTTTCTTCTGATTTTTATGTTGAAAATTTGTATTTTAAAATTTTGAATAAGTTACTGAAGTTTTTTTTTATCGAATTTTCAGAAAATATGATAGGAAAAGGAGGGAGTAGTAAAGTTTACAAAGGGTGTCTTCCCGATGGAAAGGAAATTGCTGTAAAAATCTTGAACTCTTCCGAAGATGTCTTGAAAGAATTTGTGTTAGAAATTGAGATTATTACTGCTCTTCATCATCAAAATATCATTTCCCTTTTCGGGTTCTGCTTTGAAGACAACAATCTCCTCTTAGTTTACGATTTTCTTTCAAGAGGAAGTCTTGAAGATAGTTTGCAAGGTATGCTCGTTTGACGAAACTGAAATAGCACTATTTTTATACATGTGGGTTTATAATTCTTTTCCTGAATGCATATAATTATCTGTTAATTTAGGCGATAAGAAAGATCCAACAATTGGATGGAGCGAGAGGCATAAAGTTGCTGTGGGAGTAGCCGAGGCGCTTGTTTATTTACATAGTAGCTGTGATCAAGTAGTAATCCACAGAGATGTTAAATCATCAAATATCTTATTGTCTGATGATTTTGAGCCGCAGGTGATTTATTAATTTTTTTATGTTGCGTTTGTTTTATGATTTAATGTGTTACTTGGTTATACTAAGGTGGTATTATCTATTGTTTCAGCTCTCTGATTTCGGGCTTGCGAAATGGGCATCAACCACCTCATCTCATATAACTTGCACTGATGTAGCGGGAACTTTTGGGTTTGTAACTTCATTCACTTCATATTTGTTGGTTATCATTTAAAGAAACGGTCTTCTATAAATATCCACAAAAAGGGACTGTTGAACAGTAGAGAGGGCAATCTCGACTCATCTACTTTGTCAATTCCGGTTATGTATAATACTTTAATATCTAATGGATAAAAGAAATAAAAAAAGTAGTTTTAAAAGAGACGAGTCAAATGGGTCGGATGGGTTAAAAGTTGTCCAAAGTGTATGTTCTTATTCAAAGACTTTTTGTAATCATGTTTGACACTCTAATTATCATAAAGGATGTGGATAATAAGTGTTTTCAGTCAACCCAACCCGACATGCTAACAGTACACCAGTGTCTTACATCCAATGAAAACCATGTGATAAATGTTACAGTAAAATATAAAAACTGAAACCGAGTTAAGTTTGTTGGTTTTATGATGCAGTTACTTGGCTCCTGAATATTTCATGTACGGGAAAGTAACGGATAAGATTGACGTGTATGCGTTTGGGGTTGTTCTTCTTGAACTTCTTTCGGGGAGAAAGCCAATAAGCAATGAATACCCAAAGGGGGAGGAGAGCTTGGTTATGTGGGTATGTCAGCCGTCTCTAACTCGATCCTATCATTGCTGGTCTGTGTTTACTTGTTAATTTAGTGTGTACTAAAATAAAACATCTTCCACAGGCGAAACCGATTTTGAGTAGCGGAAAATTTCGTCAATTATTAGACCAAAGGTTGGGCGATAAGTATGATATCGATCAGATGGAAAGGATGGCTCTAGCTTCTAGTCTCTGCTTAAGACGTGCACCACGCGCTCGCCCCCATATGACCTCTGTAAGTCTTTGTTTTTCATAATACCGTTAACATGGACCCTCGATTTCTATTTTATCATCCATTACTTTATGACAGATCCTGAAACTTCTTGTTGGCGATATTGAGGTGACCACATGGGCAAGGCTCGAAATGGATTCTACAGATGCAAGATCACACGTTACAGAAGAAGAGGAACAAGGATTTTCTCAATCAAATCTAAGGTCCCATCTTAACCTTGCATTACTTGATGTAGAAGACTCATCTCTTTCCATGAGCAGCGTCGAGGAAAGCGTGTCACTAGAGGATTATCTCCGCGGCAGGTGGAGCCGTTCCTCAAGTTTCGACTAACCAGCCACATATGCCCACCCTTAACCAGGGTATGATGATGCATTAGTAATTTAAACACACAATTTGAATACGTTTTACCATTACAAATACCTTCTATAGTTTATATGTTAAGTTAAACGAGCTTTAGTGCATACCCATAACCCCTTCAAACCTTGTAAACTTTACACGTTCGGATGTGGTTTTCTAGATCTTATTTCTGTAAATTCATTGTTCGTGTGTGTGCCGTGTTTTAACTGTTTTTTGTGGTGTTGTCTTAACCAAATTAAATGATCTATTTTTTGTTAGATCAACTTTCAAGTGTAAAAAAAGGAATAAATAAAGGTATTATGTTTTTCATCAAGTTACTTTTTCAGTTTTTATATCAGTACTGTATTTTTCTGCATATCTTCGGTTTGTATGATCTTACGACTGAACAACCGTAATATGTTGAGCATAACCCTTAACACCATTTGTAATAGAATATAATCAAACCTATGTTGCTGCTAAATACACTAATCCGTACTTTTGTGATCATATACGTTTGTGATCATTTTCATATCGGAAGATTGAAAAATAAGAGGTCTTTTCTACTTTCGGCTTTAATAATAACATTGGTGGAATAATTATCTGTTTAATTATTAATATATTCATAAGCAATGTACTTATATTTGCAGCTACACACTCATTTGAGATATAGATACAACACCCAAAGGTGTCGATTTCAATCCATTTTCTTTGGAATGCATCAGTTTGGGTTATACTTTATTTCAAACAAAGAAGTCGAATAAAAAACTCTAGCTAAAAAGTAGCGGGTCAATCACATTTCATATTAATGCTTTCCTTTTCCAAAATAATGGAGTTAAAAAGTAGCGGGTCACTAACATTGAATATTAATGACTTCTTTTTCCAGAATGGAATTAAAAAGTAACCCCAAATGCATTCATTTACTAACCAATCTGAAGACATAAACCTTGATCTTCCGAAAACAAAAAACGGCGTCATAATGCCATTGACATGTTAGCTACCATATCTATTATTAACAAGAGATTCATCCAAAAGTAGGTGGACCTGCCTTATGTGGTACGAGGCAATGGAAGCACTTCCAGAATTTCCTTATCGAACCATGGCTCAAATGAGCCTTCATTAGGCACGTGCTGTATACATTAAAAAAACAATATCAGTAAGAAAAAAGTGTATTCAGTAAGCAAGTGTCCAATTAGTACTCGTTGTGCAGACCGGTTTTAATGCATGTCACTCTAGGAATAAATTTGAGCTAAATATAGTGTGTACAGATGAAAAATGTGTGGGTCGGATAACGGGTCCCAATAGGTAACTTTATAACACGAACCACGTCGGTTTGGGCAGACCCCCAAACACTTTTTGTCTCTCCTTTTATTAAATTTTACGGATAAATAATGTTTTATATATGTTTAAAAAGGTAAAACCAATATATTACAAAGATTATGCGAAATTTGAAGTAAAAACAATTTTGGAGGTTTTATTCAATTTGAGCTGTTTCAACCATTTCCATTTTAACGAACCTTTTTAATTTAACCAACTTGAAATGTTAGCGACAATGTATAAGTCAAATTGCTTCCATGATAATTTGTTCAGGAAACTTTACTTACTTCTAACCAGAAGCGAAGCATCCTCAAGAGATTAAGAGCTTTAGCTTTAGATAGCTCTTGCTTGGCAGATTCATATCTTCTTCGAAAACATCCTGCATTGTCAAGGGTAAGCGGCAATTAGCATATATATAACGGAGTTCTAGAGAAAAGAAAAAGCTTGTGGGTGACAACATATAATAATTATTTTTTTTGTAAAGACGAGAAGATGATTAGAATCTATAACTACAGTGAGCAATATGCTACTAACAGCCGAGATTCAAGTAATAGCAGTTAATACTAAGAAAACGAAACGAAAATATACCAACAACAAAGAGCACTCTATGTTTTAGCTCACAAGTGCAAATTATTTCAAAAACATGTGCACAGAAAATTAAACTTACCAGGGCTGCGATCAAGCAGTGATTTTGTCATTCCCTTCAGAGCAGATGATACTGACCTGTCACGCAAGTCCATGTGACGACAGATTGGCTTCTGTTCCTCAACATAATTTTTAAGATCTATATACTCTCTTTTACTAAAAGGCTTCCTAAGAATGGTCATCAGCTTCTCCTTTAGCTAAAATAATACAATTATTGTAACTATATAAGCTAAACTCACGATAGAAATCAACCAGAGGTGGCAATTTCGACCCATTTAGGTTGTCTTTTATCTCCAATGGGTTAAAGAATGAAAACTTAAAAATCTATTAAACAAGAAATGGGTCAAAAGCCGTCCAATGTGCATTTTAAACCCATAAAACCTCCTAAATCATTTATTCAAAAAAAAATAAAAAATCGATCATAAATAATCATACTTGACACACTAACTGTTTATGAAAAATTACATTTTTATGGAGCCAAAAATTACATATTTTAACCCATTACCCAACCTGTTCAATTTGCCACCTTCGTAATATATACAACAGAGGAAAGTACATACAGACAGATGCTCATCGCAGTTTTCTGCGAGAACTATTTGTTTTTCCTTCTTCTCTTCATAAATCACTTCTTTTCCTTGGTACAAATATGAACCATATTTTAAACGATTGCAACTTTTAAGGAACTCTAGGTAGCAAGGATCCCAATTCATAGACTTATCCCCGTTCATCTTCTCGTTTTTAGAAACTTCATTTACTGTCGCAACCTTCCCTTCTTTTCCATTTAGCATCTGCCCATCCCTTTGAACGATTTGCATATCTTGAACCGGGGATAGATTTGCACGTTCCTCATAAGTCAGGGGTTCATCATCATCATCGTCAGCATCAAACACATCTGAACTTTCTGGCTGTTCATAATAAAGAAAACGAAGTGGCTCGTCATCTTTAGAAACTTTGAGCTTATACGATTTCCCATCTGGTACAAGGTTCTCCAAAAACAAACGATACTGAGGATCCTCATCGTTTCCATCATCACTTACATTTTGGTTTACATGTTGAGCCACATTCTTAAATCTTTTAGCTTTAGTTTTCTTATCATTATCTAACTTGATAAAATCAAGAAGCCATTTATAGTCCTTATCGATTTCCTGTTCCGGAAATTTCTTCATTTTGTTTGGGAATGGTTTTCGAGAATCAAGCTCAGAAAGCCTATTACAATAATCTTTTCGCTTTACGCCAATCGAAAGATTACCATTATGATAAGAGTCCATCATCATATTTATGTGGAAATATAATCAACTGCATAAAAATTGAGTAATTTAGCATAAACATAAGGTAATAGGGTAGTAATCGACTGATCAATTGAACTTACATTCAGAAATTTACCCTTTTCGGAGTGTGATTGTTGGAATGAAAGAGGAAATTAGATTCTGATGGTAGAGTAAAGCGACTGATCGATCAAACTCTTTTGGGGTTTTTCCATTAATCATAATTCACCCACCCCTTATTTACTTTTGTTACCTTTTCAAAACGCCTTATTTATGTCAAACTCTATTTCTAACTAACTTAGGTTTTATATTTCATCTTTTTTTAGTTTTAGTTGAATGTTATTCTATCGTTATATCTTTTACTCATTTTAGGGTTATTTTTGTTGTTAGAAGTAAATTTGTGGATGTTCGGAGTTGCGGGTCTGCCTTCTGTAGCGATGGATCTGAACAAAAGGAACCAAGAAACACGTAAACTTATTGAGGACCCCTTCAATTAAGCTCGGACGTGAGAATCAGTAATGATCATTGATAACTGAATTTAATGGAAGTGATAATAAATGAATGTAGTAAATGGATATGATTATCTTACTTAGGTTATTTAATGGAGAGAAGGAATTTTGTAGGTGAGATTGAATGAATTGTTATTATGTCAATCACTTGTATTTATAGCCTAGAAGACTGTCGCTTTCCAACATGTCGCTGTCTGGAGCTCTGCTTTGTCCCGCGGTTAAAAGGGATGCCTCCTGTGAGCCCTGTTGGTTTTGAGCGTCTGTCTTCTGCAGGTTGCCGCTACATCTGGCGAGTAGTCACTGTATGATTGGCTTGTTTCCGTTGAGATCTTTAGGTTGGAGAATGCTTTAGTATTAATGTTGGATGTGGACATGTCCCAACATTAATTGCTTCTGCTTCTCACCGGCGTATCTTGTGGGTCAGAGTTGACCTTTACTTTTGTGGTGCTCCGGAAGATTGTCGGAGCTATTGAACCGGCGCAGTGCTTCTCTTTTGCATGAAGGGTAATGGATGGGATAGTATTGCTTTTGGTATTTGGAGTGTAGTGGAAAACCTACTATACTTCAACACTTGTTATGGTAGGCATTGCTTGTTTGCGCTCGATTTTTTAAATAAAACTAAATCCGAATCGAAAATTGCGGTTTTCTAATCTTTTAAAGGTTATGAACGTTCATTTTGGTTTTTCTAATTTTAAGGTTAAATTTGGTTTGGTTCGGTTTTTAATCGATTTTGTTAGGCTTTCAATAGGTTGACATAATAAGCAACATCTTATCGTGTTTTTCTAAAAATAAAGTATAATTTTAACATATTAATTTAGAATTATTAAGATAGAACAATTTGTAATACCTGTAATAATGATTTTGGCCTAAAAAATAAGTGTAAGTATAATAGTTACACATAAAAAGTTTATATTTTAATAAGATATTATAAATGGTTCGGTCCGGTTTTATAGTTAGGTTTTGGAGTAAAACCAAAATCAAACGAAATATTTCGGTTTAATTTAATCAGAAACCAAATCGTTGGTCTTTGCTTTTGTTATGTTTTTTCATTCTGTTAATTCGGTTTTCTCAGTTTCGATTCGATTTTTTGGTTCTTATGCTCCATCCTAATTCTTATTATGCATTATTTGGAGTAGGATCCAATATAAATGCTAAGATTACAAAAAGTGTGAAAAAGATTGTATGCATAGAGTTCTTGTGCATCATGCGACATGTGCATGTGACATCACATGATGCACATAAACTTGCCATGTAGGCACGCAACGTCATTTATCATGTCATATGATGAACAACTATGATGCAAAAGTATAATACATAAATAACGTGGAGGAGTGACATGTCATGATACACAAATATGATGTAAATGTAAATTATGATTTACAGATAAGATGACACTGAGTAATGTCACATGTCATCACTACTAGACTTCCCACACTTTTTATAAATATGTGACATTTTACGGATCTACTCCGTGTATTACTTAATTACAGTGTAATTTAAATTTATCTATTTAAACTAATTATTATTCTTTCTAACTTGTATACGGGATTAAGTTTTTATTTTTTAATTTTATCTCTAATTATAAAGTATTCGTGACCCCAATCACAAATAACCGACATGTCTAGGATACTCAAGGTTTGGACTTGATTTAAGGTCGTCAAATTGGAATACCCTTCCCGTAAATATTGGTTTGACGAAATTTAACTATACGAACCAAACTGAAGAGGGAACGCCCCTAAATATTTACATAAATTCAACTAAAGAAAAAAACCCTACAAACTTTAAAGGTAATGTCAATACAAATAAACACCTATATAATTATTTGGTATCTAGTTAAAATTTATATACGGTTAGATTTAAGTACTCGCGAGTATTTGAAAATAAAAACTGAAACCTTACTAAATCCGACATAAACCAGTATTTTCAGGTTTCAAGTCTTTAGAGTATTAGGTTTTTAACACTCCAATTTATTATTCTTTCATTTCATCATATTAAAAGTTTCACCAACTTACGTAAATCTTATGAAGTTTTTTATGTTGAGATTATCTAAAAAGGGACAAGTCTTTGAAGTCAAATAAGCGAAATAAAATATTTCGTTGACATCCTTTGATGTTATTTTTGATGGTTTGAATGTGAGATCTTTTGTGAGGTTAACATACATTGACAAACTAAACATATTGTAGCTAGGATCAGCTACATATACAACTTCTAAAATCTTCTTCATTTGGACCATCATTGCCTTCAATCTCATCAAATTCTTACTAATCAAACAATCAACATTCCTGCCACATTCAAACATACCTGACGGTTTTTCGTTCTTGCTGTCAAAGCGAATAAATGTTTATGCCCAAATTGGGGGGCAATTAGTTTGATTTGGAGAAGCAACATCAACTGATTTCAATGTGAAAAATACCCAATTACTTCGTCATATAAGTAACGGAAGCAAGTCATGTGATAAACACGTGACCGAACTAACTGAGTCAAGGTAAAAAAAATCAATTTTACAAGTTCAAGGTACAGGCCTGGTCATCCATGTTTGAGGGACTAATTTGGACTTTGGCATTGAATAAAATGTGTGGAAGTTTTATGATGTGAACATGTTACATACGTTGTAACGAAAAAACAATTAAATGTCACAAATTCAATCCAATCAATCTACAGGGCGGTGTTGTCTTGAAGAATAAACCATTTCCTTTTCCTGGTATCATAAAACAAACAGAAAAACGACGCCTGCCTACCACCCATATGCAAATAATAAACCAGTTATAAAAGAGAAACGTAAGAATTACTGGCCTCGCAGTGCTGCAAACCTGGCTGCCAAATCATCATAATCAGGCAACTTAGGATGCACATGTTTAGCCTGATTATCTGGGTGAAACGAGTTGGCGCGTGCATACACTTTCTTCGGTTCTAATTCGCCACTTGGCTCGTGAGGAAGAGAAATAGATCTCATCGGAGGAACAACCATTTCTACCTGATCGTCGTCTTTGCTTCTAGATGGAGATTTCTTTTTCCTCAACTTTGCGATATCATCATATGATGTTTTTTTACTACTATAATGTAACAACAATTTATCCATCATTTTTTCCTCTTGGTCCTTTTCCTTACGATGATGGTATTGTTGGTCATCAAATAAAATCTGTAACCCCTTTCTTTCTTTTCTTCTGCTACTTGAAATTCTCTTGACAATACGAGCATCTTCTGAGCTGCCAACATCCTCATCGTGACTAGATGACGACTTTGAGCGGTTTTTTCTCCTAATTGATCTTGGTTTAGGTAAAGGTATATCATTCGGGTAATCCCGATCATGATCTACTTCTTTCTTCCTTCTCTCAGAGTTGTGAGGCTTACTGTATGGTGGTGGTGGGATATTCGGTTTAACATATGGTGGCGGTGGAAGAGAATTATTGAAGCGAGACTTGAACCTACTTGCTTCTTCCTCGTGTACTTTTATCACATCGTCTTCTCCATTCCCGTTTGAAATGCCTTGTGATTTTCCATTATACAAAAGATGAGGTTTTTCGCCTTTTAAAAAAGAAATATCAGGTCTGTCATTTGAAGTTGTCATATCCCGCCTCCCTCGAAATAGATGGTCATCATTATTATCTTTGGTTTCGATTGTTTCTGCCCTGCTACTGCTACTGCTACTTGTCTTATCCTGCCTCCCTCTAAATAAATGGTCATCATTATTATCTCTGGTCTCGATAGTTTCTGCCCTGCTTCTGCTTCTGCTTCTGCTCGGGAATCGCTCTTCTTTGTAACCATGTCTTGCTTTTCTTCCTATGTTCACCCTGTCATCATCATGTGACATTCTGTCATGATTCTCATAAGCTAATTCTTTCACTGCATTAGAAAAATAGCCATCACTGTCATCCTTACGAGTCTGTTTTTCTTCTCTTACCCCAAACACCTCTTTCATCCTAACGTTTTCATTCCCGTCAACATGATCATGATCTATTCTTTCTTTATGATGCCTCTCTTCTCTTCCCACAAACACCTCTCTTCTCCTGACATGTTCATTCCCATCATGATCATGATCTATTCTTTCTTTATGATGCTTGTCTTCTCTTCCCACAAACACCTCTTTTCTCCTAACGTTTTCATTCCCACCATCACGATCATGCTCTATTCTTTCTTTATGATGCTTGTCTTCTCTTCCCACAAACACCTCTTTTCTCCTAATGTTTTCATTCCCACCATCACGATCATGCTCTATTCTTTCTTTATGATGCTTGTCTTCTCTTCCAACAAACACCTCCCTTCCCCTAACATTCCCATTTCCATGGTTGTGCAATGTCGCCCCTTGGTCAACATGCTCTATTCTTTCTTTTTCTTTAGAGCTCTGGTCGTTTTTTCTGAAACGGTTATTTCCATTTGATAGTTTGTATTTGTCATCAGCGACACCCAATGACCCATTTCCATTGTTGTGCAATGTCGCCCCTTGGTCAAATTGCTCTATTCCATCTTTTTCTTTAGAGCGCTGATCGTTTTTTCTGAAAAGACTATTTCCATTTGGTAGTTTGTATTTGTCATCCGAGACACCCAATGATCCAACTTTCTTTGGTTGATCCTACATTGTGTTTAGAAGAATAATAGAAATAAGTTTCATATTAGTGAGGCTGTTACAAGATTACTTTCATTTAATCGAATTTGTTTATATTGTAGAATCTATCAGTTTACAATAATTATCAGTCATATATATCATCAAACACAGCGCAAAAATGTTGACAAATTATCAAATAGTTTTTCGTTTAAAACCAAATCCAGCAAATCAGGTCAGAAACTTTGATACATTCAAGTGTTTGATGATTCATTAAGCATCCGCTAGAGAAAGTTAGGGTAGGTGGAAATAACTACAAAATCCTCTTCTAAACAATGGATGAGTTCGAGGAAATAAAAAAATTTAAATCACCAGGGATACCTGAGCAAGTGTGGCGGGCTTATCCATCCTCTGTTTAAATCCTTTAGAATCCCACTGAATGGAAAACTCTGTTGCAATATCTTGCAGTAATTTTATTCTCTTCTCTACCGTTGGCGGTTTAGAGGCCATCTTGTCAACAAACTAGCAAAAACAAAGTCAAGAAGCAAGCTGGTTAGATGTATTATATAAGTAGCATGGGTGATAGATGGAGAGAGCGACATACCACTTGATTAACGAAACATTCTAAACCATTCCCATATCTGTGTTGAAATACATCCCTGAGGTCACGTAATTCAGGAAGATCGGAAAATCTTGCAGCAGCAAACATGAGGGATGCAACAGTCTCCCTGCATTCTTCGGGGCATTGCCTGAAAATCAAGTATTAGATGGTTTAACCATGTCGTAGTGCGTATGAAAGTAGGAGTTCATACCCTAGTTTCTGCATGATGGAGAGCTGCTTATATATATACTCACACGACTGGTCGATAAAAGTATAACACGCTAAGAGATTCAATCCAGCAATAAATTCTTCAGTCTGTATAACACAAAAGCAGCTTATTAAACACAATAACATCAAAAACAAACACACAAACTGAATGAAGGTAATAATACCCTTCCATAAGCATTAAGATCGAGTCCGTTAGCTAATAATTTAGCAAGATCTTGTTTCAAAAACCTCTGTTTCGCATCGGCTCGCTTTCGTAACGCATCAAGACGTGTCCTCGTCGGCTTAATCAACGATTTACTTGAAAAACAAAAACACACAAATCAGTCCAATCATATAAGATTCAAGCAATCATAAATTAAGATTTGATGAATTTAGATTGTAACCATTTGGAAGTGAAAGCACTGCGCCCTAACAATCCGTCTAACATTCTTATTCTTGCACATCCAGGGACAAATTCTCAACTCAGATTTGATCTGTGATTGATTTGTTTAATATCGTCAGTAAATATATTGACAGACTCAACGACAGAATGGAATGCAATCGAGAGAGTAAGAGTAAGAGTAATAATAAAGAATGAAGCTGAGAAAGCTCCTTAATTACCGTTGTCAATGGTTGTGTTATCTTTACTTTTAGCCCCTTCACTTATATACATTTACTTTTTCTATTTTAGGGCTTATAACTTTATTGCTTATTTATCCGTTTAATTTTATTTTTCCGATCATTATTGATTTCTTGTTCTAATAAAAGATATAGTTTTCGCCAAAATTAAGGACGGTTTAGAATCATATTAAGTCCTCTCTTAATATATTTGTTTGTTATTTTTAATATTCTTTTGTGCTTTGTAAGTCCATGATCTCGATATAGTAACATACTGACATTGAAACAACCCTAAGGTCTAAAAATATATAGGTTTCATATGACAGCTAATGTTTATGCCAAAATTACTAGAGGAACATAAAATAAGATAAAGGTTATAGCTGGTAATCGTTTCGTATTTTTAACACAAAACAATAAAGTAAGAGATACTGTCAAAGACTCTAAAATACAAAAGTAAAATCTTTAATATAAATAAAAGAGAGACCTTAAATGTCACATTGTAAGGTAAGGTGTCTTGGATAGGTTAACTTCGTTAGATCAGATTATGTCATCAAAGATTATTTTCATTTTACACCCTTTTACAATACATAATTCTCTATTTCATTCCATCTCTACTAAAATAAAAAATATAATAACCTTATTATTATTCTAAAATCTCCTAATACAAAATATCAAAACATGTGTATCAAAGTAAATGTGTTATATATTATTATAATTATAAACAACATGTGTATAAACGTAAAAATATATATGTATTATACGTATAACATTATTTTCTCATAATAAATTAAAATCTACATAAACATAAAGTTTATGATTCAATTTTTATTTTTTCTCGCGTTACCGCGAAACAATAATCTAGCAATGTAAGATAAGACAAGTTAAATTTTTTCTTTTTATCTTTTTTGTTTTGTGTTGTGTTTAGTTTTGCCTTTAAGTTAACCAAAGTTTTCATTACACCTTCTAGGCTTATATTATGTTTATTTTTCCTTATTCATCATATCATTGTTTTCTAAAAACGTTAAGAAGTTTTATTCTTTAAATTAAAGCCTTACAACAATAATTAACAACATTTTTGTAATTCTTTCAACTAAGTGCTTTATATTCATATTAAATCATATGTATCTTTAGGAAATAATGTTATAGTTTTGTATTGTGTTTTTTACTCCATCTTGATATCATAACTTCGGCTAATCCTTTTTCACATTACACGTTGTGTCTTAAGATCCAACATCAGTCTCTTTTGATATGATAGATACTGTTGTATATTAATCAAGTGTTGCCTATCATCTGAAAAGGAAATATAAATATGAAAAAGATATCTCAAACTCATTTCCGTAAAAATGAATATCATGTTTACATGATAGTAACTTTGATTCTTGTACTATAACAAACTAAGTTCTGTAGGACATTTGTTATGATACTCATATAAGTTAACCAAGATCACTAACAAGAAAAAGCCAGATGTAGATAGTCGTGTGTCATCGTGCGATGTCTTGGGTACTACCTACAACTAAAAACACTTGCCAAACTTTCGACAACGACTTTGAACATTTACCATACAAAAGTTTGGTCTAATCAAGCTCAAGTGTGACTACTGAAGGGCCTAGTTTGTAAAAAGAAAAAGAAAGAGGTATAAAAATGTGTTAAACATAAAGTAGGGGTTTAACAAACTTAAGCACATGGTGGGTTTCTCATGATTAGCGTCAAACACTTTTCCACTAAGCCCACACACTTTTTTGTTTTCTTGGTTGACGAAAATGACCTTTTTGTCCTCTTACGATTTACTAATAAAATAGATTATTAATATGCTATTTAGGTGAAGGTTCAACAAGTGGGTTGGTCCCACTCACCAAACTAACCGTTATCACTTATGACTTACTTTCATTTCCCTTTTTGCCCACACACTTGTCATTTTAAATTAATTTATACATTTATGTGAAACCATTGATATAACCCGAGCCCCGGCTCGATCAGATTCGACTTCGACTCGTTTAAACTTTACAAAATTTGACCTCGAACACAGCTAGTTTCACTCCTTATCTGCTCGAGCTCGGTTTCAACTCGTTCAAATAAAACATATATATATATATATATAATCTTTTATATACAAAAACTCGTTTAAGCTTACGAACTCAGTGTATGAAGCTTGGACTCGAGCTTTTTCAATAAACAAACTTTATGTTATGTTCAAGCTTGGCTCGAATCGAGTTTTCCACGAATCAAACTTGAGTAGCTCACAACTAGCTTGGCGCATTTAGACCCCTCAGATATAATCGACTTGTGTGATACCTCAAAATAAAATTTAATCTAGAAAAACAATATTTGTTCAAGTAGATAAAACAACATAATCCAGATTTACAATATTTAATTATAATTAATGGGTAAATTAACTTTGATTCCAAGCAATTGTCCAAAATTTAAAGTCCGAAACTAAAGCATATCTAAGACCAACAAATGAATAATAATAAATACAAGTTGTCCCTATTGAAACAAAATCATACATTTTATATGGGTTTTGCCATGAACTATACAGCAACATGTATACTTTTAGGATCGAGTTGGGACAAGGTATTATAGGCGCTTTTCACATGTTAATAGTTTGGCGCCCGAATTAGGACCCTCGCCATTGTCAAAGACGTGTGTCATCCATCCCATGGCCTTTGCAATTTCTTCAAGTTTATAGATCACGACGTTAGCATCACGAATATAGACACGCCCATTTGGCCTTAATATTCGATTCATCTCAAGCATGATGGTAGAGATATTACACCTGCTTCACCACAAGGTTACAAAAATTCTTAGTATATATTGTCGATTTCATTTCAGTAGCACATCAACAAATAAACCACCAATATGGTGCTTCCGCTTATACTACGCATTCAAACAAATAATTATGCCAGTCTTTTAATTTTTTAAGAGCAATCCGTGCTCTGGTGTCAAAATAGGTTGAGTCGGGGTGACCATAAGTATTATTACAAGAATTATATTATTTTGAATAAGAGTAATCTGTGCTCTATGCATCAGATATTTATTATTGAGCAACTTCCAACTTATTTGACATGTTTCCTTTTGAAATAACGTTTCCTACTTTACTTGTTTGACCCGTTAGACATAAATAATCGCAAGGATCAACCCATTTAAAATCAAATGGGTTGGAATCTCCACCTCTATCCAAAGTATAATGGTTATGTAACTGGTGTATAATAAAAGATACAAAAATAAAACATTGTAGAATTTACCTTTTTTGCTCTATGGAGAAGAGACCGGCAGCATTCAATATGTCATAAGTTCTAGGGTATGTGTCAAAGGGCTCACACCTGGAAGAACAGAGATCATATCAGGAGGGAAATAGCTCGAGATAAAAGTAACAATTGTCCCCACACAGTTAAGAGGAAAAAAACAGCACAAAAAATTTACAGTTCTTTTTTGTTTAGGTTTTCATTGCTAAGAACAGACGATGCAGTTTTACGTATAACTAAATACTATTTCTATGAATAATATAGTTAGTAATTAGAATAACAGCAAAATATAAAGAAAAAACAGTAGCTCTAACCAGTCATGTACGACGCCTATGAGTCCACGGTCATAAATTACTGGCAAGGTATTAGTGTCACTAACAGGAACAACGTTCATAACCCAGCAATCAAGCCCGTGATCATATAATGCTGCTGCAAATCTGCCATCATTAACAAAATTGTTATCACAACAAAATTACTAAAAGGACTGACATGTGGGGAAAGCTGCTACAAGTAATAGATACCCTCCATATCTTGCTCTCATGTCCATCACATTCCGTACATTTAACGTCTTCCAACGAAAAACGTTTACATAACTGAATGTTATTTCTTTCCAATATTTTGACTCTGCCTTGTAGATATCGTTTCTAGACAAAAAGGCATCCATCTTTATAGTTTGAAGCCTATCTGGTGGTTGATGAAGGCGAGCAGGCCACATTGTAACATTACCTCCATAACCGTTGTCCGGTAACCGAGTAATGCATGCCTTCAATGGTACATACCTACAGCAATGCAAATCTTAAAGTTATGCCACAACACATTCCCAGAAATAAGCAATAGTTAAAAACACATAAAACTGATGACACTTGGGTTATCAAAGATAAAACGAAAGTTGGTCATACGATGTTATAATCTGGAAATAGTAAAGAGTTACATACCAAACATTATCAGGGTCATCATTGGCATCACATATTGGAGGTTGTACATCTAAATTATGGGCAAGGTAGCAGGTGTTGTTGAGAGGCTTACGCCAGATGGCGATATATCCTTCCTTTGCTATGAGTTCCCAACATATGCGACTAGTAAGATCCTCCATTTCTGTAATTTTAACAATGATGAGATTAATCACCGAAATAGGGAAAAAGAAAAACATTGGCGAAAAAATACGAACTTTTAAGATGGTGTTTTGCATTGTTTTTTGAAACTGATTAACGTTGGGGTATCGTAAAACTAACTCTGATTATATAATAGTGAAATAATCAGTTTTGGATAATCAATTAAGTAGCTGCAACAGAAGTGATTCTGACATATTCTCTCAAATAGATACTTGACCTTGACCTAAAAAATATCTATGTACAGCACATATGTTATCAAATATTGTAATAAACGAATTTTGTAGGTTTGTATAATGTTGAAATACAAATTACCTTTCCACTGCTCTTGAAGCTTATCTTCATGTTTATAAACAGGTTGCGCCGCCCAGACGAAGTATCCTCCAGCCCTTAGCATCCTGTTCACCTCCAGAAGCAAAATTCCATCTTAAAGACAAACGAACAAAACGTAAAAGCCGATTAATTTCAATAAACCAGCGAACGGTCTATATAAACACAATTGCTTCTAGTACGGCCTAAGAAAATGTCAGTAAATCTAAAGAAGATATGAAAGCTTATGACCTGTATTATTGCCTACCAGCTTATAGATCTACTAAATAGATAATGTACAATATAGGGAAAAAATAATCCAAATATATTTGACATATAATCATTGGAGATGGTAAATTGGGTGGGTTGGGTAACGGGTCACAAGGGTCATGTTTTGTGTGGATTAGTGGATAGGAATGGGCTGGGTTGGGTTGACCTGAAACACTTTTTGGCCAAAGTTTTTTTTTGCCTGAAATATGATTATCAAATAATATTATTACAATAATAATCTAATTTTTTACTGAAATGATTTAATGAGGTTTTACGCATTATAAATACACTCTGGGTGTCTTTTGATCCATTTGACCTGTTTTTTTTTTATCTAACTTCTCATTTTAGCCTTTCGACCGCTTAGAGATAAAACGTAAACCATCAACTCATTCATAAGTTCATAAGTAAATGGGTCTGAATTGCTACCTCTAATATTTATCAGGAAAAAGAACACAAGGGAAAAGGCATATACCATCACGAGTCCAATTAATCCTACATCTTGAGCAATGTACTAAATCAAATGCTTGGCTTGGATATAATAACCGGTGTGTTGCAAATACTGCCACCATGGCAGGCACACCACGCTCTAAAGCAAACTGAATTTGATTTTCATGAACATCCTTTGGTGCTATAGAAAGAGTAGTCACATTGCGGTCAAGTAAAAAGGCACCAAAACTTGCTACACCGCAACCAACATCCAAAGCAACTCGGACATGTTGACCAAAACCAATATCAGGAACCATCTGCACGCTTGGTAAAACGACGGAATTAAAGTCATTTATACTCGATCTCTATAACTTACAATATTGTGAAAATAGAAAACCTTAGAAATCTGATCCAAATACTGATTTGCACCATGTATAAACTGTGTTCCACCTCCTGGAAATATAAATTTGTCCTTGTTTCTTGATATCCAGTTTTGCCCTCCTTTATCTTCAACCAAACGTGTATGAGGTACATTGTCATACCATACCTGCATTTACATTTCAGTCATTTGCAAAGATGTCCTTTAAACCAGATTAACAAACATAAAAAACAGATATACAGTATTCAGATTGTATGTACAGATGAACAATATTATTTCCAATAAACATATCACAGCTTCATGAACCATCACTAGCGTGTTTAAGACTACTCTCAGGAGTGCTTAATATCTCCTATAATGCACCCCAAATTTACATGGAAAGTGCACAAAAACCAGAAAAGAAGAGTAGAACGAACAAAAGAGAGCGAACTTTGTTTTTATTTCATTTCCTTTTACCGTTCCACTTGGTAATGTGCTCTTCCATAAAATGACAAGTGTCTGTGTTTATGCCTCCAACATTAACAATTACCAGTTAAGCAGCTCTCATTAGCTGCATTTAGACTCATTTAGAGCTAAACGGACTTCCCTCCGACTAAGAGTTCGATCCTCTTGATTTGATCAACTAGCCCTTTGATCTGAAAGTCTCCCCCTTCAGAAGATTTCTTGTCCCCAAGGATCAAAACCAAGAGATCCACACTTCACTAAACTCTAATCTCCCCATGCTGCATTCAAGTTAGCCTACCAGGTATCCTCAGTCATCAAAAAACCCGTATCACACAGGAAAATTATACACCTTGAATGCCCAGAGGTACCATAATTTTTTATGAAATACTCATGCGTATGGGACCCAAACTAGATTATATAGTAGATGAAATAGCATGTTTAACTATTTTCCTTTACAGGGAAACATGAGAACAGGGTGATTGCTGGCAAAGTTAGGTCCTCTAATATAGTGTGAATCCTGGTATGGGAATCAGTGAGGGCCGCCAAAGGCTTGTGACAGAATTTACGTTCTTTAACCCATCTCTAGTGTCAGCTCGCATGGTCGGCAAATAAAACAACGTCAGCCACTTTGACACAACATTTTTGATCTCCACAAAGAGCCACCTACATCCTAAACTTTCCATTGACTCCCAGAATCACATGTCTCTATACATTCAGCTACCAGTTTTGAATGTACACTTTGATAGAAGTGTACACCCAATTCTACAAAATGCTTTCAGCTAAAACCTATTCATATTGTAACTGTATGAGTTTTATAACCCAAGAAGGTACACACACAAAAAATTCAGCTCTAATCACTCTCTTCTCAGGGGTAACACCCTGGCCAACATAGTAATATGGACTCATAGTTTTCAAAAACACATCCATACTTGGAGCATTACTCAATATAGTACAAATCTTTCTATGTCCATCGGCAATGTTGAATTTGCATAAAGTGCTACATCAGGCATACATGATAAGCTGCTAAGGTCTGAGTTCCTTTTGTCATATTGTAACATTATAATCTAAACCCGTCAAGTTAGTACCATAGTATACTTAGGCACCTGTACTCTCTGTTATATATTTATCCTCCTTGGAAATTTCCCTCACGCATAACACACCCTTCAACCGTCGTCAAATGAGCTAAGATGGCATTAAACAATCCCTAAAACAATATTTCAATGACCTCAAATTAATTAACTCAAGTTTCACTGCTGAGATAAGGTATTAGCGGCAGTAGTAACTGCAATGCTAGTATAGCTCATGTCTCACACTCTCACTTATACTTCCGATTATTTTTTCCTTTCCCGAATATAACTACTAACTCCACTCCTAAGGTTAACTCTAAAAAGTAAAACCTGAATTGAGTTGCTAGCCTACAAAACTTCACTCTGACAGGAGAGATAAAGCACTAATGCATAGAAATGGCAGAAGATGAGAATATTTTTACGGATAATGATCAGACAAAACTTAAAGCTGGAATGACTGGGGAATCTATTAATCACGAGCAAAATTCGAATGGAAATCTCTGTCGTCTAGTATTTTAAACGGGACATCATATGAATTGTCCTAGACAAAGTTATTGTAGATTTACTGAAAGGCAGCTAGAGGGAGGGATAACCCTAATTTCATTCAAATTCAACAGAAGTCTCGGGTGAATGGTAGGTCTAACTGAAACATGTTAAATATATGATTGTGAAGTTTAAATGCATCAAATGGATCATCATTTGGAATTTCCTGCCGAGAGTTATTGCACTTCTACTACAAGTAGTCATAAAGACATATTCATTCGGAAAATTGACAATGTCGCTTACTTTCATGAATCTTTTGACATTCATTACTAAGTTATAATTTTATAATTAACTTTTAATTTAGATCATTAGATACTTTTTGTTTTCCTATGGTACAAGGAATGTTTAAATGACTTTTAAAGCTACATAGTCATCTTTTGAAGAGAGATGAATGGGAGAATTGAAGTTAATCACAACTAATATTGTGCTTTGAGCTTACATGTGTTCTGTGTTCTGTATCTGTTTTGATTGGTTCCATTCTTGTATCCTTTGGGAGTGTTAGTAGATTCCGTTAGATGGTGGAATTACCTTTCTCATTGTACTATTCCCATATCACACTCTCGTCTTATTTCATCTCTTATTAGCCAAGATACAAACTTTTCATACAAACGTTCTCGTCCAATGTGGGAGATACCAAAGCTGATATTTTATGCATAGCTTCGACATTCTCCAATATCGTGATAATAGTACTCATCCATTTGAGATTTTACAATTCTGTTATAGGCCCCTCATCATCATTAATACCAAATCTAATTAGCAAAACTAAACTCAACCGAAGCCATTCCGAACTAGTCACTTATATAAGTTTTGAACCATAATTTAGCCTTACCTTCTAAATACAGCACCACAAAGTAAATCGACATGTGCAGATGTTTGTACCTCCACTAAACAACACGAAGCATACAAAAAACTTCCGAATACAAAAAGTTACATAATTACTTATTAACCACATCTAAACTACTTCCCCAACAGTTTTTCCTCCATCTTTGAGTTTGAACTTTTTATTTTTATCACTAGTTCCTAAAATACTACCTTAAATGATTGAGAGCCAATCTATTAGTAATATCTATCTGAGCTCATTTAAAATGCGCTAAATCTTAATATGATCATAACAATAATATTCAAGTAAGGAAATGAAAAAAGAAACATACCTCATCTCGACTTTTCGGCCATGGAATATGGTCCTTATACCCCTTAGGATTAGGCACAAGACAATCCATTTCATTTCCTTTTCCCGGACAATGCCTCTCATACTTCTCCCCTTTCTCGGTCGAATTTAACTTAGACACGACGTCTACATTATCCAAACAAGGTATATACTCTCTCTTACTCTCATCACAAACCCTGAACTTGTCAACTTTCTCCAAATTTAAATTTAAATCATTTTCACCTCTTTTCTCCTCAACACTTTCATTAACCACAGTCTTCTCGAGTAAACTCGAATCGTAGTCTCCGATGACGAAATCATTCGTCATCGCTCCGTTCTCGTCCACAATCCCCGTCCTCTCCACCACATCTTGAGGAGGTGGTGGTGGAGACGGTGAGATGGAGATGGTGACGGTGGTGTTGGTGGTGTTGGTGGTGTTGGAGGAGGGGGAGGAAGGGAAAGGGAGGGAGAGTTCGTCTGAGGAAAAGTGTTGGACGGCGAAGAAGAGGAAGAGTGAGAGGAATGAGAGGAGGAGGATTTTGATGAATGTGGTAGGGTTTGTGATGTGATCTGATGACGTGGTGGTGGCTCTCATGGTGGTGGACGGTGGTTAGTTGGAGTGCCGGCGAGAGTTTGTTACTGTGGGAGTCAGTGATGATGTCGGTTTGTACTTACCGGTGACGCTACGGAGTTGTAAAATTTGGAATATCGGGACAAAACCTCGATTCCATATCGCAAATGAATGTTAAAACTGAAATTAAATTGTATGAAAATTGTGAAATTAAATTCCATATCGCAAATGAAATTTTTGTGTTTAAATATAATTGTTATCATTTCTATTATAAAAGAGGTATTTTTTTTTTTTTTTTTTTTTTTAGATTAGTATCAAATAAAAAATATAGTTTACGAATAAAATAATCTTACGAATACGATGCCTTTTTTTCTTGGTTTGCGAATGTAAATTTACATTGTTTAATGGTCAAAGTGCAGGCTGGAACATAAACCCCGAACTCGTGCAAAGCACGAGTTCCTACTAGTTTCTTTTATATGTCATGGAGTTATATGGCTCTTGATATTTTTATTTTCAGATTCAACGAGAGAGGAAAGAAAATATGAACAACACTAAAAAGATAAGAAAACACAAACAACGCGAAAAATATAAGATGTTAAAACTAAAATTAAACTGTTTCGTTTTTTTTATATGCCATGGAGTTACAGGGCTCCAAATATTGTTATCTTTAAACCATAAAATTGGATATTTACATTGGTTTAAAACAATATAACTTCAATGCACTTTAAAACAATACAATACTTCAATGGTCACAAAAAAGTTCAATATCAATAGAAAATAACAACTATAAACTAAATGGAGAATTTTATTAGGTTACTAAGTAAACTAACGTGTATGAAAAGCAAACATCAGAAATGTTATAATTACCATGATTATGGTTTCTACGAATTTGCTTAACCCCTCAATCTGTTTCATTTTAACATTAAGAAAAAGCATAAATGCTCAATTTATACAATATATTATGATACCATAAAACTGAGTCAAATCGGTCGGTTATAAAAGTAACACGGGTTTGAGAGTGTCCGTCAACAAACCTTTTTTCATAAAACGAGCCAAAGAAAATTGAAATAAACATAAAGGTTACTTTGCAACAGAATGATCGATGATATGTGCTCGAAGGGCATCCCAGAATCATCTTGATTGATCCCTTCCAAGACAAAGTTAAGGATAACAATGGAAGCAAATATTTCTCGTATAAAAAGAGTAGATGATAATGAGAATTTTGTAGTCACATATGTACCTTTCATAACATAATCATAGGCCCCTGAACAAATCATAGAAAGAAACTAAAGATGATCATCGATGTTTTTTCATGGTTTTAAAACTCTTTGAAACAAAAGTAGGAGACACTAATTCTAAAGATACAAATTTGGACCATTTGAGCCTATAATTTCCTTAAAGCTCCGAATTAGCTAACATTGTTTATAAAGTTGACATAAGTGTCCCCATAAAATTCTTTAAAATAACCATCTACTATTAAATAATATTATGCATATAATCTTCTTTAAAGTATATATATTTTATGTATATAATCTTCTTTAAAGTATATATAAAGTTATATTATGCCAAATGATTGATATAATGTTTTAATCATAAGTTACTTTATTTATGCATATATATATATATATATATATATATATATATATATATATATATATATATATATATATATATATATATATATATATATATATACTCTGCGATCGAATCCGCAACTAATCTTTTTACAAGTTTTACTCTACTTATCTATAATCTTCTTTAAAGTATATATATTTTAAGCGCCTGTTCCGCTCATTTTTCTTTTAAGAAACTTTCTATTTATATATACTCGTCGGAACCTTTTGTCGAGAACTTATAAACTGTAATTCACTCACTACTTTATGTAGTTTGACAATTTATCTCATGTTTCAGGAAATCAAGTGTAAGTCATGGAATGCATAGCTTGGGCGGGTCAGGAAAGTTACGTGAAGTTTGAATCGGGAGAAGACTTGTCTTATTTTGGGAATTTTTATGAAACAATTTAATTATGTATTGTTGTCGTGAACTTTAAGTACTCTTTCTTATGTCTTTTGAACTTGTGAACTTTTAAACTTTATCTTTAATGACTTGAAACCGTTGAATTTTGTTATGACTTGTGAAATGATTCTCTTACTCTTCGCACCCCGTGTTTCCGCTTTAGCGGGGTGTGACAATGGACCAGATCATAAACTATGACGCTCAAAATATTAATTTTGAACTGAGACTTTAACAAAAATCGTTACCGCATATAAATAAATAAAATGATGACCACCAGGGCCGCACCACCATAAACGGTTACCACATAATTCATTTTCTGTTTCGAAAGACCGAATAAGAAACTCTTACCATATAATTATTTTTATGTTTCGAGTGTCTAAACGGTCCAATCATAACTATTATTTATCTTGAAACGAATGAGAAGGTTCCATAAATCATTACCATTATTTTGTCGAAAATAATTTATTTAGTTTTTGCCGCTGCATCGCGTGGGTTTCATACTAGTTATTAATATAATAAACACAATTTTGGTTCACCAAAACAAACAACTATAAATTCCTTGAAATAAACATTAAAATCAACATACAATTAAAAGCAAAACTAGAAACTAATATGAAAAAAATGTTGTTCCTCATTAGGAATAACTTTGTGCAAGTGCGTCAACCGCCTACGACATAAATGTTTGAAGTCGTGGAATAAAAATTAACCAAAATTATAATATTATTCTTAGTTTAGGGCTCTATTAACTTACATGTAATGGATTCGAGTCTCATAAAAAACTGAGATAAATATTTGATATTTTATAATATTTGACATTTTCAAACTAATTTGCAAAACAAACAAATTTCATGTTTTTAATTAAAAACTAGATAAATATAAAACCTAAGTAACAATTAATTTTATTGATTAAAATACCAGCTTCAAATAAATACACTAACAAAGGATTCAGATTTAAAATTGTGTTGACCGAATAGGAGGAAAATACGTGAGGAGTTGCTATATTTTCATATTTGCAAACGAGGCCTAACCCTTTTGCTCAAAGGAGTTGCTATATTTTCATATTTGCATGCTAGAGGGGTGGCGGTTGATCAATTATTCGTCATGGAAATGTCGGATTAATTATTCTTACAAGACTATTTCACGTAATTAAGTCCCGGTGATCTCATTTAAATCATATCAAACTTTTTATATTTCTTAACACATTTGAGTTCACCGGCCATTCGATAAAACTAAAACTAGGTACAAAACAAGCGAAAAACTAAAAATCTTTGGAGGAGCTGATCACAAATTATAAGTTAAAAGTGGCTATTTGAATTAGACATTCATCTCGTACCATATTTCATTGGTATAATGTAAATTCAGAAACGAAAAATATGACATAGTTCGGCTCATGCCTAGCAACAATCTTTTCTACAATACACTTGAATTTCATTTGACACATATTACATTATTGTTTACAATCAAAACTCCCTCCATTTTGAGGGAGTAATTAAAGAAAGTCATTACAAGAAAAATGCTACACATTTGCAATTAAATCGAACGAAAAAAAAAAAAAAATACTATTTCCGGTCTAGTGGGAAGGATTTCTTTTAGAAGGTGTAAGCTAAAGTTTCCACCTCAGTTGGTCGCCATAATGTCTTTTCAACACACAGCAGCCCTTCTTTGTCCTTGTTGTAAGTCATACGGATATTCCAATGCAGAGACTTGGCCATGTTCTCAATCTCAGTAATCGTCTCAATGTTATCGCGCACAATCAGTTTTCCTTCTGGTCTTAAGATCCTGTCTACTTCTGCAATCACAGATTCTAACTTGCACCTGTAATGGAAACTTATCGTTCAGTTTATGCATATTATGAAATATATTAGGTAACGGGTCAAAACAAGTAGTTTCATGTTATGGGAGGTCATGGTTGATCACAAAATGTATATTATCTCAGAAAATAATTTAGGAGGTTTTATGTATCAAAAAATCGCTTTGGATGACTTTTGACCATTTGACTGTATACTTTTAAGCTAATTGTTTAGATTTGACCCGTTAGAGAAAAAACATAACCTAAATCGACCCATTTATAGTCACCTCTAAAAAAAGTCACTTTATGTTGCAGAATGAAAATGGGGGAATTACCTTTTCTTAAGACCCGAGAAAAGATGATCCGCATGAAGAAGATCATACGTTCGTGGGTAAGTGCTGAATGATTCACACCAATTATGATATATTCCAAAGAGTCCACGTTCGTATATAATTGGAAGTGTATCTGGTGAATCAAGTGGCACCACATTCATCACCCATACTTTCATATCTTTCAATGCAGCAGCAAATCTAGAAACATTTGATGACAATAAACAACATAAGTACTAAAACCAACTTACATTTTTCTTATGTTGTTTTTTTGTTCTTTCAGACAATGAGAGGTTTGACTTACCCTCCATAAATCGATCTCATGTCCATGACATTTCTGATAGAAGACCAATCAATTCCTAAACCATTTATGTATGACTTGAAGACAACCCGTTTCCAGTGCTCATAGTCAGCAGTGAAGTCCTCGGGTGCTGGTTTTCCGTAAACTCCGGTATCGCTGCTCTTTAACCAGTACGGTGGTGAGTCCAACCTTTCAGGCCATCTCTTTGGCCAGTTTGAACCTCGTACCGATGAATCAACCGGTACTTTATGCAAACATGCCTGTAGTTCTACATTCCTGTAGTATTATCATAAATCATGTCAAACATTTTAACTGAATTTTCGTTATTTTTATTGGTAATATGATCATTTATCGCATAAACATGTGAAAATGTAGAAACAAATTTTAAAAGCCTTACCAGATTGCATCTGGATCATCATTGTTTTCACATATAGGTGGATTATTTTGTTGTCTGTTTTCATAGCATTCATTGGAAATTGGCTTTTTGTATATTGCTGCACCGACTTGGTTCAATTTGTCGTTATATATCACCACCAGCTCCCAGCACATAGCCTTTGTCAATTTAGACATAGCTGCCATATCAACATTTCACATATGAGACGGGAAAAACATGAGGGTTGAAAAATTGACACACCTGGCCATTTTGGCCATGAGACCGGTTGATGGGTCCCCTAGAGGGTTAGCCTCTTCTTGATCTACTTTTCTTTATCTTTTTAGAGAATTGGAGGGCCAACGAGCCATTTTCGACCAAAAGTTCCCGTGACCAACATCCATATTTAAGAAATACAAACGGAATAATAGAGGTGACAAGATGGGCAGATTAGGATGTTTAGGTAACTGATCAATATAGATCATATTGAAAGAAGTCAATTTCTTAGTTTGGGTTGAGGGTTGGATTAGATTGGGTTGAACGCATTAGTTATGATAACAAAAAAACAACAATCTTTGAATAAAACTATTTAGGATGTTCTATGCATTAAAAGTTGACATTGTTGGACCTTATGCATTCAACCCATTTGCCACGCTCCTTTTCTCTATTTTATATCTAATCCATTTGAGATAGAAGTACAAATCGACCCATTTCTAAGTAAATAGGTCAAACTTTCCACCTCTAAGGTACAAACTAGACGCTAGTATGCAAAGAAATGTTATAGAGACTCAAAAGCTTTACCTTCCCATATTTCCACATCTTCGGCCTCCTTCTGGTAAACCGGTGTAGCAGACCAAACAAAATAACCACCAGGTCTTAACATTCGATTGAGCTCTAACAGAAGTTTTCCACCTGAAACCACATTTCTTTCTAACCTTACATTCTGCTCATAATGAAAAAACCTCGAGAGAAAAAAGACTATGTAGAATTATTACCTTCAATGTGCCACGGGACTCTGCAACGTGCACAATGAATGACGTCAAATATCTTACTGGGGAAAGGCAATCTCTGGGTACCCATAACTGCAGAAATGGCAGGAATACCCCTTTCAAGTGCAAATTGCACTTGAGCTTCATGCTCGTCTTTTGGAGCAAACGACATTGCAATTACATCTCTCTCGAAAAGGTACCCTCCAAAGCTCGCCACTCCACATCCAACATCCAGTATCACACGGGTTCTTTTCCCCCATTCTATATCAGGAAATGACTGCAATTGTATAGCAAGCACAGAAAATTGTTACCAGTTAGAGATAAAACATAATCAAAATTGAGCGACCAATCATAATTATACGGGGGCAAAAATGTCACCTCAAACTTAACGTATACTTACATTTTGGATAGTATCGATATAGTGAAGAGCTCCATTCTTAAACTGAGTACCACCCCCGGGAAATGAGAGATACTCTCCAGTGACTTTGACCCAATTTTGATGCCCTTTGACTTCAGCCAACTGGGTGCGGGGGACGTTATTGTACCATATCTGTATGTAAGTATGTAACACGAGTCAGAAAATCCATAAAAGTCTCCAGATTGATAACAATAATGATTTCGACTATTTTCAAACTTGTACCTGGTCTCGGCTTCTAGGCCAGGCGATTGGGATCTTGTACCCTTGAGGAAGACGGACTAGGCATGTGGGGGATTCTTCTGGACAGTGTCGCTCTCTATGTTCATAATGTGATGTTTGATGAATCTTTCTAAGGGCTCCTATGTTATCAAGACACGGAATAAAATCCGCTCCTGTGGTTACATTACAAGTCTTCCACTTGTAACTATTTTCTTGTTGTTTTGATTCTTTCTCGCTTGCTGACTCAGCTGCTTGTGTTGCAAAAGCACCATTTACAACTCGGGTTTCTTTTAAAATTTCAGACTGGCCAGCATCTGGGAATGTTTCGGGTTTCTTATCATCTTCTGGTTTCTTTTCTTCTTTTTTAACTTCAGAATCTGATTTCTCGGTTTCATTAGAATCAGAACTTGAATCCTCTGACTTAGACTTTGCTTTCTCATATTGACTTGAAACAGAATCATCTCTTGTGCTCGTTTCAACATCTTTTGTGTTGGATTCCTCGTTTCTTGATGTGGGAGGTTCTTCTTCATTTTTCTTTTCGTCACCATTTCCAGCATCCGTTGTTGATGGTTCATCTTGTGTAGGTTCTTGATTAACTCCATCTTTGATAGTATCTTCTGGCAAGTCACCAGAACTATCTTCAAATTGAGAAGACGGATTCATAGAAACCTTTGCGTTCGAGTCTGTGATAGATTCCTGAGCAGGTGGCAAGCTTGGACTCTGACCACCCGAGAAAATGTTTGATGACATAAACATCCATACACCAACTAAACAAACCCCGATAACAACCACAAATGTTGCCATGGAACATGATGATGACTTCTTCCCATCCACCCGAGAATACTTCCCCTGCGCCATGTCTTTAAATCTGATAGACCAAATTGGAAATTCGAATGTTTAGTATACTTTCACACAACTTTAAACATAGTTTACAGAAAAGCCGTTAATTGTAAAGTTTATCAATGTATATACAAGTAATTTGCAGAATGTTGCATTATTTAACTACACACACAAAACACTCACCAAAAGATGGCCAAATAACATACCGAATATCATCATTAGTCAATATTACCATGAGGTAATATTACAATATCAACTAGTCGGCATGCTAAAACAAATAAATCGCAATTGTGCCATTTAACATTATGCTAAAGTTCGTTTAGGTCATTTTCCATTTTTCGTTCTATAGTTACTCAATTATAGTATGAGAACAAATGTAGCACCACTGTAGGTCCTAGTCGGTATGTATACAAGAATGAAATTTGGGACCAACAATAATGAACAATCGTAGTATATCGAAAATGACAATATCTTAAAGAAAAACAATAAAAGTTGATTTAAATTGATGTTAAAAATGTGACTTGAAACAGTTTCGAATGCTTTCTTACAATCAATATTTTGAACATCAAATTTGGGAATACATTCGATCCGTCCCATATTCTAGTTGTTAATATCTATTTAAAAATGTAAATAAATGAGAAAATAACACCATTGAATTCATAAATACATCAAAATAGTATCTATGCAAACTCAAATGATTCGGTAACAAAAAGATAATTCAAATTTTGAATGATAAAATCCGTTTATCTGATCTAGGGGTGGAGAGAGGAATAGGACGTAGTAGTCGGTTGTCTCAATCATATTTTTGTCGTAATGTAAAAAATACTTATATTTATGTTTATTTTTAAAATTTTGCGTCTTATTTGAAATATTTTTTGTATCCGCCATGATTTGATCCTTATTCTAACTTAAAATAAACAGTCAAATAAAACAACAAAGGTGATTCGTAGATCAAATAACATATATATTGAAAATCAAACAAGTAAACACCATAAATCAAGTTGACATCTCAAGTAGAACACAGAGGTTGTGAATTCAAGTCTCGTTACAAATATGTATGCATTATAATTATAAGTTGAGCTACATTAGCTAAATTTGTAGAACCAACTAATATAAAACGAAACACGATTACCTTAACAAAAACAACGTTGTTGCGAAAATGTCAGAGTTTGAAGGTGTTCATTTGTTTGAACTAAGAATGATGGTGGAAAAAATAGTAAAACATGAAAGAAAGAATATATAGGAAAAAGAGAAAAATGGTGAATAAATATAATAAGAAAGAGACGTTGATTAGAGGATACTGTGGCGACGATACAGGAGTAGATCATGGGGACTTATACCGATGAGGGGCTTCTTTTTAAATATTTTAAATTTCATGGGTCAATCATGGGATTTTACTTAGTTATTTAGTTTACATTAAACCCCTTATAGTTTATCTGAAAAGTTGAGTATGACACATGTGGTCTATGGGTATTCGTTCGGATGAATTGGTTTGATCCGATTTAAATAGATAAATCCGATTGGATTTCGGTTTTTAATATATAAATTTGAATCATTCAAACAAATTTAAGAGCCGAATCGAACCAAACCAAATTACTATTCGGTTGAATCGGTTTTTAAAATTCGGTTTTCTAATGATATCCAAATGTATATCCCAATAATTACGACGGCACTTATGTGCAAATCTCTTGAACAAAAGTCTTTGTAAAATAGGAGGAAAAGTTAATGCTTGTTTTCAAATATAACTAATTCATTAATCCGTAATAAAGATGCTAATTTTATAGGTATCAAACCATTATAATTGAAACAAACTAATAAAATATTGACGTATTACGAAATATAAAGAGTAAAATAAATTCTTATTCGGCTTCTTTGGATAATTCGACTTTTCTATATGAACCGAAAATCTATCCAAAATCCAAAATACTTATTCGGTTTTGGTCCAATCCGATCCTAAAAACCAAACCATGTCGTTTAATCCAAATTGTTCAAATAAACAATTTGGTTTTATTTAAATAGTGAATATCAATACATGTGGTAGCATATGAGTTCTTTTTTTCTTTTAGTGTACATGGTGTTTTATTCATTAAATTGCAAATAGACCCCTGTTAAAACATCCATATTAGTAACTTTCCAAAGATTAAGGTTATCCATATAAATATGTACAAAAGTAGAGGCTGTTAACATAAATTTAACTTTCCAAGAGGGGCTAATTAAGAGTTTATTGAAATCCGAGCTTATGAACTCTGACTTTCAGAGTAGTGCTTCATTTAAATCTTACACGAAAATAGGAACATGACACTTGCACAGGAACATGGAAGGTTAACCAGTTGCATTATTCTTATATATTACTATTGTTTATTATTTATTAGGCTATAGCTACTTGAATGCAAATCTAGGAAAAACTAGGTCAACTTTTATATGTATTTAAAGGAAACAAGAGTAGAAAGACGAAGGTGACAAAGCTGAGTCATAGGAGACGTGGAGACAGTAAAATTAAAATCATAGTGACGGTAACACTAAAGAGGGCCCAAATCAAATTTAAGAAGAACAACGAAGGCCCAAATAAGAAGACCCAAAGCAGTATTTTTTTATAATATTTTACACGGAAAACGAAAAAAAAATGAGATTTAAACTAAGAGTATAATGGGTTGATCTATTTAGACCCCCTTCATATTTTAGATTGACTCCTTAATAATTACATATTAAACTTTTCTTAAATAACTCTAATCATTATATAATAATTAGCTATTAAACTTCATTTTTTAGTCTTTCTAGCCTAAATAATTAGGTAATGATTAGCATTCTTTTTTATTTATATTTTATTTTTATTTATCACAAACACCTAACTAACTTATTATGTTTACTTTAATATGTTTAACTTATTATGTTTACTTTAATATTTTTAAATATTTACTTTAATATGTTTAACCTATTATTTACTTTAATATATCAAAACAGAATCTCAAAACAACCCAATCCCCCTTCCCCACACACAGTCTCTCTCTCTCGCTCCATGCCCTCCCTCCGCCGCCACCATCTGCCCGGAAATCTGCTCCGGCCACCGCCACCATAAATCTGCTCCGACCACCGCCATAAATCTGCTCCGGCCATAAATCCCCATAAATCTCGCTCCATGCCCTCCCTCCGTCGCCACCATCCCTCCATGCCCACCATCCGCCACCACCATGTTTTACTAATGATAACACGAAACGAAACGAATGTCAGGGAAAATTGATTGAAATTCACTTCAGTGAAACTGGAAAAATATCAGGAGCCAAGATCCAAACATGTAAGATGTCACACTTTTCTTTAAAGTTTTCGAATAAGATTTTTTTCCCTGTGGCCGACTAGTCATCTTCATGTTTCTGCTTCAGTGGCCGGTGGTCGGAGTCAACTTTCTGTTTCCGTTTTAGGTGGCCGGTGGCCGGAGTAATACAGAGAAAGTAAAAAACACATAAAAATACTTACTTAGATGATTCTATGTTGTTGTTCAAAAAATAAAAGTGTGATATGTTTATAAGGTAAATCAAAATTAAAGAGTTAGTTGAAAGTAATTAATTGTTAGTAAAAAGACTAAAATTCCAGTTTTTTATGGTTTGACTATCATTTTAATGGATCTAGAAAATGGTAATTTGTATGGGAATCTAATAAAGAAGACTGCATTGGATTGAGTAAAAGTATAGAAAAGTTGTTACAATAGACCAATGGGAATAAAGTTTATCAATAAAATCATAATTAGGGGGCTATTTAGATTAATAAGGGGTCCAAATAGGAGGACTCAAAGGAAATTTTAATTATTTTCTTTTGATATTAAAAAACCAAATATATAAAATAAAGTTTAGTATCTGGAACTTGATTGATTGAAAATTTTAGTGTCTCAAACTACTAAAGGTGTCTTTCAGGAGTTGCGGTGATGACAGTTTAAAATTAGATAAAATTTAAAAATTATCAAGTTCAAACCATGTTGTTGAGGATATTTATCGGTTTTAAGACTCATTTACCCAAATAAAACTATTAAGGTCGAGAATGATAACTTAAATTTGGTTAAACGGAATTTTTATTACTTTAAATTTAAATAATTGGAATTTTAGTTCCCTACATCTGATTGAGCATCGAGCCCAAACCAAATTGATCTGAGGAACACCAAAACTGACGTGAGACCTGAAAATTGAGGAATATATGACCGGAGACTAGAGCGATATAAGGACCGAATATGAGGACTAACTAATTAAATTGTGTTACACTTCTACTAAACATGAAATGATTAATTCTTATGATATTCTCACAAAAATATTAAAGTTCAAACTTCAAATACATGTAAGGTAGTAGAAATTTAACTTAACTAAGTTTAAATACTATTATTCACATTTAATAATTCAGGATAGTAACGTTTCCTTTTAACCAATTGGAAGTCAATTAAATGCATTTCGGCCTATTTTAAAATGTGACTTGGTTTATTTAACAACAGATTAGGTGAATCGATTTTGAAAAATAAATTGATTCCAAACAAATTTCCACTCTCAATGCACTAATGCAAGGGTGCCTATGTTTTCAAACATATTAGGCCGATTTTAAACATGTATTCAATGATCTAGTAACCTTTCTGCCAAGAAAAAAACCCATGCCAAAACTGAACTTAGCGCGCTCCTTATTGAATGATTGACATGAAAAACAAAAGGAATTGTGCTTTTGATTGTTTGTGGGTGTTGTGTGTTGTGCATGAGGAATGAGGATTGTTTTCGTTCGTTCAACCCACAACAAAAGAAAGAAAGAAAAGATTGGCACCAACAAATTCCCCAGGTTGTCTTTATTTGTTGGTGAACATTTTAACTTCAAAACTAACATGAAACCCGCGCGATGTTGCGACGTAATTTTTTTTTATGATTGATATAATTATATTAAAATTTATCATTTTTATTATGGATATTTGATTGAAGTATACGCAACAATTGACTATTAAGGAAAGATGGATTGACAAATAATGATACTTTAAATGAGTTAATAAATACAAATAAAAGTGTTTAAAGGATATATTAGAGGTAATTTATTAATTTGCTTCTTAAAATTTAACAAATAATTTAAATGTTTTATATACGATATAGATATAGATATAGATAAAGATTGAAATCCAGTTTCGTTATATTATATTTCGATATACCCATAATCATGACATTTAAAACATTTGGTTAGCCTTTGGGATCCATTAAGTGGCTTCCGTGTATCTTGGAAAGATGATTTAGCCGCACTACGCAGCCTGTGCAGCTTAACCAACCACACAGGGCTGTTAAAAGTGTAAACCTATGAACTAAGAAATGTTAAGACATGTGTAAGGTAAAATAGCTTGTTTACAAGGGACTCGCCACAAACTCTATCAAAATGCTCTAACGTTATTCAAACAAAACAAATTAGTTTTGGTGTAAACTAGAAGCGTTTACGTTTATTAACAGATAAGAAGACTATTGTGTTACATATAGTACTGATAAACGACATATTTGTACATAACAAAGGATTGAAAGGACATAACAGTCATAGTCCAGTATTAACCAGATACGTTTTAATGTTTTATCAGTTCTAAACGTTTTGCAACTTTGCAGGTGAGTCATGGAGCTGAACGGTCCTGCTCTCCACCACTTGGAGGACGCCTGGAAGTTCTGCGAAGACATTAACAACTATAAACATATTTTCCATGAACTTCAAGGCACAATAAATCAAAGATCGCATAATGATAACATCCAAACTCCTAATTTTCCGATCAATGGTTCGCAAAGGAAATCCTTAAGTCATCAAAATTCCGACTTATAGTTCGAACATCTTCATTCGTATCACTAGTTGGGGAAACAATATACTGATATACGCTAGTTTGTGTACATGCCGCGGACCTAATTTCTTACATGTGTGTCTTGGAAACTATGTTACAAGCCAAAATTATAGAACGACTTTCCGTAGAATTTTATTTGTTTCTAAATCCTAATCAATAGGCCAAGGACAACAATATCCCATATGCGTGTGAAAGCCAAGACAACACAACTATGTAGATTGTATTTGTAGGACTGTCAAGTCACAACAACGGTGAAAATGAATTCTGAACACTGAACTTATGTTTAATCTAGAATCCACAAACAATGAAACACTATATGCGATTGTAGTTAATTTGGTTCAAGGGTGATTTCCGAATCTTTAAATATGAGGAGTATCACTTTCTTCTAGTGTTTCAGAAGGTTTTTGTGTTGGTGTATGAATGGAGCAGACTAGCAGAGTCAGGGCTTTAATCTTTGGAAGCTATAATTGATACTGTTGTATTTCATTTTATTTCGGGTACATCATGCCCTTATTTTGTGACCCGAATCCTTCGGGTTATTTAGTTGATGTTGGGTTTTACTCATCTAAGACCCTTCCTACATTATAATCACAAACACGCTAGTACAAACAGAAGACAGAATCCAATTACAATAACTAAAGCAAGAGATTCAAACACATCATACTTGAAAGTTGTTCGACTTGCTGCGGCGTTAGCTTTGCAGAAAATCCAGAAGCAGCATGTTTGTATGTGTACAACAAAGCCCCCTTTGCTGCCTCCTCACTATCAATCAATGACCAGAATAAAAAATTTAGTTGCAACTCGGTTCAACAATAAAAAAATTTAAATAAGCTTAACAAAATATACGGGGACACGTGTTTTAAAATATATTCAACTCTAATCTAAAATCTATAATATGTATGAAACTTTAAATAGAACTATTGCATGTATATATAATTTTCAAAATATCGTTATTCTTTGTATCTGACCCATTAAAAACCTCCAAACAAGTGACATGACATATGACGTGTCAACTTATGATACATTTTAAAGCATTTATCTCAAAAATATTGTTACAATTTCTGAAACAAAAACCTAATTCTGGGTCTTATGGCAAACTTAAGTTCGATTCGGAAACTACAAGGGAAATAATCAACCTATATATCTAATAACAATAACAACGATAAAACCTAATTTTCACAGTAATAAGAAATAGAGAGAAGAGAGACCTGCCAAGAACTGACGAGAGGGTTCGAAGATGATACGTTGCGAGTTGTTGTTCGAGTTGAGGACGATCGGTGTAAACGAACAGGTGGAGCTGTTTCAGATGTAGGAATAGATGATGCCATTGATGATAGGGTGATGATCAAGATAAGAGAGATTGTGATGATCAAAGATGATGATGAAAGAGCCATTTATATACAAGGAATATGAACAGAAAGAGTTTAACTCTGAGTTGGTTTCTATATATTAGCTTAATGACGAAGCCTCGAATAATCAAACCAAACCAAGGAAGGACAGACGTACAATACACACAATTTTGGTATCAAAACTTTGACGCGTGTTACTAGTGGGTTATCCGCATCAAATCTAACGTGTTGAGTTTCACGTGTGAGTTCGAGTTGTAAATTTAGGTTAATGTCATTTATTGTCATCGGTTTTTTTAGAATGTATCATTACAATTTTTTATTTCTTTTAAAACCATTATAATTTAATAATTTTCAAATTACGTGTCACAATAACTCATTTTGTCAGAAAATTGACTTGTTACCTACACCTTATCAAAATTACCTGTACCTCATCACTCTCTTTTCCTTCCACCTCATCTTTCCCACCATTTCATAAGCACCATCACACTCAAGTTTTTTACATATCTATAATCCCACAACTACTTCCCCCACTATACATCACTGTCTTCGCCATTTGCTTTCGACGAAGAACAAAGAAACACGTCGGAATTCAGATCTAGTAGCCACAATTGCCGCCGCTTATCGCCACATCCGCTGCTCGATTCTCCAACAATTCGATTCGTGCTCATTTGTTACAAAATAAACACACAAAAGAGGTAATGGATATGTAAAATTAAAATAAAGTTATAGGCTTCTTTTCCTTCCGTGTAGGATTCAAAATCCACCAAATTTATTAAATCTAATTTCTCATTCTAAATTTTTCCATTTTCTTCAATCATTCTTTATATCACAATCTTGATTTTGACGGGTTCTTTTTTAATAAAAATTCAATCTTTTTTATAAAAATTCAATATATTGTTAAAAAGATTGAATCTTTTTGGTGGGTTTTTAATTTTATGGTGTTTTATTATAATAATGTTGTTTAAATGTTTGAAATTTGCAGAAAGTAATAATCTGAGTGTGACAATGGTTAATTGCTCATTTTTTAGTAAAAAGAAAAAAAAAAGGTTAGTTTTTGCCGGAAAAAATGGTGTCATCGGAATAATGGCCGGGAAACTCAATTGTCGGAAAAAAAAAATGACCGAAGAAGATGACTAAAAGGTAACAAGTTACCGTTTGTCTATTTTAACAAGTAAATTCGAACTTAATGGATTATAATGGTATTAAAATAAGACCATTGATTATAGTGATACACCCTAAAAAGTTAGTTGGTAATAAATGACCTTAACCCTAAATTAAATTGTAAATTAGGTAATCTTTACTATATTATAAAACATTTTCTCCATACTCTTAATCCCTTAAATTTTAAGTAATTGAAATTACTTATCTATCATTTATACCACTAACAACAAATAATCATTTAAAACATCTTATTACAATTTATGTTAGTTACTAAAATTCTAACCATATAAATTAAATAAAAAAAAAGAAAAAAAAAAGAAACTAGCATGTAGACTTACGTGTCTTTAAATACCACAATAACAATAACTAGAGTACTCCAATATCTATTAGTCATTTTCGTATAATAAAACTACTTTTGTGTTTTGTTAAAAACAATATTGATATATTGATTAAGAAATTTATGATTGGAATCCAAAAATTTTATGTGAGTCCATGTCATTATTAACGAGATTTATTTTTAAACAAAATGGGACAAATGTTTGGTCAAATTCATAAACAAGTTTGATTACAAACTCTACAAAAACTAATAAAGCTTGATAGAGGATGGGAAGTCGAAAGAGGTTTAACTCGAAAATGATACCTAGGTTTTTTTTTTTGTTTTTTTTTTTCTTTCTAACTTTTTATAATGATATAATTTAAATACAATGTTGATTAATAAGTTTGAAGATTTTGGTATGATTGTGAAAAGATCATTTCTTGTTATGAGTGTTTCTCTATTATTTTTTACACTTTTTTTCTTGCAGCCAATATATGTTTTTCAAAGATTGCAAGATTGTAGTAACTCATGTTTCTACAAATTGGAAAAACTTTCAACAAGATAGTTTGTGAGTAGATCGACAAAAAGTTATATATATTTCAATATCAAGTTGATGATTTTCTTTTTTAATCTATGGGTCTAACTATAAAGGTTCGTCTATTACTTTATTTTGTAAATGGCAATGAGGATGTGCACTCGCCACCTATAGGTAGGAACTAGAACAATTCAAGTTGAAAACAAGTTTTGTTCTTTTCAAAAGACCCAAATAAGTTCTATGAATTGACGAAAACAATGTGCTATTCAAAATAGACTCTAAAAGCAATAACACCAATGCACAAAGCCACAACACTCCTCCAAGAAACAATGCTCAAAGCAAAGTTTGTCCTAGCAACATTAGTCCGAGTAACAATGTTTACAACATGAACAATGTTCCCTTGATTATTACACATAAGTACGTAACCTATCTTCTGAGGAACATCTCTATGTCAAGAGAGATAACATATGGAAATACAAATGCATTAGTGAAGTTGCAAAAGATTATAAGCGGCACAAAGTATTCACCTCAAATGTTGTTTATCTAAAAGTTTTACGTGATGAATAAATTACATGTGTTTCAAAAGTTAATGTTATTCTTGTGAATGAATTTTGTATTTTCACTTTTCAGTTATGATTATAATTTTAATTCTTTTTCATGTTTTTTCATATTTATCATTCTATATATTTAGTTTCCGTAATCATATTCCTTAATGTAATTTTGTAAAATATACTTTTCTATCATCCGCTGCAACGAGCGGGTAATATACTAGTGTAAATTAACAAGCTATTATATAAAAACTGAAATATAAATGATAATACGAAATAGAAATGGTCAATACTCGTAATAAAATATGATTTCTCTGAAACAATTTGAATTTGCTGTTGAACGAGTTGTTTTCTAGGGTACAATAACCAAAGTAGTAAACTGCCCGAGTAAACGAACTTGCTTGAAAATTCGATCGAAATATTGTTGTGTCCTATTTTATTAATCATGACGAAAGGATCAAAATTGTTCATCATCCGAGTTTGTCATGTTAATCCATTTACAACTCATACCTAAAACAAAAGCTATATTATAAAAAATATAAGTTGGGGTTTTCAATATTTTAATAGAAACAATAAATGTAAAACAAACGTAGAATAATTTAAAGGCAAGTATTAAAGAGTTAGGGGAAATATAAGACTACTACAAATTTTGTAAGTAAAAAATGTATATTTTTTTTTTTCTTTTCTTGAACGGCAGTAAATGGGTTTGAAACGACAAACTTAATCCAACTAATTTATTTAACATTTTAATTGTGACAATTTATTTATGACCCAACTTGGTATAAACCTATCTCAACCGGCTTGTTTCTATGTTGTGCTCGAAATTGTCACCTATCGTTGATTAAAATCAAATAATCGGACAACATGAGTTGGGGTTTTCAGAGCTCCCCTTTTGTGGGCTCGCATGAGTTTGCCACATGGACCTAGACATGAATTTGCACCTTTCCCTATGCCTAGATGGTTGTGTGTACGACTAATAAGTTGTTGAACTCTAGCTCAAATATTCTTTTATAAAACAACGCCAAACTTGTATCGACATTCGATTTGGGACAAGCTTCCAAAACCAAACTTTTGCTCTAAAAACCTTTTATAAGCATCGATATCTCATTTAATTAATTTCGTTTTTGACATATAATATGTCATCGTAAAACTGTATCCAAAGGCTACACAACAAGTTAACATTATACCTCTTTGTTCCATTTTAAATATTACATTTGCCCTTTAATTAAATAAACGATCGACCTTTTAAAACAGTATCAACGATTTACACTTTTTATGACAATAACATTATCTATGACGAAGATTTTCAATTTTGCTAAATTTAAGCAAAATTAATGTAAAGATATAGTGTATGTGAAAAGAACAAAACATTTGGTGAATTAATAAGGTAACATACATCTCTTGGTGTTCAAGAAACTCATATATGATGTATAATTTAAAATTTGAAATTTTATACAAGAAAAGTTTGTTATTTTTAATTTACATAAATATATTTGGATTAAAAAGGAAATAATATACCAAAAAATAACTTGTATTTATCTATAGGTTGTAAATTTAAATATTTTTAGTAGTATAATAAAGGGTTATAATTAAAAATTAAAACTTTATATCCAAATACTTTATATTTAGTAAAAACAGTGGTCGAATGACCAAATTTATTAAAAATAATTATTTTGTTGATTTTTCTAAACACTTTTATATTTTGTAAAAAACAATATAAAATTCCTTATATTACAATATCTTTTTTAAAATTTTTATAACCTTTAATCTGATAAACTTTTGTTTTATTTGTTTGTATATATTATTTATTATTTTTCCTATATGTATTGTTAAATAAAAAGTACTAAATAACAAAAAAGAATTTTTTTTTCAAAATTAGGTGCAGTGTTATTTATCAAAGATGAATTTATAAAATGGACGACTTGTAGACGTTAAAGGTGATATCATGTAGGAAAAAATGTACAATTGTACACGATTTCGTCATAGTTTTTCTTAATATTATTGAACAATATTATGATAGATAACGTATGGTCATTAGACCATCTCTAATGTAATATTTTTATCTAGATGATTAAGTACACGACTCTTGTTTTTTCGTAGTGACACTACACGTAATGTAGGTTGAGTAATTAAAAACTTCGTGCTAGCTCGTACAATCTCACCATAATTTTATGAAATAGATGGTGATACATAAAAGATTAGAAGAAGATTGTCGTAGGTGAGAAGCCGAAAAACTCATCCTACTACTATGTACAATATTATGGAGGAATAGGAACAACTGTGTATCTAGTAACAAAACCCATAAGGTCGAGGCGGTTTGTGAAGAGATAATGATCATCTCTTTCACATCAACATCTAATAGAAATAGGAAATCTAGTTTCAGTTGGCTAGATTGACTTTGTAATCCTAATTTTATTCGTTAACCATTATAACTAGAGTTATACCGGTGCGGTCTACGAGTACACAAATATGTACACCAGTTAATTTCACCAACAACGATTTACAAAATAATTATGCATACAAAAGCTTTAATATTAACCAACGATATTAGTCTAAAGAGACATTACTTTTGATTAGCCAACACTGCATTTAGATTCATGTGGTAAACATAAAAACCCTACATCTTAATTACCTGTGGTAAACATAACCCCCTACATGCTCATTTTGATACCTTGTGAGGATCGAACCAATTAACAGATGAGATTAATTGATTTAATGATTAAGATCTAACAAACATGAATGTGTTGCAGCGGATAAACACAATTTGTATTGAACAAGGTTATGATTAATTGAGTTAATTTGTAAGAATAAACGATAAGAACAAATAACACAATTTATCAACAACACCTCAATTGACTTGTATTAATTTCGAGAGAATAACAAAATTACACAGTCGACGTTATCATCTCAACGTGATAAAGGAATTACTAAATACAAATCCTTGAGGCTACTAAGCTATAGACTAGTACAATTACACTTGAGTAAAAACTAATACTATAATCTATAGCCATACTCTATAAACATGGTTAATCTCTAATCAACATGTCCAATCAACTGAAAAACAACTCCCAGTAAAGCGCTCTGCAACAACACGTGAAATGTACTTTAGTGGTTGAGAAGCTTCAGTACTTGAGGATCTTCATCAGCAGTCATCGCCGGTGATTACCCACCTCTACTGATCAGTTGAGGACGATGGGTTTCTGCTGATCAGTATGTGGCTACTGATCAGTTCTCCAAAAGGCTAGATACTGATCAGATCTTATAAGCTAGATACTGATCAGTACCTTGGGACCAAAATATATGTTTTACTGCTGATCAGTAGACAAAGCCTTATCTACTGATCAGTAGCAAAACACATATTTTGGTCCCAAGGTACTGATCATTATCTAACTTATAAGATCTGATCAATATCTAGCCTTTTGGAGAACTGATCAGTAGCCACATACTGATCAGCAGAAACCCATCTTCCTCAACTGATCAGTAGAGGTGGGTAATCACCGACGATGACTGCTGATGAAGTTCTTCAACTACTGAAACTTCTCAACCACTAAAGTACATTTCACGTGCTGCTGCAGAGCGCTTTACTGGGAGTTGTTTTTCAGTTGATTGGACAGGTTGATTAGAGATTAACCATGTTTATAAAGTATGGCTATAGATTATAGTATTAGTTTTTACTCAAGTGTAATTGTACTAGTCTATAGCTTAGTAGCCTCAAGGATTTGTATTTAGTAATTCCTTTATCACGTTGAGATGATAACGTTGACTGTGTAATTTTGTTATTCTCTCGAAATTAATACAAGTCAATTGAGGTGTTGTTGATAAATTGTGTTATTTGTTCTTATCGTTTATTCTTACAAATTAACTCAATTCATCATAACCTTGTTCAACACATATTGTGTTTATCCGCTGCAACACATTTGTGTTTGTTAGATCTTAATCATTAAATCAATTAATCTCATATGTTAATTGGTTCGATCCTCACAATTGGTATAAGAGCATTCAGGTGCTCTAGATCTAATTTAAAACAAGGGTTAGACAACTGTGTTTTAAATATTCAAAACTTTTGAAAATGACAGACTTGAATGATGCTGTTCAAGCAAACAGAGTCCCAGTGTTATCTTCCTCAAAATATAGACTATGGAAAATAAAAATACACCAATACATGCTTCAAACAAACTATATCTTGTGGGAAGTGGTTCAAAATGGTAACAAATCCATAACCACTGCAACTGGAAGCACAGAAGCTGCTCCACCCACAGATCAAGAAAAGAAACAAAGACATATAGAGAGTCAAGCCTTAAGTAGCTTGCTGTTGGCTATTCCAAATGACTACCAACACAAGTTTTGCAAATACACAGATGCAAAGACTCTCTGGGAGGCACTAGAGAAAAGGTTTGGTGGAAATGCAAGCACTAGAAGAAACTATAAGGAGGTCCTGAATCAACAATTTGAAGCCTTCAAAGCAGGAAAAGGAGAGACACTAACCCAGATCTTTGACATATTTAACAGAATGTCAAGTGAAATGGAAATAGTGGGTATTACTATCTCCAAAGACACTATGAACAGGAAGTTCCTAAGGTCTCTTCCTGAAGCATGGATTCCATACACCATCAACTATAGGCAAGGAGATGCCTTGGAAGAAATGGAATTAGATGATGTCTTCAATGAGTTGAGAGTGTTTGAAGGGGAAATTGACTCTAAGAAAGGTCAAACAAGCACCAGTCCACAGAAGATTGCTTTTGTGTCAACAAAAGCACCTGAAGTAAATGCAACTCCTAGTGACTAAGGTTTTGTAGCTGGTGGAAGTGGCACTTCAAAAGGGCCACGATATGAAAACATAGATGACACAGCTAGAGAAGCATTTTTCACTAGCCATGTTAACTCAGGATTGATCCTTGATGACCTGGAACAACTCAATGCTGATGATCTTGAAGAAATGGATCTTAAATGGCAAATGGCCATGTTAAGTGTTAGGACGAGAAGATTCATTCAAAGGAGTGGAAGAAGGAATTTTGCTTTCAAAAGGAATGACAATGCTGGTTTTGACAAAAGCAAAGTAAAATGTTATGAATGTCAAGAACCAGGTCATTTTGCAAGAGAATGTACAAACAAGGATAACTCTCAAAAATGTGCACAAAATTCCCATCATGAAGGAAGACAGGGAGGATTCAACAGAAATCAAAGCAACCAAGAGAAGACTTCCACAACCCTTACAACAACAACTGAAGAAGAAGGAGGGTATGATTGAAGCTTTGAAGCTGGTGATGCTGTGACCAATCAAGCCTTGATGGCTGATGTGCATGACTTTATTCCAAATGAGGGACTTTCAAAACTTTGTACTCCAAACTGCATTAAACAACTAAAAGAGTACAGGGATCACAACCAAACAGTTTGTGATGAACTGAAATTGGCCAATCAAAGCAGAAATAAGTATAGACACATCATAATCAGTTTTGAAAACCAAGTCAAGGCATACCAACAAAATGAACTAAAATATGAAGAAAAAAATTGAGTTTTTGACATGGGAAAGAAATAGTGCATTAAAAAAGGTAGATGCCATAGAGATCAAAATGGCTGAGACCAAGCTAGAATGTGATCAAATCAAGTTGTCAATAACTAAATTTGAAAATCTTCAAAAACAGTGGATAAAATCCTAAAGAGTCAAATCCATGGCAACTCAAAAGAAGGAATTGGTTACAACAATGTGTCACCACCATTTAACCAAAATTACATTCCTCCAACCCCTGATTATAACATTCAGAAAGAGAATTAAAATTTGAAAGACTTGATGAACCCAGACCATGTCAAAATTGATGTTGAAAAGTATGTAAAAGAATTGTTTCCAAAATTATTCGAAAAACCAATTACGCCTGTCAAAATCATCTCAAGCAAACCATTCATTCAAGCGTCTCAAACTGTAAAGAAATCAAAAGTTCAGTTTGCTAAGAGTAATGAAGCATCAACGTCAAAGAATTTTAAAAAATCAAAACCTGTGCCAATTAAAATTGCACAAAAACCTTTGATGATTGAAAAATCAAAAGTGTCAAATCAAATTAAACATTGTTCGTGTAACTGCGCTAAAACTCCACCACGTGGAAATCAAAGAAACTTGAACAATTTAATGACACATCGAAATCCAAACTTCATCAAATCAGAAACCAGATCTTGTTACATTTGTGGTAAAACTGGACACATTGCGAAAAATTGCTATTACAATCAAGTGTTCAACGGAAAAGGGATTTCAAACAAAGTTAATACTGATATCAGTAGAAACTCTGCAAAAGCTAAGGTAGCTACTGGCAACAGTAACAACCAGGCAAAGGCAAAGGTATCTACTGACATCAGTAGAAACACTGTGAAAAGAAAAACTGTAAAGACCAAGAGTACTGAAAACAGTAGGATAAAAAAAAAAACTGTTGTCAGTAGCAAAAAATCTCCAAAGGGTGTGAGTACTGATGTCAGTAGTACCAAAACAAAAACTGACATCAGTATCAACAAAGTGTGGGTCATCAGTAGCAACAAAAAAAGTCACAAAATCACTACTGATTCCACCCCCGGCACCAAAATTGCTAAGACCACAACCCTGCATGCATCATCTCTTTACTTAAAGAAATTTGATTACAATGATGCTAAAGGTCAACCCAAGACAACCATGGCTTGGGTTCCTAAAAGGAAGTATATATATAATTTTGCCTTCACATTTTGCTAATGACCGTCTTTTAAAGCAAGTATGCCATTAAATATAAATAAAAACCGTTCATGTAATTTGTATGTTATTGATAAATATCTATAATCATGAAAGATATATAACCAACCATAGGAACCGTAAAACTATAGTCAAGTAATGAATATCTAATCAAGAACTTCATCGTGACAAAATAAAAGAGATCCTCAAGACATGTGAGATGACTCACGAGACATTGAGATTTATTAATATAAACCAGATAGCAACAAAACCTTATCAAATTATTAGAACGAAAAATTACACAATATGTTATCCACGAGTCGCCATGCCATAACCACATACCGGAAACTTGTTGAGCCAAATGTTATTGCATCTAATCATCCGTATGCGGGTGGAGAAGCATCTTGACAACCTCGCTCATGGTTGGTCTCTCTTCTTTATCTTCCTCGACCCATTGGAGAGCCACTCTCAGAACATTTTTCATCTGATCCTTTTCATATTCGTCCCTCATCATAGAATCGATTATCTCCATTATTTTTGTCTCTTTAAAACTTTCCCTTCGCTCAATGACCTTCTCTCTTACCCAACTTATGAGCCTCTTTTGCTCCACTCCTTCGTTATCATCATTTGCTTGATTATCACATGTAGGATTCCGTCCTATTATCATCTCTAGTATCACCATTCCGTAGCTATAAACATCCACTTTTGAGGTAATTGGAAGATTAAACACCCATTCAGGAGCCATATACCTTTTGGTACCTCGTATCCTCGAAAAGAGAGAATTTTTGGTTCCACCTTGGTGGAATAGTTTGGACAAGCCAAAATCAGCCACTTTAGGGTTATAATCAACATCCAACAATATGTTATGTGGTTTAACATTACAATACAAAACCCACTCCAAGCATTCTTCATGTAGATAGGCGAGCTTTTTCGCGACACCAACGTAAATTTCAAACCTCTTCCGCCGATCAAGCTGGTTAACACCTACGTTCGCAGATAATGAGCCCTTCTCCATGTAATCATAGACTATGATCCTATGCTTTCCCTCTGCACAATAACCATATGTTTCTATCAAGTTCTTATGGTTTATCATACCAATTGTGCTCATCTCTGCAAGAAATTCATCTTCTCCTTGAATAGCCTCATGGAGTCGCTTAATTGCTACCACTCGATTATCTGGGAGAATGCCCTTGTATACAATACCACCATCGCCTCTTCCAATTTCTTCTTTGAAGTTATGAGACGCTTTTATTATTGTAGGTATTTGAATAGTGTCAGATAAATATGTGACTATAAATGTGTGAGAGTACGGAAGCGCACACATTGACATTTAAGACACGACTACAAGTTTAATATATTTATTAAATGTTACTTAATATGTTAAGTGTAATGTTTATTAAATGAAAGGATGTATTATGTAAATAAGAAGGTTTCCTTATTCTAATACAACTTAGAGAGCACGGAATACTTTTCCTATAAAAGGAACTCCAAATCCCTCCCTAAAACACACCTATAATCGATTAAGAGAGAGAACAAGAAATCGATTTCTTCTCCTCTCCCTTAACTGATTGGCTAAATCAAGAAAAGGGTTTTCGGTTTGTTTTGGTTTTCAAATACAAGAGTTGTAGGTTTAAACGTGTACTAGCATACTAGTCGGTCGATAAAAGAAGGTGTCGCGTACGCAACCGTGGTAAAAACCTTACGTTAGGTTTTGGTTTATTTGCTTGCTCAATTAGGTACACAACTATATCCGATTTATTATTTACTATGTGATCCTTATTTTCCGTTGCCTATAATTGTTTGACAATTTGCTTTAGGGCTAACCCAATTTTGTTGCGTAGTTTCATTCTTATTCATATTAATAATTAATGTCAAGTGTTTTGAAAGTAATAAATTAATATGACTAAAGAATTATGAAACGAATTTTTTAATTTATTTTGGCATTTTTATACGTTCTAAAACGCATTAGGTTGGGTTTATACCGTAATTTGGTCCTACGATGGAATGTATTAAATTGCAAAATACATTAAAAATCAAACCTTTAAAAGCGTGTGATTTGTAATTCATAATCAAATGTACATCCTTAGTGTATAAATTCCTAACTATGCTCACCTACATAAAGGACAATGTCTAGAAAAGTTTGCGATGATATTATACCCCTAATGAGGTCAGGTCTAAAGTGATGCTTTGTCGTCCCCTACACTCACTTGCTTTCCTGGTCGTACCTTTTGTAGAGCTATCGAAAGGGTTTTTATGATGACGATGGTACGTTTGGTTATTATATACACTTGGTGTATAGTAATTAGACAATCGTAGAAACACGTTTTAAAACAAAATTATAAAACATTTATTTGATAAACAAAAATTATGAGACGAAGTTGTATCCATGCCTCTTCGTACATACATTTTGTCACCCACAAAATTAAGTCATATTGCTATCCGTATTGCTTAGACAACTTGTACTTGCTCGCCACTCTACGCGAGATGTAGGTGAAGGGTATCCAAGGTGGATTACCACTCATAGTGAGACTGTGGTGGACTATCTACAATCTTCAATTGAATGACTTAAATCGGGTTATGCAGTGAGACCGTAAACGCCGATAGCAATAAGATGCGAAGAAACATGATGATGTCACGATCACCATATTGATGCTTGATTGAGTCATGACATTAAGTCCCATAATCTAGGAATTGCAACGGTAAATGCAATTATTGAACGTCACTTACCTTTTGAGTATCATTTAGTTCCTAGCAGATCAACTGATGGAACGATGATATGTCATTTGGGTCTGATGTACGAAATCCAGTTTTTCCAAAACGCTTTGTCTAGACTACGACACCGGGCAGTGTACCCTTATCGATCGTAGTAAAGTATAGGCAAATCTCGGGTTCGAACACGGGGACTATTATAATGTAACATCCCGGTTCTCGGAAAATTTGAATATTTCGTAAGTATTTATTTATTTATGATAAATATGTTTTATATTTATGCTTATTTTAGAAGTTTTATATATAAAGGACTAGAATGGTAAGAAAAATAGTTAGTTGCGGTTAGAAAGGACTTATATGGTTATCAATAACAGTAATGTTGTAAATTTAGTAAAACTTGAGAAGTTGAGGGACTAAAGGTGTAAATTCGAGATTTTGAGTATGACTAGGATTGTGAGGTGTCAAGTGCAGAAATTTTAAGGTGTTTTGTGTGTGTTCTTGAGAGTAATCAAGAAATTTTAAAATTTTAGTAATTGAAGTTTGTTGTGGTGAAATTGTATCAAGATTAAGAGTAACGAAGACCTAGCTTAAAGAGTATTTGGAGGAAAGGAGGTGAGTTTATATACTTGATATTAATTGATGAAATTTGAGTTATGTTAGTGTGTTATAATCTTATTTAGATGTTTAATTAGAAGTAGAAATGCTTAATTGATAAAAAATAGGTTTTTGATAATTTGGGGATAATCATGAGAATTGTTATTTTGAGCAATTGTGTATGTTAATTTAATGTTAGAATTGTATGTTTTAGTTCTATGAATGAGATAGAATATGGTGTTGTGATTTCTCCAATTGATGTTGCCAAACGGGTCAAATGACACAAGGAGTGGCAAATGGGTAGAAATTGGTTAAAGAAAAGAAATGATAATTTTATGCAATGTGCCTATTATGAGTATAATGTAGATGATGATTTGAAAATGATTCTATGTTTATTAAAAAGTTTAACGGGTCAAAGACCCCAAAAAGTGGCAAGATGGGTAGAAAACGGATAAACAAGTTGATATTAAGATTTTAGAAAAGATGTGTAACAAAGTTGTTAGTTATATTTTCGTTATGAGTTATTGAAAGCTATAGTTGTTTTGGTCTTATAAAATCAGATTTGAAAGACAAAGGGAAGGGGAAAGCAACGAGAGAGTAGTAAACGTACTTCGACATCAAGGTGAGTATACGAAGCTCATGTTCTATATGGTTACATGTTTATAATTGAGCATTAACACCTTTGGGGTTTGACAAGTGTATATTCTCATAATATAATTAAGTTGTTAACGAAAATGTAGGTCCCAGTGGTCCGATCTACAGGATTAAACCAAACTAATCACGAGGCGGAATCTCGTAATCAGTAAACTAAACAAGTAATAATCGATATTAAGAACAATAAGAACAAAATGTAATTACCGAATTCCAAATACTTTATATATTGAATCACTCAATTACAATAAAGTATTCTCAGAACTCTCTCCCTTAGTCTGTCTCTGACTATTCACCATTCACTAACTAGCCCTAAACCTAAACTCAATGTCTCTGTATATAGAGACATGTTCACAGGCTTGGGCCACTAATGGGCTCATGGACTATGCAAAGTCCATTAACACCCATGACAGAATAAATAGCCCACTTAACAATACAATGTTATTGGGCCATTACAAACTCAAATAGACTATAACTAAATACTTAAATAATCTAGAACAATTGTCACAAATATTGCACTAACAGAAAATAGGAACTAGAAGTGTTATGAACTAACGTATAAGTGCAGGAAAACCTCGAAAACAAAAATCAGCCAAGCCAGGGGCCTAGATGCACCGCACCTGGGTCATGGTGCGCCGCATCTGGCACTCTGTGGCCTTGGTTGATTTTCAGTCTTCTTAGTTGCGGAGCAGTTGTTCTTAGGTGCGGAGAGTTAGTGCCTAGACCAGTTTTTAGTGAATTTTAAAGTAGTTTAAGTATAGGAATGATATCCTAAACCATTATAATGATAGAAAAGAATAGAGAAGACATTTATATGTCGTCAAGAAGTAGATTTGACTTTCATTAGTCGGGGAGAAGTAGAGTTAACCTTATATACATACCGCGAGGGTATGTAATTGACTTTTAATAGTCGGAAAGAAGTAAGAACCAACTTTATATAAGTTGGAAGAAGAGATTGATAAGACTTAAATAGTCTTGGAGATTTTCTTAATATATGTCTAAGTATATTCACTAGCTTAACGCTAATGTATTTTGTTAATGTTATGTTTGTAGGTAAAAAGGATTTCTAAAACGCAAGGCAAGCATACAAGGAATGGATGGGGACCTTAATAAGAAATCAAATCTTTTGTAATGAGCTTCTGCTCAAAATATTAAGAAACGTTATTTTTGTTAAAGTAAAGCATTAACTTTTATTTTTATTAAGTTATGTAAGGTTGTAGTAAACCGTTAACGTTGTAGAAGTTTCTTTATAAAAAAAAATAAAAAAATTTGTGTGTTTTAATCCAAGTGTTTCAAGTTGGTATCAGAGCCTTGGCTTGTGTGAGCCGAGTATCTCGGTTGATACTTGAACCCAAGCTGAGGTTTTTTAAGGGGAAGAAGCTTGCCTTGCGGAAGAGATAAGAGTAAGAAAGATTAATTGTTGAGAAAGAATAGAATGTCTTAGTATAAAATATACATTGATACTATTGGGTATACAAGAGTTAATATGTTTAAAATTAACGTCTGACCAACACTAATTTTGGACATGTTATGTATATCAAATATGATTGAAGTATATTAAGGACAAGGAACAAAGAAAGTTAGAAAGAATGTATATGACATATAAACTATAATTGTGTATAGATTATAGTTTTATATGTTATTATTAACTGAATTTAATTTCAGTTGGTAGAAATGGAAGAAGAAGGTAGTCATCATGATGATGGTCAGAAGGAAGTAGATATGCAGACGATAGTGGCTAAGGTGATTAGCCAAACCTATGAGAAAGCAATACCGTTTATTATTAAACAGGTTAGAGATGATGTTGTGGAGATTATCGATGAAAAGATAGACCGCGTGTTTGCGGAGAAAGAATTGAAACAAAAAGAGAACGAAGATTCAGAAAGTGAAGATGGTCATTCTGATCATCAAGAAGAATCAACGGAAAGTTATAAGAAAGGGTATACGTATAAGGATTTTGCAAGCTGTAACCCGCCTATGTTTCTTGGAGAGATTGATCCTATCGTTAGCATGCAATGGGTTATGGAGGTAGAAGGTGCGTTTTTAACTTGCAAATGTGCGGATAGAGATAAGGTCATTTATGCATCAAATTTACTTCGAAATCAAGCTAAACGTTGGTGGGATTCTATAGTAAGGTTGTTCCCGGCTTATGGGATCGTGAAGATGACATGGGAAGATTTTAAGAAAAGATTCATGGAGTACTATTGTCCACCTTCGGCAGTGAACAAAATTACCCGAGAGTTTTTGTTGTTGCAACAAGGAAGAAAACTGTGAATGAGATAACCAATGAATTTCTAGATAGAGCGGGGTTTTGTCCGGAATATGTGGTAAGCGAACGGATGAAGATGGATCGTTATATGTGTTGTTTGAATCCCGATATTAGAGAGCACGTTTCCACTTATAATCCTCGGACTTTTGAGGATATGGTTGAAGCGGCAAGAAGAAGAGAATTAGAAATTTCAAGCAGAACTGAAGAAGAAAAGAAGAAACGCAAAGTAGAATATGTGCAAGAACCGTTTAAGAAGCAAAGATTTGAACAGAAAGGCAGAAGTTCGGGAAGAATATTTGAAGGAAAAGAGTCGTCGAGAAAAGAATATGGTTGTAGAAAATGTGGTAAGAACCATTTTGGAGAGTGTAAATTCGGTCAGACGGGTTGCTATACCCGTGGAAAGCCGGGCCACATTAGTAGTGAATGTCCCAATCCAATAAGGATTTGCTACTATTGTTAAGACCCGGGATATCTTAAAAACGAATGTCCAAAGTTGCCTCAAAATCAGAAGTTGTTGGTGGGACCGAAAGCTCCTTTATTACTTGAAGGAGGAATTAGTGGGAGGAAAGCTGAAGAAACTAAAGGTCGAAGTCGTGCCTTTCACATCACAACCGTAGAAGCAAAAGAATCGACTGATGTCGTTTCAGGTATTTTTATTGTAAACTCTCAACCTGCTTATGTGTTGTTTGATTCGGGAGCAAATAGATCTTTTGTATCATGTAAGTTTTGTAAGAAGTTTTCAAAGCCCCTTAGTAAGCTAGAATCTCCTTTAGAAGTAGAAGTGGCGGATAATAGAATTGTTCTTGTGTCAGATGTTTATCATGATAATCAATTAGAGATAGAATCAACAAAATTTACGATAGATTTGATTCCAATGGTGATGGGAGAGTTTGATTTTATAGTTGGTATGGATTGGATAGAGAAGAACAATGCTATCACTTTATGTAAGATTAAAATTATTAAAGTCACTGATTTAGAAGGAAAAGAAGTTATCATTTATGGGGAGAAAAAGAGTGGTGAGATTTCAGTTTGTTCCTTGATGAAAACAAGAAGATATATGTCCCGAGGTTGTCAAGCATACCTTGCATATGTGATAGATAAAAAGAAAGATAAGAAAGATTTAAAAGAAGTAGATGTAGTGAACGAATATGTAGATGTATTTCCTGAAGATCTTACGGGTTTGCCACCAGAAAGAGAAGTAGAGTTTAGAATGGAATTGATTCCCGGTGTTGCACCTGTAGCAAAAGCTCCATATAGGTTAGCTCCAGCCGAAATGAAAGAATTAATGAGTCAATTACAGGAGTTGTTAGATAAGGGTTTTATTCGTCCCAGTTCTTCTCCTTGGGGTGCACCGATTTTGTTTGTAAAAAAGAAAGATGGTAGTATGCGCATGTGTATAGATTATCGAGAACTCAACAAGCTAACAATCAAGAATAGATACCCGTTACCAAGAATAGATGATTTATTTGATCAGTTGCAAGGGGCGAAGTTCTTTTCAAAGATAGATTTAAGGTCGGGTTACCATCAGTTGAAAGTAAAGGAAGAAGATGTACCGGAAACATCTTTTCGCACGAGGTATGGTCATTATGAATTTTTGGTTATGCCTTTTGGTTTAACGAATGCTCCCGCAACTTTTATGGATTTGATGAATAGAGTTTGTAGACCAATGTTAGATAAATCTGTTATAGTATTTATTGATGATATTCTAATATATTCAAAGAGTAAAGAGGGACATGCGGATCATTTGCGACAATTGTTGGAGATTCTTAGACAAGAGAAATTATATGCAAAATTTTCGAAATGTGAATTTTGGTTAGAAGAAGTTCAATTTATGGGCATGTAGTAAATGTAGAAGGTATAAAGGTAGATCCGACGAAAATTGAAGCAATTGTCAATTGGAATTCTCCAAAAAATGTGAAAGAAATCCGTAGTTTTCTTGGTCTTGCGGGGTATTATCGAAGATTTATTCAAGATTTTTCTAAAATAGCTTCAAGTTTAACCGAATTAACTAGAAAAAATAAGAAGTTAGAATGGAAAGAAAAACAAGAAGAAGCCTTCCAGATTTTGAAGAAGAAACTGAGTGAAGCACCAGTGTTAGTTTTACCGGATGGAACGAAAGATTTGGTTGTTTATAGTGATGCTTCTTATACCGGTTTAGGATGTGTTTTGATGCAAAATGGAAAGGTTATTGCTTATTCTTCGAGACAGTTGAAAGAAAATGAAAAGAAGTATCCGGTGCGAGATTTGGAGTTAGCGGCGGTTGTATTTGCGTTAAAGATATGGAGACATTACCTTTATGGTGAAAGATGTACGATTCATACGGATCACAAAAGTTTGCAATATTTCTTTACTCAAAATGATCTTAGTATGAGACAACGTAGATGGTTAGATTTGGTGAAAGATTATGATTGTGACATTCGATACCAACCCGGAAAAGCAAATGTCTTTGCGGATGCGTTAAGTAGAAAGAGTTCACAACTGGAAATGAAACTTCATTCCTTAGCTTTAATCATTAATGCAAGTTTCTTTGATTCGGGTAAAATGGCTTAATTGGAAGCAATTAAAGAGGAAAATTGGAAAAGAGAAAGAATTGTGGGTCAAGTGCAAAATTTGACGGAAGATAGCCGAGGTTTAAAGACTAGATTCAGAAGAATTTGGATTCCTAATGCGTCGGATTGTAAGAAGATTTTATTAGACGGAGCTCATAAGTCAAAATATTCTATTTATCCCGGTAGTACGAAAATGTATAGAGATCTTAAGGAAGATTATTGGTGGTCGGGTATGAAGAGAGATATAGTGAAGTATGTAGAAAAATGTTTAACATGTTTACAAGTTAAAGCGGAACACCAAAAGCCTTATGGAAAAATGAAACCATTGGAAATACCGGTTTGGAAATTGGAGAATATTACTACGGATTTAGTAACGAAATTACCAAAGTCTAGAAGAAAGAATGATGCCATTTGGGTGATTGTAGATAGATTGACTAAGAGTGCTCATTTCTTACCAATCAAGGAAGCTATTTCTTCGGAGAAAATGGCGGAAATGTTTTTGAAAGAAATCGTAGTAAGACATGGAGTTCCGATTTCGATAGTGTCGGATAGAGATACACGTTTTACTTCTCACTTTTGGAGAGGTTTTCAAGAAGAATTAGGGGTGAAACTTAATATTAGCACGGCTTATCATCCTCAAACCGATGGGCAAAGTGAAAGAACTATTCAAACATTGGTTGATTTACTTCGTGCGTGTGTAATAGACTTTGGAGGTAATTGGGATGATCATTTACCACTGGTAGAATTTTCTTACAACAATAGTTATCAAGCGAGTATAGATTGTGCACCTTATACTATGTTGTATGGAAGGAAGTGTAGAACGCCAATATGTTGGGGCGAAATTGGGCAACGAGAATTGGGAGAAAAAAAAATTGTACAAATTACAAAGGAAAAGATAGATCAAATTAGAGAAAGACTCAAAATGGCTCAAGATCCACAAAAGAGTTATGCCGATAAAAGACGTAGACCGATAGAATTTGGAGTTGGTGAATTTGTAATGTTAAAAGTTTCCCCATGGAAAGGAGTAATTCGATTTAGAAGAGAGGAAATTTAAGCCAAAGGTTTATTGGACCATTTAAGATTTTGGAGAAAATCGGAAAAGTTGCTTACCGATTAGAATTGCCCGAAATTTTAAGTAAGATACATCCTACATTCCATGTGTCCAACTTAAGAAAATGTCTTGCGGATGAAACATCATTTTTTCCACTAGATGATATAGAAATCGATGAAAAATTGAACTATGTTGAAGAACCGGTAGCTATTCTCGATCGGAAAATAAAACAACTTAGAAATAAGCAAATTAATATGGTTAAGGTTCAATGGAAGCATAGAAAGGGATCAGAGTTTACTTGGGAGCCGGAAAACTAGATGAAGAAATTTTATCCCAAATTGTTTGAAGAATATATTTCGGGGACGAAATCTTTTGAAGGAGGGAAGATTTGTAACATCCCGGTTCTCGGAAAATTTGAATATTTCGTAAGTATTTATTTATTTATGATAAATATGTTTTATATTTATGCTTATTTTAGAAGTTTTATATATAAAGGACTAGAATGGTAAGAAAAATAGTTAGTTGCGGTTAGAAAGGACATATATGGTTATCAATAATAGTAATGTTGTAAATTTAGTAAAACTTGAGAAGTTGAGGGACTAAAGGTGTAAATTCGAGATTTTGAGTATGACTAGGATTGTGAGGTGTCAAGTGCAGAAATTTTAAGGTGTTTTGTGTGTGTTCTTGAGAGTAATCAAGAAATTCTAAAATTTTAGTAATTGAAGTTTGTTGTGGTGAAATTGTATCAAGATTAAGAGTAAAGAAGACCTAGCTTAAAGAGTATTTGGAGAAAAGGAGGTGAGTTTATATACTTGATATTAATTGATGAAATTTGAGTTATGTTAGTGTGTTATAATCTTATTTAGATGTTTAATTAGAAGTAGAAATGCTTAATTGATAAAAAATAGGTTTTTGATAATTTGAGGATAATCATGAGAATTGTTATTTTGAGCAATTGTGTATGTTAATTTAATGTTAGAATTGTATGTTTTAGTTCTATGAATGAGATAGAATATGGTGTTGTGATTTCTCGAATTGATGTTGCCAAACGGGTCAAATGACACAAGGAGTGACAAATGGGCAGAAATTGGTTAAAGAATAGAAATGATAATTTTATGCAATGTGCCTATTATGAGTATAATGTGTATGATGATTTGAAAATGATTCTATGTTTATTAAAAAGTTTAACGGGTCAAAGACCCCAAAAGGTGGCAAGATGGGTAGAAAACGGATAAACAAGTTGATATTAAGATTTTAGAAAAGATGTGTAACAAAGTTGTTAGTTATATTTTCGTTATGAGTTATTGAAAGCTATAGTTGTTTTGGTCTTATAAACTCAGATTTGAAAGACAAAGGGAAGGGGAAAGCAACGAGAGAGTAGTAAACGTACTTCGACATCAAGGTGAGTATACGAAGCTCATGTTCTATATGGTTACATGTTTATAATTGAGCATTAACACCTTTGGGGTTTGACAAGTGTATATTCTCATAATATAATTAAGTTGTTAACGAAAATAGGAACTAGAAGTGTTATGAAGTAACGTATAAGTGCCGGAAAACCTCGAAAACGAAAATGAGCCAAGCCAGGGGCCTAGATGCGCCGCACCTGGGTCATGGTGCGCCGCATCTGGCACTCAGTGGCCTTGGTTGATTTTCAGTCTTCTTAGTTGCGGAGCAATTGTTCTTAGGTGCGGAGCAGTTAGTGCCTAGACCAGTTTTTAGTGAATTTTAAAGTAGTTTAAGTATAGGAATGATATCCTAAACCATTATAATGATAGAAAATAATAGATAAGACATTTATATGTCGACAAGAAGTAGATTTGACTTTCATTAGTCGGGGAGAAGTAGAGTTAACCTTATATACATACCGCGAGGGTATGTAATTGACTTTTTATAGTCGGAAAGAAGTAAGAACCAACTTTATATAAGTTGGAAGAAGAGATTGATAAGACTTAAATAGTTTTGGAGATTTTCTTAATATATGTCTAAGTATATTCACTAGCTTAACGCTAATGTATTTTGTTAATGTTATGTTTGTAGGTAAAAAGGATTTCTAAAATGCAAGGCAAACATACAAGGAATGGATGGGGACCTTAATAAGAAATCAAATCTTTTGTAATGAGCTTCCGCTCAAAATATTAAGAAACGTTATTTTGGTTAAAGCAAAACATTAACTTTTATTTGTATTAAGTTATGTAAGGTTGTAGTAAACCGTTAACGTTGTAGAAGTTTCTTTATAAAAAAAAAAAAAAAATTGTGTGTTTTAATCCAAGTGTTTCATGTAAATTGAGAAATTAGCAAAAATGTAACAAGTAACAAGTGGGGTTTTGTCTTAGTAAGACTAAATGTAAAGACGACTAAAAATGATTTGTATTTTAGATATGGATTAAGGACGCTTGCTTGGACCGTTTGCGAATGTGTGATATTTCATAAGTATGAAAATGTCGATAAACTTCTAATATAAAACCTAGTTCATTTCGAATACTAAAATTTCTCCAATTACTTATCCATGTAACTATTCCTTTCGAATATAGTTAACACCTAAAATAATCGTGCATAAAGTTCCAAGCCGATGTGTGCGAATTAATCTATAAGCTTCCTTTCGAATAGCTTACTAATCAATAAACCGATTTCTCTTAATTTATTAACTAGCGTTTGTGTTAACACTTACTTGTTCTAATTGTTGTTAGCGATTCCTTTCGAATACTGCAAACTTTTAACCAACTATAGACCGATTGATTGTTTCGTTTCTATAATAGTAAAAATTACGAATTCCTTTCGAATATCCGTTTTTAGTTTACCAAACAAAAGTATAAACAATTTTAACAAGATAGTTAAAGTTTTAACCCAAACGGATCCCCAATTAACCACAACACATCAATCTAATTTCATACTCAAAATTTACCACACAAACGATCACAAATCCAAGCAAATGTTTAATTAAATTAGCTACTCATGAAATTGACTAAACACATATTATAAATAAAATACATAATTCGATTGTAATGAAAATAGAGAATAAGTTTAATACCAATCCGAAAATAGAACTCAAATTGTATCCAAAATGATAAACAAACTAAAAACTGTGAAATACTTGCTAACGATTTCTTCCAATTTTGAGATTATGATGTTGCTTCCTTTCTCCTTTCTCCAATGATTTAGAGTTGAGAGATCCTTGATTAGAATATGCTGAGAGATCCTTGATTAGAATATGATGAGAGATCCTTAAGACTGTCCAAAATCGTGGTTCATATGCAGTCCAAAACGTCCCTTAAGTTTCCTCCATCAATGACAATTAAAACACAAACTTGTAACAACAATTAGCCAAGGTGCGACACATTTAGATGTAGGTGCGCCGCATTCCTGGCTCGGTGGCTTCAATGCGTTTGTCTTCCTTCTTTAATGTGGCTCATTGCTCAAAATTTCCAAAATTTGCTTCCTTTTGCTCCAGATACGTCCAAAAACCTAAAATACATACTTTACACAAAATGTAAGTAATACGGTGTCTATCCATCATTTTTTGACACAATAACATAACAAATGTCGCGAATAAATATGTATATAATTGAGCGACTTCAGGGTCCTAGTCTTAACGGAAAGTAAACCATGGGTTTTACATTTTGTTTAAGAAATTATATGTCGAAAGTAGTAATGAGAACCTTATCCTGTTTTGTAGAAATGGCACAAAAATCCGCTTGTGAAGAGATTTTAGATGAAACCAAAACAACATTAAGAAGAAACTTGCTTTCTGGACCAAACTTTAACGATTGGTTTCGATCACCGGGGATTGTCCTAAGAGAGATGGAAAGACTTGAAATCGTTTCAACACCTATGATCCCTATGCCAGCTGAAAATGGTTCTCAAGCTGAACAAGATAGTTATAAATAAACTTATAAGAAGTATGATGAAGTTTCTTGTCTCATGCTCAGCAGTATGACTCCTACGTTGGTTAAGCTATTTGAGCAGAAATGGTCGGATCAAATGATCACTGAGCTACGTGCATTGTATGAGAAACAAGCCGACCTTGAGCTGAATGACTTGATTCAAGATGTACATGCATGTCATCATGTGTCTGGAACACAAGTGGGGACTCATGTTCTATACATGAAAAGCTTGTTTGATCGCTTGGACAGGATGAAATATGCCTATCATGACCCTGTAGCTGTGAGTATAATTCTGAATTCTCTTTCACCGTTTGAGGAACTTAATCGTACCTACAATTATTCATGGCATGAAAAAGAGTCTTAACGAACTCCATGCAATGCTGGTGCAATTCAAAAAGAGTATTTCCAAGCGTAAGGTGAAAGACAACCAAATCCTTGTGATTGGTGGTGGTCAGAGCCAGAAAAAGAAAAGGCAACCGCTGAGTGCTAAAGGAAAAGCTGTTAAAGCTGGTAAAAATAAACAAGTTGTTGTTTATTTTTCCAAATCTAAGCAACCTCCTCCAGCCAAAAAGGAAAAGGTCGCTAAAGATGATGGGTGTCACCATTGTGGTATGAAAGGACACTGGAAGAGGAATTGTCCTAAGTATCTTGCCGAGGTAGTGAATAAGAAGAACGGCTTGGCCGAATCTGTAGGTATTTTCACTATCGAAGTATTTTCTTTTGCTAAAACAAATACTTGGGTTTATGACACTGGCTGTAGAACTCATGTTTGTAACTCCTTACAGGGGCTTAGAGCAAAGAAGAAGCTGAAGAATGGATCCTTGTACGTGTACGTTGGCAACGACATACCTGTAGCAGTGGATGCCATTGGAAGTTTTGACTTACAATTACCTTCAGGAATAATTATTGTTTTAGACAATTGTCATTATGTTCCTTCAATTATTAGGGGAATTGTTTCAGTTTTTGTATTAGAAGATTGTGATTATGATAATAAATTTACGAATTTTGGTATTTCAGTTTCTAAGAATAATATGCATTGTTTTAATTGTATTAAAATTAATGTATATTTGAAATTGATATGCATAACCGTCTTTCTTATTCAAATAATTCTTTTTTTAGTGTAAGCACTAAACGAGTTAAGTCTAACTTAGACTCATCCTACCTATGGTATTGTCGTCTTGCACACATAGGAAAACACCGAATTGAAAGACCTCAACGTGAAGGACTTTAGAAATCAAGTGATGATTCATTTGATAGGTGTGAGTCTTGTGTATCGGGCAAAATGGCAAGGAAATCATTCTCGCATGAGAATAAAAAGGCAACCGACCTACTAGGAATCATACGTAGTGATGTATGTGGTCCCTTTAGGCTTGTGTCTAGGAAAGGAGCTTACTACTTCGTAACATTTACGGATGATTTCAGCCGTTATGTTTATGTTTACTTGATTAAACATAAACATGAGGTGTTTGAAACATTCAAAGTGTTTCAAAACGAAGTAGAAAACCAACTCGGTAAAACTATCAAGATTCTCCGATCGGATCGTGGTGGTGAATACTTAAGCCTAGAGTTTAAGGATCATCTCAAGGCACGTGGAATTGTCCAACAACTTACTCCTCCCTATACTCCACAACACAATGGTGTATCGGAAAGGAGAAATCGAACCTTGCTTGACATGGTACGATCAATGATGAACTTTACCATTATATTTTTGGGATTACGCCTTAGAGTCTGCTGTACGCATTCTCAACATGGTTCCAACCAAGAAGGTTTATAAGACACCATATGAAATATGGCATGGGCAATCCCCTAATCTGTCTTACTTAAAGGTCTGGGGATGTGAGGCATTCGTTAAACGCGATTCGCTTGAAAAAATCGAGCAAAGATCTGTTAAATGTATCTTCGTAGGATACCCAAAGGAAACGATGGGTTACTACTTCTATAGTCCTTCCGAGAATACTGTGAAAATTGCTCCGTATGTTGAGTTTTTTGAAACACGGGTTATCGCTCAAGGAAATAGTGGGAGGGTTGTAGAACTTGACGAGGTTCAAGAGGAATATACATCACCTTCTACTCACAATGGTGATCAACAATTTGGGAGGGATAAGATTGAGACTCAAGACATGCCTCAGTCTGATCTTCAAGTTACGATTGAGCCTCATGACATGACTCAGTCTCAAAATCAAATTGTTGATGCTCCAATTCGTAGGTCCGAAAGGACAACACGTGCCTCTCAAAAACTAAAACTAAATGTAGTTTTAGATAATGAGGATCATGTATCAGGGGATCTTAATGAACTTCGAAACTTGAAAGTTGCATTATCAAGGCTTGGCGCTGAAAAATGGATTCAAGCTGCGAATGTGGAGATGCAGTCCATGAAAGACAACAACGTTTGGTATTTGGTGGATCGTCCTCCGAATACCAAAATGGTGGATTGTAAATGGCTCTTTAAAATAAAGACCGACATGGAAGACAATATACACATCTATAAAGCTCGTCTCGTGACAAAAGGCTTTACTTAAGTCTATGACATAGATTATGAGGAAACCTTCTCCCCAGTGGCAGACATTAGGGCTATTAGAATTCTCTTAGCGATAACGACATTCTATGACTATGGGATATGGCAAATGGATGTCAAGAAAGCCTTTCTGAATGGTTATCTAAACGAAGACGTCTATATAAATCAACCACAAGGTTTTATTGATCCATTACATTCCGAAAAAGTGTGCAAGCTAAAAAGGTCGATTTATGGACTTAAGCAACCATCACGGAGTTGGAATAAAAGATTTGATGAAGAAATCAAAAAGTTTGGTTTTGTTCAGAATTTCGATGAACCATGTGTGTATCAAAAATTCAGTGGGAGTAATGTTACTTTCTTAGTCTTATATGTAGATGACATATTGCTAATGGGAAATAGTGTTCCAATGCTTGAAGATGTTAAATCTCATATTGGAAAATGTTTTGCCATGAAAGACTTAGGTGAAGCAGGATTTATTTTGGGAATCAGGATCTCGAGAGATAGACCTAAGCGGTTAATTGAGTTAAGTCAAAAGGTTTACATTGATAAAATACTAAAGAGATTTAGTATGGAAAATTCCAAACGTGGACATTTACCAATGCAAGATGGACTTAAACTCAACATCAAGGACAATGCTTCTACACCTAAAGAGGTGGAGCGTATGCAAATGATACCTTATGCTTCGACAATAGGGTCTATTATGTATGCGGTAAGATGCACAAGACCTGATGTGGCTTTTGCGCAAAATATAGTAAGTAGGTTTCAACATAACCCAGGAGAAAAACATTGGATTGTTGTAAAGAACATATTAAACTACCTTAGGGCTACTAAAGATATGGTGTTGGTGTATGGTGGAAGTCCTAAGGCTGAATTAAAAGTTAATGGTTATTGTGATGCCGGATTTCAGACTGACCATGATGACACCAAATATCAAACTGGATATGTGTTCACCATTAATGGGGGAGCAGTAGTATGGAAGAGCAATAAGCAATCCACTACATCTATGTCTGGAACAAAATTGGAGTACATAGCAGCTGTTGAAGCTGCAATGGAAGCTGTTTGGATCCGAAAATTTATTTCTGGACTTGGTGTTGTTTCCACAACCAAGTCTCCTTTTGATATGTATTGCGACAACACTGGTGCAATCATCATAGACAATGAACCCGAGGTTCAGAAGGGAGCTAGACACTTGCAGAGGAAATTTCACTATATTCGTGAACAAGTTGAACGAGGTGAAATTCGAGTGCTCAAAGTTCACACGGATTATAACTTAGCGGATCCTTTTACAAAGGAACTGCCAAAGACGAAGTAATGATTATGTATAATAGCAACTTCGACACATAATTCAACATTAAATATAATTTTCTAAAATCTAATAATACCATCATAATTTATTTTTACTTATAAATAAAATAATTTTAAACTGCTCTTGTATATATAAGTGCTAGCATATATATATATATATATATATATATATATATATATATATATATATATATATATAGAGGGGTTGGTTCTTGTAAAATAAACTTTAAAGTAAAATAAGTAAAAAAAAATTAAAAAATAATTTATAACGTTAGATATTTTGGATTATCGTTCATTTTAATCATATATCGAACTTTAGAAAACAAAGTTTTGTTGTACATCAAAAAATGGGTAGTTTTATCGTTGTGCATCAAATTTGAATATTTACTCCACAAAAACAATGAATTTGATGCACAACCCCTAAACGACATATATTTTGATGCATATCAAAACTTTTTTTTTTAAAGTTTGTTATAATTGAATACATAAACATAATACAAAATTACACATATTATAAATTATTTTTTCATATTTTTTTACTTAATTACTTTAAATATTGGTTTATAAGAACCTTCTCTTATATATATATATATATATATATATATATATATATATATATATATATATATATATATATATATATATATATATATATATATATATAACCAAATCTTAGATCCGTGTATATACATATGTAGTTTTATAATCTTTATTTATAAACATATGTGAAATATTATATTTTTATTAAATAATATGCTACCTAGTGAACAAAAAATATGACCGAATAGAAATTAAAAAATGAAATGTTAAATAAAATATTATGTAATTCAGGAAAAACAAAATAATAGTATTATGTACGTAGTTTATACTCGTGTAAATATTCGTAAAATTTAAATTAATTTAATTTTTAAATGATCTTTTATTTTATTCACATATTAAATAACTTTTTGATATAAGTTTATTAGCCTTTCTAAAGTTAAATATAATGTTTTTAATTTTGATTCAAATAGTTGGTATAATAATTATTAGGTATTTTTAAAAAATACATAAAATAAAAGGTTTTAAGAAAAAGGAATACTTAGAAGTTTTCATATTTTTTTTTACTATTGTTAAGATATGATCAGAATTCTCGTTGACGTTACGATATATATTAACGTTGAAGTATATGATAACTTTGGTCAATAAAAGCTAATTTCTCAAATTGCTTTTTTTATATATTTATATTAAGATGGGTCAAAAAGTCTCAAACCACGTACAAAGTGATGATTATTGGGTTTTTATTCAAAAAGCCTTAAGACACTACCTACCCCCTAATTTAGATCTACTTAATAGACGATATGGAAAAACAAACATAAATTAGAAAGAAATAGACAAAATATTATGTTTACGTCAAATAAAGTAAAAAAAGATCTACTGTATTGCATGACACTTTAAAGTTTAATTTCTAAATTATTTTGTTCTAAACTTTTTATAAAATTGTCAACTGATATAATTAACTATGAGCCGTATGTGGTTAAGGCTACTTTAAGTAATGATTAATTGGTATAAAATTATTTGTTCATTGTCTTGTTGCAAAAATTGGTCTAGCTCATTGTTTCTGGAAATAAAACGTTAAATATGTGTCGTGTAGACCATGTCACATGTTATATAGGTTAAAAGTATTTCATGTCCACTTGAATTTATATGAGGACTTGATTCTTGACGTATACATAAATTCTTGTCAACGGAAATGATATTTTTAAAAAGTCTTTCATTGATCTCAAGTCTTCTTCTAGATTGCGTTAGTAATAGGGATTGATAATCTTGTATTCAACAAACGAAAAACATGTAAATAAGTTTATTATGATTAGTTACTTTATGCCTATATAAATCCGTGTGATGGTTTGAAGCAAGAGCCATTTGCGTGTTTTCGAGACATATAACGAACTTATCAAATAGAGTTGAGCTTAAAAACTTTATGCATTAATGGTTAGTTATTTTTTCACGTGTATCATGTCATATCCTTAAACCAATCATTTATATAATATCGTATAGTATCAACATTACTATCTAATTTAAATGCTGTATTCTTCTATAAATTTGTACATTTTACTATTATTATAATCAAAATATTGTCTTTAAATACAAATTTTATCATTTTTATTACCGAACAGGTTGCTGCCGGAGTGGTTAGCTCGCCGCCTCCACTGCCTGGAGACCAGGGTTTAAATCCCGCAACCATCTCATTTTCTTCCTTTTTTTTTGTACTACTTTAAAAATAAATTTGCTGTTTGGGCTTAGGTGTTTCCAGGCATCCAATCCCGCAACCATCTCATTTTCTTTCTTTTTTTTGTACTACTTTAAAAATAAATTTGCTTGGTTTGGACTTAGGTGTTGGGTGTTGGGCTTTGGTTGGTGTTGAGTTTTCATTTTTTTTTCTCCCTTTTTTTTATTTTCTTTTTTTAGATTAGTATCAAATAAAAAATATATTTTGCGAATCAAATAATCCCGTCAAGACGATCACACATTTTGTTTTCGCCCCGAACTCGTGCAACGCACGAGTCCCCTCTAGTTCCATCTATTTGTTGTGGAGTTTAAAAAGTCTTAATATTTTAGTAATAAGCTATTTAGCCATATGATTGAGAGTATGGAAAGAAAACAACAACAAAAGTAAATTAAGACATAGATTTTACGTATGTTCGTTTAGAATGGTAAATTTGTATGTAAAACATATGGAAATTAACAACGTTACAAAAAAGTTCTTAGGATCATAATTCTCTAAACGTTTTAGGATATATTTGTAGGCATCGATGTAATCGTATACTAGGAAAACACTTTAACAAGGAAACATGTAAACAACATCATTCGCACATTGTTTTCCCCAGGAATATGTGGTGGTCCTCTCCTTAACCAGTTTCGTAATCTTCGGCCGAAGCTACACAATGTGAAAAGTTAAGTTTCGTAAGTTGTGTTCCAAAATCCACATAATGCATGAATGTTCCTACACCGCGTATATAGTATGCCTCTTAACTCTCATATGTAGAATCATGTACACCCCTTTATACGTCGCAAGTAAATATTCAAGAACTATCGGATTGTCCAACAGTTTGAACAAAGTATTCCGGATTGAGACAAGAGGGCATATTATGAAGCAGGGAAAATGCACTGGATGACCATTGTACTACCTAAAAATATCCGTATAGGTCATTGTATAAAATTTACGTCTATCTACATCACAATACCGAAAGTGACCTGTTATTTAAACCATTTTTACCCGATCAACAGGTCAACCTCCACCTTTATATTGGCATCTTCTTTATACAGCAACCCACCAAAACTTTCAACTGATTTCATCATAATTTAGGGTTCTTAGATTAAAAAGATCAGTTTTTTACAACAACACACCAAAAATCTCAACTGATTTCATTATAAATTAGGGTTCTTGATTGAAAAGATTACTTTTTTACAAAAACCCAGTTGGAAAATTGAATAGAAATGGAAGTCTTGCCGGCGAAATCACTTCCGGTGGGGTACCGGTTTCGGCCTACTGATGAAGAATTAGTCAACCATTTCACATACATCATCGTTTCTCCTCCGTTTTAACCTTGGCGCCATATTTGTACAACCGGAGATTCGATTGATTAACCGAACACGACGTCCTCACGCGCTGTGAGTTTATACTTTTAGAATCTTCGCTGCTCTAACAACCGGATTCTCACGCGCTATCGCTTCACGTCCAGCCGCCTTATAATCAAAGCTACACTCATGAGGATTAGAGTATCGATGCTCGGAACAAAACATTTCACCGCAACGGCATCTGAAGCCAGTCAATCCGACTTTTCGCTTACAACCTGAGCACCTGTTCACCACGCGCCGTTTCAACACGTTGTCGGAACTCTCCACCACCGTTTCCAGCGGCTCAATCGCTTCTAATTTGCGTTTTTTAGTCAGATCCGGTGAGATACCGGAACTCGATCTAAAGTCAACGATAACTGTTTTGCTCTGTAATTGCTCTGTAATTACAACTGGTTTGCTCTGTAATTACACCGTAGACACCACAACTGTTTTGCTATGTAATTGCTACGTTGACTGTTTCCTGATTATCAATCTCTGTTTCACCGTCATGTGTTTAATCGATCTGGTGGTTTGTTTAAGGTGAATGAAGTTGCAATTATGTTTCCTGATATGTATTATAGTGATTGGTTTGTACTCAATGCTTTTTCTCTTGTACACTATGATGACGTGGCGGTTACCAAAGGGTTGTAGGTCAACAAAGTTATCCTATTAAACGGTTTTTTAAAGTTAAGGTTATAATTTAAAAGTTTTCTTTCGGTATAGTGATGTAGATAGACGTAAATTTTGTACAATGACCTATACGGATATTTTTAGGTAGTACAATGGTCATCCAGTGCATTTTCCCTTATGAAGCATAAGGTAAAACGTCTCAACCTAGGAAGCCTGTTGTTATCCGAATATAAACCCGGCACCTTCGCCAAGTCAGGATATCGGATTTACACTCTCAAAACTAATTTACTCTTTATTCTAATCTTCACTTCATATCGATACTTAACATCAGTTCTCTTTCTTATTGCAGACTGAGAGCCAAATTGAAGATATACTAAGACAAAGATATTCCTCCGATAAGACCTTTATATCCGAATATATAAAACCTTCATATCCAAACCTTCGTCCCCTGATGTGGTTAATGTGGTGGTTGACTTTTGTCGCAACAACATGATCACCCGAGACTAATATAAATAATGTCAACCACTGTGAGGATCGATCCACTTAAACGCTTAAATGAATTGAAGATTTAGATCTAAACAGATACAAATGTGTTGTAGCGGATAAACACAAATTGTATGAAACAAGGTTATGATTAATATGTTATATGAAACAATAAACTTGATGAACAAATAACAAATTAATCAACAACGCCTCAATTGAATTGTATTAATTTAAGAGAAATTACAATGGTGTTTTTCACATGCAATCAACCTTACGAACACAATTCACAAAGGAACTATTTTATAGTCCTTGAGTCTACTACGATAAGATCTAGTAAAGATTACAATCGATTAAACCTATACAAAAATCTATAGCCCATGCTCTACAAACAGTTTGATCTCAAATCAAACTATCCTACCAACTAGTTACCAACTCTCTGAATAAACACGTGAAAGTACTTTAGTTGTTGGTGATCTTCAATAGTTGTGGATCTTCATCAGCTGTCGTCGTTGATGATTACCCGCCTCTACCGATTAGTTGGAGAATATAAGTTTCTACAGATCAGTTTCTCTAGGCAGGCTAGCTACTGATCAGTTCTACTCCTTCTAGATACTGATCAGTACTTTGGGACAAAAGAGTTTGTTTCACTACTGATCAGTAGATAAAAGTCTTTACTACTGATCAGTAGCAAAACATACTTAGAGTATATTTTGACCCAACAATCTCCCCCTTAGTGATAGCATATCCATGCTCATCACTATATCAAAAACCCAAAAATTTCATCAAAAAGTAGCTTATTTGGGATCCTTCTTCGAGCGATCATACGTTTCTTTGATTTGTCTGTTGATCTTCCAAACATGTTCAACCGCTCTTGAAGAGGAAGGAGAAGGTCTCAGCTTTCTCCTCATCAAAATGCACATCATATGAGGATCATGGTCATATTCCTTTTCAATAAGATAGTACTATGAAGTACCATCTTTTCGATGAATGCAATATATGCCATTTCTATCAAATAAAGTCCATGATACCACTTCAGTGAATCTCTGATGTGTAAAATCTAGTCTTAAAATTAACCTACTATTTAACGCAATTACACACTTCTAGGCAGTGGACCTATCCGTATATAATATAGTTTTAAGCAAGTATAGGTTCGTTCGCAGGGACTGATTTGTTTTAATATTTCGAATAAAAAATACTGAGTATTTGTGGGGTTTTTTATCGTAACACAAGATTGCAAGTAATTGAGTAAAAAGTGATGATTAATTAAAATCGAACGAAAGAGTAATTGATTAAATCAAATAAAGAGAATATATGCTTGTTTGACACTTCACCTATTTTCCGTTAATTTTACGAGGTCGATTGTTTTTCCAACTTCTAAGATATAATAAAAGTCCTTCCGAATCTTTTACTAACTTTAATTATCTCTAATTACACCGTTCCTTCCGAATACAGTTATAAATATTAATAATCAAACAATAAGTAACAAGCCTGTTTTTAGTGATTTAACCTTATAGAGTTTCCTTCCGAATAACTCCTCTAATTATCAAGTCCTTACGAATCTTAATACTTAGACCTACTCACTTAAATTTAATTACCTAAGTTGTTATTACTAAGTCCTTCCGAATCTTAATAATTTTAAATCGATTATAGACCGACCGATTACTTCATTAAACTTATCTAATCTATCTAGATTCCTTCCGAATACCTAAAATATTGATTAGTCAAATTTAATATAAACAACTATGATAATATACTAAAATTTAAGCAAATAAGGATCAACGGTTAAACACAAAAACATAAACAATCAAAAACGTTAATTAAACGTCAAATAGGATCCGTTGTTCAAACAAGCATAAAGAGAATTTAGAAACTCATGATCAAGTCTAAAACAGCAAATAAATTGTTAGAAAGCATTCTGGAAAATAGTTTAAAACTAAAAAGAAACAAACGGAGAGTTTTGTCGAACGTGTCGTAATCGCCGATTGCCGAAAAAGTGATCTTCCTTGCCTTAATCCTTGCTTCTAAACGTAATACCAGCTCCAGAGACTTGAAAATAATAATGGGATCAATTTCTGGACGGATTTGGTGTTGTATTTATAGGCAAAATCAAGATGGAAATCGTATTCGACTAGAACTCCAATTTCTTGTAATTATCCAACAGGTGCGTAGCACCGGGCTGTTTCCGTGTCCAAAACCAACTCGAACTCCTCGGTGCTTAGCACCCCTTGATTAGGTGCGCAGCACCTCCTCGGTTTCTCCGTAATCTCGTCATTTAAGCTCATTTCTTCACTCCTTTCCACTTCCCGATCATGTAAACCTGTAAAATAGATAAAAACACTTTTCCACACGATTAAATGTAAAAACCTATCCTATCCATCATGTTTACTATGAAAACCGACACAATATCGCATAGAAATATCTATATAAATATGCGATATCAAATCCCCCCAAACTTGCCTTTTTGTTTGCCCTCAAGCAAAAACTGTTTTCAAATTAATTATCAAAGCCAAAAATAAACATAACCAAACTCCTCACGATTTTTATTGGAAGTAAAATCACACAATCTCTCAACTAATCTAAAAGGGTGTGTAAAATATCTCTGTAGAATCGCACAATTGCTTAGTCATGGTGAATATTCTATCATAGGCTTGATAATGTATCACTTCTCCACCACTAGAGTCTAGGTACAACTAAACGGGGACTTTTATTCGGGTTATAACGTACAGGTAAAGGCATGTGAAAATATATAATGGAGTGTAAATGGGTTAAATAAAAATATACAAAACTTAGATTAAATCCGAACTAAATAAAATCTCTAACGTACGGGATTGCTTAATTTCTCCAACTTATACTTTTTCTTTTCCTCCAAATATACATGTATCGTAAATAATACACGACTCATAATACACTATTTCTCTTAAAATCTACAACTAATTTTTTTTTCGCTTTTCTGTTTTTTCGATTTTTTTTTTCTTTTTCACTTTTTTCTCTTTTTTTCTTTAGCCTAGTACATGCCTTACAAAATAATTTTTTCTCGTGGTAAGTACACATGCTCAAAAGGCTAATAATCAACTATTTCTTCAAATACAAAATGATACAAGGCAAAGATAATAGACTTTTCTTTTATGCCTTAATAACTCTAACTTTACTTCATATATAGCAATCAAATAACTTAGTTCAGAACTAATCTAAAAAGAAACGAAAATAAGGCGAGTGTACAAAATAATATAGTAGTGTTTAGAAACGAAACGGTTTAGGCGCAAATTGGTTTACTAGAGTTTCTAACACTAAAAATAAGTGTTACCAGGGTTAGGCGGAAAATATATAAAAAGAAACGAAAAAAAAGCTAAACAAATGGGTTAATCCTAAATGCCCCTATCATTGTACCAAATCACACTAAGTTACCCTAATGCAATTGCTCATATGTGGTCTCGAAATGTATAACAATGTCAAGTTCTAAAGTCATCCCCATCGGCACACTCAAAGAAACGAAAACGTAGCATTAAAAATAAATGCTTTCAATAGGCTCAAATTCTCACTAATTTTCTGAGTGGGTAAAAATGCGTCTGGTTATGCTTAACGTTTAAGGTATTTACCGACTAGACACGTTATATTTTTTTTGGTTTTTTCTAATTTTTCAATTTTTTTGGATTTTCTATTTTTTTTTTCTGACTAAAAAATGTACAAAAATAACACAATTCAACACGATGGAAACTAAGCTAAGGGTCGAAAAATAAAATGTAAAATTTCCCGATGACCCCCCCAAACTTAAGTAACACATTGTCCCTAATGTGTTTACGACTCAAAACCTAAGGGAAATTACAAAAATAAAATCTAAAAAGAAAAATAAAATACAAAATAGAAAAGAAAAAAAGTAGAACCCGACTGTAGATATCGAATATTCTTCGGTGAAAAGTTGTGCCGAACTGAATGCCAGTCCTAAACCGGTTGCTGAACTTACTTCAAATCTAGAAAAAACTAAAATAGAAAAACTAAACACAAATATTAAAATCACAAAAGAAAAATAAAAATACAAATAAAAGTTACAAATTACGACGAGTAAATAGTAGACTATTTAAAAAGTAGACTATTTTTAAAGTCTAATAGAGGAAAATGGTAAACAATAACTTTACAAAAATTACAAAAATCTAACTCTTTTTTTTAATTTTTTTTTCGTTTTTGTATATTTTTTTTTTTGGGTTTTCGTTGGTTTTCTTCGTACCTAAAAACTGAAACTGAAAAAAAGAATGTTAAAAATACTGAATACTAAATAAGAAATAAAGATAAAAGAAAATGGAAAATTTTAATTACGAAAAAGAGAAAATAAAACCCGGGTTGCCTCCCGAGAAGCGCTAAATTTTTTTTCCGAAATGAGTCCTTAGCTTGACTCGATGTGCCTCCCCTTACGACTTCATGTAAAGGTCGAGATTTCTCTCGCCTTTCTTTCCCGCATGTTCTTCCAATTGTACGATTTCTTCCTTCGTTTCATGTCCAAAATTGTCGCCAAAAATAAGTGCTTCTTTTCCAACATCGAACATCTTATTTCGCTTCACCCAAGCATCGTACCACTCTCGAGCCTCGGAAAATAGTACTCCGTCATCTCTCCGTTTTCTGAACTCGCACATGTCGTCACATTTGCTTTCATTGAATTTATTCGTCTTAAACTCGCTTTGCGATGTGTCATTTCCGATATCCTCAAATTCCTGCAAAATATTTTCTTTTCCCTTACAAGTAAGAGAAAATAAATCAAAAGGGTTGTGAGAGATACTGTGACAGTTTTCAGCTAACGACAACAACGGTCCCGGATTATTTATCAAATACTCTAGTTCAAGTAAAACCAAATCGGGATCAGATGTCTCATGCTTTGTGTGTGGATTAAACTTTTCGAATTCCGCTAGCTCCCTTTTTAAGATGGGATCAAAATCCTCGAGCTCCTCATCTTCCTCATCGTTAACCGCAATCTTTTCTTCACGCATTTCCTGCACATCTTCAAGAAAAGCATACTCTAAATGTACCGGTAGTGGTCTAAGTCAGTAGGTGGTTTTTCAACTGAGGACTTGATCCTCAAGCTCTGGTCCAGTTTCAGTTCCTCCTTAACTTCAATCTCCACTTCTTCGATCTTCTCGTCCTTCAGTTCCTCCTCCAAGCTAGCTTCTATCTCCAGAATTTCCTGCCAATCTAGATCATCAAAAACATCAATCATAAAACAGGTTTCATCAGTAGCTGAACCTCTAGTAGCTGGTACTGCAACGGCTGCAGCCCGTCGGTGCATCGACATGTCCAATGGATCCATAGCCGGTTGTGGTTCCAGTTTGTCTTCACAAACTAACTCTTCGACTTCGGATCCTGTAGCGCTTCCTCCTCTTTCTGAAGATGTGATATCTTCAAACTTCACTGGTGAGAACGGTCCAAAACCTGGTGGTGTCTGAATCAATACGTTTCCTTTCTTCTTGCCTCACTTCTTTGATACTCCTGGATTGTATTTTGGACTCGCGAGTGGTAATCCCGAAGCCCTCGTGTTCATCCACTACCTGAATACCTACAAAGACAGAAACAAGAAAACCGTAAAACGCACCAGTGTAATAACAATTAAAAGTAACTTCCAAGTAAATAAATACTCAAAAGGATCGTATCACAAATTCGAAACAAAAACTAAAAATCAGTCCCCGGCAGCGGCGCCAAAAACTTGATGTGTAAAATCTAGTCTTAAAATTAACCTACTATTTAACGCAATTACACACTTCTAGGCAGTGGACCTATCCGTATATAATATAGTTTAAGCAAGTATAGGTTCGTTCGCAGGGACTGATTTGTTTTAATATTTCGAATAAATAATACTGAGTATTTGTGGGGTTTTTTATCGTAACACAAGATTGCAAGTAATTGAGTACAAAGTGATGATTAATTAAAATCGAACGAAAGAGTAATTGATTAAATCAAATAAAGAGAATATATGCTTGTTTGACACTTCACCTATTTTCCGTTAATTTTACGAGATCGATTGTTTTTACAACTTCTAAGATATAATAAAAGTCCTTCCGAATCTTTTACTAACTTTAATTATCTCTAATTACACCGTTCCTTCCGAATACAGTTATAAATATTAATAATCAAGCAATAAGTAACAAGCCTGTTTTTAGTGATTTAACCTTATAGAGTTTCCTTCCGAATAACTCCTCTAATTATCAAGTCCTTACGAATCTTAATACTTAGACCTACTCACTTAAATTGAATTACCTAAGTTGTTATTACTAAGTCCTTCCGAATCTTAATAATTTTAAATCGATTATAGACCGACCGATTACTTCATTAAACTTATCTAATCTATCTAGATTCCTTCCGAATACCTAAAATATTGATTAGTCAAATTTAATATAAACAACTATGATAATATACTAAAATTTAAGCAAATAAGGATCAACGGTTAAACACAAAAACATAAACAATCAAAAACGTTAATTAAACGTCAAATAGGATCCGTTGTTCAAACAAGCATAAAGAGAATTTAGAAACTCATGATCAAGTCTAAAACAGCAAATAAATTGTTAGAAAGCATTCTGGAAAATAGTTTAAAACTAAAAAGAAACAAACGGAGAGTTTTGTCGAACGTGTCGTAATCGCCGATTGCCGAAAAAGTGATCTTCCTTGCCTTAATCCTTGCTTCTAAACGTAATACCAGCTCCAGAGACTTGAAAATAATAATGGGATCAATTTCTGGACGGATTTGGTGTTGTATTTATAGGCAAAATCAAGATGGAAATCGTATTCGACTAGAACTCCAATTTCTTGTAATTATCCAACAAGTGCGCAGCACCGGGCTGTTTCCGTGTCCAAAACCAACTCGAACTCCTCGGTGCTTAGCACCCCTTGATTAGGTGCGCAGCACCTCCTCGGTTTCTCCGTAATCTCGTCATTTAAGCTCATTTCTTCACTCCTTTCCACTTCCCGATCATGTAAACCTGTAAAATAGATAAAAACACTTTTCCACACGATTAAATGTAAAAACCTATCCTATCCATCATGTTTACTATGAAAACCGACACAATATCGCATAGAAATATCTATATAAATATGCGATATGAATCTCCTTACTCTTTCAGACATGGACTCTGGTTCAAAGCAGATGGTGCACAGGTCTAGAATGAGATGTTGAAGCTCGTATTCTCCTTGTGCTCTTTTGTTGTATTTGTTCTTGCCTATAGCAAACATCTCTTCCAGTTCTGGCCTTAAATGATTACCAAAGAGTCTTTTGTGAGAAGAGAAGGTTTCTTCAGACTTGTCAGCTCTTATCACCTTTAGAATGTCTATTCCCTCTATTAGCTCATAGTACCAATCAGTAATTGGCACATATCTGTTAATTGGCACAGGTGATGGAATGGCTCCATAATCCACAAGATTTCTCATCTCAGAAAAGGTTCTTTTGCTTGAAGCTTTGATCTCCTCATCTATTTTGTCACTAGATCTCCCTTCAGCCTCCCTTTTTGATGGTCCTCCAGCATCTGTTTTCTTTCTTTTCAATGGCTGCTCAAGACTTTCTTTTCCTTCTTGATCTTGTGCCTCTATTTTCCTTTTCTTTTAAATTTCTCTTCTAGCAGGCACATCTTTCAAATTTTAAGACACTTTGGATTTGATCTCCCCACTTGTATTCTTTTTGAAGAGACCACTTGGCATTGGAGCTTTCCTTCTAGTGTCATGAGCTTGTTTCAAGCTTCTCTCGAGTATGAACTGCTCTCTCTTTCCTCCTTCACCTTCTCCTTTCTTCTCTCTTCTTCATATCTTGACACCAAAGTGGGCAGTTTCATTGCTTTAACTGACTTTGGATTTTCTCCTCTTTTTATCAGATAGTCAATGAACTCTTTTCTGTCCTTTTTCATCTTGATTTCAAAGATGTCATTACATGCTTTTCAGTTTCCTTCTTCTGTTTTTCATCCTCCTCTCTCATTCTTTTGGCTTCCTCAGCATACTCTTGTTGATATTTCAAAGCAAGCTCTTTATCCATCTCAACTTGAGTCTTGACTTTTTCAAATGAGCCCGATTCCTTCTCTAGAACAACAACCAGCTCAGCTTTCTTCCCTTTCCCAGACACATGAGCCTTTCTAGATGCAGCTTGGCCTTGAGGTTCTTTAATCTTCAAAGATTTAGAGCCAACCTTTTTCTTTTCTTCTTTCTTCTCTTCTCTTGCTATCTTTTCAAGCTCAACATTTGCTTTTGCTCCATTCACCTGATTAAGAAGTTCTGAATCTACAAGTCTACTCATATCTTGTGTAAGAGTATCCACCTTCAAAGGTTTTGATGCAAACACCTTTGCAAGAGTGGCAGCTTCAGTAGATTGATCATCCTTTGGTGCTTCAGTAGAGGGAGGGACATCAGTAGATGTAGGAGCAGTATCAGCTTTTACAGATTCATCAGTAGGCTTCTCCCCCTCTACATTTTCAAAGATAACCATCTTCCAATTCTCCTCCTTTTCAGTAGTTAAAGGTTGAGAAGGAGTTTCAGTAGTTGGAGCTTCAAAAGCTGGGGCTTCAGTAACTGGAGCCCCAGCTACTGGAGCATCAGCAGCTGGAGCTTCAGTAGCTGGAACATCAGTAGCTGGAACATCAGTAGATAGAGTTTCTACTGAAATGTCATCAGCTTTCTCCTTATCATCAGTAGCTACTGTAGACCCATCAACTTTTGTAGTATCCTCCTTATCAACGTCCATATCATTTTCAACTAACAGTTTTCGTGAACTCACCGTTAAAGGATTGATTTTGTAACAGATTCCGTTAGTTCCCGTTAAAGGACTAACTTTGTAATATATTTAGTTAAAGGACTAACTTTGTAATAGATTTTTGAAATATCAATTTTGACCGACGATTACGGCATAAACACCATAACTTAAAAACACGAGAATACTAACTATTCGGCATTTAGGTAAATATAACGTTTACGTCTCGAGGAACGAAGCAGCAAAACACATAAACCCGACTAATAAAACACAGTGTGAGTAAACACAAAGCGAAATAACAAGGGTCAAAACAATTTGCGAATAAAAAGAATAAATAACGGTAACGATTATACCTCGAAATAAGAGGTTGTCACAACATGCTTCTTGAAGACCAGAGCAAAAATTTACTTACAACATGAAATGGGTCAAGATTCAGATGTTGTCCATAAATTGAATCATTTTTTATTTTGCAGATATTCTTTTTTGAACGGATGGAGTAGATGATTTGCTTAATTTAGAGTCAAAAGAATACAGTTTTTGTGAGTTTAAATTTACAAATACTTTGCAGTTTATATTTTCTATTTGAACTGCTTATTTGGACATCCGTTGTTCCGTACTTAACAGGTTTTGACTGCTTGATTGGATTGCATATTTTAAGTTCATGTTGCATAGTGAAAAGAATACAAACTGCAGTTGAATTGTTTGAGTAAAATTGCGTTTCGGGCTTATTTTCAGTAAGCAAGCATTTATTTTGCTATTGTTTGTTTGCTAAGTTATGCACCTTGATAAGTTGTTTTTTCTTTCATTTTAATGTATATTGTTTATACAATATCGTATATCACAAGGGTCTTAAGCTATTTTACTTTATTTTTAAATTTTTATCTGGTCAGTCCATCCCAAACCAATTTATGTGGTTTCCATAAAAATTAGATTTATCTTCCGATCTAACATGCTAATCTAAAGATTAATCTATTGACATATATTATTGATCTATTATGAATTTAATACTATATTTACTTTCCTTTGTTTGAAAGAAATCAAATTGTTTGTTAGATCTAATATATTATTTGGTTCAATTCAATAATCATAAATAATTAACACAACAATAATGGATGACCCCAAAAAATTGGTTGATTTTGTGGATCCAATGAATGCGTTTACTTTATAATTTTGAAGAAGAGAATTAAAAATTCGTAAACTCGATCGTAACTAATCAATAAGTATAAGTATAAATAAATAAAAATATATAATAAAAGAGATACATTAAAATCCACGTGATAAAGTGTAAACCGTTAGATGAGTTTTAAAATGAAATCTAAATCTTAGATCGAAATGATGATGTATTCAATCTTTCAACATGGTATAATTATATTACATTCAATAAAGTTCTCTACGTATACGAAAGAAGAAGCTAAAACCACGTACGTACAATCGAAATAACATATATTTCGCATCACAACTCATTGTCTTTATACTTTTATTTTTTCCAATAAAGTTCTCCGCATATACGTGGAAAATAAACTAGTATACTATAGAAATACAATAGTACAATTGGATTGAAGGTAAACCAGTTATAACTTATAAGTGGTTCTTTCATTCTTAGGTGGTATTTGATTTGAACTTAATTGACTTAATATGAATATAACCTAATACGGTAAGTCATGAGGCCTTTTTTGTTTGTAACTTAATCTGGAAAGAACGACTTAACTGACAAAGTCATGGGGGTGGTGCTTTCTCTATTAAGTCATGATTTTTCATATGTTTTATAAATTTTATTTATTTATTATTATTTACTCTTTATTCAGCATACAAAACAAATATCATTACTGCTTATTTCACTCAGACATCAATTATTAAAACACACAATATTTCCATACGTGACTTAATGAATAAAATAAACAAACAAGTCGTTAGTTTAATTCATTCATAGTGCAACATATATATAACAAGATTAGAAGCCATAATACCTTTGATACCTGTAGAATTACATCATGATATCACTTTGGCCTTTGGGATAAATAGTATATGGAGGTGGAAGGAAAAATTATCTTTTTGTAACTTTTATATTGTGTACCATAAATAAGAGGGCTAAGCGCACGAGAATGGAATAATTTTTGATCGTTTTGTTATTGTGTATATCCAACTCCAAAAACTCTATTGTGTAGATTCAAGTTTTACACAAATGATGTAAGAACCTGGTTTTTTTGAGAAATTTAAACCGGTTATTTCAACAAAATCCGGTTCGTTACATCATTTGAGAAAGAAAAAATAAGAGTTGAATAAATACAATAAAAGTTTTGAAAGTTGAATGCACACAATAGCAAATCGGAAAACGTTTGTGACATTCTTATGCCCTTTTCCCTAAATAAGATTATAAATGGTAATAAATGAAAATAAAATACATAAAATTCATGAAATCAAATCCTTGGGTAAATAGTTAATCAACTGATATTGCAAACATTAGATACGTGGCCTAAACTCGATGCCTTCAATAATCATTCCATTAGAAATCCAATCTTCAGATACTTCGATACTTATATATAACAACTTGTGCTGTTGTAATTGGCGTAATGAGTTGCACAAGATGACCTCCATCCAACCATCCTTCCTTTGTGTGATTTTACCATTTATATCATGCTCGATGTGACGTTCTGTTATATTTGACGAGTCATTTGATCCATAATCATTCTTTGGTTTGATTATTGGTATATTCCACAGCTTCGAAGTGGGAATATTATCTAGCTCGCATTTTTTTACTTTAAAAAAATTATTGTAACTCGACGCAACATACTCGTGTTCAAATTTGAACAAAAGATAGCATGCATAGACATACTGAGGTGAAAACATGCGTGAGGTAAATAAAGATGAATCACAGAAACCAAGATCTCGCCATTTTAGCTTGGCCACCTTATCGAATCTGATGATGTATAAATTTTGATTAGTTTGAATAAAGATATATATATATATATATACTGTAAAACTATAACAATACATATTGCAAAGCAGGAAGATTGAGAACCTGGAACCTATTAAAGGTAGGGTAAGGCTTTCGTAAGCAAGTGCATAATCAGGTTCACCAGCTCTTAATATGGAACAAATTCCACGTATTGATTTGCATAGTGAAACCCACTGTTAACCATATAATAAATTCCAAATGTTAAATTATGTTTTAGCACAAGAACTGAAGAAGGCAGCATATGGAATTACCCATCGGCCATTTTTGCATAGGAAACCCTCACAAAAACGGAGGTACAACTCCTTTTTCGTTGTGTATTCCAAAGGCTTAACGGACATCTTAATGAGATCCCCATACCCATCTGGCAACTTTTTCTCCCAGTATTCATCTTCATTTATAGCCACTTCATCCGATATCGAGAGACTTTTGAATCCTTCAATATCTCTATGCTGCATGCGTCATTAAGTTAAAATCCGAGCAAATCACAATTGTAATTATGTTTCACAAAAATATATATCCATCTCTATTTTGGATTAGCAATTGTTAGGATTTCTCAAATACAATAAAGACTAATTAGTATTATGTTCAAGTGAGACAAACTTGCCATCTCAATGGGCTGAAATTCAATTCCTTGAAAAAAGACACCCCCCGTTGATGTACTCTCCTCTTCTATGCTATATGAAAGTCCCTTTATGTTAATGTCAAAATCAGTATTTGGCCCACGATTGATGAAATGCCACAATTTAATTGTAAACCAGTTGTTCGATGTAAGCTGAGGATATTGTGCAGAGCATACATTCAACCCATTCGTTCTCCATTTAATCTCAATGAACTTGTTAGTCCTCCGTGCAAAGGACATATCCAAAAATTTGAACATCAGGCTAGCTTCATACATGGTACCGAGTGATAACATGCTAGTTTTTATTTCAAATTTAACCCCTTCCAATGTAAAGCGAGAATACCCCACGACCAATGGGAACCTGCAATATTATGTATGTTAGAAGTACTAGTTATTATACTAGATTGATTCTAAATGTACAAACAAAATAATAAAGAAGTTACCTTGAATACATATCGGGCTTTAAAGAAAAAAAATCACTCCCCTCAGAATCTATACATATTTCTGAAGATATCGTCTCACATATCTTTCCATCATCGTTTATCCAAAAGAACTGCATGCCAGTAAAAGGTTATACTCGCATTGAAACAACTTTATATCAACGTACAAACGTTCATGAATAAAAATTGGCATATAATTAAAGACTTCTAAAAAACAGTTTAAGTATATATTATCCAAGATAATATAAAATTATAACACCACGAAATTGTTAATCTCGATTAGGTGATTAGTAATTTCAGTTACGTACCGAATTAAAGGATTGTAGAAGGGGTTGAATATTTAGAAATTTCTTAAAGTTAATTCATTATGTTGATTAATTCAACAAATTAACCTAAACAGCTGTTGACTAACAAATATATACTAACTCACAAACACTCAAACAATCTGAATACACAAATTGTTTCTCAGAAGAACATTATATTGTTCATGACTTCGGGCTGATCCTCATAAGTTCTACGATTCTTGGTTAAACCACGATGATTTTAAAACCGCACCCGTTACTCTCACTCATGGGGGAAAGTAAGTATCAAAATGTGGAGAGATTTGGGATGATGGTAAGGATGATAAAAATCTAAAAGCGTTAGACAAAAAAAAGCTATACATCATTGACTCAAAAGCCGAAGATGACGACCTAACAAAGGAAGATAACGGAGCTAGATCGAAATAGAATTTTATGACGTGGTGACTTCCGTAGGGATGCCATGACGTCATCTAAACAAGGCTACATTTAACATCAAAAACTTGCTAGAGTTTTACTTATAAATCGATGCAGCTAAAAAAAGACCCCAAAGACATCGATTGCTCACAAATAAGAAAAGTTGATCAAAAACTTAATGCAAGTATTTAGTGATTCTCACATAATTTGTATTTTTCCTTATATGTAATAGATCGTAATTGTGGATGAAATGTAAGATTAAAAATAATTTACCTTTCTGCCACCGTCATAAAAAATTCCTTTCTGAAAGAAAGATAATAGTTTCCTTTTTTTTAGCATAGATAGTGTAGGAATTTCCAACTTTTTGATTATTACTTCCCAGTCTCTCGGTAGCTTTGTTTCCCAATACTCGTCGGACTCAGATTCTTCTGATACCATGCTAAGCTTCAACTTATTTTGCTTATCAAATTCATATTGTTCCTATATAAAAAATACAACTTGTCACATAATTCATATACTTTTATAGGTTTCAAACGAATTGAAAAAATTGAAACAATCATCAACTTGAAGTTCATCGTTGATATATTTGATTGAAAGGTTTTTCTATAGGGTGATATGTGATGAGAATCTTCTTAACCAGAAGGCTTAAAAAATAGTGAAAATATGTTACCATTACGGATTAAAGTGTTTTTGGATGTTGCATGTGATTATAACGCTAGCGATAAGGTTATTAAATTGGCAGAATATATTCTAACTTTAATTTCACCTTCTTAAAAGCAAAAATATAGAAAAGATAAAACGTACTTGTAATTGCAAAGCAATTTCAAGTTCTTTCACTACTTCGGTCATCAATGGACGTTGTGTGTGATCTATCCGCAAACACTGATACGCAATTTTTGAGAACCTTTCTAAACACAGTAGAGATATTTGGCCTTTCAGGTTATCATGGATAATAGTATCTAGTTTCTTTTCTTCATAGCGCTTCCGGGCCAGTTCTGTCAAAAATGAAAGACCACTTTTGTATTTTTGTACACAGGGTCTTCCACAAATAACTTCAAACAAAACAGCACCAAAGGAATAAACGTCAGACTCTTTTGTTAAGTGGCCAGTCTGCATATATAACGGATCACAATACCCCATCGTGCCTACAGCGGTGGAATAAAGAAAAGTATGTTCTTGGTTAGCAGGGCCATATTTGGATAAACCAAAGTCGGCAATCTTTGCTTTCCAATTTTGGTCCAACAATATGTTCCCGCTTTTGATATCGCGATGGAGGACTCTTTGTTGACTCCCCTCAAAAGGCTCATGAAGATATTGTAGTCCATGCGCAGCCCCTAAACATATACGAAGGCGCTGATTCCAAGAAAGTGTGGTGCTGCTAAGATACAAGTCGAGACTTTTGTTAGGTAGATACTCATATACGAGGATCTTCTCACTACCCTCATCACAAAAGCCTAAAAGAGACACGAGATTTTCATGTTTGTATCTAGTAAGCAACATGATCTCTCTCCAAAACTCAGGGGCTCCTTGCCCAACTGAGCTATTTAACTTTTTTATTGCAACCATGGTAGTGAGCCCCGTGGCTAGGGGAAGTTCTCCTTTATAAACCTTCCCAAATCCACCTTCACCGATGCAATCCGGAAAGTCTTTGGTGGCAGATTTTATATCATCTAGTGAGATTTTGAGATATTGAAACTCTTTTACAAAAGACATTATTATTCTGATGACGAAAAAAAAAGCAAAAGAAATAAAAGAGCGATGAAAAAAGTTAGAAATGGAATAGCTTGAAATGAGTAGGAAATTAAAGAGTTTTTTAACTTATCAATGTAAGGATGTATTTAACATAAACAAGAACAACTTAGTCAACCCTCTCCACTCTGTATTCGTTACTATTTTTTTATTTTTTTATTTTTTTAATGTACAATCATTTATAATTTGTTTGGATTTGTTATACATACTCCCAAAAATGTTTATCAAAATTCTATTATTATTATTATTTTAAGTTCAGTATTAATAACTACACAACCGTGTAGGATACGGTTTAGAAGTTAAAACATAAATAGCCTTAGAAAGATCTAAAGTATTTTATTTTAACAAACATTTGTTAAAGTTTATGTTTTTAACATATGAAGGATAGCTCTTATTTTCTATTACCTTCTATTACCTAAGAAGATCAATTCAGACAGAAATGCATGAACCATTATGACGAATCAAACGTTGAAAATAACAAGTTGACAAGAGAATATTGATTAGTGCGAATTTTCCCCTGGAGACCCCCGTGGGGGGCTGGGTTTGCCCGCTTTATGGAGCTCGAACCTGGGGTGCTCGTTGGAATATTACGAGTAGGCTCCGATGTACAATCATTTGCCGTTTCCAAAAAAAAAGACAAGAGAATATTGATTAGTGTATACTATTAACGAGCATTAAGGGCGTTTATTATTAATCATGCGAAAGGAATCAACTTGTTTGTTAGATCTAACTACTAATTATCTTTTTCTAATTGGTGTTTTCATATTTATTGCCTAAAACCATTTTAGTATGACAACTTGCACATTAACGTACTCCTAAATTTTACAAATCCATTTGCCATGTATCATGTTATCATTCTTAGTTCTATATTAGTCGTATAATATTATTTAGACATGCCAATAATTTTTCTTTAAATATTCTAATAAAAGTTATAAAAAAAAAATTCAATTCTTCATGTGCTGTAGATTTAAAAAAGACTCATTCATGTGCGGTGTGTCACCATTAATGTAGGGGTCGATTAATTATAACACATATATGAGTTTTATTTTGTTTTTAAAAATCAAACGGTTATAGAAATATCATCGAATGATTATGTTATAAAAATATTGTGTTTTTAAATACATAAGACATTAAAAATATTGTCTTTTTATAATTAAACAGTTTCAATAGAAATATTGAGACGATAGGAGTTGTTCACTACGGTGATCAAATGATTTTTGATATATGAACGTAGAAATTTTAACTCTTATTACCACTTGTTCAGTATGGTGATCAAATGGTTTTCGTAATATTTTTTTTTATGCTGATTTATTGAGCCAATTCATAAACTTGATGTTCGGACCCAATTGCACCTTGACATATAACTTGGAAAATATGCAAGGTGGTTCACGATCCATTATTAAACATTTATGCATATATATGTCAAAGAGCTTGTATAATTAATCGTATTGTATTTAGATCTAAGATCATGATAAGTTTTCTTCTTTTAAACATATATATGAATGGATCTGAGTTAGTAAATGTTGCTCTTTGAAGATCACGTCATTCATAAACCGACGACCCAATCAGGGAACCTTTTTAAAGTGATTATTATTGAGTTTCTTTAACGCCAATTTTGAATATGGTTATTCACTTATTTGATGAGTATGAAAACCGAGAAAGAATATGTGATGCCTGTCGATTCAAACTAAAACTATTTAACTGCTTCTCTAAAATTTTCTCTAATTTTCGTCTTGCTTCATCTGTCTGTATGATACATGTTTCTTTAATTAATTGACCATGAACATTACAAAAACTTACATATGTGGATACTGGTTCTTAATGTATGATCGTATTAATACAAGGCATGCCTTTACATGTGTTCTTTGTTCTGCTGGCCGCTCATGAGTTAATGTGTTATACTCGAAGACAAGCAGTGATTTGCATGGGAGGATTACGACTAAGGGTATAAACGAGCCCGACCAAGCTTGAGCTCGGCTCGTTTAAGTTCTATCGAGGTCGAGGTCGAGCTCAGTTCGTTTTGAGCCTTATATGTAAAACTCGAACTCTGCTCGTAAGGAATAATCCATGCTCGAGTTTCAAGTTGAAGACTCGAAACACAAGAGATTCAAGATACATCGATTGCAGACTTGAAGAGTGTGAGAGATACTTCATTTGAAGTTAAAGACAACTCTCGATCTCACGACATCAGAATTTTCGTCGAAAGTACAAGCTAGGGGAGTTTGTTGGAGCATATTAGTCATTGTTTGTAGTTTGTACTTAGTTTAGAAATATGTCGTGAAGTATAGAATGTATATAGATCGAGTTGTAAAGTTTTACGAGCCAATTTATGGTTGTTACGCTCAGTGTTGCGCAGGCAACACTGATGTTGCGCAACACCACTGTTGCGTTGCACAACAGTGTGTTGCGCTGCGTAACACCACTTCTGGTGTTGCGGTTGCGTAACAAGGTAGGGTTTTATGATGTCTATAAATACCCCAACTACCAGTTATAAATGCATTCGTTCTAGAGAGAAAAAACTGATGTTACGCAACCCGAGAGAGTCACTTGCGTAACACCATCTCGAGCGGTCCAAAGTCTTTGTAATCCTTTGTATTTGATATTATTCGTATTGTAAACCTTTACGTAAGCTTAATAATATCAATCATTCGGTTATATGAGTGTTACACCAATATAAAGTCACTTTTAAAGTAATTTTGCGACTTTCTAGTGATTGGGTCCAAATTCGAGGTCCAACGAGGGTTATTTTGTTTTGATTGGGGGTGGAAGGTGGGGGGTGGGGGGGGGGGGGGGGGGGGGGGGGGGGGGGGGGGGGGTGGGGGTAGGTGGGAGGATAGTGGTGGTGAGGGAGGTGACAGTGGATTTGGATTGTTGGATTAGGGATTTTAGGGCTGAGAGAGTTGCGTGGAGGTCTGGTGGTCGACGGTGGTGGTGGGATTTGGCCGGAGATGAGGCAGTGGATTTGGATTGGTGGATTAGAGATTTTAGGTTTTGCTTCTTCTTTTTTTTTTTCTTGGGGAAGGATGATAATGGGAGGAAGAAGATGATGGTGTTTTTTAGCACGAAAATTATTAAGTTTAACAATCAAGGACGATTTATGTAATAAAATAAGACACACTAACGGAAACCTAACAGCCCATCCATATTAGGGATCATTCACGCAACAAAAGTCAAACCTTAGGGATTGTCGGTGTAATAAAAAAACTAATAGGGATGACTGGTGAAAATTCTGCAAACCATAGGGACTAGCCATGTAATTAACTCATTTTTTTTTATTAAATGCATGATTCTTCAATTTCATAAATAGTAAATAAGTAAACATGAAGAGAAATAGAAATATAATGTTGAAAATATGAGAAATGTCGAGACAGAGAGATGAAAAACAAAAACAAAAAGAATAAAGTTGTTTAATTTTGTTCAAAGTGGGTTAAATTGATTTTTTTTTTTAAATAAGGCGGTTAATATTAATTTGGAAATTATTATGTTATAAGATGAATTATTTAGTTAAATCGGTTAAAATAAAGGGTTAGTTAATTAAATTATTTAAAAATAAAAGATTAAATTTACTTTTTAAGAAAGTAATCATATTATTCAATAATTGTTTAAAAATATTTTGTTATATACTTTCAAAAAAGTAATCTTTTTTGTCAAGAATTTTAAAAAAATCTTTCCTTATATATATTAAGATTATGATTTTTATAAATATTTTAGTTATCTATATATATATATATATATATATATATATATATATATATATATATATATATATATATATATATATATATATATTCTTAGACCGTAAAATTTTCACCAAAAGTGTAGCTAATAATAATCAAAATTGATATCTTTCACAACTGATAGTTAAATAAATATCACCTTGATTATTATATTTTGATATAGGTGAGTCTTTTGATAGGTGATTAAGAAATGAACAATTGGGAAATGAGTTACTTATTTTATAAAACAAGTTATTGAATATTCGGCAAAAAACAATATAATCTCTAATTCGTAAGTCAACTTTCCAACTCGCAATTTAGTTCTAAGTTACATAAAAAATTTCTTTTTTATTAAAGTGGAGAACTTTGGCAACATATATATATAATTAGCATAAATTAAGGCGTTTACTTTCAAATTTTTAGTAAGTTAAAAAGAATTAAATAACATAGATATTTTTAAATTATTGTCACTTGATATTTATTTTAAAACTATTATACATCTGCAAGGTCTTGGTCAGTGGAAACTAACATACCATTACCATTGGCCACTAACATACCATTACCATACCATTATTTCATAAATATGATTTTTAAATTATTGTCACTTGATATTTTTTTTAAAAACAATTATACATCCGCAACCTCTTGGTCAGTGGCCACTAACATACCATTACCATTGGCCACTAACATACCATTACCATACCAGTATTTTAGAAATATCGTACAATATGATTTAAATGTAATAGGATTAATTTGTTTAACCAATGTAATCTTGATAAATATAGAACAAGTTCGGTAAAGTGTGGAGTGCACACTTGTTCAAAATTTTCTTGATTATTTAGGAGCGAAGCCCCTAAACGACGGGAGTTCGGGGACAGCGCCCCCGCTGGCGGGGTCCAAGGTTTTGACCCTAATTGTTTGATACGGTTTTGACCCTAATTAATTGTTGGATACGGTTTTAATAAAACTGCATATGCCAGTTTTATAAACCGTTTTTAACTCCTTTTTGTTGGTTAAAGATTACTCGTATGTGACAGTATTCAATTACAACAAAATCATCACTTTCATCTATTTATTTTCACTGAGTTTTATCCGATCATTAATTTCAAGGATACCACAGAAATATTTTGATCTAAAAGTGTTCACACGACTATCAGTATCATCCAATTCGAAACCCTAAATTACAAAATTTGTTATATACTTTTTAAAAAGGTAATCCTTTTTGTCTATATATTTTTAGAAATGTCTTTCTATATATGTATTAAGATTAAAATTTTATGATTATTTTACTTATATATATATATATATATATATATATATATATATATATATATATATATATATATATATATATATATATATATATATATATATATATATATATATATATAATTATATTTTACAAATCCATTTGCCATGTATCATGTTATCATTTATTAGTTCTATATTAGTCGTATTATATTATTTAGACATGTCAATCATTTTTTTTTAAATATTCTAATAAAAGTTATAAAAAAATAAATTCAATTCTTCATGTGTTGTAGATTTAAAAAAGACCCATTCATGTGCGGTGTGACACCATTAATGTAGGGGTTGATTAATTATAATACATATATGAGTTTTTTTTTTTTTTTTTTATAATCAAACGGTTATAGAAATGTCATCGAATGATTATGTTATAAAAATATTGTATTTCTAAATACATAAGACATTAAAAATATATGTTTTTATAATTAAACAATTTCAATAGAAATATTAAGACGATAGGATTTGTTCACTATGGTGATCAAATGATTCTTGATATATGAACGTAGACATTTTAACTCTTATTACCACTTGTTCAGTACGCTGATCAAATGGTTTTCGTAATATATTTTTTTTTATGCTCATAAACTTGATGTTCGGACCCAATTGCACCTTGACATATAACATGGAAAATATGCAAGTTGGTTCACGATCCATTATTAAACATTTATGCGGGTACATTCAAAGTTGTCAATGAGCTTGTATAATTAATCGTATTGTATTTAGATCTATGTCACACCCTGTTAATGCGGAAACACGATGTGCGAAGAGCAAAAGTATCATTTCACAAGCCATAACAAAATACAATGGTTTCAAGTCGTTAAATATTTAGATTAAAAAGTTCACACGTTCAAAAGATACATAACCAAAAGTATTTAAGTTCACAATGACAAATACATAATCAAATTGTTTCATAAAAATTCACAACAAAATAAGGACAAGTCTTCTCCCGATTCATAACCCACGTAACCTGCCTGACCCGTCCAAGCTATGCACTTCATGACTTACACTTGATTTCCTGAAACATGAGATAAAGTGTCAAACTACATAAGGTAGTGAGTGAGTTACAATTTTAGTTCTCGACAAAAGGTTCCGACAAGTATATATAATAAAAAGTTTCTTAAAAGAAAAGAAGCGGAACGGCGCTTAGACATATATATATACTTTAAAAGTGAAAATAGTCAAGTAGATCAGTACTTAGAAAAGACTAGTTGCGGATCAAGCGCAAAAGAAGTATATGCGTAAATATAAGTAACTAATGATTGAAACATTGTATCAACCACTTGGTATAATATAACTGTAAGTATTCACACTAAACCGATTAATCTGATCGTGAACAGCCCCTACCACGCACTATCCACAAGGTACGTCTGAACTCAGTAATATGTACTTAGATTTCCATCTAAAGTAAGGAGCCATCCTCTCCTAAGTATCGATACCCATAATTACTATACGGCTAAGTAAGCTAATAGTGTGTAATCGTCTAAAACGGGGCATTTTGATTTAAGTAAAACTGATAGTAGGCACTTACAAGCATGTTATATTTTCATCAAGGGTTAAAGGAGGTGCCTAGTCAGTGGCGATTTCGTATAATACAATCAATCATAGTTTTTGAACAAATGCCGATCGGGGGCAAGTAAAATAGTTTTACGCATATAAGTTCATAAAATGTCCAATAGTTCATAAAAATATTCATAGTTCATAAAGCATTTAGATCTCATGTTTCCCCCAAAAGAGTACTTAAAAGACAAAGATAAGGGGGTGTAACTCACGATTTGCGAAGATCAGTTCTCGTGCGAAAAGAAAGTCGGGACACGTCGGAATCAAGGAGAACCTAAAACAACCAAGTCTCATATAAGTACTATGATGTAGGTTATGTTAAAGTTCCATTTTAACATTTTAAGGGTCAAACCTTTATACTTAAATTCTGTCCAAAAAGGTTTAATATCAAAACTTATGTGTCACGACATTGTCATATTACGTCTACCTTCCGTTTAGTCCAAATATGTCAAAAATGTCCGATGTTCAAAGTCAACAAGGTTTTAGATACGTTATATGTTTGTTACTGAAATTCAATTATATGATCCGATAAAATTTGGGCAGCGCTTCAACGCTATAAAAGTTTATTCCATTTTAAAATCCACTTTCCCGCTTAACAAACATATTCAACGACAATATACAAACAATGTAATAGTTTTAGTTATAAAAACTTAACCAAACATTTTACTTTTTCAAAACATATAACCTGTTATTATGTATTATAATCTGTGAAAATATATTGAGTTCTCGGATCTTATCGTTTAAATCGTAAAAACAAGATTTTGTGGACAGCGAGATCCAGAGAACGACTGCCGCCGGCTGGACCTCAGCCGCCGGCTGAATAACTTCAGCTGCCGGCTGAAGACCTTTGGCCAGTTTGGTCATTTAGCTATTTTCACGATTTTAAGCGTTTTTGTGATGGATTTCGACATGCAACAGTTTATTAGTGTAGAATATCCATTTTAGTGACTAAATCTCAGTTTCTTTTTAGATCTTTAACAAAAATGTGTAGATTTACTCCAAAAATCCGTTTTTGTAAGAAAATCGTTATAAAACTTCTTAAAAATGAGTTTTTATGCAATGGATCGTCCATGCAAGTCGTCTTATTAAATAAAAACAGTAAAGAGAAGAAATCTACCGGATGAAAAGCTTTGATGATGTTTGGAGAAGATTAATGCCTCAAAAGTGGTAGAAAACTCCTTTTAAAACCCGATTTAATTTTACCCTTTTGCTATATGGACGATTTTGAGGTGACTTAGGAGTTTTTCTTGCTGTTTTGATGGTGTTTTAGTGGTGAAACTTCCTGGTTTTGGGTAGGTGTTCTTGGGAGAATTTTAGAGAGAGAATAGAGAGTGTTTGAATTGTGTGTGTGTGTGTTTTGAAATGAAAAAGTGAAGGGATGAAATGACTGGCCCAGGGAAGCCAAGTTACTGCATTTCTTGGTCCAATCCCGTGTTTAATGTTTGGCCCAATCGAGTTACATGCAATTATGAGTCATCAAAAAGCTGGCCAGCAATATTTGACGGTTGTCACAATCTAAGATCATGATAAGTTTGTTTTCTTTTAAACATATATATGAATGGGATCCGAGTTAGTGAATGTTTCTCTTTGAAGATCACGTCATTCATAAACCGACGGGAGAGTGTTTGAATTGTGTGTGTGTATTGAAATGAAAAAGTGAAGGGATGAAATGACTGGCCTAGGGAAGCCAAGTTACTGCATTTCTTGGTCCAATCCAGTGTTTAATATTTGGCCCAATCGAGTTACATGCAATTATGAGTCATCAAAAAGCTGGCCAGCAAAATTTTACGGTTGTCACAATCTAAGATCATGATAAGTTTTTTTTCTTTTAAACATATATATGAATGGGATCTGAGTTAGTGAATGTTTCTCTTTGAAGATCACGTCATTCATAAACCGACAACAGGTGATTATTATTGAGTTTCTTTAACGCCAATTTTGAATATGGTTATTCACTTATTTGATGAGTATGAAAACCGAGAAAGAATATATGATGCCTTTCGATTCAAACTAAACTATTTAAGTGCTTCTCTAAAATTTTCTCTGATTTTCGTCTTGCTTCATCTGTCATTTATTTTCTTAATTGACCATGAACATTACAAAAACTTACATATGTGGATACTGGTTATTAATGTATGATCGTATTAATACAAGGCATGCCTTTACATGTGTTCTTTGTTGTACTGGCCGGTCATGAGTTAATGTGTTATACTCGAAGACAAACAGTGATTTGCATTGGAGGATTACGACTAGGGGTATAAACGAGCTCGACCAAGCTTGAGCTCGGCTCGTTTAAGTTCTATCGAGGTCGAGTTCGAGCTCAGTTCGTTTTGAGCCTTATATGTAAATCTCGAACTCTGCTCGTAAGGAACAATCTAGGCTCGAGTTTCAAGTTGAAGACTCGAAGCACAAGAGATTCAAGATACATCGATTGTAGACTTGATGAGTGTGGGCGATACTTCATTTGAAGTTAAAGACAACTCTCGATCTCACGACATCAGAATTTTCGTCGAAAGTACAAGCTACATCCAAGGGGGAGTTTGTTGGAGCATATTCGTCATTGTTTGTAGTTTGTACTTAGTTTAGAAATATGTCGTGAAGTATAGAATGTATATAGATCGAGTTGTAAAGTTTTACGAGTCAATTTATGGTTGTTACGCTCAGTGTTGTGCAGGCCACACTAATGATGCGCAACACCACTGTCACACCCCGCTAAAGCGGAAACACGGGATATGAAGAGCGAGAGTATTCGATACACAAGTTTATAGGTAGCACCAAGTTATATTACATAAAACATAACTTCAAAGTTTACAAAGTGGTTAAAATTATTGTTTACATATCCGATTACGAAAGAAAGTGTTCATAATACAAATTGCCCAAACCAAATTCCCTTCTTGAAGTCATCGACCAAAGCATACAAGCATCATCTCAAAGCTTACTCGTTTCCTGAAAATACGAGTCAAGTGTTAACTACGGGAGACGTAGTTAGTGAGATACAAAGTTTGTGTATTCAAAGGGTTGACGCATATCAATGCGTAATGTATAAGTAATCACAGAGTTGACGCATAACAATACGTAAAGTATAAGCATTCAAGTGTTGACGCATAGCAATGCGTAAAGTATAAGTAATCAAGTTTTGACGCATCAAACACAAGTATAAGATATGAATAAGTTTTGTATATGTAGGTATCGATCACATAGTGTACGGCTATGTGATGATCCTAGTATTGCCCAGTGATAAATGTGTTACGTTGCTAAGCCTGTAGCCTACCCGGTTAATAATTATACACCATCGTTATTTGACGTTGTGGTGAAGGTCTCACTCCCCTAATAGCGCTATCCATAAATTACTAACGGTCATTTCCAAATGGATTAATAGCAACCAATTGTGGTGCCGGGCATTGATATCGCTCAATTATATGCATATTCTTTCGCGATATTTGTTATGTTTTTGTGTCAAAACGTAATGGATAGACCCGTATTACTTATTTTTGTGTAAAGTGTATGTTTTAGGTGTTTTAACATATTTGGAGTGAAAAGAAGTTGTTTCGGGACTAAAAGATGCAAAGAAAAACAAATTGGGAAGCCGCAAAACGCACTGAGGCGCACCTATAAGCACTGAGACGCGCATCTAGGGTCTTATGCGGCGCACCTAGAGCAAAATTCATCCTCGAGCTCTCTGCTCACCAGCTGCGGCGCAATGCTCACAAGTTGTGGCGCATCTGGCCTCCTGGCAGCTACAAATGTCGTTTTTAATAGCTATTCAAGTGGGGAAGTGAAGGGTTTAGTTGCTGCTTCTTAAGGAACGTTTTTGGGGACATTTTTAACTATCTTACACCATCTTGGGGCATTACAATCAGTCTCAAATCATCAAATAATCATCACATAATCATTGGAGATCATCAATCGTAGTAATTTTCGGTTAATTTTAGAAGTAATCTTTTGAACACTTTCAGTTTTTCTCATCATCTTGATACTTTGGATACTCATTGGAATTGTTGTTTTCATTTGGTATTGAACTATTTACTCTTTTAATTTCAATTTAATCATGTCTTATTATTAATATTCGTGTTTGATAAACATTTTTGCGTAGCTAATTTCGTTATACGTTTGCTTGGATATGTGATCGTTTGTATGATTACTCTTAAGTATGAAATTGTATGATTTTGATGTGTAGAGGTTAATTGGGGATCCTTTTGGGTTAAAACTTTAGTTATCTTGTTAAAATTGTTTATACTTTTATTTGGTAATCTAAAAACGGGTATTCGAAAGGAATCCGTAAATTTTTACTAAAATAGAAACGAAATAATCAACCTGTCTATAGTTGATTTAGAGTTTGCGGTATTCGAAAGGAATCGCTAACAACAATTAGAACAAGTAAGTGATAACACATACGCTAGTTAATAAATTAAGAGAAATCGGTTTATTGATTAGTAAGCTATTCGAAAGGAAGCTTATAGGTTAATTCTCACACATCGACTTGAAACTTTATGCACGGTTATTTTAGGTGTTAACTATATTCGAAAGGAATAGTTACATGGATAAATAATTGGGGAAATCCGGTATTCGAAAGGAACTTAGGATTTTATATTATAAGTTTATCATCAATTCATACTTAGGAAAGATTATATATTCGTGAACGGTCCAAGCAAGCGCACTTTATCACTATTTGAACTACAAATCACTTTTACGTGTTATTTGTTTCTTTTTATACTATTATCTCAATTATAAATAGTCCGCGTGTTCGAACCCGGAATTTTCCCATACTTTAGTACGATTGATACAGGTACACTGCCCGGTGTTGTATCTAGTAAAAAACATTAGTGTCGGAAAACTAGATTTCGCACATCAAGTTTTTGGCGCCGCTGCCGGGAACTTGAGTTAATTGAGATTTTAGTTTTTTTTTTTTGTATTGAATAGAGTTCACGGTATTTTGTTTGTTAGTTTTGTGATTTTCAGGTTATTATTTATGGATGTTCACGAGGTCCCAAGGGAAGCAAGTAAACAGCCCACTTTCTGACCCGGAAAGGATTTTAAGAAAACAAGGATTTAGAGGAGCGTTATTTAGTGATAAAGAATCTTCCGAAGAAGAAGAGGAATTGGTTTTTGAAGAGGGAATGGCGGAAAATGGAGATGGTAATGCCGTTATTAACCCACCCAACCCATTTGATGAACCTATGATTAACCGAAACCGACCCGTGCCAATCACCTGTGGATCACCAATTATTCCACCAAACGTGGGGAATAATTTTTCCGTCAAGGGACACCATCATAAAATGATTCAAGAAAACTCCTTTCACATAAATTTCAAAGCTGACCCGCATAAACATATTGCCACCTTTGCCGAAATTTGCAAGATGGTTAGGTATGGAGAAGGTTTGGAGGAAGGAGTTATGTTGAGTTTGTTTCCATCGTCTTTACGGGGAGAGGCTAGGACATGGTTTTACGAGCTGGAGCCGAAGTCAATAGAAACATGGGAGGAAATGAGAGAATTATTTGTGACCCGTTTCTTTCCGCCCATCTTGGGTAGGAAATTGTTGAATCAGATTCGAAGCTTCTACCAGTATGATAATGAGACAACAACCGAGGCTTGGATTAGACTTAAGGATCTCTTAAGGAATTGTCATGGGCATGGTCTTGATAAGGAGCAAATAGTTGACATCTTTTACCATGGATTGGATAACCGCTCTCAACATGACTTGGACTTAGCGGGTGGTGGAAATGTTTTGTACAAATCACCGAATGACGCACATAGGCTGATGGAAGATCAAGTTCAAGCCGACTTTGCTAGGGATCGAGTAAAAAAAATAGGAAAGTTAGAGGGTCGGTGAATCAAGTTGAAGGGAGTAGTGGCGGAAATAATGAGATCGTGAACGAGATCAAGTCACTAGCGGATGAAATGAAGAATAGATTGGGTCGATTGGAAAAGGATGGTCATTTAGTTAGGAAAGGTTGTAGGAAATGTGGAGGACCGCACTACACGGAGGAGTGTGAGCCAAAAGTTGAAGACGTGAACTATGCTAATTACGGTTATCAAAACCGTAATGATTATCAGAATCGTCAACGAGAAGGAGGAGGAAATTTCGGGTATGGTGATCGAAACCGGGATAACATAAATGAGGGACAAAATTAGTCTAGAAAGAACGAGGATGAAGATTTGAGTTTCCAAGAAATGATGAAAGATTTCATGTACATGCAAAATGAACAAACGGATTTAATAGCAAACCAAATGAAAGGATTCCAAGAGAAGCTTGACCAAGTTCAAAGAAATACTCAAGCGAGCGTTCAGGATTTCGAGAGGAAGTTTGAAAGAATGAACGATCGGTTATCAAATCGACCAACGGGTCAAATGCCAAGTTCTACCCAACCCAACCCGAGGTCAAACAATTCAAACAATCAAGGAGGTCAATCGAGCCAAGGTCCTAAGTACCAAATACCAAAAAATCGGGTGGAGAATGTGAACGCAATTTCTACACGATCGGGTTTTAAGTACGGGGGCGAGGAAGGAAGTGAGTTGAACGGGAACAAAACGGATGAAACTGAACCGTTGCGCATTAGTGAGCCCGTAGACAGCGATTCAGATAAGGAAGATGGAGATCGAAATGGAGAAACGACCCGGGAAAGAACCGATGGTTCCAAGTGAAGAGAAAGGGGCAAAAAAGGAAGTCAAAGGAGCTTACAAGCCAAACATCCCTTATCCTCGAAGTTTGAAAAAGGAAAAGATTAAAGAACAGTATGGTAAATTTTTGGATTTAATTAATTATTTTCATGTTAACGTTCCTTTGGTCGATTTGATTGTAGGTATGCCGAATTACAAGAAGTTCATCAAGGATCTCGTGAAGGAGAAGGCGATGGAGGATCAAGCGGCTTATTTAAACGTGGAATGCTCGTTGATTGTAAAAAACGACAAGCTTCCACCTAAGCTAAACGATCCAGGGAGTTTCTTAATCACTTGTACTTTTGGTAAAACTTTTCATTGCAATGCCTTAGATGACTTAGGGGCTAGTATAAATTTAATGTCAAACTCTTTATATAAAAAATTGGCTTTGGGGGTTTTAAAGCCAACAAAAATGAGCATTAAACTAGCCGACCAAACTTTCAAATACCCGCTAGGCATTGTAGAGAACGTTTTAGTACAAGTAGGTAGATTCTCATTTCCCGTTGATTTTGTTGTGTTGGAAATGGAGGAGGATAACAAAGTGCCTTTAATCTTGGGTAGACCATTCTTGAACACCGCGGATGCTATCATCCGTGTGAAAAGTAGAGAAATTTCTTTGGGTGTGAATGATGATAGGGAAACCTTTACTTACGAAAAATCTAAAAAACATTCATACTCGACCAATGAAACATGTTTTAGGATAGATGTTATTAATAATGACATGTTTAACCCAGAATTGCAGGAATTTCTTGAAGAAGAGTTGGATGATGAATTTCATGAGGAAAAGAGTTTAAATGTGGAGTTAGAGGAACTTTGTGGAAAGGATTTGATGGTTGGAGATAGTGTTATAAATGGAGACATAACGTTAGAGGAGTTTGAGAGAATGTTCGACATTAGCAAGGACCCGATTGACACCAAGAAAGAGACCGAGGAAGAGCAAAACGGAAGAAAAACCAAAAATCTGGGAAATCTGAGCCAGGTGCGCCGCACCTGGAGGTCAGATTTCCCAGAAATGTTTTCCACTTTGCTAGATGCGCCGCAATCAATTCCAGTGCGGGGCATTAAGATCCCAGACCCCGAAAATGACCGAAAAGATGACTTAGAGGTAGAGAATCAAGTGGGGGATGAACCAATGGTCAAAAATGAATACGGGACACCAAAACCGGACACGAATACACCAATGGAAGAGGAAAGTTTGAAACGGGAATTGGCGGAGCTTATTGGGTCGGAAATGGTGGCGGTTGACAACCCGATTAGTGTAGACATAACTTTGGAAGATTTTGAGAGGTTTTTTGATTTGAGTACGGAACCGATTGTCACCAAAGTTGAGAAGAAGGTTGAAGTCAAGGAGGAGTTGATGCCCGACAAAGAAATCGTTACAACAAGTGAGTTGTGCATTAAGCTGAAAATTGATACGGAGCCGAAATTGAAAGTTAACAATAACGAGGAGTATGTGAAATTGGATGACTTAATGGATGGAGAACCAATTGTATATGGTACGGAAGAAGATAAGTATGGGGGAGCTTTAGACTTTAGAGAGCGAAAAGATTGTTTGGTCATGCGGGAAACCAAGGAGTGGCACAACGAATGGGTGAAAACCCGTAACGAGCATGATGTTTCTAACGCTAATATTTTGTTTGATGTTTTTGCTTGTAGGTATATTGGAAAAAGTAATGTGTTGAGAAGTTGGTGTTGGAAGGAAATTTGGGGAAACTTCGATTTCTAAGTTAGTCGGTTTGTGTGAACGGAGGAACGAGTCGAGCTAAGACTCACGACAAAAACAAAGCGCTTTACGGGAGGCAGCCCGAGTTTTTCTTATCTTTTCTTTTCCTTTATTTTTGTTTCGTTTGAGGTTTTTTTTTTTTTTTTTTTTTTAGTTTTTAGTTTTTAGTTTGGAAACGCATTCGAGACAATGCGTTAAATAAGTATGGGGGGAACGTCGGGATATTTACTAGATTAATATTCCCTCTCGTATCCATTATGTTTTATTTTGTCTCATTTGAGTCTTATTATAAAAAAAAAATAAAAAAAAATAAACGCTTAAACGTAGTTAGGAAAATGATAGGGGCTTGTATATTTAACTTTATTCTGGTAATCTAACGTGGAATTGTTTAGGAACATCTCTAGTTAATAAAATATTTGTAAGTAAGAATTTAGGTTTCTTAGTTTTAGTTCCTTAAGTGTCCCCGAAAAATCTAAAATTCGGATAACCGCTAGATATCCTTAGTACCGAGCCCTTGTAGTCTCTTGCACTCTTTCGGGGGTACTTGGGGAATCCTAGTATCACTTAATCCCAAATGAGAGTTAGAGGAGAAGAAAAAGGCCATAGGTCTTTCCCGTCAACAAAATTGAACTCATTCTCACTATAACGAAGACTCAAATCCCGTTTTCACTTCAAAGAAAATGAAAAATTGTGGTTTTTATTTGCTTAAGTAATTTAGTAGCTTTTGATGTTCGTAGTCGGTTTTACGATCTAATAATTTCACGCATATCTTTATTTTGAACACCGGAATGTAGTTAAATGTTAAAGCCCGTGATTCCTTAATTTTTCTTAAGCTGTATATTTTGTAAAATGAAGTTAGAGTCTAAGTCGGATTTGCTTGGGGACAAGCAAATGCTTAAGTATGGGGGGTTTGATATCGCTGAATTATATGCATATTCTTTCACGATATTTGTTATGTTTTTGTGTCAAAACGTAATGGATAGACCCGTATTACTTATTTTTGTGTAAAGTGTATGTTTTAGGTGTGTTAACATATTTGGAGTAAAAAGAAGTTGTTTCGGGACTAAAAGATGCAAAGAAAAACAAGTTGGAAGCCGCAAAACGCACTGAGGCGCACCTATAAGCACTGAGACGCACTGAGCTGAACCACAAACTCCCTGAACCCACTGACCCCTAGATGCGGCACATCTAGGGTGTTATGCGGCGCACCTAGAGCATAATTCATCCTCGAGCTCGCTGCTCACCAGCTGCGGCGCATCTGGCCTCCTCGCAGTTACAAATGTCGTTTTTAATAGCTATTCAAGTGGGGAAGTGAAGGGTTTAGTTGCTGCTTCTTAAGGAACGTTTTTGGGGACATTTTTAACTATCTTACACCATCTTGGGGCATTACAATCAGTCTCAAATCATCAAATAATCATCACATAATCATTGGAGATCATCAATCGTAGTAATTTTCGGTTAATTTTAGAAGTAATCTTTTGAACACTTTCAGTTTTTCTCATCATCTTGATACTTTGGATACTCATTGGAATTGTTGTTTTCATTTGGTATTGAACTATTTACTCTTTTAATTTCAATTTAATCATATCTTATTATTATTATTCGTGTTTGATAAACATTATGCGTAGCTAATTTCGTTATACGTTTGCTTGGATATGTGATCGTTTGTATGATTAATCTTAAGTATGAAATTGTATGATTATGATGTGTAGAGGTTAATTGGGGATCCGTTTGGGTTAAAACTTTAGTTATCTTGTTAAAATTGTTTATACTTTTATTTGGTAATCTAAAAACGGGTATTCGAAAGGAATCCGTAAATTTTTACTAAAATAGAAACGAAATAATCAACCGGTCTATAGTTGATTTAGAGTTTGCGGTATTCGAAAGGAATCGCTAACAACAATTAGAAAAAGTAAGTGATAACACATACACTAGTTAATAAATTAAGAGAAATCGTTTTATTGATTAGTAAGCTATTCGAAAGGAAGCTTATAGGTTAATTCTCACACATCGACTTGAAACTTTATGCACGGTTATTTTAGGTGTTAACTATATTCGAAAGGGATAGTTACATGGATAAGTAATTGGAGAAATTCGGTATTCGAAAGGAACTTAAGACGTTTACTTTCAAATTTCTTTTTCATTAAAGTGGAGAGATTTGTCGACTTATAAATATAATTAGCATTAATTAAGACGTTTACTTTCAAATTTCCGATAGGTTAACAAGAATTAAATAACATAGATATTTTTAAATTATTATCACTTGATATTTTTTTTAAAACAATTATACATCCGTCACCTCTTGGTCAATGGCCACTAACATACCATTAACATACCATTATTCCAGAAATATCGAACAATATAATTTAAGTGTAATGGGATTAATTTGTTTAACAAATGTTATCTTGATAAATATCGAACAAGTTCCGAAAAGTGTGGAGTGCACACTTGTTCGAACTTATCTTGATTGTGTAGGGGGGAAACCCCTAAACGACGGGGTTTCGGGGGCAGCGCCCCCAATAGCGGGGTCCAAGGGGTGGCAAGCCCTGGCGGGGTCCAAGGTTTTGAACTTAATTGTTGGATACGGTTTTGAACTTAATTGTTGGATACGGTTTGACCCGTTTTAATTGTTGGATACGATTTTAATAATACTGTATATGGTAGTTTTATAAACCGTTTTTAACTCTTTTTTGTTGATTAAAGATTACCGGTATGTGACAGAATTCAATTACAACAAAACCATCACTTTCATTTGTTTATTTTTCATTGAGTTTTATCTGATCATTAATTTGAAAGATATCACTGAAATATTTTGATCTGAAAGTGTTAACACGACTCTACGTATCCTTCAATTCGAAACCCTAAATTACAACAATTTGTTATATGCTTTTTAAAAAGTAATCATTTTTGTCAATAATTTTTAAGAAATCTTTATATATATATATATATATATATATATATATATATATATATATATATATATATATATATATATATATATATATATATATATATATATATATATATATATATATAAATATATATATATATATATATATATATATTAAGATTTTATAATTATTTTAGGTATATATATATATATAGAGAGAGATTTTCTTAGACGTTAAAATTTTCAAAAAAAATATAGCTGATAATAATCGAAATTGATATTTTTATGATTGATAGTTAAATATCACCTAGATTAGTTATATTTTAGTATAGGTGAGCCTTTTGATAGGTGATTAAGAAATAAACAATTGGGAAATGATTTACTTATTTTATAAACCTAAGTTATTGAATATTCGGCAAAAAACAATATTATCTCTAATTCGGAAGTCAACTTTCCGATTGGCAATTTAGTTGTAAGTTACATCAAAAATTTTCCATTTTATTAAAGTGGAAAGATTTGGTGACATAAATTATTGATGTTATAATTAGCGTTAATTAAGGCGTTTACCTTTAAACCTTCAATAGGTTAAAAGGAATTAAATAGCTAATGTGGGTTTGTCCCATTGGTAGGATGTTGTCTTTTCCTATGAAGGTTTTCGGTTCGAGTCTCCCTTTGGGTTTCCTCCTTAAGTGAATATTAGTTAGATAACTAACATAGATATTTTTAAATTATTGTCACTTGATATTTTTTTTTTCAAAACAATTAAACATCCGCAACCTCTTGGTCAGTGGCCACTAACATACCATTATATTAGAAATCTTTTGATAGTTTTACCAAGTCATCTAATAAATGATTTATGTTTCTTCATCTGAATTTGAATCGAAATAGACTTCATAAATCAAGTCGGTTACCTGCAATTTAGATTATGAGTAACCGTATTATAAGGTGCATTAGAGCATAAAAAGCCGAATTGAAATATGGCAATTTCGGTACATGATACTCCATCATTTAAGTTGACATTTATCTTGTAAACGAAATAGGTAACTGGAGAGCCCAATGCACAGGACCAAATCTAGTAACATGTTAGGTAAGTCCATTCAGGCCCAATAAGACTTCTGGAGCCCATGAAGGTCATGTATGGACTGGGCCTGACTGCTCTGTGCCTTATGTTGATGATGATCAAAAAATGGAGTAACATGTATTTTTTATTAAATGTGGAGTTGCAAGAAAGGCTTTGGAAGACAATTGCAACATGGTGGAAAATTAGATGACCGTAAACATAAACGTTTATAAACATAATGTTTATAAACGTAAAATGACACGTGAACCATTTCAAACGAACTTGTGGATCTTACGGTGATATAGGAATGAGACTACTAGGTATATGACGATTTTTTGGGTTTTCGGATTTTTAATTTCCCATATTTTTCTTCTTTTACGACCTGTATCTTCTAGCTACAAACCCTCGTACCAATCAAGACATTGTATTCATGCTTTTCTTCTCGTTAATAACTCATTTTATGGCCTACAAGTAAGATGTTACGAATAAAATCAGAACCGAACATTAAACCTTAGACCCTTATCTTGTTAGTGTCATTGTAGTTTATGGTCGTTTGGTGTCACACCTCGCTCAAGCGGAAGCACGAGGTGTACAATTTAATGGCATTAGGAGTCAAGGTTACAACAAACAACCATTACAAAATACAACGAAATAAATAACTCATGCCAAACGTTTACAATACATAGCAACGTTTCAAATACATAATAAATCTCAAAAAATACACAGATCATAAAGGAACTACATCAAATCAAATAAGTTCCAAATAACAAAATAAACGATCCGCATAACAAGCATGACACGATCACATAGGCAAATCCTCAAACTCCTGAAAAAGCGTTAAAAAGACATCAACAACATGTTGGTGAATTATACGTATTTAAGTTTGAAATTGACCCATTTTAAATATAAAGATTAGTGATAAATTTCCAAACAAATCTTGTTTAACACCCATAGTCGACGTATATTTCCTATATAACATATACCTGATCCTAACCACCAAAATAACCCCATATAACGTGTATTGCAAAACAAAGACTCCCAAAGAACTATGGGAGTCATTGGATCGCAAATACAAAACTGAAGATGCTGGTACAAAGAAATTTGTTGTGGCTAGTTTCTTGGACTATAAAATGGTTGATATGAAAACCGTGCTTACTCAAGTACAAGATTTTCAAGTTAACTTGCACGACATCCACTCCGAAGGAATGACACTTAGTGTGACATTCCAAGTTGCGACAATCATTGAAAAGTTACCTCCAAGTTGGGTGGATTTCAAAAACTAACTCAAGCATAAGCGAAAGGAGATGACCATTGAGGAACTTGTAGTTCGTCTTTGTATCGAAGAGGACAACAGGAAAGCTCTTAAGGGAAGCTACTTGCCAACTTCGGAAAAAGATAATGTTGTGGAATATGGTCAATCCTCAAAGGGTAACAAAAGCAAGGATGGTGGAAAGGGCAAAACTAAGGTCGGGAATCTCCGACCTTAAGCTGGGAATATGAAGAAAAAGTTCCAAAAGCCCCAAAAGCCCAACAAGTTTGATGGTGTGTGCTATAATTGTGATCAGTCGGGTCATAGAGCTGCTAGTTGCAAGATGCCAAAACGGGAGAATCCCCGTCAAGCTAATATGGTGAATGATTACATGGATCTTGCTGCCATGGTGACTGATGTCACTAATATGATCTCCGAAGTTAACTTGGTGGGATCAAACTCAAAGGAATTGTGGATTGATACGGGTGCTACCACCTTCAAGGATGTTGAGACTGGTGAGAAGTTGTTCATGGGAAATTCGGCTACGACGGATATCAAAGGGGAAGGTTCCGTGATACTCAAGATGACCTCGGAGAAGGAGCTCACTTTGAACAATGTGCTCTATGTTTCGGAGATTCGTAAGAATCTTGTGTCGGGTTGGCTTCTCAACAAGTTTGGTTTTCGTTTGGTTTTTGAATAAGATAAGGTCATGTTGACCAAAAGTGGTGTGTATGTTGGTAGGGGATATGCCCTTAATGGCATGTTAAAATTGAATGTAATGGTTATTAAGCGTGATATTAATAAAATTGGTACTAATTCCGCTTACTTGCTTGAGTCTTCTAATGTTTGGCATGCACGTCTTGGTCATGTTAATTTTAATTCCATTCGTCGGTTAATGAAATTTAAATGCATACCATCTTTCCATATCGATTCAAACTATAAATGTCAAACATGTGTTGAGGCCAAACAAAGAAGATCATCGTTTATATCGGTTGAAAGAATAACCGAACCCCTTGATATGATCCACACCGATGTATGTGACTTAAAATCGGTTCCCACAAGAGGTGGAAACAAATACTTCATCACCTTTATCGATGATAGCACGAAATATTGCTATGTATACATACTTAAAAGTAAGGATGAAGGCATCGGTAAGTTCATTCTTTACAAGAATGAAGTTGAGAATCAACTTAATAAGAAAATCAAGGTTGTTAGAAGTGATAGAGGAGGTGAATATATGACACCATTTGCTAACTTTTGTGAGCAACATGGTATTAGACATGAACTCACCGCCCCCTATTCACCTCAACAAAACGGTATCGCCGAAAGAAAGAACTGTACCTTGAAAGAAATGGTTAATGCCATGTTGATAAGTTCTGGACTTAGTCCAAACATGTGGTGGGGAAGCTATCTTGTCAGCCTCTTATCTTTTAAATAAGCTACCTCGAAAGAATAAAGAAAAAACCCCATATGAACTTTGGATGGGAAGAAAACCATCATATAAATACCTACGAGTGTGGGGGTGCCTAGCCAAAGTATTAGTGTCGGCACCTAAGGTCTTAAAGATAAGGCCTAAAACTGTGGATTGCATATTCATTGGATACGCTCACAACAGTAGTGCCTATCGATTTCTAGTGCATGATTCTAAGAATCCCGATATACACAAGAACACCATAATGGAATCAAGGAGCGCTACATTCTTTAATAATATATGTCCCTGTCTAAACACGGAGAGACAAGAACAACATGTGGAAGAAGATGTTGAGCCTAGAAGAAGTAAAAGGGCTAGGGTTGAAAAATCGTTTGGTTCTGACTTCCTCACATTTATGGTGGAACATGAACCTAGAACCTACCGCGAAGCGGTTACTTCTTCGGAAGCACTTCAATGGAAAGAAGCCATCAAAAGTGAGATAGAATCTATTTTACAAAACCATACGTGGGAAATAGTGGACCATCCTCAGGGTTGCAGTGCACTAGACTATAGATGGCTCTTTAAAAAGAAGATGAGGGCGGATGGAAGTATTGAGGAATATAAAGCAAGATTAGTGATCAAAGGTTATAGACAACGAGAAGGACTAGATTAATTTGACACGTATTTTCTTGTAACGGGAATCACCTCCATCAGGATGGTACTTGCTATTGCCTCCATAAGAAATTTGGAAGTTCACCAAATGGATGTAAAAACTGCTTTCCTAAACGGCGATTTAGAGGAAGAAATTTACATGAAACAACCTGAGGGCTTTATTACCCCTGGACAAGAGAACAAATTTTACAAGCTGGTTAAGTCATTATATGGCCTAAATCAAGCTCCCAAACAATGGCATCAAAAGTTTGATCACGTCATGTTAGAATATGGTTTCAAAATAAATGAATCTGACAAGTGTGTTTATGTGAAAGACACACCTAATGGTTATGTTATCTTATGTCTCTATGTAGATGATATGCTTATCATGGGTAGTGACGATAAGATAATAACATCAACAAAGGATATGCTGAAATCCAAATTTGACATGAAATACATGGGCCTAGCGGATGTGATTCTTGGAATCAAGATCACACAAACCCAAAATGGTCTTGTGTTAAATCAAACACATTATCTGGACAAGATTCTAGAGCGATTCAATGTGGGGGGATTCCGGCCTAGCTAGAACTCCAATAGACACCAGTCAACATCTATCTAAGAATAGAGGTGAAGGTGTTTCCCAACTACAATACTCAAGAATCATTGGTAGTCTAATGTATCTGATAAGTTGTACCAGACCCGACTTAGCATACGCTGTTAGTAGGCTAAGTAGGTACACAAGAAATCCAACTTATGATCATTGGAAAAGTATTACAAGATTACTTCGGTATGTAAGATACACGCGAGAGTATGGACTACACTATAATAGACATCCAGCTGTTATTGAAGGATACAGTGATGCAAACTGGATTTCTGATATAAAAAATTCCCGATCAACAAGTGGATACGTGTTTACACTTGGAGGTGTTGTCATAGCATGGAAATCTTGCAAACAAAAGGTTAAAGCAAGATCAACGATGGAATCTGAATTCATTGCCCTCGATAAATGTGGAGAAGAGGCAGAATGGTTGCGTCATTTTGTAGAAGACATACCAACATGGCCTAAACCGGTAACGGCAGTATGTATACATTGTGATAGTCAATCGGCAATTGGCAGAGCTCATAGCATAATGTATAACGGTAAGTCAAGACATATTCGACGTAGACATAACACGATACGAAAACTACTCTCAACAGGATTTATCTCAATTGACTATGTGAAGTCAAAGGATAACATAGCGGATCCGCTTACGAAAGGCTTAAGCAGAGAGTTAGTTAGTAAGTCGTCAAAAGGAATGGGACTAAACCCCTTGAATGAATAAGTTTATGCAAAGGAAACCTAACCCAGTTGACTGGAGATCCCAAGATCTGGGTTCAATAGGACAACCTAGTTGTATGAATGAAGGGAGGTCAATGTGGGGGGTAGTTTATCTACCTCCTAAACCATCTAAGGGAGTTCACAAATTCACAAACTTCCTAGTCCATTCCTAAGATCAGTGACAAGGTGAAGGATAAGCATACGGCTTTTAATGATTCTAAGAAATAACCATATGTGGTATAATGATTTCTAACGAATCACCTATGTTAGAGAGAAGTGGGGTCGCTTCGAAGGGAATTATAAAGGCGTAATTCCTAAAAGCTCTCGCAGAACCAGTATAGTGTTCATGACCATAACGAACACGAGTATGAGGAGTTAACATTGTCAGGAAGAGTCCCGTGTGAAATGTATTGTCGTCTACGCAAATAACAGCTCAGTTCAAAGACATCAAGATGTACTGACATTTAGGAGACTAAGTGAATTTCATAAGGGAAGGTTCAAAGGGTAACACCTACCTATCCTATGCAGGACTCAACCGCCGAAGTTTCATCGGGAATAAATGTTGTTAAGATCGATATACATTCATGTGGGGGATTGTTGGAAAATGTTGATAAAAATATGATTTTTTCATCAACTTTGGACTTCTATAAAGTGATGCATAATTAATATTTACGAAGTATATTTAATATGAATGTGTATCCCTTAGAAAGGGCTTTGCAACGATATATTATACGTCCAAAACGGAGTTAAGGTGAATGAGATATCGACACCTAAAGATGGGTGTTTGGTGCAAACTGTTTTGAGCTTAGACTTGTCCCACATCGGTGGTGGAGACAAATTTTGTGTTGTTTATATTCAAGAACTTTTAAACCTTAAACATGTGGCTTGTGGTCTATACACACACAAGCTCATGCCTTCGCGCGCAGGGGGGTGCAAATTTCTGGTCAAAAACTCATGCGAGCCTGCGCGACCTGCGGACACGAATGCAGCTCCGAAAACCCAGCTTCGAGCGGTCCAGTTTTTGTAACTGAAGGTTTTAATTCGGAGGTTTAAATATGATAACTGTTACCGTTTTTCTTTTTAATGGGCTCGTTAATGCCATTAAAACAGAATTAAACCAAAACGCTCCCCGTTGGCCTATAAAACCGAAGCTCTTGGCTCGGTCACAACAGACCTTTTCTCATCTCAATCTTTTACTGCAATAAGCAACATCCGATCAATTTCAGGCAAGTGCAAACTCCGACAGTTTGGCAAACTGTTTAAGCCATTGTACCCTGGGAAACAAAACGTGTGATAGCACGCAGAATTTGTTTTAAGGGAATTGTGTTTATCACAAGCCTTGGCCGAAATTGTGTTTACTTTTTCGTTTATGTTATACAAACTGTAATTGTATTTCATTGTATGTAATTTTATTTAAATATAAACGATATCGTCTCCTACAATAAGTACAAAGACTATTTGGTCCACACACACACCATGAATCTTACAAGGCGGCGAAAAAGCTTGCCATTGAACCTCCCACTTCTCTTGTTTTTGATAAACAAGACTATAAACTCTAAAATTACCATCATAGTCAAGTTTCAGTAGTCTATGACATCTCAAACCAAAATCCAAAGCAAAGAACCCAAAGTCATCAGATGAGTTAAACTCGCCATTAGAATCTAGTTTAGCTATACGACTATTAGTATAAGTAGACCTCCCAGCCTCCCAGGTTTTTAAATAAGGTTCAGGCCAGTAAACACTAGTGATTTCTTGACCATCAGTTAAAAGAGTATCTGTTGGGTAATCAAAGCTTTGCCAAAGTACGTATGGTTCCCCATTAACTTGATAAAGAACAAGATTTCCATTGTTTTCAAGTTGCAAAATTAGTGAACCATTACTAGCTTTTGTCTCGGCCGACTACACAATGGAACGATCAGCATCCAACAAAACTAGATTGCCATTATCATAAAGAGAAAATCTAGAGTGTTTTCCGTTCACTGGTACGTCTCGATTTGCCATCCAAACCACAGTTGGATCCTCATTTTGCTTCAGTGGCTCAGGAAACCATATCGAAAAGCAATAAGCGATTATGCTAACTTTGTAAAATCCGGCAGTGAAGAGACAATTTCGCGAAACCAGATTATTATATTTATGATCAATCAAAGAGTGATGAACCTTTGGATATGACATGGGATGGCAAAGATGAAGAAGAGCACGTAAACAGTGAATTAGATAAAATTAAAAGAACCGTAACAAGGCTAAACAAAGTCAAAGATGGCATATTATTACTCTTTTTCGACTTGATGTTGTTGGTATTTGAATAGTGTTAAATAAATGTGTGTCTGTAAATGTGTGAGACTACGGGAGCGCACATATTGACATTTAGACACGACTACAAGTTTAATTTATTTATTAAATATTACTTAATGGTTAAGTGTAATATTTATTAAAATACAAGGATGTATTATGTAAATAAGAATGTTTCCTTATTGTAATACAACTTGGGCTCCAAGTTAAAGCTAGGCTATAAAAGAAACACCAAGGCTCATTCTTTCCTTGCACATAATCGAATCTAGGCTTCTTTACCTAGAACCGATCGGTTTTAAACAAACCAAGGGGTGTTTCGATTTTGCTTTAGCAAACCAAGGGGGTTTCGACAATTGTTGCTTAAAGCAATTAAACGTGTACTAGCATACTAGTCTGTTGCTAAAAGAAGGTGCCACGTACGTAACCGTAGATTAGATCTTACACTTAGATCTACGACTTTTGTTTGCTTCTAATTCAAGGTAATTCTTTATCCGATTTATTATTTACTATGTGATCCTAAATTCCGCTGCCATGTATTGTTTGACAATATAACTCTAGTTGTATACCTATAGTGGTATCAACCAAAACATAGTAATTTTATTTTGGATAATCTGTAAACATCAAAACTTGTGGGGGGATCGAGGTATGGGATTAAACGAACGTTAAAACGTAATCTGTAAACGTTTTATAAAAAAATAAAAAAATAAAAAAAAAAACCTTTTTCTTTGTTTTTTTTGTTTTTTTTGTTTTGTTTAAACGTTGATTAGGTCTTAAACCTTAAAACACAAATTTTGATGTTTAAATTAATTATGTGCCATATTTATTTTTTATAAATTATGTTTATTAAGTTACATGCATAACTTTGTAAACATAATTAGATATTATGATATTATAAAAAGTAAATTGCATATATTGACACATATTATTAATTGGTTAATTGTATATGTGTGACACCTTAATAAGAACTATATGCCAAAAGGTCTATTTATGGTTTATTTGATATTGAGAATTTTGAATATACAAACCGCCTACGCAATCCATATTTGATTTTTGTGAACGGATGTATGTGGTCCGTTTCCGTTGAAACGGATGGTTTGTATATTTAAAATGACCATAGAGACCATTTTCATGTTTAGGATACCCATTTGATGCGTAGAATAATTCTTAATGTATATTGTTAATATTGTTGTCAAATTTTTTTTGAAAGAAACAAAATTAAATTAATATGACTAAAGAATTATTACAACGAGTTATTAATTTATTTTGGCAAAAATATTTATACGTTCTAAAACGCATTGGTTGGGTTTATATACCGTAATTTGGTCCAAGCGACGGAACGTATAAATTTACAAAATATCTTAAAAACCATCGATTCAATAAGCGTGTGATTAGTAATTCATAACTAGATTGTACATGCTCAGTGTATTATTACCCAACTAGGCTCACCTACATAAAGGACGATGTGTAGGAAAGTTTGCGGAGTATTCTACTCCTAATGAGGTCAGGTTTTAAGAGATGCTTAGTCGTCCCCTACCCTCACTTGCTTACCTGGTCGTACCCGTTGTAGAGCTACCGAAAGGGTTTTAATGATGACAATTTTACGATTAGTTGTATGAATTAGGTAATCATAGAAACACGTTTAATAACCAGTAAAATAAAAACTTTTTGTTTTTAATTAAATTACGTTACAAAATTGTTGCATGGAAATTGCGTACGTAGATTTTTAACACCCATGGAATTTAAGTCAATTGCTATCCGTATTGCCTAGACAACTTGTACTTGCCCGTCACTCTACGTGAGACGTAGGTGAAGTGTATCCAAGGCGGATTACCACTCATAGTGAGACTATGGTGGACTATCTGCGGTCTTCAGTCGGATGACTTAAATCGGGTTATGCAGTGAGACTGTAAACGCCGATAGCGATAAGATGAGACGAAACATGATTAATGTCACGGTCACCATTTAGATGCTCGGATCGAATTATGACATTAAGTCCCATTTTCTAGGAGTTGCACCGGTAAATGCAATTACGGATCGTCACTTACCTTTTGAGTATTACTTAGTTCCTAGCAGATCAACTGATGGAACGGTAATATGTCAATTGGATCCTAGACTTAACTAAAAGTAAACCATAGGTTTTACGTTTTATGTTAAGAATTTTATGTCGAAAGTACTAATAAAAAAATTTCACTCTATTTTTGCAGAAATGGCACAAAACGCAACTGATGAAATTTTGAATGAAACCAAAATCGTGTTAAGGCGCAATATTCTTGCTGGGCCGAATTTCAATGATTGGCACCGATCACTGAGGATTGTCCTAAGAGTGATGAAGCTCGAACATATCCTTGAAACACCTATGGGTGCTGAGCCAGCTGCTGAGGCTCCTCAAGAGGAACGTGACTTGTATAGGGCAACCTATAAAGCTCACGTAGAAGTGCAATGTCTTATGTTGAGTTGCATGTCCTATGAGTTAGCAAAGCAGTTTGAAATCAAGCAACCCAATCAGATCATATGTGAGCTACGTGCATCGTATGAGAAACAAGCCGGCCTTGAGCTAAATGACTTGATTTGAGAAGTACATGCATGTCATCATGTGTCAGGAACGCCCGTTGGGACTCACGTTATGAACATGAAAAGCTTGTTTGATCGTTTGACTAGGATGCAATTTGCATACCATAACCAAGTCGCTGTGAGCATTGTTCTCAACTCTCTCTCACCGGAATTTGAGGAGTTCACACGAGGTTATAATATGCAAAGTATGAACAAAAGCATCAACGAACTACAGGCTATGTTGGTGGAATTCGAAAATTCAAAAATGAAGGTGAAAGTCACTAAAGTCTTAATGATTGAGGGTAGCCAAGGTCATAAGAAAAAAAAAAGCAATCGCTAAAGGCTAAGAGGAACATTGCAAAGGGTGGTAAAAATAAACAAGCTGTTGTTTATTCTTCCAAGCCCAAGCAAACTCCTCCAGCTAAGAAGGCAAAGGTCGCACAAGATGATACATGTCATTATTGTGGAGATAAGACTCACTGGAAGAGGAACTGTCCTAAGTGGCTTGCCGAGGTGCAAAATAACAAAAAGAACTGCACGGCGGGTTCTACAGGTATTTTCACCATTGAATTATATTCTATCGCTAAATCAAATACTTCGGTCTATGACACTGGTTGTGGAGCTCATATTTGTAACACTTTGCAGGGGTTTAGAGCGAAAGAGAAACTAAAGTATGGATCCTTGTACCTGTATGTCGGCAATGACATACGAGCAGCAGTGGATGCCATTGGAAGTTATGACTTACTCGGGCATAATTCTTGTATTAGACAATTGTTATTATGCACCTTCTATAGTTAGGGGAATTGTTTCAGTTTTGGTTTTGAAAGATAATGGTTTTTTAATACATTTACCGATTATGGGATTTCTGTTTCTATGAATAATATTCATTATTTTAATGCTATTCCTATTAATGGAATATTTGAAATTGATTTGCATGATCGTCTTTCATGTGACAACCGTCTAATTTTCAGGTGAAACTTTGTACTTTATATCCTTGTGAATCTGTTCTTGTTCTTACCCGTACTGTTACTGTGAACGTATCTGTGTCGGAATCAATATCGGAACCTATATATGGACCATAATACTAATAAAATGCTTAATGAACTTGCCTAAGTTCATCCCTAAACAAAACGCCAACTGGAAACTAACGAAAATACTTAAACAGCAACAAAAACGATTTTCGACTCCAGTTTCGCTGGCACCGAAACTGCTGACCAGCGAAACTGTTTGTATCGCTAGCGAAACTGTGGTGCTGATTCCTACGTTTTCATAAATTTTGATTGGCCAACGATTTCTGACTTCCCTCCACGTGTCCTAACCCTGCTAAAATTTACAGAAAAATGAGTTTGGACTATAAATACACCTCTCTTCCTCATTTTCTTCTTTTTGGCTTCTCTTTTGCTTAAAAACACCAAACACACACATACATAGGTTAATTACAGCCAAAATCAGTCACAAATCACCATATTTCACCACCAAAAATCGTCCATTTAACAAGAGTATCAAAGGGTTACACTTAAAACGGGTTTTGTAAGAAGTCTCCATCGATTTAGAAGCAAAATCACCTCTAGGGAGCTCTAAACTCTCATCTATCCACTTATGTCGGTAAAACTCCTTTAAATATCTGTTTTTATAAGATTAATTAACTGCATGTATGATCAAACCCTTAGAAATGCATTTTTCAAAGATTTGAGATTTTTAACCCATTTACCTACAAATGGTCATTGATAAAACCTAGTTTTCGTGTCTTAAAAGTGACTATAAACTGCCTATTTTATTGTGTTTTTGAAAGACCTATAAGTACATATCAAATTTTACCGTCAAATATGAGTTTACGACGCCGAAAACGAGTTTTTAAACGAACCAGCCCGTCAGTCTCGCTGGCAGCGAAACTGACAGTTTCGCTGGAAACTGTAACTGTCATCACACCCCGAAACCTTACCGAATTCGCTGTAAAACGTAACTTTAAGCCCGGTTTTGTCACGTATTGGTCCAGAACAAACCGTAAAGACTTTAACTAATACAAAATGACTTTTGAACACATGAACAATCGTACTTATGCGATATATTGGTGTTCCTTTAGGGTTTCCGTAATTCCCGACACGTTCCGACCGCTCTTTTCACATTTGTGTTTACTCTTCGCAATCCGTGAGTTACATCCCCTCTTATTTACTGTATTTTAAATAACTCTTTTGGGGGAAACATGAGCTCTAATTATTTTATGAACTTTTGAACTTATATGCGTAAACTGTTTTATTGCCACTACTCGGCCCTTATTGGCTTAATGGCTTGCCCCCTTATTGGCACATATTCGAAACTATTGTATATAATTCCAACCCTTGATAAGAATATAACGCAATTCATAAGTGTCTACTATCATTTTGAAACAAAATTTGCATTAGTGCCCATTTTTAGATCTATACACACTATTAGCATAAGCCGTTAGTAATTATGGGTATCGATACTTAGGAAAGAACCGTTCCTTGCTTAGATCGCAATCTAAGTACATATTACTAAGATCAGACTCCTCGTGGATAGTGCGGGGTAAGGGGCCTCCCGGTTGGATAATCGGTTTAGTGTGTACACTTATGTAATATTATGCCAAGAGGTTGATACAATGTTTTAATCATCTGATACTTTATTTATGCATATAATCTTTAGCGATTGAATCCGCAACTACTATTTTACAAGTATTGTTCTACTTGCCTTTGTACAAACTATTAAGGTGTTGTTACACCTCGTTGCCATGTGAAACTTTTAAATTATATATATTTCAAGCGCCGCTCCGCTTCTTTTCTTTTAAGAAACCTTATTACTTATATATATACTGATCGGAAACTTTGTCGAGAACTTGAAAACAGTAACTCACTCACTACTTTATGTAGTTGACACTTTATCTCATGTTTCAGGGAACCAAGTGTAAGCCTGGATTGCATAGCATGGACGGGTCAGGCTTGTCACGTGAAACTGGAATTGGGAGAAGACTTGTCTTATCGACTTGGGAATTTTAATGAAACACTTTAATCTTGTATTTGTTATTTTGATACGTTAAACGCTTGGTTGTATTTTCGAATTTGTAAACTTTTGATTTCTATTTTAATGACTTGAAATCGTTGTCTTTTGTTATAACCCGTGTAATGATATTTTGCTCTTCGCACCTCGTGTTTCCGCTTTTGCGGGGTGTGACATTTCATTACCAAATAATAATTCATTGTTTAATTTAAGCGCAAAACGATCTAAGTCTAACTTAGACTCATCCTTCCTATGGCATTTCCATCTTGCACACATTGGCAAACACCGTATTGAAAGGCTTCAACGTGAAGGGCTTTTGAAATCAAGTGAGGATTCATTTGATAGGTGTGAGTCATGGGTATCGGGCAAAATGGCAAGGAAACCCTTCTCGCATGAGAATCAAAGGGCGACCGACTTACTAGGAATCATACATACTGATGTATGCGGTCCTTTTAAGCATATGTCTAGGAGAGGTGCTTACTACTACGTTACATTTACCGATGATTTCAGCCGTTATGGTTATGTGTACTTGCTTAAACATAAACATGAGGTGTTTGAAATCTTCAAGGTATTTCAAAACGAAGAAGAAAATCAACTCGGCAAAACCATCAAGGTCCTCCGATCGGATCGTGGTGGTGAATATCTCAGTAAAGAGTTTAAGAATCATCTACAAGCTTGTGGAATTGTCCAGCAGCTTACTCCTCCCTATACGCCACAACACAATGGTGTATCGGAAAGGAGAAATCGAACATTGTTGGATATGGTTCGATCGATGATGAATCTTACAACCTTGTCATTGTCTTTTTGGGATTATGCCTTAGAGTCTGCAGCACGCATTCTCAATATGGTTCCAACCAAGAAAGTTGATAAGACACCATATGAATTATGGTTTGGCAAAGCGCCAAATTTTTCTTACTTAAAGGTCTGGGGATGTGAGGCTTTCGTTAAGCGCGATTCGCCTGACAAACTCGAACAGAGATCTGGTAAGTGTATCTTTGTAGGATACCCAAAGGAAACGATCGGTTACTACTTCTATCATCCTTCTGAGAACACTGTGAAAGTGGCTTGATATGCTGAGTTTTTCGAAACAAAGCTTATTGGTCAAGGAAACAGTGGGGGGGGTTATAGACCTTGATGAGGTTCAAAAGGAAGATACGTCACTTTCTACTAACACTGGTGATCAACAATTCGGGCGGGATAGAGTTGAACCTCAGGATATGCCTCAATCTAGTCCGACTCAAGTTGTGATTGAGCCACAAGTTCAGTATCAACAACAAATTGTTGATGCTCCAATTCGTAGGTCCGAAAGGACGATACGTGCACCTTCTGGGTTGAACTTAAACGTTAATCTAGAGGTTGGTGACTTATCAGGGGATCTTAATGAACCTCGAAACTTGAAAGTTGTATTATCAGGTCCAGACGCTGAAAAATGGCTTCAAGCTGCGAATTTGGAGATCCAATCCATGTATGACAACGAAGTTTGGGATTTGGTAGATAAACCTCCAAATGCCAAGACTGTCGATTGTACATGGATCTTTAAGATAAAGACTAACATGGATGGGAATATACACGTCTATAAAGCTCGTCTCGTGGCAAAAGGATTCACTCAAGTCTATGGTATAGATTATGAGGAGACTTTTTCCCCAGTGGCAGACATAAGAGCTATTAGAATTCTCTTAGCCATAACTGCATTTTATGACTACGAGATATGGCAAATGGATGTCAAGACAGCTTTCTTGAATGGTTATCTAGACGAGGAGGTCTATATGAACCAACCAAAAGGTTTTATTGATCCATTACATCCCAACAAAGTATGCAAGCTAAAGAAGTCCATTTATGGACTTAAGCAAGCATCAAGGAGTTGGAATAAAAGATTCGATGAAGAAATCAAGAAATTTGGTTTCGTTCAGAATCTAGATGAGCCATGTGTATATCTAAAGACCAGTGGGAGTAACGTTGTATTCCTTGTCTTATATGTCGATGACATATTACTTACGGGAAACTACATTCCAATGCTTGAAGATGTAAAATCTTATCTTGGAAAGTTTTTCGCCATGAAAGACTTTGGGTGATGCAGCATATATTCTAGGAATCAAGATCTCGAGAGATAGATCTAAGCGGATGATAGAGTTAAGTCAAAAGGCATACATTGACAAAATACTAAAACGGTTTAGTATGGAAAACTCCAAGCGTGGATTTATCCCAATGCAAGATGGACTTAAACTCAGTATTCCGGATGGTGCATCTACACCTCAACAGGTGGAACGTATGCAAAGGATTCCCTATGCTTCGGCAGTCGGATCCATTATGTATGCAACAAGATGTACAAGACCTGATACAACTTTTGCGCATAATATCGTAAGTAGGTTTCAACAGAATCCAGGCGAAAAACACTAGATTGCTGTAAAGAACATTCTGAAGTACCTACGGGCTACTAAAGATATGGTTCTGGTGTATGGTGGAAATTCGGAGGCAGAACTTAAAGTTACTGGTTACTGTGATGCCAGATTTCAGACAGACCATGATGACATAAAATCTCAAACAGGTTATGTTTTCATAATTAATGGAGGAGCTGTAGTCTGGAAAAGCAAAAAGCAGTCCACCATTGCAATGTATGCAACAAAGTCTGAGTACATAGCAGCTGTTGAAGCTGCGATGGAAGCTGTTTAGATCCGTAAATTTATTTTTGGACTTGGTGTAGTTCCTACCGCCAAGTTACCCATGAATATGTATTGCGACAACACGGGTGCAATAATCATAGCTAATGAACCAGGTGTTCAAAAGGGAGCCAAACACTTTCAAAAGAAATTTCATTATATTCGTGAGCGCATAAATGATAATGAAATCAAGCTACTCAAAGTTCACACAGATAACAACTTGGCAGATCCTTTTACAAAGGCTTTGGCAAAGACGAAACTAATTCACTTGGCTGAGGGCATAGGACTTCGTTTGTCTAGTTGTTGCATGTAATCTGTGAATTTATTAAGTATTTGGATATATGGATGTATAAACAATTTTATTATGATTAAATAATATTGAGGATATGTGATTTTAATTCATATTTAATTGTTTTCCAATTTTGCATGTTTTAATCCTTGATTTATATTTAAATATTTTTCTAAATATCCGTTGTCGTTTGATTATGTGGTAGCATAATTGAATTAAGACAATATCTGAGTAGTCAGCTTGGCTCACTAACCCGGATGGTGTACATGGAGATGAACACTGGATTATCCCACATGAATTAGTACTTATGGATCCTTGTCATTAAGTATAATTCATAAGGTTTAATGTCCTTTGACTTGAGATACAAGTTGGGAATCATGTACGTAGTGCATTATTTGATTCTAGTCAAACGCACTCCTGAATAAGGGTGTTATAAAGGCTATTTTTGGTGATGTTGCAAAATACGATGACTACCAATTGTAGTCAATATAGAATTTGTTCCTTCAGTGAAAACTGAAGCTAGATATTAATTGGGCCACTCATGAATACTTAAGATGTTTGTGTGGCCAGACCCAAATAAGTCCAGAACTGTCTCGACTGTATTAGGTAATCTTAAGTGATTCGCGAAATTAGAAACAGTAGTTAAAATCGAATGATTTTGATCCATCAAAAGATTTTAACTAAGTATCTGTAACAAAAGGATATGAACCAAATTTAGACTCACAAATGAGTTTTGGAGAAACTTACTCGTGCATTTATGGGAGCATTGATATGTTGCTAGACATTAATCAATGTTATCATGTTTATTTGAACTTATTCAAAAGTGTGAGCTGTTGGTATTTGAATAGTGATAAATAAATGTGTGTCCGTAAATGTGTGTCCGTAAATGTGTGAGACTACAGGAGCGCACACATCGACATTTAGACACGACTACAAGTTTAATTTATTTATTAAATATTACTTAATAGTTAAGTGTAATATTTATTAAATTACAAGGATGTATTATGTAAATAAGAATGTTTCCTTATTGTAATACAACTTGGGCTCCAAGTTAAAGCTAGGGTATAAAAGAAACACCAAGGCTCATTCTTTCCTTGCACATAATCGATTCTAGGCTTCTTTACCTAGAACCGATCGGTTTTAAACAAACCAAGGGGTGTTTCGATTTTGCTTTAGCAAACCAAGGGGTTTTCGACAATTGTTGTTTAAAGCAATTAAACGTGTACTAGCATACTAGTCTGTTGCTAAAAGAAGGTTCCACGTGCGTAACCATAGATTAGATCTTACACTTAGATCTACGACTTTCGCTTGCTTCTAATTCAAGGTAATTCTTTATCCGATTTATTATTTACTATGTGATCCTAAATTCCGCTGCCATATATTATTTGACAATATGACTCTAGTTGTATACCTATAGATGTATTGTATACCAGCCCGTGTTCTCTACCGTTTCGCTAGTCTGCAGTCGTGCAGCTGAAGTTTCTTAGTTGTTTTCGAAAATAAAACAAATACAGGATATTCATTGGAGAAAATTCTGTATGGTTGATCTAGTAAGACAAATCTTTTCTGAATTTTCTTATGTTTATTTACGTATACGAATAAAACATGTACATGTATTAGTGGGGTCCATTGTGGAAACAAAGAAATACTAGTTCTTGACTACAAAGTAAATATGGTCTCTTTGTGTGTAAACCATTTTGGGTCACGTAAGTCCTTGGTTCACATCACGTCTAGAAATAAGTACGAGTTTTGCATCATAGAGCCGGCCCGTTCCTCACGTTACGATATTTAATGAAATTACTTTGTTTTTTCATAGCTTTATGCAAATTGGACAATGCTTTTTTTGTTATGATTTGATAACCAGAAAAAGTTGGAGAATGTAGCTATGTGAGACCACCGACAATGGTTAAACATATTGATACAATCATATTTTACCAATTTAGTCTTACATTAGCATACACTAAACTAAGTAAATCTTTGTTAACAGTGGTTTTTTGAACCACACATGTAACCTGCTTTGGACTATCTACTTAAGCCTGTGCACATGGGTCATGGTCCATCATACAATATATATCTAAGCCTGTGCACATGGCCCAGAAAACACTTTTGGCTTTGACACTATATTGGCCTTGAAAAGTTGCTTGAAAAAGTAACAAGTTTGTCCATAAATTTTTAATTATAGAATGAATGTATTTTATGTTTATGTCATAAAGAAATTTATAATTGTTAAAAGTTAAATTACTTTAAATGTTTTTAAGGGGGTGTTTGTTTGAGCTTATATAAGGGGGTTATGACTTATTGGCATTTCGGCTTATGCTTAATAAGTTTAATATTTCTGGCTTATGTAACCGTTTATGGGCTTATTACTGTTTGCTATGACATAAAAAACAGTAATAAGCCAATAAACGGTTATATAAGTAAAAAAATTCGAGTTTATAAAATATAAGCCAAAATTTCAATAACTCATAAGCTCCTTATATAAGTTCAAACAAACATCCTCTAGAGCTTTTAAAAATATGGTTAACATTTCTTTGACTTGTCCCAATAATCTATTGAATGCATCGGAATAAAACTTTCCTTTTGAATTCATTGAATTTTTATAAACACGGGTATAAAATCACACGATATTTAAGTTTTTAACATGATTTTGTGTCATAGTAACATGCGATTTAAACATTCAAACAACTTTTACAAATGAATATGTAATTTAGAATCACATGTGATATACATATTTAACATGGTTTTGTGTCCCAAACACCTACGATTAACCTTTTAAACAACTTTACATATGAATAATCATATGAAATTTAGAACCATATGTGATTTATACGGTGAACAATAGATGTAACGGATGGATTGTTTTCATTCGATTTAGTGCTATCAAATGAAGAACCAATGTGATTGCTTTATAATTTGTTGTTAATTTGTTTTACATTCATGATGAATTATCATGATTTGGTTGTAGAATTTAGGAATTATGTATGAATATATTGTTCTAGGGTATAACGGAAGGTGTGAGAGTTAGCGTTCGTAAAATGAGAAGTTTTTGAAAAACAATGTATTTTAAAAATTTGTTAAAAGATAAATAAGTTAGCTCCAATATAAATTGTACCTTTAAATCTGACAATTAGATCATAGTTTTTTAATTGTTGAGATTTGGACTCGTGTCTTTAATTTTTGTGTGATACTTTATGATGTCAGTCCTAAAAATAAAAATGTTCTTAAAACTAAATTAAATAATCAAATTACCTACTATGTAAATTTTTCATGTTGTGAAACAATTATCCTTGTTTTTGTAATCTTGCACAATGTGCAAATTAATATATACATACAAATGAAGGTGTTAGGATATTTGTATTTGGATGAAGCTGCAAATCTTCAAAAAGTAAAGATTTTGTTAAGTCTTTACTTCGGATGTATAAAGTTAAACATCTAAAGTAAAACTTAAGTGGTCAGTTTGAAGTCACCATTGAAGATTTTACTTTTAATGTAGAAGATTCAACTTCCGAAGTAACTTGAATAACATCACAGGTAAATGTGTAAATGTAGATGAAGAAATAGTTGATAGTTAGAGTCCGAAGTGTTTTTAGATAAATACGTGACTTGTATTTTGTAATGTAATTTATGTTTTCATTTGTCTATAAATAGAGGGAGAATAGCGGTTTGTGTGTGTGCTTGAATATTGACTGTAACGGCTATTCCTGCAAAATATGTTTGAGATAACGAGAATGAATATTTAGTAAATTGTCAAGTTGTTCAGCTTACAAAACCGTGATTCAAAGCTAGTTTAACATTCTAGTGTTTAGTTAATTATTCAATGGTGAATGATGCTGAAATGGAGAAGGAAGTTTGTGAAAATCTTGAAATGAATACAGAGGGAGGTAATGAAAGGACCAAGAGTGATACTGTTTTTGATAATGATTCAGATGAGGAAATTGTGAATGTTTAGGTGAATATAGAGAATGTTTTAAAGACTGTGGTGGATATTGTAAGAAATGATGGTTTTGAATATATAAGAGGTAATATTTGGATAGATAATAGCAAGGTGAAAAATGTTGGTGGATCTGGTGATATTGGTGAAGAAGAAGAACCAATGGATATTGAACAGAAAGGAGAAAAAGGATGAGAATATTGAAAATGGAATTCCTAAGACTAGTACTTTAGAACAACATATGAGTTGATGAAGCTTATAAAAGATGACTTGAGTCAACTATACAAATTGAAAATGGTTAATTATAGCATGTACAGATATGGGGTGAGTTTGAAAAAATGATGAAGGAAAATGCCGGTAACAGTTTTCAAAGACTTTGAAAAGAAGTTTAAGAGGAAGAGGTCTGCTATAAAGTTCCACTTCCTGCATTCAAAAAGAAGAAAATTGAAGAAAAACCTTTGATTACTCGATGGAGGATGGTCTTTATAAAACATGAGACTGCGATAGTGAGAGCTGATGGTTCTGAAGATAGATTGTATGAAGATGCTAACCTTAGAAGAATGAGAAATACATAGTTGTTAATGTTCGAGAAAATGCCATTAAGAGATCACGAAAAGGATGAAGAAGGTAAACATTTTCTTAAGGTGCTTCAGTACTGTCTTGATTGTATTAAGAGAAAGATGAGATAACATAGAGAATCAGTTTGGGTAAGTGTATGCATGAAGATGAATAGTGCACTAAGTGTTTTTGAAGACTATGAAAATTTTGGTATCATCATCCAAGGGGGAGATTGTTGGAATATTTGTATTTGGATGAAACTGCAAATCTTCAAAGAGTAAAGATTTTGCTAAGTCTTTAGTTCGGATGTACAAAGACGACATCCGAAGTAAAACTTAAGTGGTCAAATTGAAGTCAACAATGAAGATTTTACTTCTGATGTAGAGATTCAACTTTCGAAGTAACTTGAACAAACATCAGAGGTAAATGAAGATGAAAACATAGTTGATAGTTAGAGTCTGTAGTGTTTTTAGATAAACACGTGACTTGTATATTGTAATGTAACTTATGATTTCATTTTTCTATAAATAGAGGGAGAATAGCAGTTTGTAGGTGTGCTTGAATATTGATTGTAACGACTATTCTCGTCAAATCTATTTGAGATAATGAGAGTGAATGTTTAGTAAATTTTCAAATTTTTCATCTTACAAAACCATGATTCAAAGCAAATTTTAGTATTTATTTAACCATTTAGAAATATGGATCCTTAAGTTAAATCCTGTGAGAAGGGAAAATATATTTAGTTCATTATGTTATCTGATTTCTTTATTTATCGTGATAATACATCAAATTAAAAGACATTTGAGATTCAAATGTGAAATTATTAAATTTGGTTGCAATACACAAGTTTGAAAATCTTCATAAAAACAATATTTAAGAATGAACGTTTTGTAACACCAAATGTAACAAAAGAGAAAGAATAGCTCACGCATTGCGGCGGGTTTTTAAAACGTACATATTTATTTTCATTGTAGTTAAAATTCCATACAAATAAACTTATTCACCTAAGATTACTTCCTCATATGTAAATAAAATTATATGTTTAAGTAAAAGAAAATAAAGAAAATTATGAACATAAACTATTTTATTTAATAGCGTAATAAAAAAGAAAATATAAATTTTGAAACAAACGAAGACGTAACTTATGTTATTCAATAGGTTTAAAAAGAAAAGCTATAACCTAAAATTAGAAGAAATGCATCCTGATAGAACAACATAACTTAAAATAAATAGATAAAAAAACTAAAATTCGTAAGAGAAAACATGACCCAAAAAGAAAATGTAAAACCTGAACTTAAAAGAAAAGAAGTAGAAATAAAGACGTATATACCTTATTTAATACTTTACTCAAAAAGAAAAGTTATAACTAGGGATGGCAACGGGGCGGGTTCGGGTCGGATATCACTAAACCCGTACCAGCATCCATTTATAAAACTCATACTCATATCCAACTCAATACCCATCGGATACCCATATAGTTTTACCCAATGGTTTTTCGGGTTTCCCTGCGGGTATTGGGTATACCCATTTACATTTGTGCTTGACAAAATGTCGAGTAAGGGATAAATTTTTTTTTTAACGAATTACTAAAACCCAACAAAATACCTAATTCATTACCGACTTTCAAAAATTTTCAACCATTATTTTAAAGGATATAATTTAAGTTATGTGAAATCAATTAGAATATATCATATAAAAAGTTATTATTAGTAATATGTATTTTTTATAAATAAAAAAAGAAAAAAAAGAGTTAATATGTATATGGGTACGGGTATGGGTACGGGTACGAATAATCTGGCGGGTATTTGACAAAACCCATATCCATACCCGAACCCGCAAAAGAAATATTTTTGTGCCCATACCCGCCTCCAAACCCGCCAATCCGCCTCCGAACCCGACCCAATAGTCTCGGGTTTCGGTTTTCCCCATCGGTTTCGGATGGTTTTGCCATCCCTAGTTATAACCTAACAGACATAGATACCTAATTTAAAAAACATAACCAAAGAAAATAGATCTGTTATACAAAAATTCGAAGAAAAAAAAAGTAACCAAAAAGAAAAAAACTAATAAAATATATAACCTAAAAATCAAATTAACAATCGAAAGAAAAAAAGAAAAAGAAAGTAAAGTGAAGTGTTAGGCGGGAACAAGTGTAATAGACATAGCTTCTAAACCCCAAAAGCTAACACATTCCGTAGGTAAATCTTGGCTCCCAAATATCCGAACGAAAACTCTCTCCCCCAATGGAGTGCCTAGGACCGGCACTCATGCCCGTGTCCGACATTGTCGCCTAGCATTCGTTGCTCGATGACGTAATTCGATACTTGTGGCTTGGCGACTCGTCTGACACTCGTGGTCTGTGTCTGACACTGTGGCACAGTTACACGACATCCGTAGTTGGCACCCACGCCCTGCATTGTGGTGCGATGACTCGACATCCGTAGCCATAACCCATGCGCGACAATCGGCACTCGTACCCAGTGACGCAAGCACTCGTACCCGGAGACGTCGAAACTCGTACCCGACATTGTGTCCCGGTTACCATTCATCCGTAGCCGGAATTGTACCCGGTGACACCCGACACTGTGGCCTGGTGACGCGACATCTGTAGCCGACACCCATGCCCGACAACCGGTACTTTGATGTGTAAAAATTGTGACAACCGTCTAATTTCCAGGTGCATTTATAATCTATGTCTCTTTCGGTCTATCTAGTCTTTAACTTTTCACATAATCGGAACCGCGACAACGTCGGAATCACAACCGGAATCAAATTAAATAAGTCCTAATACCAAGAAAACCCCTAATGAACTTTCCTAAGTTCATAACGTAGCATACTTTAAAACTTTAGTTAACGAAAAGGTCCAACGAAACACTTGTACAAAATCAGCCAAAACACAAAAATTATTACAAAAATGGTCCAGGACGACGCACTGAGGCCATGTGCGCCGTCCTGGAGGACGAATTCTGTAATAATTTCAAATTTGTTGCATGTCTCGATTTACCCACTTTTTCCACCAATCATACTCGAGACCAGGCCCTCATTACTGTCTTTTGACAGTCCCCAACCCACTCCTTCATTATTATCTTCTTTTTCATTTATCTAAATCATTTTTACAAACCAAAAACACCTACATACACTTTTCTCTCAAGCTTTCCCTCAAAAACTCACTTATTCCAGTGACTTTCAGCAACATAAACACCATTTTAATCCATACAAATCGTCCCAAACATCAAGAGAAGCAAAGGGTGCCAGTTATTTCGAAAAAGGACTAAGCTTGTAAAGATTTTTGAAGCGTAAATCCGACCAAAACTCACCATCCGAGCCTTTCCTTCGGTAGATTTCTTTCTTTTTACTAGTTTTATACAAATAATCAATTGCATGTAAGATCTAACGGTTGAAAATGTGTTTTTATATAAATCTATGACTTTTTATGGTCAAAAACGTTTTTAACCGAAATAACCTTTAGATCCACGGTTTTGTAACCAAAAATACTCTATAAACTGTTAAAATGATGTTTTAATAAGTTTAAACTCATTGCATGTCGAAATCTATGGCTTAAAATACGTTTTGCAACAAAAACTCGAAAACCCACGATAGGTGCGCCGTCCTAATGCTTAGAACGACGCAGCGGGGGAGTTTTTCAGCTTCTGTGCGCCGTCCTAATGGTCACAGCGGCGCACAGAGCTGCTGGATTTTCAAAACTCTTCGTTTTTGTCGTTTTTAGCACGTTTGGACCATATATTGACCCGCTGACTTTTGACACTTTGACCTTTGGGACTGATTATGTAAAAGTATTGATATTTTGGACAAGTGTGGACTATTTGGACTTAATTTGAACTATAAAATGTATACATTGCGTTTTAGGTGATTTGTGAGCGGAAGTGATTGTATAATTTTTGGGCAAGAAATTTGGGCGCGGAAGCGCTGCCTAAATTTCCTTAGAAATTATAAATCACTTCAGCGAGCAAAAGCACTTAAGACATAATAATCAAAAACGTTAAATCGGACTTTTGGACAAAAACGTGACGATTACCTTTTCGGACTATTTTAACTATACTTAACCTTGACACTTAAAGTTTAATAAGATTTTATCTATATTATTATATAAGAACATAATAATATAACAACTAATTAAACTATCTTGGTATTATTAGGCGACCCGTGATTCCCGGCTTTCATATTCCGACCGAGTTTCCGTATCGTTTCTCTTCGCAATCCGTGAGTTACAACCCCCTTATTTTATATGTTTTTGCATGAATTTTTTGGGGAAACATAAGATTAATTGTACTTGAAACTTTATGAATCAAATTTCAATTTATCGAACTTTGACTTTTGAACTTGTTGAACTTTGACTTTTGAACTTGTGGAACTTTGACTTTTGAACTTATAAACTATTTGGACTTGGAACCCATTGAACAAAATTGAACTTCGGAACTTATTGAACTATTTTGGACGAACTCTTTGAACTCTTATGCGTAAAACTCTTTTGACTCTACTTGAACTTAGGGGCTTGCCCCCTTTTTCGGCCAAACTAATTATTGATGCTTGTATGTGCGACCAACCCTTGATGGAGCTATAACATGACTCTTAAGTGACGGAACGACTATCTCTTTTAAAACAAAACTACTTAGTGCCCACTACTTTTTGACGAGAACTTACACACTATTAACTACAGAGCCGTATAGTAATTATGGGTATCGATACTTAGGAAAGAACCGTTCCTTGCTTAGATGGCAGTCTAAGTACATATTACTAAGAACTTGAACAACTTCCCGTAGGATAGGCGGGAAGAGGGGCCTCACGGTTGAACAATCGGATTAGTGTGAAAACTTAAGTTATAGATGCCAAGTGGTTGATACAAGAAATCTAATTAGTTACTTACGCATAATTTACGAACTTTTTAGCGATTGATTTCCGCTTCTACTACTTGACTAAATTTGACTCTATTTAGTCCTTACAAACTTAGGGCACAGATTCGCCCGTTACTGGAACTTTAAAAGTATATAAAATTTTAAGCGACTTTTCTCCGCTAACCTCCTTTGGAAACTTTTACTTTTATATACTTTACTTATATTTTTGCCGAGCTATTTAAACTGTAACTCACTCGCTACTTTCGTAGTTGACACTTTATCTTATGTTTCAGGAAATTAGTGTAAGTATGATGTGCATGGCATGGACGGGCCGAGGCGGTCGTGTGAGAACCTCATTGGGAAAAGACTTGGCCATTTCTTTTGGGAATTTTTAATGAAACTTTAAATTTGTGTATTGATGTACTAAAATGTCGTGACTTGGTTGTTTTATGAACTTGTAAACACTTTGAATATTTTCAATTAATGACTTGATTGCCGTTATGTTTTATATGACCTGTGTAATGAGCTTCCAGCTCTTCACATTCCGTGTTTTCGCTTTAGCGGGGTGTGACAGACTTGGTATCAGAGCACAGGTTATAGAGAAAAACGGTTTTAAAAATTTTTCAAAAATTTTCGAAACCAAACTATAACTAAGGCTTTTCGGAAAATCATTTATGCGTCTAAACTTTGGAGAATTAATTTCGCGATTGCATATTTATTTTTAACTACGCATGGCCTGATCACCCATGCCTAGTTCAAAAGGGATTATGCAAGGACGGAACGTAATTACTATTGTTAACGGTTTTGAGTCAAAAATTCCCGGTACTGTCTTTTCCCGATTCTCACGTGACTGACCCGTACATGCATTTCATTACACATTTCCTTTATTATTCTTTTGTATCTTCTAGTACTCACGAAATTCGTTATTCACAGATCCGTCATGTCTCACTCCTCACGAACGCGTTCACCGTCACACTCACAGTCTCGCTCCCTACCTAGAGCCGCGTCGCCTTCCGAGGGCCGCACTGCCTCCGAGAGCCAGCGACATCAGACTACCGATCCCACGGAGGACACCTCCATGGCGATCTCTAGCAGCATCGGGTCCAGCCCGAGGGATGTGCTACCACCCCCTCCACCGGTACCCGTTGCCGCCACACTCCACTACCGGGGCCCGCGCACCAGGTTGACCGCGCGAAAGCAGGTCATCCTCCCGGGCCGTCTGCCGGATAGGATGGCTGCCCGTCAGGAGGGACCATCCCAGCCTATTCCATCACACCTACCATTCGGACACCCTCCAGAGGTCCCACGGAACCCCACCATGGACCACTACTCCTGGGAAAGGCAATTCGAGCGCGAAGAGATGCAGCGCGCCAGAGACGCCGAGGCCGCGAGGCAGAGGATGCCTCCTACCCTTCAACCTCCCCCACCGGCCGCGTTCCTTCACTTGCACCGCGAAGTGCGGGGACTGGCTCAGGAGACCCAGAACCAGGGACACCTCATCAGTGAGGTTACCGACTCTGCGCAACGGTTGTCGGAGCAGGCGTTGCGATTCATCGCATCGACCCGAGCTACGGCCCGCACTGTGCAGCGCCTCATTGGTATGTGCCTGGTGATGGGCACGTTGATTGTGGTTATGGCAGCCAAGATGTTTATGGATAGGCGCCATTAGTTATTTCCTTATTGTATTGTATGTGGTCTAGTCGTAATTTTCTCTCTGTACACGGCATAGACTGTTATCATCTTTCCTTTTATGTATTGTATCAGTATTTCTCATTTCAGTACTTGTACCAAACATAATTATTATTAATGAAATTCCTATCCTTTATCATTATGCTTACTATATCTTGTGAATCTTGTACTTGTTACAACCATTATAAATTCTATCTCTGGAATCATAATCTTGCGTGAACTACTTGATCATTCATCCTAACTTCGTGCTATAATTATATATGTGGTCACTACATTGCATCCTTATCATATTCCATCCGTGCGTTCTAAACTAAATATGTTCTTCAGATTGTAGAATCATGGCTCCTCGCACTAATGCTAGCATCATTACCGAGCAAGTTGCTAAACAGTTGAGCGCGGCGATGCCCAACATGATCGCCCAGATCACTGCGGGAATCAATTCCAATGTCAACAACCACCAACAGCAACAGCAACAGCAGCAGCAGCAGCAGCAACAGCAGAACAATCAAAACCAAAATCAGAACCAGAACCAGCACCCGAACCCTCCCCCATGCAACTATAAGAGCTTCATGGCGTGCAAGCCAAAAGAGTTCCACGACACAACTGGTGTTGTGGGATTAGTTCAATGGTTCGAGAGTATCGAATCGGTCCTACACATCAGCCGATGTGCCGAGGCGAACAAAGTGGAGTATGCTTCCTGTGTATTCCATGGCCGGGCTCTGTCTTGGTGGAACACTGTCGTCCAAACCCGAGGACGTGACAATGCCTATGCTCTTCCCTGGAACACCTTCAAGAACTTACTCATCGAAGAGTACTGCCCGAGAGGGGAAATCAAGAAGCTCGAGGCTGAGCTGTGGGACCACAAGATGGTCGGAAATGACATTGAGAAGTACACCACCCGGTTCCACGAGCTCGCCCGACTGGTTCCAAGGCTGGTAACCCCTGAGGAGAACCGGATCGACCTGTACATCTCTGGTCTAGTTCCGGAAATCCGTGGTATGGTCATGTCAGCCGAGCCTCAAACCCTCCAAAGTGCAATCATTCTGGCCCACCGTCTCACCAGCAACCTCCTCACCGCTCCTGGATCCTCCAAGAAGGAGTCAGGTGAGAAGAGAAAGGTCGAGCCAACCCCAAGGAGAAGCGACCGCAACAAGAAGAAGACCCGAAACTACGCCATGACTGCTACACCTGCACCTGCACCGGCACTACCTGCTAAATCTGGGTCCTACTCCGGACTACACCCGAAGTGCAACAAATGCAACTACCACCACCTCGGGAACTGCCCGTTGTGCCTAAGGTGCCAAAAGGTGGGGCACTTCGCCAAGTACTGCACTGACAAGACAGCTGCTCCAGCCCAGAAACTGACATGATACGAGTGCGGAAGCGACCAGCACCTCCGCAATGCCTGCCCCAAGCTCAATCGGACTCCTCAGAATCAAGGAGGGCAAGGTAGGGGCCGCGCTTACGCACTTACGGCAGAGGAAGCACGCCAGGATCCAAACGCAGTTACTGGTACGTTTTCCCTCAACAATCATTCTGCTTCCGTATTATTCGACTCGGGAGCCGAGAGAAGTTTCATTTCCTTAGAATTTAGACCCCTCATTGAGTTAGAATCTAAAATTCTTAAGGATAGTTTTACCGTCGAATACGCTAACGGCCAAGAGTTTGAAGCTAAGGACATAATCCTAGGGTGTTCACTATGCCTATCTGATAAGATCTTCCCTATCAATCTAATTCCTATCGAGCTTTCAAGTTTCGACATTATCGTTGGAATGGATTGGCTATCTCGCTTCCGAGCAGAAATCGTTTGTTTCGATAAACTTATCCGTATCCCTCTTTCGGAAGAAGAGACTCTCGTTGTTCAGGGAGACAAGCCTGGACGACAACTTCGCATCGTATCTTCCATCAAAATGCGCAAGTACCTTCAGAGGGACTATGACGCATTCCTTGCCCATGTCGTCAAGCGTAAACCTTCCGAGATTCGAATCCAAGATATTCCAGTAGTCAAGGATCATCCCGAAGTCTTTCCCGAGGATTTGCCAGGGCTGCCACCTCAACGACAAGTGGAATTCCGAATAGACCTCATTCCTGGCGCAGCGGTTGCCAAGACACCGTACCGTCTGGCGCCACCCGAAATGCTAGAACTGTCGAAGCAGTTGCAGGAACTCCTAGACCATGGTCTTATTCGCCCGAGTTCGTCCCCCTGGGGAGCCCCAATCCTATTCGTCAAAAAGAAAGACGGATCCTTCCGCATGTGCATTGACTATCGAGAGCTGAACAAGCTGACCGTCAAGAACCGATACCCTCTCCCGAGGATCGACGATCTCTTCGACCAGTTGCAGGGTGCAACTTACTTCTCCAAGATCGACCTCCGTTCAGGTTATCACCAAGTTCGTGTCAGCGAGACCGACATTCCGAAAACCGCATTTCGCACTCGATACGGCCATTACGAATTCCTTGTCATGCCTTTTGGGCTGACCAACGCACCGGCAGTGTTCATGGACTTAATGAACAGAGTGTGTACGCCATACCTAGACAAATTCGTAACTGTATTCATAGACGACATTCTCATCTACTCGAGGAACAAGGAAGATCATGCGAAACACCTTAGGCTCATTTTAGAAGTCCTCCGAGATCAGAAATTGTACGCCAAATTCTCGAAGTGTGAATTCTGGCTCCGAGAGGTACATTTCCTTGGTCATGTGGTCAACCAAGAAGGGATCCAGGTAGATCCAGCCAAAATCGAAGCGATCGAAAAATGGCAAGCTCCGACAACCCTGACGGAAATCCGTCAGTTCCTAGGACTGGCTGGCTATTATCGAAGATTCATAGAGAATTTCTCGAAGATCGCGAAACCCCTCACCGAGCTCACTCAGAAAGATAAGGATTTTATCTGGGGAAAAGATCAGGAGGATTCCTTCCAGAAACTCAAGTACCAATTATGTCACGCACCGATTCTATCTCTGCCAGAGGGCACGGACAACTTTGTAGTGTTTTGCGATGCCTCCCACCAAGGACTTGGGTGTGTCCTAATGCAGAAAGACAAGGTCATCGCTTACGCTTCCAGGCAGCTGAAAATCCACGAGCAGAACTACACCACGCACGAATTAGAGTTGGGAGCCGTCATATTTGCTTTGAAGATCGGGAGACACTACCTGTACGGTACTAAGTGTACGGTCTTCACCGACCACAAGAGCCTTCAACACATTTTAGATCAGAAGATGCTCAACATGAGGCAACGAAGATGGATAGAACTGCTGAGCGACTACGATTGCGAGATCAAATACCACCCGGGTAAAGCAAACGTAGTAGCAGATGCCCTGAGTCGTAAGGAAAGGGTAAAGCCATCTCGAGTTCGAGCATTGGGCATTCAAGTTCAGACGAGCCTTCGAACGCAGATTGAAAACGCGCAGCAAGAGGCGTTGAAACCCGAGAACATTAAGGTCGAGACGCTTTATAACCATGAGAAAGAATTCGAACGCAAGTCCGATGGAATCTACTACTTCAAAGGTCGAGCATGGATTCCAAAATCTGAGGATCTTCGCAAACTTATTTTGGACGAGGGCCACCGATCTAGATACTCTATCCATCCGGGATCCGACAAGTTGTACAAGGACCTCCGAGAATACTACTGGTGGTCGGGCATGAAGAAGGATATCGCCTTGTATGTAGCCAAGTGCCTTACTTGCTCCAAGGTCAAGGCGGAATATCAAAAGCCCTCAGGTTTACTTCAGCAACCGGAAATCCCCATGTGGAAGTGGGAGCAGATTTCTATGGACTTCGTCACCAAGTTACCCTGTACGGCTAAGGGTAACGACACGATTTGGGTAATCGTTGACCGTTTGACCAAATCCGCACATTTTCTGCCGATTAAGGAAAATCATTCGATGGAGAAGCTCGCTCAAGTCTACATCAACGAGATCGTCTCTCTTCATGGAACCCCTCTCTCCATCCTCTCCGATAGGGATAGTCGATTCACCTCCCGTTTCTGGAATGTCCTTCAGAAATCTTTAGGTACGCGACTAGATCTCAGTACTGCATACCACCCTCAGACCGACGGTCAGAGCGAAAGGACGATCCAAACACTTGAGGACATGCTGAGAGCATGTGTAGTAGACTTCGGAGGAAGTTGGGACACTCACCTCCCCTTGGTCGAGTTCTCCTACAATAACAGCTACCATGCCAGCATCAAGTGCGCACCATTCGAGGCTCTCTATGGGCGTAAGTGTCGGTCACCGCTATGCTGGCTAGAAGCTGGCGATCGACAACTTACGAGACTCGACATCGTCCAGGAGACCATTGACAAGATCACCACTATTCGTGAAAGACCGAAGACGTCCCGTACCCGACAAAAGAGCTACGCCGACAACCTAAGGAAACCCCTCGAGTTCAAAATTGGCGACAAAGTACTCCTCAAAGTATCGCCCTGGAAAGGGGTAGTCCGCTTCGGAAAGCGCGGTAAACTCAGTCCAAGGTACACCGGTCCATTTGAAGTCATTGAGCGTATCGGTCCCGTTGCTTATCGTCTCCAACTCCCTCAGGCTCTCGCGAATGTTCATAATGTATTCCATGCCTCACACTTGAAAAAGTGTCTGTCTGATGAGACCATCGTCATCCCCCTCGACGAGGTCAAAATCGACAGCAAGCTAAACTTCATCGAAGAACCGCTCGAAGTTGTTGACCACGAGGTCAAACAACTCAGACAGAGCCGTATTCCGATAATCAAAGTTCGGTGGAACTCCCGACGTGGTCACGAATTCACATGGGAGCGTGAAGACCAATTCCGTCAGAAGTACCCACATCTATTCGAGAACTCTTCTTCATGATGGGACGCACTAAATTTCGGGACGAAATTTCTTTCAACCCGGGGAGAATGTGACAACCGTCTAATTTCCAGGTGCATTTATAATCTATGTCTCTTTCGGTCTATCTAGTCTTTAACTTTTCACATAATCGGAACCGCGACAACGTCGGAATCACAACCGGAATCAAATTAAATAAGTCCTAATACCAAGAAAACCCCTAATGAACTTTCCTAAGTTCATAACGTAGCATACTTTAAAACTTTAGTTAACGAAAAGGTCCAATGAAACACTTGTACAAAATCAGCCAAAACACAAAAATTATTACAAAAATGGTCCAGGACGACGCACTGAGGCCATGTGCGCCGTCCTGGAGGACGAATTCTGTAATAATTTCAAATTTGTTGCATGTCTCGATTTACCCACTTTTTCCACCAATCATACTCGAGACCAGGCCCTCATTACTGTCTTTTGACAGTCCCCAACCCACTCCTTCATTATTATCTTCTTTTTCATTTATCTAAACCATTTTTACAAACCAAAAACACCTACATACACTTTTCTCTCAAGCTTTCCCTCAAAAACTCACTTATTCCAGTGACTTTCAGCAACATAAACACCATTTTAATCCATACAAATCGTCCCAAACATCAAGAGAAGCAAAGGGTGCCATTTATTTCGAAAAAGGACTAAGCTTGTAAAGATTTTTGAAGCGTAAATCCGACCAAAACTCACCATCCGAGCCTTTCCTTCGGTAGATTTCTTTCTTTTTACTAGTTTTATACAAATAATCAATTGCATATAAGATCTAACGGTTGAAAATGTGTTTTTATATAAATCTATGACTTTTTATGGTCAAAAACGTTTTTAACCGAAATAACCTTTAGATCCACGGTTTTGTAACCAAAAATACTTTATAAACTGATAAAATGATGTTTTAATAAGTTTAAACTCATTGCATGTCGAAATCTATGGCTTAAAATACGTTTTGCAACAAAAACTCGAAAACCCGCGATAGGTGCGCCGTCCTAATGCTTAGAACGACGCAGCGTGGGAGTTTTTCAGCTTCTGTACGCCGTCCTAATGGTCACAGCGGCGCACAGAGCTGCTGGATTTTCCAAAACTCTTCGTTTTTGTCGTTTTTAGCACGTTTGGACCATATATTGACCCGCTGACTTTTGACACTTTGACCTTTGGGACTGATTATGTAAAAGTATTGATATTTTGGACAAGTGTGGACTATTTGGACTTAATTTGAACTACAAAATGTATACATTGCGTTTTAGGTGATTTGTGAACGGAATTGATTGTATAATTTTTGGGCAAGAAATTTGGGCGCGGAAGCGCTGCCCAAATTTCCTTAGAAATTATAAATCACTTCATCGATCAAAAGCACTTAAGACATAATAATCAAAAACGTTAAATCGGACTTTTGGACAAAAACGTGACGATTACCTTTTCGGACTATTTTAACTATACTTAACCTTGACACTTAAAGTTTAATAAGATTTTATCTATATTATTATATAAGAACATAATAATATAACAACTAATTAAACTATCTTGGTATTATTAGGCGACCCGTGATTCCCGGCTTTCATATTCCGACCGAGTTTCCGTATCGTTTCTCTTCGCAATCTGTGAGTTACAACCCCCTTATTTTATATGTTTTTGCATGAATTTTTGGGGGAAACATAAGATTAATTGTACTTGAAACTTTATGAATCAAATTGCAATTTATCGAACTTTGACTTTTGAACTTGTTGAACTTTGACTTTTGAACTTGTTGAACTTTGACTTTTGAACTTATAAACTATTTGGACTTGGAACCTATTGAACAAAATTGAACTTTGGAACTTATTGAACTATTTTGGACGAACTCTTTGAACTCTTATGCGTAAAACTCTTTTGACTCTACTTGAACTTACGGGCTTGCCCCCTTTTTCGGCTAAACTAATTATTGATGCTTGTATGCGCGACCAACCCTTGATGGAGCTATAACATGACTCTTAAGTGACGGAACGACTATCTCTTTTAAAACAAAACTACTTAGTGCCCACTACTTTTTGACGAGAACTTACACACTATTAACTACAGAGCCGTATAGTAATTCTGGGTCTACTTAGGAAAGAACCGTTCCTTGCTTAGATGGCAGTCTAAGTACATATTACTAAGAACTTGAACAACTTCCCGTTGGATAGGCGGGAAGAGGGGCCTCACGGTTGAACAATCGGATTAGTGTGAACACTTAAGTTTTAGATGCCAAGTGGTTGATACAATAAATCTAATTAGTTACTTACGCATAATTTACGAACTTTTTAGCGATTGATTTCCGCTTCTACTACTTGACTAAATTTGACTCTATTTAGTCCTTACAAACTTAGGGCACAGATTCGCCCGTTACTGGAACTTTAAAAGTATATAAATTTTTAAGCGACTTTTCTCCGCTAACCTCCTCCGGAAACTTTTACTTTTATATACTTTACTTATATTTTTGCCGAGCTATTTAAACTGTAACTCACTCACTACTTTCGTAGTTGACACTTTATCTTATGTTTCAGGAAATTAGTGTAAGTATGATGTGCATGGCATGGACGGGTCGAGGCGGTCGTGTGAGAACCTCATTGGGAAAAGACTTGGCCATTTCTTTTGGGAATTTTTAATGAAACTTTAATGTTGTGTATTGATGTACTAAAATGCCGTGACTTGGTTGTTTTATGAACTTGTAAACACTTTGAATATTTTCAATTAATGACTTGATTGTCGTTATGTTTTATATGACCTGTGTAATGATCTTCCAGCTCTTCACATTCCGTGTTTCCGCTTTAGCGGGGTGTGACAAAAATCGAGTTATATTATTATATAAAAAGAGGATTATTACTTTAGTTATGATTATCACTCACTACAAGCAAGAATACTCGATCGTATAATAATAGAGCTTTAGTAAGTCCGGTATCGAATATAGGGAACGGTGCATTAATAAACGTAAATTTATAAACTAATAGATAATCCAAATTAAAACAAGCTAAAGAGAAAAACAAGCAAAAGAGATAGTGTTTTATTTCCGTACGAACGTATTTTTAAAACTAATTAATAAATAAAACAAGTAATAAAAAAGTGAATTGTGGAAACAGTTGTTCGGCGAAATTTTAAGAATACTCAGATGATTAAAAGCAGTGATTACTTCGATATTACGTTTCACTTGAATTATAGATAATATGAATATGTTTGAATTGGTTTAACTGTGATTTCTTAATTAACTAGACTTCCTATTAGAGTCGTCTAATCCTACAAATTAATGAAAGGTTGTACGAACATGGTCGTCGTACATCAAGAGCTATCTTAGATTTATCCACCCTAATTTGTCCATTTAGTTCACTATTAAACAATTTAATATGTCGACTATGAATTAACAAAAGTCTCAACTAGTTACAATATAATTGTCATGTTCGTTTAATTTATTGTGTTACTATTATTCTTAGCTTATCTCAATTAAGTGTCAAGCTACAATTACCTAACAAATTAATAATTGTAAATAACTAATAAACTTACACAAACGCTAGTTATGATATAAGTTTACTAATCACGCTAAGTAGTTAACCTAAAAACTTTATATAAACATGGATTGCGATTAAACGTTAATAATAACGGAAAAACCAATTTGTTCAAACATAAATTTAAATGACCATAATATCAAGATCCACAATCCAAGCAGTCACTGTAAGAAGTTTAGCTCATGTTGGATTGGATAAAATCAGATAAACAAATAAGATACATAAAACATATCGTTATGGTTTTTAACTAAGATAAACAAAACAATGATAAGCAATCTTCAACACAATCAAACGATGTTAATCGTGACTTCTAAGCACTTGTAGGACTCTAAAAATCCGTCCTATGGGCTTTTTTGTCGACTTTGATGGTGGAAAAGTGGAAAAATGGATTTTAATTTCGTGACCCAAAGATTTGCTTAAATAGAGGTCTGGTCGACCTTCCTACGCGTCGTTTGACCCTCGTCGAGTTTTTGAGATTTTGAGATTCAGTCGCCGGCTAAAATAACTCAGCCTCCAGCTGAATTCATCTGATGAACTTTCTTCCAAAACATAAATTGTATCTTTCTCTTTCTTCTTTCTTCTCCAATTTGAATCACCTAAATCAGACATCGTATGAAGAAGTTATGATCAAAACGGTGAGGGTGCGTAAAACACTTTCACGTATGATCTTCAACTTTAATTCTTCACAGTTTTTCTTTATTTATGCTCCGTTTGCTACAGTTTTCAACTCCTTTTTGTTCCATGATCCAAGTTTAACTCTTATCTTCACATATGAATGAAAAAACTACCAAAATTATAACAAAATGTTAAAAACAAGAGTTTAAGTGAGAAATTGATTATAAAAAATTTCAATAATTTTAAGCATATCATACTTGTACCCGGTGACGCAGCTTGGCAACCAACACTTGGCCCGACACCCATTCCCGACAGCTGGCACTCGCGCCTAATACTTGCAATTTGACATTGTGGGCGGTAACGCGATATGGCAGCCGACACTTGGCCTGACATCCTTTCCCGGCACCCACGATCTGGCAGTGTGGCCTGGTGATGTAGTCCGACAACCGAAACTCGTGGCCTGACTTTGTGCCTGATGTGTAAAATCTAATCTATTTTTAAAAACAAGAAATACCCTATTACTCGACTACACACACTTAGGGAGTGGACCTAATCATGAATAGTATAGTTTAGGTAAGAAAAGTTCGTTCTGAGGGACTGAATATTAAAGTTAAAGCGAGAATTTATAGAGCTAAAGTTTTAATGGGAAATAAGAGTTATAACTTTGCTTAAACTACTAAGATTGCTTAAAACAAGGATTAAGAAGAATCAAGAATAATTGAGTTGATTTTAAAATAGTTAATTAAAGAAACATTTACTTGGACTAGTTTACATTACTATAATTGTTACTTAATAACTAACAATATTAAACCACCTACTAGGTATTTAGCTTGAACTCTTATTTCCCATTAAAACTTTATTTATCTCATGTATAGTCACCACACTCGTATATAATTTCTCCGTTTGACAACTAAACATTAAGCACCTAAGCCGATTACATGATATAACCTATAAGACTTCCTCTTGAATAACCTCTCAATTAACTAATCCGATTTTCTCATAAACTAGAAAACAACGTACACAGTTAAGTTTAATTATTAAAGTCCTTTAATACTAGTTCCTCTCGAATGCTAATATCTTTAGATTAATCATAGACCGATTAATCGTATTCATAAAAATTTTTATAAGCTCTCACATATTCCTCTCGAATATTTATGAAGTTGTGTTTGTCACTAGACATACTTACTAATCGTTTTATATAAAAGGATTTAACAATGTTCTAAAACTTAATTGCATAAGGATCTATAGTTAAACATCTTATCTAGTTCAACATCTACATTATCAACTAGCAACCTACATATCTGATCATATCATCCAAGTAAATGCAAGGGTTTAGCTACTCATAACCATAGATTATAGATACGCAACAATCAATAATGAAAGAAAACATCGTTATATTACGAATAGAACTGAAAAACCAATCTAATCAATACCAATCTGTTTAATGACAAACAACGAGAATCCGAAATCACAATTGTCACTATTGAGTTCCAAAAGGCCGATTAAACAAACCCTAACAAAGATATTGCCTCCTCCCAAAAACCTTTGCTCAATAGCCTCTATAAAACTTGGATTACAACTCAAAATTCGTAACCCTAATATATCACTGTCACGACCTGTGTAACAACCGTCACGAAGATTAATGGCCGTCACACGGGCATTTTAGTCCGTGTGTTGCTGCTAGTAGTGTTTTGCTTCCTCGGCCTCCATTTGTTAACGGAACCAACCCCGACTTCCGTTTTCACCAATTTCTGCTCTATAAATGTTAATTTCTCGTTCAGCTTATACCTGAAAATTACGTTACATACTATACGTGCTAAAAGCTATCCAATCTGTCATGAATTAAATATAAAATGAACCAATATTACATATAGAAAATATGTAAATAAATATGCAATATTAGTGACATTTATTATCCAACCGTTGTGACATTGAAGCTACTAAAGCGTTTCGGTTCTTTCATTAACCTACTAAGTATGTCTGTCATAATGATATGAATGTTGAGCCATTATACCTCTTATCAAGTATGACATAATAATCATGAGGGGAGGAACGTTAGAGCTTCCGAAGATGTTACATGTAAATACTAACACTAATATCGTCTTCAAGCGAATATGATATATACAAGACACATAGCAAGAGACTCTCTACACCTCAGAACTTGCTAAGTTTGCACTAATCATTCAGGATATTTTAGGTTCACACACACATACACAATTAATGAGCTTGACAACCTTTCTACAAATATGAAGCAAATTTTTATGGGAAGTAACCAACTTGCGAGCTACACTATTCAGAAAATAGAAAATAGTAGTTCCTCTCATATAATGGATAAGCCGCCGTCTTATAATGATAGTGATAATATGTTTTTTAGACGTTTAAAAATTATTATAAATTATAATACAAAAAATTTAGGAATTAAAAACTTCCTTGTTCTTCCAATTCCTCTTCCTTGTTTATAAAGGAGGAGTTTCTTTTTGGTCTGAAGACCACAAAATATAAACATTAAATTTCTTTTATTATATATTTATTTATTTTTATCTTTTGAAAGAAAATATTAAATCAAAATGAATACCCACCCACCTTCTCTAACACTCTGCCTGTTTTTGCTCATTAAAAGCTTCACATAAAGACAAATTGTTTTAACTTTCTCCTCCCCCAAACCAGCTCCCCACAACTGTCATACAAACCTCTATCTACCATGTCTTCATATGTTTGTACTTTCACTTTAGATTCTCCTCCTTACTACATTAAATTAGACAAATCCATAACTATATGTATACTCTTGTACATTCTACATTTTTTTAATTTTATACACGGTCTCGTTTGGTTTACAGAATTACTTCAAATGTGGTGAAGTTGGAATATGACTTCCATTTCATATCGTGTTTGTTTAGTAGTATTAGCCCAAACTTGATCTATTTGTGGGATTTGGGTTACATCTAATAAATAGAAGCGTAAAAGTTTGTCATTCAGATTTCATTTCATGACGTGTTTGCCTTACAAAAGTAAAGGAATTGGAATCAGTTAAATTCCACGTATAATGAATTTACATTGCTTAAAGTTTGAGAAACATCAAATAATTACCAAATTTCTAATAATTAAAACATTTGGTACTCGAATTCACACTACTAATTAGGTATTAAATCGAACGAAACGACAATTTGAACAATCGATTGAACAATTAAACTGTCTTTTGTTAGGGATTCAGAAAACAGATCACCTAATTCATACTACAAATTACAAACAAACATTAATTATAAAGAAAAAAAAAAAACAGAGACATGATCAGATAATAATTTAAATAAACGAAACAACGAATACTTGATCAATATCATTTGTTTCGGTTATTGTAATTCATCTTCTCATAGTAACGAATCGAGAGAAGAGACAAGGAGAGATGAACTTCATCTTTCCCCCAACGAGTTTTAGGAGAAGTCGGTTTAGCCAAACTAATCGTACGAGCCGGTGCTAAACACGGCCACGCTGATCTCGAGGTGGCGGCAGCAGCCACAACTGTCGAAGACGACGGTGAAGCTGTTTTGGAAGTCGAAGGTTTAGATAAAGGATGCAGATAATGAGCATGTAGACGACGAAAACCGCCAAGAGCAAGGACAACTGCGCGTAGCTGAGTACTACCACAAGACATATCAGTCCAATGTTGTTGTGTACATATCATCTCCCATAACCGCTCATCCTGACCGGTCTCATTCCATTGCTTGTTAACACAACTAGCCGCGCCTAAAGTCCGCGCGTCCACATGTTTTAGGATCTCGTAAAGCAAGTTGTCGTCTAACAAAACATCCGCGGGTGCGGGTGCAGGTGCAGATGCGGGTGCGGATTTGATTTTTTTCATTCTCGAAGTGTTATGATATTCGGATTGTAAAATTGATCTCTTCATATTGTTGTGAGTTTGGTGAAGTATTATTTTGGGTTGATTTTAAGGGAAGAATAAAAGAGAGGAAGGATTTATGGGTGTCCACCCACTATTGATCGTTTTCGAAATGGACAAAAAAAGAAATGAATGCGCTTTGGTTCTTTTCTGAAAATTACAGTCATGCCATCCTTGCCTCAATGTTTGTCAACAAGCAATTTGTCTTGCATCAAATATTTAATCATTTTGTTTATAAAGGAATAATATATTTTTGAAGATTTCAACTTAACTTTATATACCAAACTTGTACATCATAACTTGTATATTAATGGGACTTCAATTTAATTTTACTATCACTTTCATAAATATTTTTACGTGTCCATTTCACAACCTTTTATAACAACTATGTTTTTTTTAAATCATTTTTTGTATTATATTTATGTGACATCTAATGTTTCTGAAATCCCTGTTCAATTATCAAGAGAGGGAACACTTTTTTAGTTACGTATACTTGACATCTCCGTAGAGTGGGGAAGCCAAGATTGATTGAGGTGAGTTCCTTCGAAATGGTGTAGGCGACAAAAGTAACGGTTCAAATGAATATATTATTTATTAAACTGGCGGAGATATACAATAAGACAAATATATGTTTTATATAATAGATATTCGATAAATTAAGATTGAACAATAGTTATAAAGTTATTACATTTAACTAGACTGATTCTCATAACTTGAAAAAGTTCAATAAGTGTATTATACTAATATAGGGTGTATTTGGTGCAGAGGGGTATAGGGATTTAAGTTTATTCTATTCTATAAGCCCATTTATAAGTATTATAGGCATGTTTGGTTACAGGATTTTAGGAGCTTATCAAAGTTTGAACTTTTGATTTAATCAATAAGTTTTGTTTAGTTGTCAATTTAGTAAAAAGCTTATTGAAAAAGATATAACTTGATAAACCCTACACGTTAAGCTACTTGAAGACGATTTTAGACGGGTTTATGCTTATGATATGCAAGAAAACATGAATACATGTTATACTAATTAAAATATATACACTATTTTATTCCTTTTTAAGGTTTTTTTTTACGATTATAACCCTCGGTCACATTATATCACCAAACATGTTTTCATCTTTATATATCTATAAGCTCCGACTCAAGCTATAAACCCCAACTCCAACTTAAACTCAAATTCAAGCTCAACTAGTTTTACAAAACATACTCTATGTTGGTTCTACGGGCTTATTGAAATTATAAGTTCTAAAACAATAAGATATTTGAAATAGCTTATGAATGAGACTTGAGCTTATGATTAACAAAATTACATACATACCATTCATATTACTTAAAATATATATTTTTACAATCTTTTTATGTCTTTTAGCATCTATAACCTTCATATTTAACTAATTTACTAAACTTGTCTATCATCTTTATTTATTTGCTACAACTTCAACCATAAAGCTCAATCTCCTTTTTCATCTCAAGCTCTAGATCTAACTAGTTACGCCAAACACAACCATAATCTAAAATATCTTTTCACAATCGTACCTAAAGTCATCACCCATTTTGTTACATAAATCGATCTTTATTATTTTCTTTCTCAAAAATGAACGTTCCGCAGAAGATGTTGCAACACATAAAACCAATGCTAATTTTAGAAAAATATATAGCTTCTGAAAGGCTTCATGTTGTTTTTGCTCTTTGATCGGCATCTTCTAAATTTGGGTATTTTGGGCCTGCTACTAGTTCGGTTATAATTATTTTGGGCCAATAAATTATGGGTATGATATAATAGGTGTATGTCTTTCTATAACAGTAACTTTTAGGTATGTCTTTCTAAATTTTTGCACAACCACTCTAAATAATTTCAAAAATTAAGTCATGTTGATTTGGGGCCCCTCCTAGCCCATACCATCTTCGCCACTGCCTCTACGAGCATCTATATATAGCAACTTATTTTTTTAGAAAAAACCTTTTCACGCGGACTGATTCATACTAGGTTTATAAAGCCCGTGCGTTACGCCGGAATGACCAAATATGCATATAGTTACTAATGTAATCTGCGTATAGCTAATTAAACATGGGAACGCCCTTTCAAAAACAAAAAAAAGACATGAATACATCAAGTGACCTACATAGAGACTACTTTGTCAACCGGTCTACATAGATGCTAATAAAGTGTTACCTCGAGATATCCATACAAATCTTCCTTACTTGTTTGCGTAGTTCATTTGCATATACGAACATCACATTGACTTTAGACATCCTTAAAAGGTTCAAAAGACCAGTAGATCAATAAATGTATAGCAGCTGAGGTTACCAAAAGATTCAAAATATGCTTTCTACAGAAAGAAAAAACTAATTAGTAGCGAAATTAAGGTACATTTTGTTAAAAGCAGATGGTTTGGTTTTTATTTATTTATTTTACATCAGATGACAACCGTCTTAAACGCAGGTCAAGTTCACTAACTATTAATCTCGACTACATATTTGTGATACTAGATATAACTAATTTTATGTGTTACTTAGTTACGTAAGCATAACTCATTAAGCTAAGCTCTAAGCAACTCGTGCAAAACTTTTAACGTAGGTTTTACGTTACATAAACTTTAAATGTGTGTGTCTCGGAATCGGAATCGAATCAATAAACGAACCCTAATACCAAGAAAACATATAACGAACTTGTCTAAGTTCATTACAAAACAATCGTATACTCTAAACAACGCATGTACGTAACGACAACGCAAACGAAAAACGGACAGACCAGATATCAGGCCCGGTGCGCCGCACCTAGACACCGGTGCGACGCACCACAATACTTTTTGGTTTACTTGGTGACTCACTCTTGCAAGTCATAAACACATGACACCTGTCCCAAAACGTGGCATAAGCCCCTCTTGTCCAGAAATGACTCACCTTGAGTCATTGTTATAACATTACAAACACATTTGAAGTATCACTTGTTTACCAAACTCAAAACACAAACATAAACATACATACACTTTGGAGCAAGTAATTGTAAGGAATTTTCAAGGAGATTTTGGGAGTTAATTGGGTAAATTGAGCAAGCAAGGAAAGGGTTTAACTTGAAGATTGGAGCTATTTTGGGGTTAATAAACAAAGATCAAACAAGTTACAAGCTTCAATTTTTGTAAGTTTTATAAGATTCTTGTTAACATTTTCTTTATTATAACTAATAAATCATAATTTTGATATGGAGAAACCATGATTTTGAACTAGTATATATATGGAGATCATATGGTTGAAAAATGAGGATATTTATAAAGAACTTTGATAATTATCACTTGCATGTTTTAACCTAACAAAAATATAAGTTTTTATTTAGTTTTTATAAATGTTTAAGAAAATAAAAATACAAATGTCTTTCCTATTGTTGTTAAGATAAAAATTGTTATTTATAAATATTTTTAAAGTTTTATCACTGCATGTTTAAATCCACCATCAAAAAAAGAAGTTTTACAACATAAACGATTTTTGCTAAAATCCAGTCACCGGGTGCGCAACCCCTGTGTCTCAGTACGACGCACTGGAGGTGCTGACAGATTACAAAACTTTATTTAAGTTGTTATAAATTATAACCTTAAACTTGTTATTTTAAGAGTATGTATACAAATGGTGTTAATGATTTTGTTAAAGAGTAACTTATTTTAACATATAATCACATTTTTTTTATTAAGTGTTAAGGTATAAATATTGTAACATATATATAATAAAATTGGTATAAACCAACTAAATTACCATGTCTTTGAAATATTGTCATATAATGTTTTGGATACAAGCGGGAAAGTGTATAAAAATTGGACATTATTTCTATAAGCGCGGAAGCGCTGCCCAAATGTCGTTAGGCAAAATCATAACATCTTAAAAACGAGATTTATATACATATCGGACTATTTGGACTTAGAAATGTGAAACGAATATTTTTGGACTCGAGACTAATAAATGAGCATTTTTGGACAAAATGTATTAATAACAATTAATATAACAAAAATGGATTAAAACGCGTTAATATGAACTTAGAAATCAAACAAAAGGTAATACAATATACTTATACGATATTTGGTATTATAGGATTTCGTTGATTCCGATTCGACATTTCGCGAGATTTACGAAACACACCGACTATTACTACAAGTGAGTTACAAACCCCTCTTTTAAACGCTTTATACATTTTGGGGTGAAATACGAGTCTTATGCTTAAAACGTTGTTTTGCATGCTTAAACGAGATACTCTTATGCTTGAACACTCATACTTTTATACATGGATTGTATACACTTGAACTTATATTGCCAATGAACTTAAACTTTTGTTCGTCATGTTGTGAATTTGTCCAACATGTACGTGTGATACCACTAAAATTCCCAACACTTCCAAGAGACATTAGTTGCTATTAATCCCTTTGGAAAGGACCGTTAGTAATTGTAGATAGCGCTATTAGGGTAGTTAGACCCTCACAACAACGTCAAATAACAATTGTGCACGATTATTAATTGGGTAGGCTTTGAGGCTTAGCAACGATCATTGGGCAATACATTAGGATCGTCACATAGCCGTACACAATGTGGTCGATGCCTACATACTTGAAACTTATGCCACGTTACCTAGTTTGGTACAACGCGCATATGCAAAACTTATATACTTATCGTCTTACACATGTGGATTGTTCCACCACTGAGGTAATGACGTCATATATACTTATCGTCTTACACATGTGAATTATTCCACCGCTGAGGTAATGACAAAATATACTTATACTTTACGCAATATATATATATATATATATATATATATATATATATATATATATATATATATATATATATATATATATATATATATATATAAAAGAAGAAGGCTTTTAAAGTAAGAAGGTAAGAATGCATGTATGAGTGACATGCGACATGTGAGGAGGGACAAGTACATGTCACGTGACATTTCCAAAAATAAATTATTATTTTAATAAAATAAAAAAAAAACAAAAATTGAAATTTTTATTCCGATGACGTCATCATTTTTGTGCTCAACTTTTTAAATTGATGAACACGAAATTTTATACACAATTTTTTTTTTTTTTGCATAATTTTATAAAAAATACCACTTTTCGTGCATCATTTCACATAAAAAATGATATTTTGTGCATAACTTTATAAAAAATTGATATTTTTATGCATAAATTCGCTTTTAAAAAATTTTGAGTGCATAAATTTTCAAAAAAATGAATTTTTGTGCATAACATTTATCAAAAAAAAAAAAAAAACGTGCATAACATTTTACAGCAAAAAAATATTTTCGAAAAAAAAAAATTTAATTCTTTTTTATTAAAAATTTATCAAAAACAAAACTCCACCTAAACATGCCACATGTCATTCCCACAAAAAATATTACACCTAAGCATGCCACATGTCATTCTGATATATATATATATATATATATATATATATATATATATATATATATATATATATATATATATATATATATATATATATATATATATAGTTGGCTAAAGGCTCTATGAGCCGGTAACTCTTTTCAACATGATTCGAACTTGGTACCTCCCACCATTGGTGTGAGTTTTATCCAACTTCAATTTGCCACTTTGGCAACTTGTAGAGGAATATATATATATATATATATATATATATATATATATATATATATATATATATATATATATATATATATATATATATATATATATATAATTTATTAAATATTATAAAAAAATATAATATTAAATTTGTTTTTATTAATAATTAGATACATATCATTAAAATAAAAAACAATACATAAAATGAAAAAACTAAAACAATACGTATTACTAAATCATTATATATTTCTCCCTTATTCTATTTTCTTGGTCTCGATCCACTCTGCTTCTTTTTCCAACATCCACGTTGTAACATCCCGATTTTGTAAAAGGACTAGTATTGTAATAAGAATTGGTCTAGGACCGTCTTTGTAATGAAATAAACTCTTTGTGTTAAAAGTGTCGTTATGGCAATCTTTAAGGTTTATTTTGTAATTAGTTAAATAAATCCTATAAGATTACCTCACTTGAAAGAAAGCAGCATCAAAGTCATACATTTCAAGTGTGTCTGTATGTTTTTGCGTTTGAGAGAAAACAAAAAGAAAGAAAAATATCGGTTTCACCATTTCGATCCGTTTGATCATCAAAGCCTCGTTGGATAACCAAACGAACCACATATTTGGACTCCTAGAGCTGCAAGAAGTAATTTGGTGGTGCCATAAGTTTATTTCGTGAAGGTTGGCGACAAATCATACCGAAACCCACTTCGTTTACGGAAGGGAAGGTATAACGAGATTTTTACGTTAATATGTTGTTTATACATCGTTTACTATCGTTTAGAAGTGTTTTGGTCGAGTTTGGAAAGTTGGTATCAATGGAGGTTGCATTTCCGGCGAGGAATAAGAACCAGGTGCCAACCGAAGGCTGGCTAAGCCTAACCGGTGGCTCGCTCAGCCCAACCGGCGGCTGGTTGCGCTGTTTCGGGTTATTTTTTTCCGTTAAGTGTTTAATGTTTAATCCGTCGAAATTTGTTTTAAGGTTAATAATCAATAGCATTTGATCAGGTTGTGAGTAGCTTTGGTTGTTAGGATAGCTACTGTTGTTGGATTTGTCGAGGTGAGTACAATATGGTTTTGTAAACCGAGCATCATGACAAAATGACGCTGAAATAGTAAAGAATGTTTATAAGTGATATTTTGATCAAATATTGATAAAACCATTACAAGATAACATGTTTTATGAAAATGAGTAGTTGTAGCTACTCGTGTTCGGTTTAGTGTACATTACGAAGAAGTACACTTTCGTTTAAATTATATATGTTATATAATTGTTATTGTTGTGATTTATTTTATGCATTATAAGAAGGTTGCCTTAGTTTTTCATAAGAAGCCTTGCTTTGATTACGGGTAGGGTAAGTGCTCGTGGATATGTGTTGACGAGACCTAGTGCCATTAACAAGGTGTCAAATGCTAGCAGTTAAATATGGTTGCGGGGAATTCTAGATCTCATTGGCAACACGAGGTATTGAGTGTAGGCTCATAATGGAGTGATGTTTTGACTTGTTGGGTTAATGACAACCATCACGTGAGAGTGGGAAGTGTATTCGTTGACGCACTACAGATCCTCTCCTTAACGACAACGCATTGATTTGCAAAGTTGGAGTAGTGAAATCTTATATTTCGGGTTATTATAAATATTGGGACTCGCGCCCCAATGCTTATAAAAATATGTTGAAATGGGTGAGTAACGAACGGGGTACTTACCCTAGGGTATAAGAGGGACCCTATTGTTATGAATGATTAGGGCATAAGATGGACCATAGTGAACTTTTAGTTAATCATTGAATTATTATGAATTTGATGTGTGAGATATTCATTTATATAATGATAATGATTTGTTTATTACCTGCTACTGAAGTGGTGGGTATTGATTGTGTTAGTAAAGACTTAATATGTTTCTTTCTAAACTGTTTTAAATAGTCTTTACTGATATTATTGTCTCACTAGCTTTAAGTTAATACTCTTTTTCCAAACCTGTCTTTTGCTCGAAGGTTGCCTAGTTGCTTGGTAAGCTGGGATTGCTCTTGGGTAGCTTGTATTTCCCCATATTAAAAACCTTGCCATCTTGTATAATAATTTTTATACGTTATAAATGTTTACGTAACGAATGATGCTTTGAATAACTGAATTTTATGAACCGCTAATCACGTATTTATTTCATTTCGTTGTATTAACTCTAATAGTCAAAAAAAATTCTTTGAAAAACGTGATTTTTGAAACCATGTCGTTACAAGTTGGTATCAGAGCCGCGTTGCGAGTGAATTGCGCACAGAAACCAGTGTTCAGACTTACAAAAAGATGCGGTTCTATCTTTTAAAAATGGTGACCTACGTAAAGAAAGGGTTGCGAGACTGAGATTTATAAGTTTACTTTTGTGTTACCTTGTGTTTTGAGCCTTAGTGCTTAGGCTATCTTGTTTTGGTTTTTGATCAAAGATGGAAAGTGTTTCGAACTTCAATGCTCTTAAAGAAGGTTATTGGAAATTGAGTTTTCCAGTACACTTGGTCTGAATAAGTGACCCGAAGGTAAAGCGAAAAAGGGTTCGCTATTTATTTATGAGATAAGATAAGTGTTGGATATCATTATTCTAAAGGGAATTAGGAAAATTGATTTATTGTTAATTGTATCGCGAGAAGACATCGGATTAGAGAATCAATTACGAGTAATATTATTTGAAACTTGAGGTGAATAAGTCAATTTTTCAAATTGAAGGAGCGATAAATAAAAGATGAGGATTCTTCTAATGAACGTGAATAAATTTCTTCGCAATAATAGGAATTAATTGAATTCACTATGTTGAAGCCGTTACTAGTCATAGTTGAATTGATTCAACATAAGTAACTATTAATATATTAATATATGTAACTTTGTGTTAAGTTGCCGTTTGTTTTAGTTCATGGGACTAATTTAAGTATGTAAGAGCTGGATAAATTGTTGTAATATAGTAAGTTTATTCTATTGTGTAAAGCAAAAGGATGATATTTTCTAGTAATAACTGATTCAATAGATGTATTATAAGGATTTACCTCTCCTCACTGATGTTTGTAGTTGTTTTTCTGTAGGATATGGACGACAACTGGGATCTTGAGATGGAAGAGATTGAGGTTGAGTAAGAGTTTGAAGTTGAGGAAAAAATTGAGGTTGGGGAGGAGTAAGAAGAAGAAGAAGAAAAAGATGAAGAATAAGAGGATCCGTCTGAGGATGAAGAACACATAGAGGATCACGAAAACGGGTTGACAAAATATTAGGTAAACCCTCTAGATGCTCCACCGGTAGATAACGATGAAGTATACCTAACTGAGGAACTTATGTTTCCTGATGATGTGACATATAAAAGCTTATGGAATATATATATGAAGATGAAGTTAAAAGTCATGCAAAGACTCGAGAAAAGTCGGAGGATTCTGAGAGAGAGCGAAATAGATTAGATTTTTATCTAAGTCTGAAAAAGAAAGATAGAATGAAGGCAGGAATTACTTATGTTCAACCTCAACCTTCGAAATTAAAACAAAAACAAGTGGGGGAAATATGGAAGGCAAGATATGAAGTTCTGCCCGTAAATGAAGCTAGAGAAATAATGCCACATCTTTTTTTTTTTTTTTGTATCTAAATCAGCAAAAAATGATTTTGAGGAAGAAACCTTGGCACAATCTTGTAAACGTTGGAAGAAGGATTATCAGAAGGAATGGGCGGATTTCCATAAGAAACTAGATAAAGATAGGGATGGACCTTCCGCTTAATTTTCTGATACCTATGTAGGGACCTTTTATTATGGTGATGTAATAGTTTGACACTTAAGACTATGTATTTATGTAGTTTTAGTAACCTTGTAATACATCGAAGAATAATGGAAAAATTTTGGTTGTATGAAAAATAATTAGCGACGTTATATATATATATATATATATATATATATATATATATATATATATATATATATATATATATATATATATATATATGGATTGGTTCATGCGAGAACTCATATTTTTGTGAGAACTGCCAGAACTCATTCTCAGCCACTCATTTATTTTTGAATATTAAACTTTTTTCTGAAATTAAAAAGGGTAAAATAGTAATCTTCTTATTTGTAGTTTAATTTTTTTTTTCTTTTTCTCTCTCATCTTAATTAATTTCTTTTTATTCACTACATATCTTTTTGAAATAATTATCATTTTTTAGTAAAACTTTTGTGTGGTCTGGGAAAAAAAATAATTCGTCGATTGGCTTAATACTTTAAATCTTGTGCATTTATGAACAAAGGTTTTTATTAATTAAAAACCTTCAGCCAATGATTTTTTTCGCATGGTTACCAATATCGTTCTTTACATAGCAACCGGGAAAAGATAAATATACAAATATATTAATTTCACTTTAATGTATATGATGCTTGAGTAAGAATTTTTTATTTAGAGAACCCTAACTTTTCAATACTAAATTCACTTTTATGTGTGTTAATATGATCGCACCTTAATGTTTACAAATGAACAACTGTGATAATATATGAACAACTGTGATAATATATGAACACGTGATGATGTTCAGATGTGATGGAGCCATGAACTAAGTTTGATCAAATATGAACAACTCATAGTAATCGTAAAAAGTTAAAATAAAAATCCTAAAACTAGGTGCAAATCAAAGAAAGAAAAGGAGTAAACGAAGGTTTTTCTTCATCATCCTTTATGTTCTTGATTGTAATCTTTGTTTTGCTTATCATCTGCATATCGAAAAATCATTTTAATTAATAAATTATTACCATTGAACAATCAAATGAAATTCAAAAACATTTTGATCAAACAAAAATAAAAAAGAGACCCACAAAATAATTAAATATCACTTATTTAAACATACATATTACGCTAATTTTGGATTTGCCAGTTTCATATTTTTGTGAAATCCCTATAAAACGATAAAAAATATTGAACTTCTAAATTTTCATTTCTAAATTAAGTCAAATTTCTTCAAAAAAGAGACCAGAAAGGTCAAAGAAGGACAAGAAAAATTAAATGTAAGGCTCCGAAACAGAGAACAAAACAACTACAAAATTGATCAAGAAAACACCCAAATTCAATATTACACAACCATGGCGGAAGGCTGAATCCAATTATCCCACTTTAGGACAATTGAATGACATCTATTTACAGTCAACAACTTATAAATCTTTGAGGAGGAACAAAATAATCTTCATTCCACTGTTTACGTATGAAATTAGTCTTCCATTCTTAAATATCAAGCCATATTTTTTATTTTTCGTCTTCAAAACGTGACGGTGGTGCTCCCAACACCATATGAATAGACTAATATACCCTTTCTAGACCAACTAGAATGACAAAAAAAGGATATTTTAATAATTTTATAAAAACAAAGAGAGATTACCTGGATTTCAAGAGGATGGCCATGGATTCCCATACGGCGATCAATCATGCAAGGACCATCCGCTACCAACAAAGTAGGAAATTAAAATCAAAATTGAGAAATTAAGGATTTAGAAGGTTCGAGAATCGAGACGATTTTGATTTTGATTTTGATTTTGATTGAAAGAAAAAGATGAATTACAGAGAAAAAATGGAAATGAGTGCGGTTAGGGTTTTACATAATTTGTGGAACGTATTTTAGATATTAAGGAGAGAGTGAGAGATTTTCTAGGAAAGAACGTGAATTCTCAAAAATACCCTTTTAACTTTTATAAAAACTTACTCAATTTTCCTATTAATTACAAATATGTCATTTTCGTTTTTAACCTTTGATCTGATCATCCAATGGCTCCAAATTGGTTCTCGCAGTTCTCGCAGAAATTTGAGTTCTCGCATGAACCATTCAATATATATATATATATATATATATATATATATATATATATATATATATATATATATATATATATATATATATATATATATATATATATATATATATAGGGAATGGTTCATGCGAGAACTCTAATTTTTGCGAGAACTGCGAGAACTCATTCTGATTGGTCTAGAATAAATTAATTATAAAACATTTTTTCTTCTCTAAAAAGGGCATTTTAGTCAAATTTTCATTTCCTATTTTTGTAATTAATTTTATATTCCCCTTTTTACTTTTTAAACCTTTTACTTACAGTAAATCTTAAATATTAATAACCAAATGGAAATCAAAATCTACCTTAAAAGATAACACTGAAAATAAAATTCTAAAAATTTCATAAAACTTTGGTTGTTCATAAAAGAACAGTTTATAAGAAACATGTTTTTAAGCATGTTCATTAGTGAACAAGCATTGTTCATAACTGAACATCATCGACTCGTGTATAATAACAATATGTTTTAACATGAACAGATTATGATCAAATGTGAACACAACCAAATTCAAATAACAAATCTTATAAATCCAATAAAAAAAACCTAAAACTATCTACAAATCAAAAAAAGAAAGAGCTTTTTTCCTTCATTGTCATCTTTGTTCTTCATTGTCATTTCTTTTTCTTCATTGTCATCTGCATATGATAAAATTATTTAGTAACAAAATGTTTCAATTAAACTATCAAATTGAAATTCTCAAAAGTTTGGCCATACAAGAATTAAAAGAGAGTCAGAGTAATCATACTAAACAAACATACACTCCGTCACCACTTACCACACAATTCACAACACATTAAAATCAAAGCCCAAACTCGATGTTCAATTATGAGACAAATGAGACATGAGACCAAAATGATTCAGCTAACTGAAAAGAGTAATGAAAAAAAAATCCAGAATAATAGATCTCTCATTTGGTTTAGTAGCAAATCGTGTACCCAATAAGATGTACAATTGGGATCATCAGCAAAGGGAATGCCCCCAAAACACAATCTCCCTCAACACAAACTAGTAAATTATACAAAGAGTATGCGGACTTCTAGAAAATTGGCAATGTTTCCTTTTTTTCCACTCTGGCGATGGTTCTTTTTTGCAACTAGCCCACGGTCAAAAAATGAATTACAAAAGGCGCACTTCATTACTGAAAAGTAGGAAGAAAACAAACGAAAAAGTAAAACATGCATTACATCTTTTAAAGAGCCATTCTATTGTCGGAACCATGTCGTATTATCAAGAATAAAAACAGAGTAATGAAGCTTACGCATCAAACTCAGCAAGCTTGTTTTGATGGTGACTTTGAAACTCCCCCATAGCAATATTTCCCGCTCCAGCCTCCATAGCTTCCCTATCATCTTTCTCTTTGGTTTACTCGGAAGTCTTATTATCATTGGCTTCAGGAGTAGAATTATCAGTGGCAGTAGGAGCAATACCCCGAGATGGTACTCCGGTAAACCACGGGTGATTAAGGCATTGAGAAGCTGTAGGCCTTTTCTCAGGGACAAAATCAAATATAGGAACAAGAAAATCAGCCAAATCAGTTGCTTCCTGATCAATAAACTCGTATTCTTCCTTAAGCACTTTATGCAGAGGGCAGAAACGTAATCGCCTGATATGCCTCAAATCACCATGTCTGTTAAAGAAATCACGAGAGTAACGCCCACCTAAAGCTATCTACATAATATATACTTGTCAAGTATGAAATATAAATAAAGATCACACCTAATAATTAGAAAAATCGAGTAGAATGAGATGATAGTAAATAATGCTAAACCTTTCGCGGCATCATTCCAAGAAGTTCCATCATTAGAGCCAAGTGATCCTATAAAGTAAAAAACGAGTTTTAATATTAATTTTCCTAAACAATAAAAAGAACATGAAAATGTAGGCGAAATATACCTCATCTCCGTCATAGTTATCACCACTATGAGGATGTTTTTAAGCATGTTCATCAGTGAACGTGTATTGTTTATAACTGAACATCATCAAATCATGTATAATCAAGATATGTTTTCACATGAACAGAGTATGATCATATGTGAACACAACCAAATTCAAATACCAAATCTTATAAATCCAATAAAAAAAACCTAAAACTATGTACAAATCAAAAAAAGAAAGAGCTTTTTTCCTTCACTATCATCTTTCTTCTTCATTGTCATTTTTTTTCTTCATTGTCATCTGCATATGATAAAATTATTATAGTAACAAAATGTTTCAATTAAACTATCAAATTGAAATTCACAAAAGTTTGGCCATACAAGAATTAAAAGAGAGTCAGGGTAATCATACGAACCAAACATACACTCGGTCATCAAATTGAAATTCCCAAAACTTCGTTGTATTTATGAGAGGCGTCTTCATTATCGAAAAAAACTCATCTTCAATTGCGTCGAAAAGTAAACGGGTGATCGACAATTTTATAGGGTATGGATCAGAATCAAAGAATCAAACGGTAGGTAGGAAAAAAAAAAGTATCTGGTTAATAAAATTAGGGTAACTGATAAGAAGGGGTGAGATGAGATTTTTTAGGAGTTAGATGTGAAATCACAATAATACCCTTTTGACCCTTTTGAAAAACTACTCATTTTTTAAATTATTTACCAAATTGCCATTTTTATTTCTAACCCTTGATCTAATCATCTAATGGCTCTAAAGGAGTTCTCGCAGTTCTCGCAAAAATGAGAGTTCTCGCATGAACCATTCACTATATATATATATATATATATATATATCAACTTGATGTTGAATGATGGATAATTAACTTTGTTGTCGGAAATATGAATTGTCATAAAGAATGTTATAATAATTAGAAATTGTAAATGAGGCATGTACAAATATTGGAGTACATTGAAGTATTATGAATTTTATTGATAAGATTTTACTAAATCAATACATCTTATGATAAGAAAATTGATTTGATGTTATATTTAATAATAAGGGACTAAGATGATCAAACAAATGTTGTATATTTATTTTAATAAGGATATTAGTATATTATCGTGACGATTTAGAATAAGTATTTTTGTCGAAAAAAATTGTGACATAGAGATAAAGGACTGAATAATTCAATCATAATTGTATTAAGAAGTCCGTTTGATTAGAAAGATTTTATTGAACTATTTGTTTTTATATAATAGGGTGTGGTGATAAATTTGTTGGATTAAATCAGATTGATTCATGTTATTTAGATACCTCCTGAAGATCCTGGGATGTTGTTGAATAGGTTAGACATGATTCCCAGAATGAGATGATCGTATTAGGATGGTAATACGGTTATATTAGAACCGTTATAGAGAGAAAACACTTGTAGGTGATAATGGAATTGACCAACCTTTCTAATGGTTGATAATGGCCCCTTATATACACACTCAAATTAGGAGTGTGTACACCTTAGTCCCTTGGTGTTTAATAAGTGTTTATTATAAGCTCTCTTTAGTTCCGATCACCTAATGGGAAATCTATAGTGTCGGTAAGGTAAATACGTCCATCGAATATTTACTAGACACAGATTTCAGTTAGCGTCAGTCATCATATCAGTAAGGATAAATGATCAATGAGGGTCACAAATAATATGGGTCCAACATTCTCCCACTTGACCGAGTAGATCATTTATCTATGAGTATTTGATAAGTCCGTACGAGATAATACTCATTTTGTTTAAAACCGAAATCATAGTTGATAAGTACAGTCGTAGAGAAGAACATCTACTCAGGACCCCCACTAGTCAAACTATGACTCAAATTCAAAACTGAATAAGCAATGATAGACCAACTAAGACAAATTTTGTTATAATAATGTCCAACACAGTTATGCGCATAAGGTGTAAATAATAGACAAACAAAATCTGAATAAGGAGGAAAATTTTTCATTAATAAATAATAATGACCAATAAGTACAACAATGCTATTAAATTAAGTCTTTTGTAAGCCCCATATTCGACACGTGTCCTACGAATATATTAGGAGGAAGACCTTTGGTCATCGGATCCGCTAGCATGTCATGTGTACTTATGTACTCAACACAAAGAACATTTTCCTCAACCCGTTCGCGTACAAACAGATACTTTGTGTCGAGATACAGCCCAGCGCCAGTCGAACTGTTACTGTTCGAGAAAGTTACAGCAGCTGAGTTATCACAGTAAAGCTTCAATGGTCTAGAAATTGAGTTGACGAGTTTGAGTCCACTGATCGGGTTCCTTAACAACATCCCATGACAGGTTGCATTATAAACGGCAACATATTCAGCCATCATAGTAGACGTTGTGGTCAGTTTCTGTTTATGACTCCGCCAAGAGATTGGTCCGCCAGCTAACATGAAAATATACCCAGAAGTAGATTTATGGTCTTCTTTGCATTTAGCAAAGTCAGAATCAGAATAACCTACTACTTCCAAGTTGTCACTTCTTCTATAAGTTAATTTGTAGTCTTTGGTCCCTTTCAGATATCGCAGAACCTTTTTAGCCGCTTTCCAGTGTGCTAATCCGGGGTTAGATAAGTAACGCCCCAGCATACCAGCGATGTAAGCGATATCCGGTCGAGTACAGACCTGAGCGTACATAATGCTCCCAACTACAGATGAGTAAGGTATCATCCTCATTTCAGCATTCTCAGTTTCAGTGCTCGGAGTTTGATGAGGTCCAAATACGTCCCCTTTAACTACCGGAGCCACAGTAGGTGTGCAGTGCTGCATGTTATAGCGTTCTAGAATACGGTCAATATAAGCCCTTTGGGAAAGACCTAGAACACCATTGCGTCTATCTCGATTTATTTCGATACCTAAAACATAAGAGGCATCACCGAGATCTTTCATGTCGAAATTATGCGAAAGCATTCGCTTCGACTCATGTAGCAGATCCAAGTTGTTACTTGCAAGCAGAATATCATCCACATACAAAACAAGGATAATAAAGTTACTCCCACTGATCTTGAGATAGGTGCATTGATCCACTTGATTCTTTAGGAAGCCATCAGATTTTACGACTTCATCAAATTTAAGGTACCATTATCGTGATGCTTGTTTCAACCCATATATCGATTTATTTAACTTGCAGACCATGTGCTCTTTACCTTCTGGAATAAATCCTTCAGGTTGCCGCATGTATACGTCTTCTTGCAAGTCACCATTTAGGAAAGCGGTCTTGACATCCATCTGATGTAACTCTAAATCATAATGAGCTACGAGTGCCATGACGATCCTTAGGGAATCTTTACGAGAGACAGGGGAAAAGGTCTCTTGATAATCAATTCCTTCCTTTTGAGTAAAGCCTTTTGCAACCAGTCTGGCCTTATAGCGTTCGACGTTTCCATTCGGGTCTAATTTGGTTTTAAACACCCATTTACATCCAATTACTTTGGATCCTTTAGTGAGTGGAACCAATACCCAAACGCCATTACGCTCCATGGAATTGAGCTCTTCAATCATGGCTTCAATCCATTTAGCGGCCTGATCACTATTAATAGCTTCTCGGTAAGAGGTTGGATCAGTAAGTTTCCCAATGTTTTCGACTTCAGCCAGATAAGTTTCGAAATCATCAAAATTAGTGTTTCTGCGAGCCCTTGATGATCTCCTGAGCTGAATTACGGGTTCTTCAGGAACAAGCGGTTCTTCGGCGTTTAGATTAGGAGGCATAGGAGGTTCAACCGGTTCATTAGGAGATCCAGGTATATCGGGAGCAGCGTTGGGTACAAGAGGAATTATCGGAGGAATCGTAATAACCGACGAATGGTTTCCCCCCGCTTCTTGTACTTCTTGCAAATCTAAATCAGGATTTGTCGTGCTCCCACTGATCTCTGAATTTTCGAGGAAAGTGGCATGTTGCGTATCTATGATGCGGGTAGAGTGAGAAGGACAGTAAAACCGATAACCTTTTGAGTTCTCGGGATAACCAATAAAGAAACATGTAAGGGTTTTAGAATCCAGTTTCTTTAAGTTAGGGTTATAGACTTTTGCTTCGGCAGGACAGCCCCATACTTTCATATATTTTAGACTCGGTTTCCTACCTGTCCAGATCTCATAAGGAGTTTTAGGGACAGATTTTGATGGAACCCTATTGAGTATATGAACAGCTGTTTTTAAGGCCTCAGTCCAAAGAAATTTGGGTAGGTTAGTGTTGGCGAGCATACTTCTCACCATGTCCATTAAAGTTCGGTTTCTCCTTTCAGCAACACCATTCTGTTGAGGAGAACCTGGCATGGTGTATTGGTTAATTATGCCCTGTTCCTTGCAAAAATTATAGAAAGGACCAGGAGCTTGACCAATATCAGTATGTTTACCGTAATACTCACCTCCCCTATCTGATCGGACAACTTTTATCTTATGATCAAGTTGGTTTTCAACCAAAGTTTTATAATCGACAAAAGTTTGTAAGGATTCAGATTTTTCTTTAATCAGATAAAGGTGCATATAACGTGAATAATCGTCAATGAATGTAATAAATGATGTATGTCCTGTTATTGATGCGGGATAGGGGCCACTAATATCAGTATGAATTATTTCCAACAAGTTGGAACATCTGGTGGCTCCTTTCTTATTCCCTTTAGCCATTTTGCCTTTAAGGCATTGAATACATGTTTCAAAATCACTAAAATCAAGAGAGGGTAAGATTCCTTCTTTTACGAGTCGTGTCATGCGATCTCGTGAGATGTGGCCGAGACGTTTATGCCACAATGTGGAGGAATTCTCTGCTTGTTTAGTTGATTTTGTCTTTGTTTTAGTTATGTCATCAATATTAAGAGACAACAAAGACTGTGAGAAATTATGATCTAGTTCTAATTTATACAGCAATCCATCCAAAAAACCACAACCAAACAATTCATTATTAAGAGTAAAAGTGATCCTGCCACAACCATGAGTAATTACATAACCTTCAAGATCAAGTCTAGATATAGATACAAGGTTCCGAGTAATTCTCGGTACATATAAGGTATCTATTAATCTAATACACTTTCCGGTATTCATATGTAAATTTAAGGTCCCCATAGCTTCGACATCTAAGAGATCACCATTTCCAACTCTAAGCTTTCTTTGGTCCTTTTGTAGCTTCTGGATTGTAAGGAATCCCTGTAAGGAATTGGTCACATGGACCATAGAACCAGAGTCACCCCACCATGTATTAAATGGAACATCAGTAGTAAAGGAATCAAATATTACGTAAAGAATGTTACCTTTCTTAGCTAGCCATTCCTTGAATTTAGAGCAATCTTTCTGTCTGTGCCCTTTGGAGCGACAGAATGGGCAGTTAGTATTGCTTGTCGAGGATTTAGGGCCAGAGGTAGAAGCACCATGATTTTGGACTTTATTTTCAGTCTTGTTACTGTAGTTACCTTTCCTCTTCTTGGGGTTTGAAGTGGTAGTAAGGTGAACAACAGCTTCAGGTTGAATGTGCTTAAGACGATCTTCCTCTTGAACGCACATAGCAATCAGTTCACTTATCGACCATTTATCTTTCATTGCGTTATAATTCACTTTGAAAGTGTCGAACCGAGCAGGCAAGGAAGTCATTATGAAATGCACAAGAAAGCCATCTGAGACTTCCATTTCCAAATGCTTAAGCTTATGAGACATATCAACGATCTTCATTATGTGTTCACGGACACCATTAGAACCTTCATACTTAAGGGTTAGCATCTGTAGCATTAAACTACTCGCAGTTGCCTTAGACGATCCCTTAAAGTGATCCTCAACAGATTTGAGGTAAGTTTTCACTTTGTCGTTATCAGGGATAGCTCCTCGGATGCTGGAATGAATAGAGTTCTTGACCATCATTAGGGACAGCCGATTCGCCCTTTCCCACTTATCAAAATCCGCTTTCTGAGTCGCAGTAGATTCAGCAGTAATAGCGGCGGGTTCATCATGGCGAATAGCATAGTCCATGTCGAGCATTCCCAGAGTTAAGTTAAGTTGCTCCTTCCATGAAGTGAAATTAGCACCAGTAAGTGCCTCAATGCCGAAGTTTGGTACTGTAGTGGAGAATAAGGAGGATATAAGATTATGATACGAATTATAGAAGATTTTAGAGTGACAGAGTTAGCTATATAAGGCAGACTAAGTAATGTCCCTTAAAGTAATAGAACTAGAGTAATGTCTAAAATAAGTAGACCTAATAGTAATGTTCCAGAGACTAAGACCATATAAGTAATGAAGCTAGTGATAGGTAAGCCTATTAAAAAACACCAAACTAATAAGCTAAAGTAAGGCTCTACTTAGATGTTACATCACCTTTGGGCAGAAATAACTAATATCTAAGTAAAATTATGAGCATAAGGTTTATGCAACACAACGTTTGTCTTTTGACCTTTGGGCAACAAAATAGAACATCGTGTTTTAAGGCATAATAAGAATCCTTTAAAGCACACAAGTATATTAAATCACCTTTGGGCAGAATTAATATCCTACGTGTTTATTAGGCTAAAGGAAAAATGCAATCATAGGAATCACCTTTGACCTTTGGGCAACAAAGATGAAAACATGAATATTAGTGCATAAGTATAATAAGGTCACATATAAATAAGGTGACTAAATAAGGTGACCACTACAAATAAGGCAGGGGTCAAGGGGGCTGCGCCCCCTTGCGGGGTTAAGGGGCAGCGCCCCTTACGGGGTCAAGGGGCTGAGCCCCTTGCTGGGATCCCGCTACGGATGAGATTATATTCGTACGGATGAGTATTGATTCGTACGGATGTAAGTCCAGGTTCGTGCGGATGTAAGCCTAGGTTCGTACGGATGTAAGGTTTAAGTTCGTACGAATGTAAGCCTAGGTTCGCACGTATTAGCCCAGATTCGTACGGATCAACAGTTACGTTCGTGCGTATGAACAAATCAGATTCGTACTAATGAACAAGTCAGGTTCGTACGAATGGGGCTTCATCCGTACGAACGAACAAATCAGGTTCGTACGAATGAGCCAATCAGATTCGTACTAATGAACAATTTAGGTTCGTACGAATAGGGCTTCATCCGTACGAACGAGCAAATTAGGTTCGTACGAATCAGCCTTCATTCGCACGAACGAAGTTCGTCGAAATTAGGGTTGCAGCAGCCGCCACCAACGCCAAAAATTCCCATTTTTCACCCAAAAAACGCAAACCGCCGGCCAAATAAGTTGCAGAATCAATAATAGCAATAGCCAAGCGATAAATAAACATGAACCAATGGATAATCACGAGCCATTGGCTCTGATACCACATGTTGGATTAAATCAGATTGATTCATGTTATTTACATACCTCCTGAAGATCCTGGGATGTTGTTGAATAGGTTAGACATGATTCCCAGAATGAGATGATCGTATTAGGATGGTAATACGGTTATATTAGAACCGTTATAGAGAGAAAACACTTGTAGGTGATAATGGAATTGACCAACCTTTCTAATGGTTGATAATGGCCCCTTATATACACACTCAAATTAGGAGTGTGTACACCTTAGTCCCTTGGTGTTTAATAAGTGTTTATTATAAGCTCTCTTTAGTTCCGATCACCTAATGGGAAATCTATAGTGTCGGTAAGGTAAATACGTCCATCGAATATTTACTAGACACAGATTTCAGTTAGCGTCAGTCATCATATCAGTAAGGATAAATGATCAATGAGGGTCACAAATAATATGGGTCCAACAAAATTCCTGTAATAATAGTAATTGAGTATCTTTCCGCAAATACAAAAAATGTAAATGATAAGTGTGGAGAATTAAGATGTTATTGTGTAAGTAGAATGTAGAAGTTAGTGCCATACTCCAAGCGATTATGAAAATAATGTGAGAAATTTGTTAAATAGCACTGATAAATGAATAAGTCATATAACTACAAAGAATTCAAATTAGATGTAATTTTTGGTTTGTTTGGTAAATTAGAATAATCGGTTTAAGAGTTTAAATGTAATTTTGATGTTATAATCCCTGCGAAGAATTTCTTATAAGACTAATGTTGATTCAAGAATTAAGGAAGATCTTACAAAAAGAATAGTGATATATTTTTGAAATATGATAAGGCGATTTAAGATTATAGTAAAGATGATAATCTTTATGCCTCGATGATAATTGTTTGTGTTTAAGTTGATTATTAGTATTGAAAATTTTGGTTGTGGTCGATAATAATCTACACCATATAGTGTAAGGTAAAATTTTGTTGTTATGAAGTTGATAAAAGTTATATGGAACAATAAAGGATTCAAAGTCATGATTGAAACTATATTAATTATTAGACTCGTTAATCCCCTGATTTATTCTCAAATTGGGTTATTAAGTTATGACAACTTCAAGGAAGTAAGTACAAAGGAAATTGATCATTAAATTAACACGGGGATAATTTAATTCAAAGAGTTTATGTAAAGATTATCTAGATGAAGCTAGGCATTGCGTAATATATTTTTGTTTAAATCAATTTTGAATTGGAAAGAATGCCATTAATTGGATATGATTCAGGGCGGGCTTATTCAGATGACAACTGGAAACGAAAGTCGATACATAAAAAGTGTTAATAGTAATTCTTATGGATTTAGGGTGCATTTGATCATTGTATACGAGTCATAGACAAGTCATAAACAGATGAGTAAAATGAAAGCGCAACTTAAGTGTTGAAAGATATGTTAGAGACATGTAAAATAGAATTTGGTGGTAGTTGGGATAATCACTTACCACTAGTGAAATTTTTAATAGCTTTGAGGTGATCCTTTGTATTATGTATATGGTCAAAGGTGATGTCTATGGTCAAAGGTGTTGAGCTTTAACTTGTTAGTCACAAGTAGGAGAAAATAGTTTTACGATCTAGAAACCGTTCAAGAAATAATGGATAAAGCTAATTATGCTCAAAATTGTTTTTGAATAGCTGGAGAGCGTCAACATAAATACTTAGAGGAAAAGCATAACTCAAACTTTTGATGTATGCAGAGATTACAAGGATTAGTAATCCGAGAAAAGTTTATATTAAAGAGTTTAATTACGACTTTTGAATATGTTAATGAAAAGTCGATTTAAGAATGCTATGAGCTAGTAGAAATTCTAGCTATATTTATTTGAATCGGATATCTTTATAGGAGGTAAGGGTATATGAAACCATAAGACCTTTATTCATTTTAAGTTGATTCGGAGTATTCGAAATTTATTTACAATTGAGATAAATTCTTAACCAATGCGAGTTATAAAATAATATTATCATTAAGTTGTTATTGAATTATAGAGATCGGTAAAGGAAATGGTATAATTGGGGTAATATCAATCATTTGATTGAATTGTTAAGTTAGATCTATCTTGAAAATCTAATGTTGATGTAATAAACTACGAATTGATGATAAATAATGAATGAAAAAAAGATTAAATTATAAATAAAGGAGTTAAGTCGGCGAGAGTCTTTTGAATTAATCAACTAGAACCGATGTTGACTAGTGAGACTGAAAGTGGTATGTTGTCTCGTTAACCCCATATAATTCAAGATTGATTCCGGGATGGAATCATTTTAAGGGGAGAAGAATTGTAACGACCCGATTTTGTAAAAAGACTAGTATTGTAATAAGAATTGGTCTAGGAACATTTTTGTAATGAAATAAATATTTTGGGTTAAAAGTGTCGTTATGGCAATCTTTAAGGTTTATTTTATAATTAGTTAAATAAATCCTATAAGATTACCTCACTCTAAAGAAAGCAGCATCAAAGTCATACATTGCAAGTGTGTTTGTGTGTTTTTGCGTTGAGAGAAAACAAAAAGAAAGAAAAATATCGGTTTCACTAGTTCGATCCGTTTGATCATCAAATCCTTGTCGATAACCAAACGAACCACATATTTGGAATCCTGGAGCTGCAAGGAGTAATGTGGTTGTGTCAAAAGTTGATTTCGTGAAGGTTGGCGGCAAATCAAACCGAAACCCACTTCGTTTACGGAAGGTATAACGAGATTTTTACGTTAATATGTTGTTTATACATCGTTTACTATCGTTTAGAAGTGCTTTGGTCGAGTTTGGTTGAGTTTGGGAAGTTGGTATCAATGGAGGTTGCATTTCCGATGAGGAAGAAGAACCAGGTGCCAACCGGCGGCTGGCTAAGCCTAACCGGTGGCTCGCTCAGCCCAGCCGGCGGCCGAAAGTGTTCAATCGGGCGCTGGATGCATTGTTTCGGGTTATCTTGGTTCCGGTAAGTGTTTTAAGTTTAATTCGTTGAAAGTTGTTTTAAGATTAATAATCAGTAGCATTTGATTGGGTTGTGAGTAGCTTTGGTCGTTAGGATAGTTGTTGCTGCTGGATTTTTCGAGGTGAGTACAATATGGTTTTGTAAACCGAGCATCATGACAAAATGACGTTGAAAGTCGAAAAAGTAAATAATGTTTATAAGTGGTATTTTGATCAAATATTGATAACCCCATTGCAAGATAACATGTTTATGAAAATGAGTAGTTGTAACTACTCATGTTCGGTTTAGTGTACATTACGATGAAGTTTTTTCTGGGACGAGAACCGTTTGTTTTTGGGCTTTAAGCGTTTCTTGTTTGGTTTTGGTGGTTTGTTTTTTGGTTAGTTTTTTTAATTGTTCTAGAATTGATCCACACATCGCACGATGATTTTTCTTGTGCGTTGACGGACGTGGTGATGCGGTTACAAGTGCTCAAGACGTTGTATTGGTGATTGGGAGTGAAGCCCACGAAGGAACAATAACTAAGGGAGTTTGTTTGGTAACTAATACGCATTCGGAAGGACAACAAGCTGCCTAAACTCTCCTGACCAGTAACTGCGACGCAACCTTCGCGAAATGCGACGCAATAGAAGAGTTAAAACAAGACTGCAATGCAGCCAGCTACAACTGCGACGCAACGGGTTCACTTTAACGACGGAAGGATCTAGATTTTGGTTCACTGCAACGCAGTCGTCGTTAACTGGGTCGCGATATCTGAAGTCGGACAAAAACAAGAATTTTTGCTATTGTTACTTTCCTTTTTCATGTTTTCGGTTTCTTTTGTTTACCCTATAAATAGGGACGAACATTTATGTTTAGAACTCAGATTTTGATTATATTGTTAAGGTTTAACCTTTTTCTTTGATACTAATGTTTCAATTATCAATTTTGTTTCATTATTAGATCGAGTTACCTATTGTTTATTCGATAACAAATCAATAGGTCTTGATTGTGTTATCATAATTCAATTTTAGATCCCGTTATCTAGGATCGAATTGACTAATCAAGTAATAGGTCTTGCTTGATTGTCACCGTTGGTTAATTTATAGGTCTAAATCAATCAACATACTATCTTTTATTAATTTTCCGCTGCAAATTTGTATCACGCGGAGGGAGATACTTTTCTTTTATTTCCTTTTGATTTTCCGAGTGTTCGTGATGTCATATCACCGGTAAAAATATCTTCGTCTACATCTTGATCTTCAAAGTTGATTGTGGTAGTATTTGGAGTTTCAATTTGCTCAAAATTTCGCCATTTTAACTTATCCCTTCAAATCACCCATGCTTTAGCATATTTAAATCCCCCCTTTCCACAATTTTCAAACATATTTTTCGGCGCCTCCATCAACGTCATATTATCACTCCCGCTTTTCCGAATTCGTACCGCCTCCACGTAGTGTCCAATAAAAGCTTCTACTTGAGTATTCATCGCCGCAAGTTTGCTATTGAGTTGATCTTTGTTCCTTTCCGAAAACCAAACAATGAGGAGGCTTTGTTGTAATCCACCACAATTATCAACTAAAAACGGGGTCCTTTTTCAATATTCTCGACGTCGTATCTCTGAATATGTGTATCTACGTTTTAGCCAATAATTCTTCTTCGTTCGTATGCCATAGTATTTTTTTGCTTACTTTTTTTTTGATGAAGAAGGTTGTGTTTGTTGAACGACTTCTTGTATTTGTCGAATGATTTCTTGTGTTTCTTAAATAATTTCATCTTCTCGTTGTTGATATTGTTGTTTTTATTGAAACAAGAATTGATTCATCTGTTGTTGCATAAAAAAAAAATCCCATTTAGAGTTTTGGCTCACATCACATGAACTTTTATTATTCGGTTGAAAGGCTGATCGAACAACATAAGGGCGGTTTACAACCAAGTTTTTATCTCAACAACCGCGCTCTATAAGATTTCATATTGGATCTTGTATTTCGTATATTTAACCGGTCTCTAGCGTGTTTCGTGTCTCTATAGTGTTTTATAAAGACCTTTTTAAAATCCGCCCTATATAACCCTAAAATCCGGTCTTTTAGAACTTAGAAGTGATTCTAAAGAAATTCTATAGTGTTCAAATGAATAAAAAAAAAACCCTAAGATCATGTATATCTGTACGTTGTGTTAACTGTGTTAGGTATTACATTAAGGAGGTATATATATTGTCGAGTGAATATTGATAAAACAAATAAATATGTAAGAGGATTTTCACGGTCAATAATTAATTACATGACATAAGTGTATTAAGGTTGTAAAAGAACCGAACAGAACGATTCATTAACTGCTCAGTAGAAAGTTCATTTATTAAACGAACATTGTTACCGTTTTTGTTTGTTTAACTATATTAAAAAATCCGAACAAATGATTCATTTGTTTATTTACGCTTTGAACGTTTGTTAATTTATGTTATTTACATTAATGTTTGTTGATTTTATGTTTGTTTACTATGTTTAACTATATAATAAAATATGAATACAAATGTAGTTATTACTTTTCTTGGAACATAAACAATTTCATAAAAGAGTGTTCAAAATAAAAGCTGTATGTAAAACATTGACATAGAAAAGAATCTCCTCAATTATGATTTTGAATAATTTAGGTTAATTATGATCAATTTGCATAAATGCGTACACTCTCCAGAAAGAAAAGAAATAAATAATCCCTGACTCACAAAAAAGTTGAAAAGAGAAGGAAATCACAAATGTACGTTGGAACTTCTATACATCAATGGCCTGCTCCTCGTTTGCTAGGTCCAGAAGCCAATATGTATGCCAAGTCTCTCATCCTCGCTTTGAAGCTTCTACAACTCTTCCCACTGCATAAAGCGACGCGGGACTCCATAGCAGTGGTTTTGGTCTTTAGTTGCCTCAAACGTAGGTCTCTGCACTCGACAACGCTGAAGTTTGTTGTCATTAACAAGAACATAACTCCAATTACAGAACATAAACTCCTCATAGTTAACATTGACATTTTGGAGATTGTTTTCAACGTGGCTAGCAAAGATGAATGAAAGTTATATATTAGTTGAAGAAATAATTTTGATGATGGAAAACATGGCAGCAGCAAGTGTATATATAGTACGTGTATTGTAAAGGAGGCCATGTGCATGGGGTGAAAGGAATTCCGAAACTTTGACTTGGGCTATTTGCTTTTATAAGATGGTTGACCACCATATATCAAATGTAGTTTTATTTTGACTTTGATACTCCCATAACCCATGCATACATACTTGTGATTAGTTATATTTGCCTACATCTTTTCAGTTAAATTCACACGGATTTTGAGCTGTGTGCAATTTAGTCAAATGGAAAGTACATATAAAAGGTGAAAGAAAAAGTTTTATGAAAGGAACTATCTCTTTTGTACCAGACGGTGCTCTTGAAAAGTGATAACCAACATTCCAACTAGATTTATAATGTGTATTGCTTCATAGATGAAATTCGCTTTGATTTTATTTATATTGTCTTTTTAACATGTCAATCTCCTTAAGTTTATTAGCGATATAGACTTGTATATTGGGTCATAGGCCCATGTCCATGTATTATCTATATATATGTGTATGATGTATTGGCAATGATTAAGCAATCAATTCATATTATTCTAAATACCATAATATGGTATCAGAGCTTAACGAGCTCTCCTAAAAACTCTCAAAGTCAATCGATCCTTTCCTTTACTGTTTCTTTTCTGTTCGGCACTATAACAAACCCTAAAATTGGTTTGTCGCCTCCTGCTAATCCCTACACGCTTCCACTGCTAAATCCTTCACTCTATCATAATCCTTTACTGTTTCTTCACTCTCCATCATGCCAGGAGACGATGCTTCCACTTCCACGTATGATAAAGCCTTCAACATCACAAACATCAAAGCTTATATACCCATCACTCTCGATCTTGAAGAACACAATTACGCTCATTGGCGTCGCCTTTTCGAGATGCACTGTATTACATGGGAAGTCGCTGGATTTCTCGATGGATCCGTCGTTCCTACGGGTGCCAATGATAAAAACTGGGTAAAACTCGATAACCTAATCCGCATGTGGATCTACAACACCATCAGTAAAAACATCCTTCAGATCGTAATGACGAAAGGCGAAACTGCCCGTCTTCTATGGAAAGAACTTGAAGAATTATTCCAAAGCAATAAAGATGCCCGCTCGATTCAACTTTATGATGATCTTCGCAATCTTCGGATTGGCGATCTCTCCGCCTCAGCATACTGCCATAAATTAAAGGTGATTTACGATCTGCTACAAAACCTCAATGATCCGATTGATGAAAAAGCTCTAGTTCGCTACGCAATCAATGGCTTACGGGGCAGATTTCCGGGGCTCAGTTTCATCCGCCATCTCGACCCGCTGCCCTCTTTCTCCAACTTTCGATCCATGCTATTGCTCGAAGAATCCAGCACCGACAGTTCTCGCATGTCCAACGACAATTCATCATCCTCCCCAACGGTTTTGTACGCTAGAGGTAACCCCCGAAACTCCGGACCGCAAATTTGTCGTAATTTTCAACGTGGCAGTTGTTCCTACGGGGGCAAATGCAAGTTTATTCATGGTGAAGCCTCTCGCAATTCATCGCCGCAACTTATGGATCGTAAATCCGGCACCAATGTCGTACCACAACAGTCCCATGCACGTGGGATACTTGGTTTTTCTCCCGGGTCTCAAATCGGGGCTCCAAATCAGCAGGTTACACCCACGGGTCAGCAGGTTGTGCAATACGGGTATGGTTACGGGGCTCCAGCGGGTGTTTTTGGGTATGGTGCTCCAGCGGGTGTCGGGTTCGGGTTCGGGTTTGGTAATTACCCACCCGACAGTTTCCTAGTTCCTGCTCCAGTCCAGCTAAATCAGGTTCAAGGCCAGCCGGGCCAGTTTCCCCAGCCCACTCTAGCAGCCCAGCAGACTCCTCCAGCAGCCCAGCATCAGTATCTGGTCCATCAGGCCCCTTTACCGAGCACAGTAACTTACCAGCCAGCCCCGAGCGCGTTCACTGTTCAATCTGGACCTTCCGAGCAACACACTACTCTCCCGCAAGCATTTAGTAACATGTCTTTCAAAGACAACGGGGAGTGGTACATGGATACGGGGGCAACATCTCACCTTGCTTCGGATACAGGTACTCTAAGCACTATACTTAATAAGCACGACATTAATTCTATCTTTGTTGGTGACGGGGCGCAAATTCCCGTCACCAACTCTGGACATAGCATTATTCCCACTAAACATCGCCCATTACTCTTAAAAAATGTTCTTGTTACCCCCAGCATCATTAAAAATCTCATTTCTGTGTTCAAATTTGTTAATGATAATGATTGTTCTATTGAGTTTGACAAATTTGGTTTCTCTGTGAAGGACCCCCGAACCCAAACCGTTCTTCTTCGATGTGACAGTACCGGTGACTTGTACCCAGTTCTTCCCATTTCTAAGCAAACCTTTGCATTTTTGTCTTCAAGTCAGGACACTTGGCATCAACGGCTCGGTCATCCACGGGAGGATGCTCTTCGTGTTCTTAGTACTAATGGCTTTATTTCTTTCAGTAAAAATAAAACTGCTTCTTTATGCAAAGCTTGTCAACTCGGCAAACATGTTAAACTGCCGTTTTTCAGTTCTTCTTCAATTGTTGCTAAACCCTTTGATATTGTGCACTCGGATTTGTGGACTTCTCCCGTTCCGAGTGTGAGTGGTATTAATTATTACATTTTATTTTTGGATCATTATTCTCATTTTTTATGGATTTATCCCTTGCGCAGGAAAAGTGATGTTTTCACTAAATTTTTACATTTTCGGGCTTATGTCAATAATCAATTTAAATGCGATATTAAATCTTTTCAATGTGATCATGGAGGTGAATTTGATAATAAAGAGATGCATAACCTTTTTGAAAACAATGGGATTTTATTTCGTTTTTCGTGTCCTAAAACGTCACAACAAAATGGTAAATCCGAACGTATGATTCGTACAATTAACAACCAAATCCGCACTTTACTTTTTCAAGCGAATCTTCCGTCTATTTATTTGGTGGAGGCCCTTCACATGGCTGTTCATCTTTTAAATATTTTACCATCTACTTCTATTCAAAACGAAATACCATTCACTAAACTTTTTCACAAACCACCGTCTTATACTCAACTGCGTGTTTTTGGGTGCTTGTGTTATCCGCATCTTTTTCCGAAACACAAGCTTGAACCTCGGTCTACTCCGTGTGTCTTTCTGGGATATCCGGCCGGCCATCGTGGTTTTCGGTGTCTTGACTTGCACAACAAAAAGATTATTCTTTCTCGCCATGTCACCTTTGATGAAACCGTCTTTCCCTTTGGCACCTCCCTCTCTACTATTCCTACATCTCACTATAATTTTCTCGATGATTCCGACACTTCCCTCATTGATCTTCTTCGTACCACTTCGCTTTCACCACCCGCCCCCCACCCTCACCTCCTCCTCCATCACCGTCGGCACCTCCATCACCACCGGCACCACCGGCACCTCAATCACCGCCGGCACCCCCATCACCGCCTGCCCCTCCAGCTCCGTCGCCACCTCCACCCACTCATTCCATGACCACTCGTTCCAAACGCGGTATTTTTAAACCTCTCACTCGCCTCAACCTTCACACGAGTCATCACATTCCTGTTCCCCGTTCTCATCTCGAAGCCCTTAAACATCCTCAATGGAAAAATGCTATGTTTGATGAATATGGTGCGCTTATTAAAAATGGTACTTGGGTTCTTGTTCCCCGGCCGTTGGGTGTTAATGTTGTCTCTTGTATGTGGCTTTTTAAAACTAAATTTCATGCAGATGGTTCTCTTAGCAGGTACAAAGCTCGTTTGGTTGCTAATGGTCGCAGTCAGCAACAGGGTATCGACTGTGATGAAACTTTCAGCCCGGTTGTTAAACCTGGCACCATTCGGACCGTCCTTAGCTTGGCTCTCTCTCGGTCCTGGCCGATTCATCAGTTGGACGTCAAGAATGCCTTTCTTCATGGTAATATTGATGAGACAGTTTACATGCACCAGCCTCCCGGGTTCTATGATTCTCAACATCCAGATTACGTGTGTCTTCTTAAGAAGTCACTGTATGGCTTGAAACAGGCTCCACGTGCTTGGTTTCAACGCTTTGCTAGCTTTGTTCTTCGCCTTGGTTTTACTCACAGTAAAACGGATTCTTCTCTGTTTATTTTTCGCCGTGGTCATGATACTGCTTATCTATTGCTATATGTTGATGATATTATTCTTACAGCTTCTTCTGCAGCTTTTTTACAGCGCATCATCACTGCTTTAAGTGGAGAGTTTTCCATGACTGATTTAGGCAGTTTGAGCTATTTTCTGGGCATTTCTGTCACTCGCACCACCCAGGGCATGTTTCTCTCTCAGAGGTCCTATGCTCGTGACATCTTAGACCGTGCTGGTATGCTTAATTGTAATCCTTGTCGGACTCCGGTTGATACTGACTCGAAGCTCGGTCCCAATGGCCCCCCTGTCGCGGACGCCACATTATACCGTAGTCTTGCGGGGGCATTACAGTATCTTACTTTTACCCGGCCTGATCTCTCTTATGCAGTTCAACAGCTTTGTTTATATATGCATGATCCTAGGGAGCCTCATCTTCAGGCTCTCAAGCGCGTTTTACGCTATGTTCACGGCACACTTGATCTGGGTTTACAGCTTTATGCCTCCACCACCTCGCAGCTCACTGCCTACTCTGATGCCGATTGGGGTGGTTGTCCGGATACTCGTCGGTCGACATCTGGTTATTGTGTTTTTCTGGGTAGCAACCTTCTATCATGGTCATCCAAACGACAGTCTACCGTTTCTCGATCGAGTGCGGAGGCTGAATATCGCGGGGTTGCTAATGCCGTTGCTGAGGCCTCTTGGTTACGTAATCTTCTTCTGGAGCTTCATAACCCTCTTTCTACTGCTTCTGTTATTTTTTGTGATAATGTCAGTGTCGTTTTTATGTCGTCTAATCCTGTTCAGCATCAGCGTACCAAGCATATTGAGATAGACATTCATTTTGTTCGTGATAAAGTTGCAGCAGGTCAGGTTCGCGTTCTTCACGTTCCTTCTCGGTACCAGTATGCAGATATCTTCACAAAGGGACTCGCGTTTCCCTTATTTTCCGATTTTCGCAGCAGCTTGAGCGTTCGCCCCGCTCAATCTGCGGGGGCATATTAGACGATATAGACTTGTATATTGGGTCATAGGCCCATGTCCATGTATTATCTATATATATGTGTATGATGTATTGGCAATGATTAAGCAATCAATTCATATTATTCTAAATACCATAATAAAGTTAACCATATGACCTTTGATTATCGACAAAATAATTTTGAACAAGTTTGTAATTTGACAGTCGATTATCGTCAAAATAATTTTGATTAATGGTTTTCATTTGTTGACTCCTGCTTCCCTTCTTTAACATCTTTCGATACACATTGTACTTGTATATCGTGATATATATATATATATATATATATATATATATATATATATATATATATATATATATATATATATATATATATGGAAAAAGGAGACGGGTTTCAGAACCCAAAAGTCTTGAATAATGACATTCGGGTTATTGTAATGGTCCTCAGGGATATGCCTTGTGATTATATTTGTCTCATGACCACTTTATATCTTTTAGTGAGGACGTTCTCAAACTCGACACTTTAAGAATTTTCATAAGAACGTGAATAATTGATAGAATTTGTCAACCTTCAATTCATCCATCGCTAGCTAGTAGAGAATAGTCGGGTCTATACAACCTCTCTTTGACTTGCTGAAGGTATAATTCGATGATTACCTTGAGGCGTTTGAGAAACCTTTAGTTGTTGAAACCATACTCGACATGTCACACGGGTTTTTTATTCTAACTTGTAGTTAGTATATATATACACATATGATTAAGATATTATAGAACCCCGGACATCTAATTTGTCTTAATGATATGTGTGGTGAACCCATCAACAGATAGGTTTGGGTTCGAGTCCCATTGTAGACATTTATGTAAATATGTGTAAAAATTTTGTGGATTTAATTTGCCTTTCATAAGAAAAAAAATTAAGATATTATAGTCTCTTATTTCTTGAGGGGGGAAGTACAAGTTTGCATTTCACTTAGATTATCGATCTATTTCATATAAGGATTTTAAGATGAAGTCAAGGAACATCAAACTAAACCAAGTTCGGAAAAATAACTAAACTCAAAACAAAATAAATTCCGTAATCACTTTCAAACCTTTCTTAAAGTAATAAAATAAAATTAGTGTAAGTTACAAAGTATAAACAAAGAGTTAATAATTGTAACACTAAAAACTATGTCACTGATTTACATACATGTTTATATTATCCAACAATATTACCCAAACTTAAAACAAAATAAAAGATAAGTAAACTAGTAAAGGTTGGAGTTTGCATATACTAATGACCCGGTCCTCTTTTACTAGGCCCAGAAGCCAGTGTATGCGCCAATTGTGCCACCCTGCATCTCAAGCTACCTCCCTTCATTTTGTTGCATGAAGAAACCATCAATTCAGTCTTCCCCATAGATTTTGCATCTTGAACTTGTTCATGTCCAGGAACAACGGCATCCATGGTGACGGTCTTGCGATGTGTCAACCGTAGGGTTCTGCAATCGACAATACTAACATGTGTTGTGATTAACAAGATACCAATAATGCAACACATAATTGACTTCATTGCCATTTTTTTCGGGTTATTTCTGTTAAATTAGAAAGAAACTTGTTTGTGAAAGAAGTAGTTGGTGGTGGAGGAAACAAGGGTAGTTGTATATATACTCACACATAAATGATATATGTGCATGGGAAAGCAGGGCGTATGCGGACGGTGAAGGGCTTTTTAGAGCAGGTCCCATATCAGAGTATTCGTGAGTTGGATTATTCCCACGCATTCTTGTAATTTTAACGGTATACAATATTGTATTTTTATGGCAAAGAATTTTACAGACATATGCTAATTGGGGTTTGTCCCATTGGTAGGAGACTGTTCTTCTCTAGGTGCCCAAATGGATGTCACTGTGGCCCCGAGTCACTAACATTGCCGTTCAAAAAAAATCCACAAACATCTCTTATAAAAGTAATAAATAATTTATCCATATATACATTAAATCCCGTTTGTTTCTTGTGGAACGTATGTTATGAGGGTGTTTACGATCCTCAACCGATGGGATTCCGAGTAAAGAAACCTACTCATAAAAGCATATGTCATTATGGGTAGGAATTTTGGCAAATGTCAAAGTTATTGCAACTATATATGGTTAGTTTTAGATGGTTCAAGATTAAAGGGTAATCAGATGTAAAGAGATTAGTTTGTAGGAGATATGAACCTAATGTTATAGGATTTTGCTATGACATTGATGTAAGCATGACGTAATATGTAGTAATAATATGGTATATGGTTTTACTTTGACTTTGATAATCCGACAAGCCAATATGTGTTCCGTTGAATTTACAGGGATTATGACCAGACACGTGTGTGTGGAACTACGCGTTCAATTCTTCACTTTTGCAAGTAGGAACCGTCTTTTGAACTGTTTATGTTTTCCTGGCATAAGACGGTGCGTTGTTTCCTTTTCCCTTTGTCTTGATATATTTCTTTTGAAAATGGTCATAGTACACCGTCTCCAAACTTATATCTAAATAAATTGAGGGTATACTATTTAATTATAATATCTTAAAATAAATATATACTTTAAAATTGTTCATAACAAGGGCTTAGCTCTGTGCGTTACAACAGAGCCCATTCGATGTAAAAAGTAAAAAAAGTAACCCACTCAAAACGTATATAAACAAAAAGTTGATATTTTTTGTTAAAACAAATGACAGAAACATTCCGAAACTACGGAAAAGAAAAAAGAAAATATATATTTTTTTTTATTCCGACCCAAAGAAATTTGGCTTAGGAACAGTATTTAGCAAGTTGCTAAATATTATATTGTAATGTAATGCAATTATAAAATTCATAATTGTTATGTTGCTTATTAATTAAAAATCGTTATGTTCACCAAACCTTTTTATAATAAATAAAATTAAAAAAAAGATATTTATGTTAAAAACTATCTCAAAATAATATTATGAACACTTAAACTGAAAAGAAGTTAGTATTCTTTTTCCTATTTACTTTGATAACGGGACCATTATAAATGTTTATATAAGTATCATAGCTTAAAAACTAATGTTAAAAGTGAAAGATAATAGAACCTCATAGGTTTAATATATTATTTATACATATTATTATACGTTATTTATATAGAATTAAGCCAATTAATATTAAACCTAATGGACTAAGAGCAAACAAATCAGACTTAGGCCAACTAAGCGTATCATCTAATACTTTCTTGCAGTTTTAGAGGAAAATCTCAAAAGCTAGAACTAAATATGGAAAACAGTAATTATGAAAAATAAACATAAAGATAAAACATAAAAAGTTGATGATAACGACTCGTTGGGGTAGAGCGTGACGGTGCGTCGGAGTGGGAATGATGCGATTCCATAATCCATATGCATTTTTATGGAACTGAATTACGAATTCATAACCACTAACGGCGTAAGCTAATTCCAAGCGATTTGATAGTTATAAACAAAACACTAAAACTTGTTAAGATGTGCAAAGGCTTTATGCGATAACCCGAACTGAAACAACATTTGTATCCGAATATGGTGAAGTGTTAGTTTAAGGGCTTTATAGAAAAAGATTTGGTTTTTGGTTTCTTTTTAATCTAAACTTAGCAAGAACTAAAATAAAGTAAAAGCAAATAACTATATTGTAAATAGAAAGTAGAGTAAATTGTATTTTTTGTTCTTAAATCTTTTGAATTCGTTGACTTTATCCTTCAACATTTTTTTTCCAGCAAAAGATGTCCCTTAACTTATCAATTTTCGCACTCTTCATTTTTTTCGTTAAAGTTAACAAATATGTTGTTAATTCACTGTAAATTGACCAAAATACCCTCTTCTTTTCTTTTTCTTCTTTAAACATAACCTACTATAGCTAGAAGCTTACACCTTGATGTAGTGTGTTTATATCGTACAACTTTATACGATGTACTCGATTATGTTGTGTGACCTGCAACCTAGACTTTGACTTACACTACAAGAATAGTTACCTTTCCGGACGACACTTTTGGGGACGACACAATGTCGTCCCCAAAAGCCCCACTAAACGACAAAAAATTGGTTTTTTTGACTTTCTTTTGGTCAAATAAACGACCGCGACTTTTGGGGACGACATGTCGTCGGGAAAGGGTTTTCATATATTTTTTTTTTTTGGTCGTGTAAAAATATTGGCGCGAATATGAAAATAATTTCCCGGGACACCTTTGGCGACGACATGTCGTTCCTAAAACTATTTCAATAAATAAAAAGTTATTATATATTTAATAATACAATATCATTTAATAATAAAAATAAAAATAAAAAATGAATTAATATTGGCAACGACATGTCGTTCCTAAAACTATTTCAATAAATAAAAAGTTATTATATACTTAATAATACAATATCATTTAATAATAAAAATAAAAATAAAAAATGAATTAATCTTGGCAACGACATGTCGTTCCTAAAACTATTTCAATAAATAAAATGTTATTATATATTTAATAATACAATATCATTTAATAATAAAAATAAAAATAAAAAATGAATTAAATTTGGCAACGACATGTCGTCGCCAAAAGCCTTTATAATAAAAAAAAAATATAAGAATTAAAAATCATTTAAAAATATAATTAAAATAATTACCTTTTTAATAAATAAAATTAATAATTAAATATCATTTTAATTAAAATTAATTTAAAAAATCATAAATAAATAATAATAATTAAATATAATTTATTTAGAAAATATATATATTCTTTTAAATATACTTTTATCCATTAAAAATTTAAATATTATTTGAAAAAGTAATATGAAATTGAAATATTATTTAAAAAAGTAATATATAATTTGTATTGTAATAATTATAGTATTATATCTATATATTTATAATAAATTGTTATTTTAATAATTACATACTTTTCTTATGTTTGATTTGTATAATATTTCAAATAATAATGATAAATAGGTATTATAGACGTTTGAAATACTTTACATAATAAGTCATTCGGATCATTTACATGTAATCAACAACATTACGAATCATTACATCTCGAGTGTGTTACACAATTGGCAATGATATAATTCAATCGAGTAAGTCGTTCTATTGACACAAATATAGGCTTAAATCGGTCGATCATTAAACTTCGACAACAAGGATATGATAGTAATGATAATTACTATCCCTTTACGTACATCATTAACTGTTCGATTATACCATAAATCATATCGATCATTACAATTCAATCAAATGTGTAACCGGTTTTATTAAAAGTCATTTTTACATGTAATCAACAACATTACGAATCATTGCATCTCTCGAGTGTGTTACACAATTGGCAATGATATCATTCAATCGAGTAAGTGGTTCTATTGACACAAATATAGGCTTAAATCGGTCGATCATTAAACTTCGACAACAACGATATGATAGTAATGATAATTACTATCCCTTTACGTACATCATTAACTGTTCGATTATACCATAAATCATATCGATCATTACAGTTCAATCAAATGTGTAACCGGTTTTATTAAAAGTCCTTTTTACATGTAATCAACAACATTACGAATCAATGCATCTCGAGTGTGTTACACAATTGGCAATGATATCATTCAAATCGAGTAAGTGATTCTACTGACACAAATATAGGCTTAAATCGGTCGATCACAATGATATGATAGTAATGATAATTCGTAAATTCCTTTACGTACATCATTAACTGTTCGATTACAATTCAATCAAATATAATGTGTCAGTAGTGATGCAACTAAGATATGATGTGCTACTAGATAGTTATGAGTTTCAAGATATGATTTCCGGAGAACATCTAATGCGGGTGTAATAAGTGTCGATTTAAGTCTTACATGAGTTTCAAGACCACCGAATTTGACAAATGAGTTAGCATCGACGAAAAGTTAGGGCTTATTTTAATTAGGGCTTATTTTAATTAATATACATTATTATTTATAATTTCTTATCTTAATGTTAATGGAAAACAAGAAAAAAAAAAAAAAAAAAAAAGAAATTAAAAAAATTTCGTCGCCATAGGGTATTAGGGACGACATGTCGTCGGGGAAACATGGTCAAAAAATTCAGCACTTTTCCCGCTAACTTTTAGTTTCCCGCTACTACGTTTTGGGGACGACATGTTGGCTGGAAATGTCGTCGGGAAACAGTTAAAACAGCTTTTATCCTTTTCTAAGTCTCATTTATCACAAACACAAACCCCCTAATTCTCACCCGCCACCACCATTACTCGCCGGCACCATCATCTCAGCCACCACCGTAACTACTTCTTTGAAATAAAATGATTCAAATGTGTAACCGTAACTGATTCAAGTAAATAAAATGAAAAGAAAATGAAATAGGCAAAGGAAATACCAAATCCAAAATGCTTTAAGCCAATTAGCCAAAACAAAACAGTAATCAAACAATCCAACAACACAAATCTACATTTGGTATAAAAAATCGCCGGCACCATCATCATCTCAGCCACCATCATCTCAGCCACCACCATCTCAGCCGCCACCATCATCTCAGCCACCATCATCTCAGCCGCCACCATCATCTCAGCCGGCACCATCATCTCAGCCACCACCGTAACAGGTATAAAAAATCGCTATCAATTTTCATATTCAAGCTACGTGTACTCCTTTTGTTGAATTGGTGTTCAATATGATGTTGTTCGTGATAATGATTATATTGATTTAGGTTTGGATTGAAGTTATTTTGTATTTGTTTTGTTATGCGAATCAGAAAACAGAATGAGAATATTTTTGTGATTATTTTATGTAAAGTTAAAGAAATATCGTTTTCGTTTAGGTGGTTTAGGTTTTAGCACTGCTAATGAGCTGTTGTTTAAGTGTTTTGATGCTATCTGTGATATTTAGTATTATGTTAAAATGTTTGATATCAAATGATTTGTTATTGATTTGAGTATTTAAAAAGTGTATGAATATGAATATGAAAATATGAATATGAATATGAAATATGAATATGATTTGTTAGGTTATTGATTTGGTTATTGATTTAATTTGTTAGGTTATGAATTGTATGTAAAAAGTGTATGTTTATGAATTGTATGATTATAAATTGTATGCTTATAAATTGTATGTTTAGTTTACATGAATCTTGCTACCAATTGAACAAATTTTAAATCCACAGTAATGACCGTTGATAAGAGTTGGATTTATATCAGAGATCGTCTTTCCCCTACCTTTAGAACTGGTCTTGACGCTTTTATTGAGAGGTGTAAGAATCATTTGAATCATGAGAACGAATGTCGATGCCCATGTAGAAAGTGTGGTAATAGGAGATGGGGTACTCTCCAGATAGTTGACGGTCATATAGAACGAAACGGGTTTGACGAATGTTATGACACGTGGACGTATCATGGTGAATCGTGGGATCCGCCGGTAGTACATAACACAACAAATGAGATGGTAGATGTCCTGAACGATGTCCGTCGATCGAGTATTCCCGAAACAGATACACATGAGACATGTACCCCGGAGACAAATGTTGACACAAATGAAGTTCCGAGTGCTGCAGATGACGATCTCCATGACTTATTTGCATATGCCGAATCCGAATTATACCCTGGTTGCACCTGGATGTCCTCATTAGACTTTTTGGCCAAATTATTGCACATGAAAGTCATAAATAAATGGACAGATACTTCATTTGATCAGTTGTTAGATTTACTCAAAAATGCATTTCCAAAAGATAACACAATTCCAAAATCACACTATGAATCTAAGAGACTGATGAAAAAGATCGGGTTAGGCTATGAGACAATACATGCTTGTAAGAATGATTGTTGTTTATTTTGGAAAGAGAACCTATTCCTAGAAGTGTGTCCAATATGTCGTGAGAGTAGATGGAAAGACAAAAATACACCGGGGAAGAAAGTTGCTAACAAGATTTTACGTTACTTTCCATTAACTCCAAGATTAAGACGTATGTACAGTTCAAGACACACGGCAAATTCTATGACTTGGCATGCTACTGGAAAATGTAGGGAAGAAGGTCGAATGCGTCATCCGGTCGATGGTACAGCATGGAAAGATTTTGATGAAAGATATCCAGAATTTGCAGCCGAACCTAGAAACGTACGATTGGGGTTGTCTGCCGATGGTTTCAATCCGTATGGTAACATGAGTTTGTCTTACAGCATGTGGCCGGTCATACTCACAACATATAATACGCCCCCGTGGTTATGTATGAAAGAGTCATCTCTCATGTTGACTCTGTTAATTCCTGGTCCTAAATCACCTGGGAAAGACTTCGACGTTTACTTGAGGCCTTTAGTTGATGAATTAAAGACGTTATGGTCTCACGGAGTACGTACGAGAGACGCTGCTACAAACACCTTTTTCACAATGAAAGCAACGCTTTGTTGGTCAATCAACGATTTTCCCGCCGTTAGTAGTTTGTCTGGTTGGAGCGGTCAAGGCTACAAAGCATGCCCCACATGTAACGAGGACACTCCATCCACTCGTGTAAGAGGGAAAACCGCTTATGTTGGTCATAGAAAATTCCTTTCATCGAACCATCCTTGGAGAGTAAGTAAAGCATTCAACAATAAAATTGATCGAACAAAACCTCCTAGAAAATTTACACATGATGTAATCTCACGTCAACTTGCTCAATTGCCTCCGAGTATTCCCGGGAAACATCCTAGTACTGCAGGCGTGAAGAGAAAACGTGATGCTAAGTTGGGACACAATTGGAGTAAAATTTCTATTTTTCGCGAACTAGCATATTATCCGTTCCTTCAACTTCCACACAACTTGGATGTCATGCATATCGAAAAGAATGTATGTGAGAGTCTGTTGGGTACTTTATTAATGAATGATAAATCTAAAGACACCCAAAATGCAAGAATTGACTTGAAAGATTTGGGAATTCGTAAGGAGTTGTGGCTCAAAGAGAATGCTAAAAAAGACGGGAAGTACCTAAAACCTCACGCAAAGTACTCATTCACAAATGAAGACAGGCAACGTTTTTGTCGATTCATTAAAGGGGTTAAATTACCTGATGGGTTTGGATCAAGTTTTAAGCGGAAAGTTGCAGACAATGATAACAACATAACGGGCATGAAGTCTCATGATTGTCATATAATGATGCAATATTTGCTACCGGTTGGAGTTAGAGGGTGCTTAGACCAAAGTATTGCAACACCAATAGTTGAGCTCTGCGCATTCTTTAAGCAAATTTGTGCTAGAAATTTGTTGGTCGATGACATGTTGAAAGCTCAAGACCAGATGATCAAACTTTTATGTACTTTCGAGCAAATTTTTCCTCCGGCCTTTTTTGACATAATGATTCATTTGGTTATGCATTTACCGCAAGAGGCAATTCAAGGTGGACCCGTTTACACGAGGTGGATGTATCCATTTGAGAGATACATGAAGAAGCTAAAACATTATGTAAGAAATAAAGCTCGACCTGAAGGTTCTATAGCGGAGGGGTACGTTGCAGACGAAGCATTAACTTTTTGTTCAATGTATCTTCGGGGTGTACAAACAAGATTTAATCGTCCAGACAGAAATGAAGACGCTACAATCACACCGTGTAAGATTCATGTGTTCCAATCATTATGTACACCAATTAGTAAAGGGTTGAAAACAACGTTGGACCGAGAACTTGTGAAGAATCTTCATTGGTATGTACTCAACAACTGTTCTGACATCGACGATTACAAGAAGTAAGTGTTTTTTATTATCAATTATCTTCGACGAATGATTATACTAATTAATATCTTGAATATTTATAGTGAGTTTGAAACCGAGAATCCTGGGAGTGACTTAAAAACAGAATTTCCCACATGGTTTGATAACAAGGTAAACTTATTGTATATATTAACATAAAATATAACAATAACGATTATTATTCAACTTTTATATTTTTGTTTTTTTCATAGATACGTCATCTACGAGTACGTGACCCATCAAGGTGTAGCGATGAATTGTTATCTCTAGCAAATGGACCGTTGACTGTTGCAAAATCTTACACTGCTTGCATAGTAAACGGTGTTAGGTTTCTAGTTCATAGTCGCGATAAACGGCGTACAACTCAAAATAGCGGCGTTTCAACACCTGGGGATGATGGCTTTATGTATTATGGCCAATTGGAAGATATTGTGGAGCTAAGTTATATGTGTGCATTCAACGTTGTGTTATTCAGATGTAAATGGTTTAAGACTAATAACACTGGTCGTACCGAACGTTGTATCAAAAAGAATAACATAACAAGTATCTGTACAAGTCATGAGTGGTGTAAAGAAGATCGACACATTCTTGCAACCCAGGCAAAGCAGGTCTTTTACCTTGAAGACCCGTCTAAAACCCAAAATTGGAAGGTCGTGCAAGAGGTGAATCACCGAAAGATATGGGACATAGACATAATCGAAGAAAACGCCGAAGATGTTATACATGGAAACAATTCATTTGATCTTACATTGGATGCTAATTTGGATAGTCTGTCTTATACGAGCTTAAGTATAGATGGCCAAACAACGTCTGTTCAAATTATTCCAACAAGAGAACACGATGTTGATTTCATTAATGATGAAGATGATGATATTGATGCTAATGTAACTGATGATTCTGAAAGCGAAGATGTCGAATCTGATAATGAATGCATACATCAGTTGGCTACCAATGAAACTTATTCTAGTGACGAGGCAGACTGATTTGTAATTGTTACAGGTATTAAAAAAATACTACTATGAATGAAATCGTTATTGATTTGTTGGTTTAATTATATTATTTATGTCTTTATTTATCTACATATCATTGTAATTATCACTTGCATATACATATATCATTATTATGTTATTAGTACTTGTTGTTTTACAGATGACATCAGTTGCTCACGGCGGAGACGCGGGTGGTGATCCACCAGGTGGTAGTTGGGATCCACCGAGGAGTCACATTAGTAAGAAATAATTACTTTGTATTTTGAGGTTATATTATTGACTTTGTTTTCTTGTATTAATAATTTATTCTATTTTAATTTGCAGCGAAATCGAATGTACGAAAGAAAACCACGTGTTTCAATTTGCGGGAAGAGTTCAGGAAAAACCAGAACCAACCGTTGAAGGTTGAGTTTGATGTTAGTGACCAGGGGTCGGGACGTCCGGTTTGTGAGCATGGGCAGATGATCATTTCTCTGATCGGGTCCATTGTTAGGGATAATACATTTCCCAAACATTACCCGAGTTGGGCCAGGGTGCCTCAGGATAAGAAGCTTCGGATTTGGCCCGAGATTCGAGTTGAGTTTCTTTCAAAAGATTACTATATTTATATGTTTATCAAATATAAAGTTCTAACTATATTATTTAAATTGTAGAAATACTTTGACATGAGGCCGTGGTTGGATGGCGGAGAAAAGGAAAGAACGGTGAGAGGCGGGGTGGAGGCGATATGTCAAGAGAGATATAAAGGCGCAAAGTCAGATTTCAAGAAGGAGTCCTTTGTGGCACGTAATGGGTACGAGGATCCTAATCACCTTCGTGACGATCCCCCGGCCGGAGTTCCTCCTGATGTGTGGGGTCCATTCGTAGACTTTGTCACGACCCCTAGTCAAATAAGCCGTGCAGAGAAGAACTCCGAAAATAGGAGTAAACAAAAATACGCAAGTAAGCATGGAAGTCGATCTTATGTTAGTAGGAGGGCGTATCGGGTAAGTAGCATTTCATTCATTAGTATTAATAGTTTATGTATTTAATTAGTTGTGATAAATTTGATTCATTGATATTATTTAATTTGATGTGTTAATAGCGAGCCGAGGACCCGACGTGTGGTAATCCGAGTCATATCGAAAATTATGAGCAAATGCATGTCGATAAGCGGAACAAGGAATGGGTTTCCGAGGAAGCGGCAAATTTACATGTAAGTAAAATGAGTAAAACGGGTAAAAAGCATAAAATGGGTGAAACGGGTCAAAACGGGTAAAACATAAGATATATGGATCAAACAATTAAAAACGGGTCAAATGGGTTATATATTATCAACCGAAACTTTTAATTAACATTTTGTAACGGGTAAAAAGCTTAACATGGGAGAAACGGGTCAATATGGGTAAAACATAAATTGCTAGTATCAAACAACTAAAAACGGGTCAAATGGGTTATATATTATCAACCGCGACTAATAATTAATATCTTGTAACTTTTTAGCGGCAAATGGTTGATTTGAAGACTCGATCCCCGTTGACAAGTGAGGAGGACATAATGGATGCGGTTTTGGGAGTGCGTCGTGGCCACAATCGTGGACGGGGGAGAAAGCTACCTATGTCGGTGACTAGTTCTTTACCGACTTCATCAAATCAACCAAGTTCATCAACTATGGACATAAATGACAATGTGATAGAACAAAGGGTACAACAAGAGATGAGACGATTTTTGGAAGCGTTTCAAGCATCAAACCCGGGTTTTGTTGTGCCAAATTATCCCGTAGTTGATAATCATCAAATCGAAGAGGCGGGAGACGATACGGGTGAAGACGATACGAGTGAAGACAACCATGATTGACTCATGTATGTTTGAACAATTTCAGATTTTCTAAGACATTTTATCGTTTTTCTTTATTATGTTTCATTATCAAATTTTCGGATTATTTGTGTATGTCGGATAATTGTTTTATGGTTTTAATGATTATGACTTTAATATATTCGATTGTCGGGTTTGTAATTTTCTGGAAATAAGCTGTTTGAATAAGCTGTACAGGTCGGCATGAGCGAGAACTGGAAAATAAGCAGTTTCAAATAAGCTGTAAAAAAAATCACCAGGGCCTTTGGGGACGACATGTCGTCCCCAAATGTCGTCCCCAAAGCCATTTAATATTTGTTTTAATAATAAATTTTAATTAATAATAATAAATTAAATAATTATTTTAATAATAAATTTTAATTAATAATAATAAATTAAATAAAAAAAATTAAATAATTATTTTAATAATAAATTTTAATTAATAATAATAAAATAAATAAAAAAAATGAAAATCTTTTAGCGACGACTTGTCGTCGGTAAAAAAAATTCAAATTATGTTGAAAGTCAATGTGGGCCCGCTCAGGTCGTCGCCAAATGTTGTCGCTAAAACCTTTCCCGCACGAACCTTTCCCCACGACTCATTAGCGACGACTTGTCGTCGCCAAAACCCTTTAGCGACGAAATTTGTATCTTTACCAACGACATTTTGTCGTCGCCAAATGTCGATTTTGTTGTAGTGTTAGGGTGCAAAGCAACCTACACTTTATGATGTTCTTGAACCATATCATACAATGAATTCCGAATTCTTTAATAGGTAAGGGTGTTATTCGAGTTAATCCGACCCTAATAAGAACTTTTCAGGTTGGCTCCATCCGGATTTTGACTACAAATATTTAACCCTAATCCAATCCCAAATATTGGGATCGGGTTTACGGTAATGGGTTACTTCGGGTCGGGTCCAGCCGGATCCTGGTCAAGAAATAAAAATAAAAATAAGAAAACCTTTACAAAAAGGGTTTTCAGAGTATTTCTAATTTCTATTTATTTGGCATATTTCATTAAAAAAAAGGTCCAAAAATTAATAATATTTCGTGTTTTCAGGTCAAACTCGAACCAGGAATCCAAACCAATTACCAACCCGAGTTCGGACCTATATACATGTTTGGGTGAATCAGGTTGACTCGATGAGACCTGATTTGTGAATGTAACCCAATCAAATCTGATCCGTTTGGCCTATTTCAGGTTCGAGTCGGGTCGGGTTGGTTTTATTCACACCTCTATCTTACGGGAAACAAATCGTTAATATGGTATAGGACTTGATTAGTTTGCGTGATTAAACTGTTTCAATTTTTAGGGTAATCTTGATTACCGTTAGTTTAATTTTTCATTTGCATGTTGTATTTCCCATATGCACTTTAGAATTGGTATGCATGCATGAGTTTAGGATCAATAACTAGACCACTACTCAAGTTAGTAGTTACACATTTTCTTTGTTTGATCCTTAAGTTTTATGAGACCACTACCTACTTGCATTGTTATTTAACTTGTAATCATTGCATCGAAATATAATACAAAAAATTGCTCCAAAACTACTTTCTATTTTCAAATTCATTTTGTTTATATCTTTGATTACCAACACTTGCTATGAGAACCTCAAGGGGCTCATACATGGACAAAGTTCGAGAAGAAATAAAGATTCGTGGTCGGAAAGTGAGTTTCGCCAAAGACGAGAAAATACCGACGCCGGTGAGACCGAAATAGTCTGACGTAGACCGCCGCTAGCAAGAGAAGAGAAGACAGTGACACCGAGATCGAAGGATACAATCATGACCGCCGGGTTAATTGAGAAAGAAAGTCAGAACGAAGATTCAAGAGAAAGAAGAATGTTAAAGGACACACAAGAAATGGTGGTTCGTGACTTCGTGAGCAAGGAACTAATATTTTATTTTTAAATCCAATAGGAAGTTGCAAACTGTGGCCTCGCTCATTTCGATATGTAGTTTTATTTTGTTTGAATTATACTATCCATCTTAGATGTTTATGTATCATAAATCATCTTTTATAGAAATTTAACCTTATATGTGAAGGAATTATACTATGTGAGTCTTACGAAAGAATTGCCACATGTCACAGATTTGAAAACGTAGCTGTATTGAAACCATGAAATTGCCACATTCCGACCCACAAAGGGTGAATCTTTAGGTGCATATATGTTTCGTATGATGAAACGCTAGCTGGATATTGGAATCAAATGTGCCTCAAAACTTTTTATGTACTTCTTATCAGGGGTAGAGGCACCCTTAGGTGAGAGCGTTCAAAGGAACCTAGTGAGATTCTAAAAATTGATGCAAGAGTGCAAGTATACACAAAGAATTGAAATTATGAACATATCATTCTGTTTGGTTATTGAAGAAGGAATTTTTGGCCGGAATGGATAAAAATCCACCGGAATTAGCACCGGTGGATTTCAACGGAAAATATTAAGAAATCTAGTAGAACCGGACTTCCCAACACCGGTTCTTGCCAAATCATCACGACACGTCGGATTTCCACTACCAAAATGATAATGGATTGCACAGTCAGCAGCACTTTCCACGCAGGAAATCCACAAGGCATGTGCCGGCATTGGGAATGCCGGCTCTTGGTACTTTTTCTGCGCCACCGACACTCCATGCAGCAACCTTTAAATATAGCCAATCACATTTCGCCACGTGGAAGTGACGGACTTCCCAAGTCCGGCTCTTGAAGACCATAAATTCCCATGCAACGACTCACTTTAATTCCCACCCATACAAAACTCTTATCACCAAAAAAAAAAAAATCCGGCCAACTTTACAAAAATCCGACCAAAATCAAACCAAAACACAAAATGGCGCAATTTGTAGCATCCGCAATCCCTCGAAACAATGAGTTGTTGTACTTACAAAATGATAACCACCACCGTGCTGCCCGTCTATTTAACAAATTGGAAGATGATACTACTCCCATAAAAGCTAGACGGTGTGATTCCGGATTTTGGGACGAGACCGAGAATATTCCGGAGGAAGTGAGAAACTGGATAGTCAGCGCTGGTTTTGACGGTGTATTACGCACCGGTTACCATAAGATCGACCACGCTCTGATTACGGCTTTGGTCGAGAGGTGGCGTCCCGAGACGCACACCTTCCATTTTCCCACCGGTGAAGCGACCGTTACGTTACAAGACGTACAAGTTATTTGGGGGCTGCCTGTAGACGGACCGATGGTTTCCGGAGTTTTTGCGTCTAAAAGCGCGGAAGTGTGGGTGAGTGATTGTTTTGGCTATCTTGGGTTTGTGGCAGATGAGGGGGAAGTTGAAGGTGGTAGATTAACAATCCATAAGCTAGTTCATCAAATTAAAAATCCCACCGGGGACAGCAGGCAAAGAGCTAGACTTTATATTATGGCTCTTTTGGGTGGGCACATGTTCAGTGATTCAAGGTCGTATGATGTGTCGCTTAATTTTTTGGAAAACATAGACGACCTAACTGAGGGTGGTAGACTTAGCTGGGGCTCCGCAGTGTTGGCTTATTTGTACCGACAACTATGTAATGCTGCGGAGAAGCCGGAAGTCAAAGGTATTCAGGGCCCGTTGATCTTGCTTCAGCTTTGGGCCTGGGAGAGAATACCCCTTACTGCGCCCCGTAGGATCATACGGGAGGGTGTACAGCATATTTACACACACTGCGTTGGTGAAAAGTAATGTTTTTATCTCTGCATTACATTTTTATTATATTTGTTATTATGATTAATTTAGATTAATTTAGATTAATTTATATATTTATTATTTTTATATATTTATTATTTTTATTCTATTTATTATTTTTATTCTATTTATTATTTTTATTATATAATTTTAATTACTGATTATTTTATTTATTATTTTTATCAAATTTTTACGATTATTAATTTGTATATTAGGTGGCATCGCCGGTTTGGTAACTTTAGTAACACACACACACCGGCTCATGTGTTGGTTGCATACCGTGCCGCTTTCACCGCGTTGGAAGAGGGCCAGTTTAAAAAAATGCTTTTGATAAGCCGGATTTCCCAAAACCGGCTCTTATCCTTATCTCAATCCTACGTGGCATTTTCACTGGACAAGGTTTAATCTCTGGATTTTCTGTCAGATTTTTATGACATAAGGTACGATACTGACGTGATACAGTGAAAAGTTCACATCATACAGACCTTTAAAAAAATGCTTTTGATAAGCCGAATTTCCCAAAACCGGCTCTTATCCTTATCTCAATCCTACGTGGCATTTTCACTGGACAAGGTTTAATCTCTGGATTTTCTGTCAGATTTTTATCCTTATCCCATCACAAACTCTATAAAAAGAAGACACCATGCACCTAAACTCTATATCAAAATCTCTATAATTCGTTCACAAACTCACCAAACACAAAGTTATAATGTCTCGTATTCCTGAAGATTTCTTAACACCAAAAAGATTTTTACCATTCTCGGGCGCTCCATCTTTGAAGACAATGAAGATTCAAGCACTAGTTCAGTAGGATCTAATGTTCCTGCTCACGACGTTATAGTTATCCCACCGGGCGCCCCTGATGACGAAGACGATGATGACAACATTGTGTCTCCACCGAGCAGCGAAGAAGCTGCCAAAATCAACGCACCGTTGAAGACCGTTGTTGAGAAGGATATGAAAAAAAAGAGAAAAAAGACGAGTATGTCACATGTTGTTACTTAAAAGATAAAGACTATTGGTTGAAAATAAACGATAGCATGAACGGCTGGGTGGATAATTAGTGTTTTTCTAATGTTCTTTATATTAGTGTTTTTTAATTATCTTTTTATTATTAGTTTTTTTTTTAATTATGTTTTTTAAGTAAGTTTTGTAATGTTCTTTATATTAATTTTTGTATGACATTATCTTTTTATTATTAGTGTTTTTTTTTAATTATGTTTTTATCATTGTTTCTATATAACATATTTTTTGGAATATTCTTTATATAACATTTTTATTATTATTAACATTTTTTTTTTAATTATCTTAATATTTATCTAAAAGAAACAACATAATATTGAAAATACAAGGGCATACAGTAGAATACAATTAAAATAAGACAACAAATGAAAATTACAATAAAGTTTTCTATCCAACAGTACGGTCGATACGTTTTGAATAGAATGCTTTTGCCATCCCTTGTCTGAAAACATCCACTTGCTCGTTAGACACATCAGCAATAATTATTTCGCTTGTTTCATTGGTTAGTATGTGGTGTATAAACAAGCAGATAAACAAAGCTGAATTTTGCCTACTATTTGGACATTGGGGAACTCTGGCGACATATCCGAAAGGTTTTCTCGCATTTAGTGTAGCTCCTCTACTCATATAATTTATTTCTTGCAAAAACCTTACAAGGTTTTCTTCGTAATAAGTCATGAGACGAGAACGATGGGCATCCGGAACTACTGCTAATTCCCTGTCAAAAATGGTCAATTCAAGAGTGGATAATTTAAGTTGTAGAAGGAACCAGTGCTCATTTCGACAACTTATTGGAATTAGGACTATGTCAACTTCCCACCAAGCAGGGAAAACTTTCATTTATATATTTTACATCACTCGACGAGGTTTAATCTCTGGATTTTTTGTCAGATTTTTTGACGTGATACATTGAAAAGTTCACATCATACAGACCTTTAACAAAAAGCTTTTGATAAGCCGGATTTCCCAAAACCGGCTTTTATCCTTATCTCAATCCTACGTGGCATTTTCACTGGACAAGGTTTAATCTCTGGATTTTCTGTCAGATTTTCTGAGATAAGGTACAGTACGGTAGATAAAGCTTTTGATAAGCCGGATTTCCCAAAACCGGCTCTTATCCTTATCTTTTAATCTCTAGATTTTCTGTCAGATTTTATGACATAAGGTACAGTACGGTAGATAAAGCTTTTGATAAGCCGGATTTCCCAAAACCGGCTCTTATTCTTATCTTTAAATCTCTAGATTTTCTGTCAGATTTTATGACATAAGGTACAGTACGGTAGATAAAGCTTTTGATAAGCCGGATTTCCCAAAACCGGCTCTTATCCTTATCTTTTAATCTCTAGATTTTCTGTCAGATTTTATGACATAAGGTACAGTACGGTAGATAAAGCTTTTGATAAGCCGGATTTCCCAAAACCGGCTCTTATCCTTATCTTTAAATCTCTAGATTTTCTGTCAGATTTTATGTCATAAGGTACAGTACGGTAGATAAAGCTTTTGATAAGCCGGATTTCCCAAAACCGGCTCTTATCCTTATCTCAATCCTACGTGGCATTTTCACTGGACAAGGTTTAATCTCTGGATTTTCTGTCAGATTTTATGAGATAAGGTTATGTGCTTTATATATATACTACCTACATCAACTCCCAACTTTTACCTCTCACAACTCTCATACAACTCTCAGATAAATCTTATACAGAAACGCTCAAACAACTCTCATTTTCCTCAACCATGTCTCAATTTACCACCATCCTTGTTCATCTAATCCCTGGAAATGAACTTTCATTCCAAAATGGTTACTTGATTGACGATACATCATCCGATCGTCGTATTGTTTTTCCTCTGTACGAGAAGATCGACTTTGCTACTTTCAAAGAGACGGCGTACAACAAACTTGCTGTGAGCAGTGATTTCTACAACCTTAAACTAACCCTGTGGTACACCTTCGGCGGAGATCATGTTCTCCAGAGCGAACTAGTAGACGATCAAACTTTTGCAACAATCTATTATTTGAGCGAACACAACCCTGAATATCAAGCACAAATACAAGCCCAATTTTTCCCGGTGCCTCAACAAACACAATACTCCTTTTCAGACCAGATGAGGAACATTCAATTAAACAATCCTCATCAGTCTCAAGATGGGTTTCCATCATCCTACACCGATCACTTTCAACATTCCTCATATACTGAGCAACCGGAGCTCCCGTCAAGGTATTCTGAACAGTACAACGAAGAAGCCCAGAACCCAGAGAGTAGTCAACACCATGACGAACAACAAGACCCCCCACACCAATAAGTTGAAGAGGCGGCTTTTGGTGGAAACGGCCGTGAACATTCCGATAACGACTCGCTAGAGGAATATGAACCGGAAGTCTATGCCATTCTTGGAGACGATTCGGAGGAGGACGAAGAAGAGCACGATGAGCTCGTACTTCATCGTGAACACGATGAAAGGGTCTTGGAATCAGACGCTGGTTTTGTGGGGGAGGAAGAATGGAATCGTCTTCCGTTCAACGAACAGGAGGAAATAGTGGACTACTGGCGTGAAGGAGATGAGCCAAGAACCGGTGTGTACTTCAAAAGCAAGGCACAATTTGTATATGCAATCAGAACTTGGTTGCTAAGAAATAACAGGGAGATGTACTTGCTGGACTCGAGGCCAGAGGCTTGGAGAGCAATATGCTTCACAGCGAGTCCGAAATTCGTTGGCGACGAACACCGGTATCCATGTGAGTGGACTGCTAGGGGTTCAAACAGAAACAGTAAGGGATTATGGAAGCTGGCAAAATGGAACCCAAGGCACACTTGTCTAGGATCGGTCGTAAGAAATAACAACCGTTCTTTGTCGGCCAGCATGATTGCAACAAAAATCGGCCACCAAATCAAGCTGGACCTTACCTACAAGGTAAAACACATCATTGCAACTGCCAAGGATCATTGGAATGTGGACGTGTCTTACTGTAAAGCTTGGAATGCCCGTAGAATAGCCATTGAAAGGCTCTACGGAACATGGGAGAGCAATTTTGCTGAGCTTCCGGCGTACATTGATGAATTGGTCAAGGAAAACCCCGATACAATCGTTAGATGGTTACATGGCCAAAAGGAAAACCGAAACAGTCCAGAAACATTTAGGTATGTATTTTGTCAATTTCTGTGACATTCGCGAATTTCTAGGTATACTTCTAACGAACCGTATTCGTTTCATTTATTTATGTTTATGTTTTGACCCTATTGTATTCCTTTTTATGTTTTATCGTATTCGTATTTTATGAGTATTGTATTCGTATTTCTCGTATTTTAAGAGTATCGTATTTGTATTTTATGTGATTCGGATCGTTATGTCGGGAACGTGTAGTTCTAAGTGCCTTTAGTATAAGTCTAGTATGCTCTTATGATAAGTTTAGGGATATTTATACGATTAAGATTAACGTTTAAAAAGTATTTCAACTTTAGTCCTTTCAGAAATTTTATTACAAAACTAGTCTTATGGTGGGATTTCTATTACAAAAATTGGTCCTAAAGTAGCCTACCAAACGTTTTTGTCTTATTCTCCACCAACATTTTTGTCTTTACCCTACTCCCACCTACCTTTCTTCTCCAGTTTCCCCATCACACTCTCTCTCTCTAAAAACACCCACAAACACTCTCCCTTCTCTCTAACATATCTAAAGATCCGACCGTCGGAATTCATTTTTGAAGCTAGATTATTGTTCACCATATTCATCTTCATCTATCCTCTGAATTTCAGTTCGATCAGGTAAGTATTTCTCGGTTTTGGTTTTAAACTTTATTATTTTGATTCAATCCCGAAAACACCACTTTTCACCATCAAAACTCGGATTTTATTGAGGGTTATTGTACCTAAACATATTCTGGACATAGGTTTCCAATATGGGATTATTTTGACACCTAAAACACTCAGAAATCGAGTCCCGAATGTAATTTTTCGTAAAAACCCAGTTACGTCACGTAACTGTGTTACGTGAACGTAACTGATCACGTAAATCACTCCTGGATCACGTAACTGCCTTGTTACGCACGTAAGTGTCACTTACGTGACTTATAGGTCACGTAACTAAGGCCTTGCAATTCACGTAACTCCTTGAAATCCCGTAACTTGTTACGCACGTAACTAAACTTGAGGGTCACGTAATTCCTTGTTTAACACGTAACTCTCAGTTACATGATGCGTAACTGATTGCTGTATTTTCCGAAACGTTTGCTAAATCGATGTTCCTTTTGGTCATTTTAAAACCCGTATAAAACGTTAATCGTTAAGGCATACCCCACTAGACTTAGAGATACTTAGACATGTTTATTTACGTGATGTTTAGGGCACTTAGACGTGGAAGCTTGACCGTATCTGATTATTTCCCGACATATCGTGTTTGGATTGCTTTGCTATTCCGTGAGTTATTCGTTGCCCTTTTTACCCTTTTTACACTTTTTGGGCATGATTAGCGTTGTATAAATGTATTTTTATGTTATATGTATTACGGTATGTATTATGGATATGAATGCTTTAGATGAGTCTTACCCAAACTTGTACCGCCTTTGTGGTAGTACGAGGCCCCGTATACACACCTGTTAGCTTTTAGCCGCCGGTTTATATATATAGCGCTATATGGGTCTAACAAACCCTCATTTCTAACACGATGGATGATGGATGCGCCCTGTCCGTGTTAGTAATGTTATGACCGTTGATTTCGAGGACAACCTAGCTTAAGACACTAGGTGGGGTTAGTTGCCAGTATTGTTATGGTTCAGGTGTATCGTATGTTCCTAAAGCTATTATCTATCCAGTATGCTATTTTTATGAAATGATTATGATATTTTTATAGTATATGTATGAGTATTTTATCAAAAGGTTTTGTATACTTCACGTATATTTTGAAACATCAATTTCAAATGACTTATCTTCAAATCATAACACTTTTGGGTCAAAACGTATTTGAAACCTTTACCCTATTATGTTTTTATTAATGATTGCGAATAATTCACCAACTTTATGTTGACGTCGTATTTTAACGCTTTTCAGGGATTTGAGGTTACACTTTTGATGCTATGCTTGTTGGCTACGTGGATCTTTTGCTTGGAATTTATTTTGCTCTATTTAATTCCTTAGTATCCCAAACGCTGTAGCCGCATTTTGATATTTTCGGATGATTGTAATAACGTATTTTATTTCAAACTTATTTATCTATGTTGATGATGTATGGCTTACTTATGTTTATGTAACCTTTGAATCTCTGATACCGTATTCTCTGTACACCTCGGTTCCGCCATTTTGCGGGGTATGACAGAAGTTGGTATCAGAGCCAGTGGTTATAGCGAACTAAGTGACCTTACGGAATCACTTAGACTATGACCTAGGCTTTTGGACCTATCTGATTTACTATATGTGCGCATTTCTGTCTTTTGTGGGCCTGTATGTGATTTGTATGCTTTATGTGCTTTTGTTTTGCATTTTATGCTTTGAGGCCTGTTTGTTTTAGTCGCACATCCGGTTATCGTTCTGATTTATTCTGTTTGACATTCGTAGAAGATGCCGCCTAAGAGAGCTTCTACTAGGTCTGCTCCGGCCGTCACTACTACAAGAAGGTCGTCGAGACGAGGTCGCGCCAGTGTAAGAGCGGGTGCTACGCCTCAGAATACCACTGCTGCCCCCAATGCTAATACCACTACTCCGAACATCAGTCAGTTGATTGCGGAGCAGATTGCGGCAGCTATACCCGTGATTGTGGCACAGCTCATGGAGACACCGGTGCAGGATGCCGACATCGGGTTTGAAGAACCTGTGATGCCGAGTATTGGATCAGAAGGTACGGCGTCTGGGCGCGATGGTTCTGATGTGGGAAGAGCAGTGCACGTGGGAGTCGGTGGACCGAGTATCATTATTGAAGATCCACCCCGAGGCTGTTCGTATAAGACCTTTCTGGATTGCAAACCTACTGAGTTTAGGGATACTGAGGATGCGGTTGCTACCCTGCAATGGTTTGAGAAGATTGAGTCTGTGTTTGACGTTTCGGGATGTGCTGAAGACAGCAGAGTTAAGTATGCTACGTTCTTGTTCCAGGGTAAAGCCCTAACTTGGTGGAACTCGGTGAAACGGGTTCAGGGCCGGGCTGCTGTTACCCTGATGACCTGGGAAAACTTGAAGGCTATGATGAGGAAAGAGTATGTGCCGTTATCTGAGACGCAGAGGCTGGAAAATGAGTTGTGGAACCTGACTATGCAAGGTTCTGATTTCCGTGGGTATGTGAATAGATTTTATGATTTGTGTGTTTTGGCTCCTCGTCTGGTTCGCACAGAGAACGAGAGGATCGAACGCTTCACGAATGGGTTGCCCCAGACTATGCGGGACCACATTATTTCTCATCTTCCGGGTACTCTACAGAGTGCGGTTGATATTGCCAGTCGGTTGACCGCAAGTATGACTCGCGGTGGTGTTCTGCAACCTGTTGTGAGCCGCAGAGATTCTGGAAGGTCCGATAGGAGAGACATGGGTAATTCGAGGAAGAGAAGCCGTGGTCAGGATCAGAGACCCCAACTTCCTCAAGTGTATGCGTTGACGGGTCCTGGAGCTGGTTATCAGGGCGTGCGTCCGAAGTGTGGTACTTGTGGCAGTGCTCATGCAGCAAATGTGGCTTGCTGGGTTTGCAAACGGTGCAAGAAGTTAGGCCACACCGAGCAGTTTTGTGGTAGGGCTACTGGAGCATGTTTTGAATGTGGAGAAATGGGTCATCGCCGTCATCAATGTCCCAAGCTTATAGCACCTACTCCCCTTCCTACTCATGGTGCTGGTACTAGTGCGAGAGGGAATCCTGCCAAGAGCCGAGCTTTCGCCATGGAATCTTCTGAAGCTCATCAGGATCCTACTGTAGTCACTGGTACATTTCTTGTCGATGATTATCCTGCTTTTATCTTGTTTGATTCGGGTGCCGATAGAAGCTTTATTTCTAGTGATTTCCGCCCCTTAGTAAACCGTGCTTCTAGTCCTTTAGAGCCTGCTTATGAAGTAGAAATAGCTGATGGTAGATGTGCCTGTGTTAGAGAAGTTATTCGTGATATTCCCCTCGTATTAGCCGATACTCCTTTTTCCATCGACCTTATTCCTATGAAACTCGGTAGTTTCGATGTCGTAGTCGGTATAGATTGGTTAGCTAAGCATAAAGGCGAGATAGTTTGTTATGAGAAACTTATTCGTATTCAGAAGCCGGATGGAGATCAGTTGATTGTACACGGAGACAAGGCTGGGAAACGTCTTAAAGTCATCTCAAGTTTGAAAGTTCGCGAGTATGTCCGTCAAGGTTGTTCTTTATATCTCGCTCACTTGGTGAAGAAAGATTCTACGATAAAGATTGATGGTGTACCGATCGTTAGCGAGTATTCTGACGTTTTTCCCGAAGATTTACCTGGAGTCCCTCCCCAGAGACAAACCGACTTTCGTATTGATCTTGTTCCTGGAGCAGCACCTGTTGCTAAGGCTCCGTATCGTTTGGCTCCTTCCGAGATGCTCGAGTTGTCGAAACAAATTCAGGAACTAGTCGATAAGGGTTTTATCCGTCCTAGTTTCTCCCCGTGGGGTGCTCCTGTCCTCTTTGTTAAGAAGAAGGATGGCTCCATGCGTTTATGTATTGATTATCGGGAGTTAAACAAGCTGACTGTGAAGAACCGTTATCCCCTTCCTCGTATTGACGACTTATTCGATCAACTTCAGGGTTCTTGCTATTTCTCTAAGATCGATCTTCGCTCTGGTTATCATCAGTTGAGAGTTCAGGAAGATGATATACCTAAGACCGCTTTTCGTACTCGATATGGTCATTATGAGTTCATGGTGATGCCGTTTGGTCTGACAAACGCCCCTGCAGCATTCATGGAACTAATGAACCGTATTTGTCGTCCGAATTTTGACAAATTCGTTATCGTATTCATCGACGACATTCTGATCTATTCCCGAAGTCGCAAGGAACATGAAGAGCATTTGCGTCTTGTTCTAGAAGTGCTTCGAAAAGAAAAGTTGAATGCGAAATTTTCTAAGTGCGAGTTCTGGTTATCCGAAGTTCAATTTCTTGGCCACGTGGTTAGCGCGAAGGGTATTCACGTTGATCCTGCTAAGATTGAAGCTGTTAAAAGTTGGGTTGCACCAAAGTCACCGACCGAAATCCGTTCGTTTTTGGGTCTTGCTGGGTATTATCGCCGATTCATCGAGAACTTCTCCAAAATCGCTTCACCTATGACAAAGTTGACACAGAAAAGTGAACCATTCGTTTGGGGTTCCGATCAGGAGAAAGCCTTTCAGGTATTGAAGCAGCGATTGTGTGACGCTCCTATTCTTAGTCTGCCAGTTGGTTCCGAGAATTTTGTTGTTTATTGCGACGCTTCGCACAAGGGTCTGGGTTGTGTGCTTATGCAGAATGGAAAAGTTATAGCTTACGCTTCGCGTCAGTTGAAAGTCCATGAGCAGAATTACACGACACATGATCTAGAGTTGGGAGCCGTCGTATTTGCATTGAAGATTTGGAGACATTATCTGTATGGGACCAAGTGTACTGTATTTACCGACCACAAGAGTCTACAGCACATATTCGATCAGAAGATGCTGAACATGAGACAACGACGCTGGGTTGAGTTATTGAACGACTATGGTTGCGACATTCGCTACCACCCTGGTAAGGCGAACGTTATTGCTGATGCACTAAGTCGTAAGGAAACAGTCAAACCAGTCCGTATCCGTTCTATGGTTATATCTATTCAGACGAGCTTGAAGGCTCGGATTATTCAGGCACAGGAAGGTATTATGACAGAGGGCCGTGTTAAAGAGGAGAGATTGTATAAGTTGGCGTTGGAATTAGAACCGAAGGAGGATGGAGTTCTGTATTTCCTTGAGCGAATTTGGGTTCCGAATAGTATCCGTCAGTTGATTCTGGACGAAGCCCATAAGTCTAACTATTCCATTCATCCGGGTTCCGACAAAATGTATCATGACTTGAAAGAGTTCTATTGGTGGCCGGGTATGAAGCGTGAGATCGCCGAGTATGTTAGTCGATGTTTGACCTGTTCCAAAGTGAAGATTGAGTATCAGAAACCGTCTGGGCTACTCCAACAACCGAAGATCCCCGAGTGGAAATGGGAGCGTATTACTATGGATTTCGTTACAAAGCTTCCGAGATCTTCGAGTGGTTATGACAGTATCTGGGTTATTGTTGATCGTTTGACGAAGTCTGCTCATTTCCTACCGATTCGTGAGAATTATCCGATGGAGAGATTCGTGCGTTTATATATTGCAGAGTTTGTATCGAAACAAGGAGTCCCTGTATCGATTATTTCCGATCGTGATGCTCGTTTCACCTCACGATTTTGGAAGACATTCCAGACTGCTATGGGTACAAGGTTAGATATGAGTACCGCCTATCATCCGCAGACCGATGGTCAGAGTGAGAGAACTATTCAGACCTTGGAAGATATGCTACGAGCTTGCGCAATTGATTTTGGTGGTAGTTGGGACGTTCATTCGCCGTTGATTGAGTTCTCGTACAACAACAGCTATCACACGAGTATCAAGTGTGCACCTTTTGAAGCTTTGTATGGCCGCAAGTGTCGATCGCCTGTATGTTGGGCAGAAATTGGAGATAGTCAGATTTCTGGTCCGGAGATTATACAAGAGACCACTGACAAGATCTTCAAGATCAAGGAACGATTAGTTACTGCAAGAGATAGACAGAAAAAGTATGCTGATAAGCGCAGGAAGCCTCTTGAGTTCAGTGTTGGAGATATGGTATTATTGAAGGTATCTCCATGGAAAGGGGTTGTCCGATTCGTGAAGCGCAGCAAGCTGAGTCCGAGATACACGGGTCCGTTCAAGATTTTAGCCCGCGTCGGCCCAGCTGCGTATCGACTAGATTTGCCGGCAGAACTGAGCAGCGTACACAATGTATTTCATGTATCTCAGTTGAAGAAATGCCTGGCTGACGAGACGTTATTAGTTCCGCTAGAGAAACTCCAGATTGATGATAAGCTTCATTTCGTTGAGGAACCGATCGAGATCGTTGCTAGTGATGTTAAGCGTCTACGACGAAGTAAGATCCCGATTGTCAAGGTTCGTTGGAATTCCCGTTTTGGAGCTGAGTTCACGTGGGAACGCGAAGATGAAATTCTGCGGAAGTATCCTCACCTTTCCCCCGGAAGTAGTACCAAGTGATAATTTCGAGGACGAAATTTCTTTTTACTTGGGGAGACTGTGACATTCGCGAATTTCTAGGTATACTTCTAACGAACCGTATTCGTTTCATTTATTTATGTTTATGTTTTGACCCTATTGTATTCCTTTTTATGTTTTATCGTATTCGTATTTTATGAGTATTGTATTCGTATTTCTCGTATTTTATGAGTATCGTATTTGTATTTTATGTGATTCGGATCGTTATGTCGGGAACGTGTAGTTCTAAGTGCCTTTAGTATAAGTCTAGTATGCTCTTATGATAAGTTTAGGGATATTATGCCTTATTTATACGATTAAGATTAACGTTTAAAAAGTATTTCAACTTTAGTCCTTTCAGAAATTTTATTACAAAACTAGTCCTATGGTGGGATTTCTATTACAAAAATTGGTCCTAAAGTAGCCTACCAAACGTTTTTGTCTTATTCTCCACCAACATTTTTGTCTTTACCCTACTCCCACCTACCTTTCTTCTCCATTTTCCCCATCACACTCTCTCTCTCTAAAAACACCCACAAACACTCTCCCTTCTCTCTAACATATCTAAAGATCCGACCGTCGGAATTCATTTTTGAAGCTAGATTATTGTTCACCGTATTCATCTTCATCTATCCTCTGAATTTCAGTTCGATCAGGTAAGTATTTCTCGGTTTTGGTTTTAAACTTTATTATTTTGATTCAATCCCGAAAACACCACTTTTCACCATCAAAACTCGGATCTTATTGAGGGTTATTGTACCTAAACATATTCTGGACATAGGTTTCCAATATGGGATTATTTTGACACCTAAAACACTCAGAAATCGAGTCCCGAATGTAATTTTTCGTAAAAACCCAGTTACGTCACGTAACTGTGTTACGTGAACGTAACTGATCACGTAAATCACTCCTGGATCACGTAACTGCCTTGTTACGCACGTAAGTGTCACTTACGTGACTTATAGGTCACGTAACTAAGGCCTTGCAATTCACGTAACTCCTTGAAATCCCGTAACTTGTTACGCACGTAACTAAACTTGAGGGTCACGTAATTCCTTGTTTAACACGTAACTCTCAGTTACGTGATGCGTAACTGATTGCTGTATTTTCCGAAACGTTTGCTAAATCGATGTTCCTTTTGGTCATTTTAAAACCCGTATAAAACGTTAATCGTTAAGGCATACCCCACTAGACTTAGAGATACTTAGACATGTTTATTTACGTGATGTTTAGGGCACTTAGACGTGGAAGCTTGACCGTATTTGATTATTTCCCGACATATCGTGTTTGGATTGCTTTGCTATTCCGTGAGTTATTCGTTGCCCTTTTTACCCTTTTTACACTTTTTGGGCATGATTAGCGTTGTATAAATGTATTTTTATGTTATATGTATTACGGTATGTATTATGGATATGAATGCTTTAGATGAGTCTTACCCAAACTTGTACCGCCTTTGTGGTAGTACGAGGCCCCGTATACACACCTGTTAGCTTTTAGCCGCCGGTTTATATATATAGCGCTATATGGGTCTAACAAACCCTCATTTCTAACACGATGGATGATGGATGCGCCCTGTCCGTGTTAGTAATGTTATGACCGTTGATTTCGAGGACAACCTAGCTTAAGACACTAGGTGGGGTTAGTTGCCAGTATTGTTATGGTTCAAGTGTATCGTATGTTCCTAAAGCTATTATCTATCCAGTATGCTATTTTTATGAAATGATTATGATATTTTTATAGTATATGTATGAGTATTTTATCAAAAGGTTTTGTATACTTCACGTATATTTTGAAACATCAATTTCAAATGACTTATCTTCAAATCATAACACTTTTGGGTCAAAACGTATTTGAAACCTTTACCCTATTATGTTTTTATTAATGATTGCGAATAATTCACCAACTTTATGTTGACGTCGTATTTTAACGCTTTTCAGGGATTTGAGGTTACACTTTTGATGCTATGCTTGTTGGCTACGTGGATCTTTTGCTTGGAATTTATTTTGCTCTATTTAATTCCTTAGTATCCCAAACGCTGTAGCCGCATTTTGATATTTTCGGATGATTGTAATAACGTATTTTATTTCAAACTTATTTATCTATGTTGATGATGTATGGCTTACTTATGTTTATGTAACCTTTGAATCTCTGATACCCGTATTCTCTGTACACCTCGGTTCCGCCATTTTGCGGGGTGTGACAATTTCCAACAGGATATTATGATATAGCCAAAAGTAAACTGCATATATTGACATATAATAATTGTTATTTGATATGTTAGACACTAATGATATTGGATATAAATTGTTATTTGTGGTAAACTGTATTGAACACATATTGAATAACTTACGCAATCCATATTTGACTTATTTGAACGGATGCATGTGGTCCGTTTCCTTTTGAAACGGGAGTTATTCAATATGTGGACAATGATGACCATAGAGGCTATTTGCTTTAGGGCTCTCCCAATTTTGTTGCGTACTTTAATTCTAATATTCATATTAATGATTATAGTGAATTGTAATACTCCTATTAACGATTACAGTTTTCTTTTTAGGTATGTTTTTTGGGCTTTTGGCCCAAACATCCAAGCATTCAAGCATTGTATTCCCTATGTAGTTGTCGATGGCACCCATTTGAAAGGAAACTATCGAGGGAAGCTTCTCACAGCCGTGACGAAAAACGCAAACGGGAATATACTTCCACTTGCTTTCGCCTTGGTTGATAATGAGTCAAATGACAGCTGGCTATGGTTTCTAAGCAACTTCCGTGAACATGTTGCCGAAATTCATAAAGAGAAAGCCTTGTGTGTGATTTCAGACCGTCATGCGGGTTTGATCAACGCAATGGCTGCAATGGATGGCTGGCATCATCGTTACTGTCTAAGACACATAAGGAGTAACCTTATGACGACGTTTAAAGACGTGAAGTTGAAGAGATGGTGTTGGCAGGTCGGCACTGCGACTCAAAAGAGAAAGTATATATACGCTGTTAGTCAAGTGAGAGCGATAAATGAAGAAGCTTGGGATTGGTTGAAACAAATTGGTTTGAGTAAGTGGACATTGATGCGCGATAAGGGCTACGTACGTTGGGGAAACACCACCTCAAACATTGCAGAATCGTACAACAATGTGATACGCACAGTGCGCATGATGCCTATCAAGGCATGTATAGAAGGTACGTTCAACCTTTCTAGAGCACACTTTGTCCAAAACTTCGAGAAATTTAGAGGGTGCAATTCACCTCTTTCAACAGCCATGTGGAATCTCTACACTGGTCGGGAATCATATGCCACTCATCAGGGGGTAACACCTTTCGATATCTCAAAGGGTATTTATGAGTGTCGCACAAATGACCCGACAACCATGGGTGGGGAAAACACATACACAGTCGATTTTCCAAAAATGTCTTGTACTTGTGGAAAGTGGCAAATGCAAAGGATTGCTTGTTCCCATGCCATGGCTGTTGATGGATACGTGAACGCTCCTACTCGAAGAAACCATGAAGCTGCTCCTATAATGGCTGCAAAATGGTATAGCGCTGATAAATGGAGAAAGCAATATAACGCACAGTTTCGGCCACTACGACACATCGACTACTGGAGCAAACCGAAGTGGACCATCGTCGCGGATTCAGGAATGATAATTACAAAACGGGGAAGAAAGAAACAAAGAAGAATCCGTAACGAGATGGACCAGCCAAGCGGAAGTGCAAGTGGAAGTGCAAGTGGAAGTAGGGTCCGACACTGTAGTGGTTGTGGACAAACGGGTCACAACAGCCGAAGCCAGAATTCCCCACGTAACCGAAATTAGTGTTGTATCGTAATTTCTCCATTCTATCTTATTGTGTAATCACTTGTTGTTATTAAGAGGGCCATTTCTTACTTTTAAGTTGTTATTTTTTGTGAAAAAAAAATAATTTCTGTCCATTTTGTACATAGCATAAATCATACAAAAAAACCCAGAAATAAAAATCTAACTTTTACAAACTCTAAAACAATAACATATTAACAAAACACAATTTGGAATTTTTCATAAAAATCATCACATTACATAAATAATTAACCCTAAACACTAACACATAACCATTTTCAAAACAAAAAAACTAACCAAAATGATTTTTTGGCATTTTGTACATAGAATAAAACACACCAAAAAAACAAGAAATAAAAATCTAACTTTTACAAACTCTAAAACAATAACATATTAACAAAACACAATTTGAAAATTTTCATAAAAATCATCAAATTACATATATAATTAACCCTAAACACTAACACTTAACCATTTTCAAAACTAAAAAAATAAAACCAAACCCCAAAACCGCCTAACAATACCGGAAACCACCTTAGAAAACCGCCCAAAATTTCTTCAAGAACCGGACTTCCCAACTCCGGCTCTTGACACGCAGGTTGCTGACTGGATTGTTGCTAGTGGAAAGCTGACGTGTCGTGCTGATTTGGCTAGTGCCGGACTTCCCAAGTCCGGTTCTACTAGATTTCTAAAATTTTTTGGTTGAAATCCACCGGGGCTAATTCCGGTGGAAATATGACCATTCCGGCCAAAAATTCTTGAAGAAGCCGTTGGTTATAAACTTTTTCCATAATTTCCAGTTATTTATGTAACTTATAACAAAATTTTATTTTAATCATATTGATTTCGATTTATTTCTTCTTCTGGTTGTTTATTTTGATGTTTTCTTTACATGCAATCACTAATTTAATTATGTTGCGAGCCGAAGCATCCTCTGTTGGTGGTTGATTGTCAGTTTTGCTAACTAGAAACTCAGCTCATGATGTTCATAGTAACCAGGTTTCACTCTTGAGCTATATTTTTTCTAATTTCATTTATTAAGATGACAATTGTGAAACAAAAGGCCATAACATTATATATCTGGTCTTTAAGTACTCAACGACTCATAGCGGGAGTGATTATACTCCAAAGAGACTCAAGACATAAGTCAAGATTGATGAATATACTATAAGTGGGGCTAGGTGCTTGGAACTTTTCGGCTCAGTTGGCTTTTTTTTTTACAGCGAACAAGATATATAATATGTAATATATTTAGATGTTTGTATATGAGAAGTTCACCAATTTTGGTTTATGGTACTACTACTTATCTTAACAAATTTAAAGATAAAAAGAAAATGTTTAACTCAGGACTTGTCATTTTAAATCATGAACAAAGACCATGGAGGCTAAAGCCGAGTTAAAATTTCTTTAATATCAAGCACATTGTTATTTTCCTTGTTCTTTACTTTTGTTTTAACTAGTCTATTAGAATATAGGCCTAAATCAAATGTAAGCCCAAGCCTGTACGTGGGCTTGGACCCGTTAGGTTAATATTTTCCCTATAACTAGATGTCAAATGTAATCGTATCAAGTTGATGAAATATAAAATTCTTCCACAAAACCCGATTCTTAATTTCTACATGGTATCAGAGCAGGTTACGTTCAAACGTGCCTGTTCGAACTAGTCTATTTGACTAGGAAACCAATCTAAACGATCTAGTTATTCAACTAGCAAAAAAACTAGCCATTCGACTAGTTATTTAAGGTACAAGAACTGGAGCTAGTCATTCGACCATCTCCTTCACCTATTCGACTTGTCTAATGCGACTAGGAAAGCAAAAGACACGACTTACCAATTCGATCACGGTTTACAGTCACACGAACTGAAGTCCTCGGATAGAAGATAATTCGATCACGCCTTGCATTCACACGAACTGAAGACCTCGGATAGAAACCAAAAGCCAAAATCAATCTTCCGGCAGCCGTCGTTTACGAATAAGCCAAAAGTCATTCGAATAGAAAGTGGATAGCAAAAGTCATTCGAATAGAAAGTGGATAGCAAGTCCACCAATAAGCCAAGTCACACGGATAGGAATCCACTCAAGCCCACAAGAACTAAAAATCCAAGCCCACATACGGATAGGAAAGCCCACGAACTTAAAAACCATTTGTTCGAACAGTAACCTTCGACTAAGTTTTTTTTTTTAATTTGAACTAACCAATTCGACTAAGCTATTCGAATAAGAACATAAAAAAAATTACTATGGCCGACAACGAAAATAATAACCTCGCAATGCAACTAATGAATTTGCTTAGTAACGGAGCTCAGAACCAGTTCCAAAACCCAAAACCAAACCCGTCCGATCAACTCAAGATTAGTCTAATGTTGACGAGCAACAACTATCCATTATGGGCTCGTATGATTCAAGTATCTATTGGGGGGAAATCGAAAGTGTATCTCAACCATATTACCGAAAACCCTCCCGCCATCACTGATGAAAAATACGATGAGTGGGAACAAGCCGATCTTGTGGTTTTCTCGTGGTTAATTCAGAACATCGAACCTAGCATTGCAAGTAACCTTACTGAATTTCCCACAACGAAGTCACTATGGGAAGCCCTGGCGGTTACTTACAGCAGCGGGAAGGATAAGTTACAAACTTTCGATCTCCATGTTAAAGCAAATGAGTTCAAACAACAGCAGCTACCACTGGAAGAGTTTTGGATAGGGATGCAAGGAATCTAGGGAGAAATCGATCGGAGGGATCCAAACCCGATGACTTGCACTGCTGACATAGCCACATACAACCGAGTTCGATCTGAAACCAAATTGTTCCAATTTCTGAATGGACTTGACCGGAGGTATGGCCCAATTAAACGGGAAATTCTTTGTTCAGATCCACTTCCATCACCCGAAACTGCTTATGCTACGGTCAGGAAAGCAAAAGCTCACCAAGCCATCATTGACGGGAATCATGAAGCAGATATGGGTGTAGCAGCTGGACTCAATACCACTGGGGATGGAGCAGGGCTCGTATCCAAGAACTATCGAACAGAAAAACCGGCATTCCGTCCTCAATCTAAGGTGGATAAAAGCAAGCTCAAGTGTGAAGAATGTGGTATGTCAAAACACACCAAAGAGCAATGCTTCAAAATCGTCGGATATCCAGAATGGTGGAATGACAATCACAAGACCTCCAAGACTGGAAAAGCTGCGGCTTCCGTAGGTAGCAATGAAACTAGTGGCGGAGGAGAGACGAGTACCGATGGCGCACCAGAACCAGGTATAGGGTTTGGTCTTTTTACACCAAACCCTCCGGGTAATGATTCCTTTTTAAATCCAAAAAGCATTAATAAAAACTTACTCGATAAGTTAAATGATTACGATTTAAAAAAGGAACAATATGAGTCTCTTTCTGGCAAAGCTCATGTTGCAACCAAAGATTCTAAGTGTACTTCTTGGATCTTTGATTGTGGTGCCACCGATACAATGACGTTTGATATCACCGATCTAACGTCAAAATCTAGAGTTGATAAAACAAGAATTCACACAGCTAATGGGGAAACTCTCCCAGTTAAAGGAGGGGGAACCATTGAAATTTCAAAAGAATTACGACTCTCTAGATGTCTTTATGTACCATCATTATCACACAAGTTATTATCCGTCAGTCATGTTACGAAAGAATTAAACTGTGTGGTATTAATGCACCCCACCTTTTGCATTTTGCAGGATATCAGAACGGGGAAGATCATTGGGCGTGGTACTGAAAGACAAGGACTCTACTACGTTGATGAAGTTACTCAACAAGGCTCTGTTTTGCTCACTCATGGGTCCAATGATAGGAAAGCTTGGTTATGGCACCGAAGATTAGGACATCCGTCTTCTGGCTATTTGAAGCAGTTATTTCCGCATTTATTTCTGAATAATAAAACTTTCCATTGTGACACTTGTATTTTGGCTAAGAGTCATAGAAAAACGTTTAAACCTAGTAATACTAGAGTTGAGTCTCCTTTTTTGTTAATTCATTCTGACGTATGGGGTCCCGCAAAAATTGAAAGGGGACAATTTTTCGTTATTTCCTGTTATTTATAGATGATTTTACTCGAATGACATGGACTTATCTTTTAAAAACTAAGTCCAAAGTGTTTACTAAGTTCACATCGTTTTGTAACATGGTAAAAACTCAATTCAAACAGGACATACAAATTCTCCGATCCGATAATGGGGGAGAATTATGTAATAATTCCATAAAAACCTTTTGTCAAACGCGGGGAATCATTCATCAAACCTCGTGTGCTCACACTCCTGAACAAAATGGGGTTTTCAGAACGCAAAAATCGTTTCTTGTTGGAAATCACTCGTGCTATAATGATCGAATCACAAGTTCCAAAGTCTTTTTGGCCAGAAGTAGTTGTCACTGCCACGTACCTGGTTAATCGTCTTCCAACCCGAGCCCTAGCCCTCAAAACTCCTCTCCAAACATTGTCACATTTCCATAAATTGCCCTCAACTCTAACCCTTGAGCCTCGAGTGTTTGGATGTTCTGTTTTTGTTCATATACCGAAAATAGAGCGTTCAAAACTTGATCCATGCGCAGAGAAATGTGTGTTTCTGGGATATGGTGTCAATCAACACGGGTATCGGTGCTACAGCCCGAGTAGGCGTCACATGTTCACAACAATGAACTGTGACTTTCTTGAAACTGAGTTCTTTTATCAGACCCATCTTCATGGTCAGGGGGAAAAAGACAATGACGCATTAAGATGGATAAGTTGGGCACCACCGGTGCATGATGCTTCTACTGATACACCCACTCCGGAGACAGAAAGTCCTAAAGAACCTGAAGACAGTACCACTGCCACCAATAATGATCCTCCTCAACTGATATCCGAGGTAAGTGGTTCTGAATCTCCAGATATTCCCATATGTGTAATGATGAACAACAGGTTGAGATGGAAACTCTGAGTGTGACTGAACCAGCTCGGTATGATCTTCCTCCTAGATCAACTAGGGGAATTCCACCTAACAGATACTCACCTGAAAGAAGTTCAAGAGGATCAAGGTATCCAGTTGCAAATATTGCAAGAAGGAACTTAGCCCCGGAAGCCAGGTCCTTCGCAAATGCCATCTGTTCTGAAAAAATACCAACAAGTGTTGAAGAAGCACTGAAGTATAAGGAATGGAGGGAAGCAATTGGTACCGAACTTGAAGCCCTGAAGAGAAGTGAAACTTGGGAAGAATGTGAATTGCCCCCAGGAAAGAAACCAGTTAAATTTCGTTGGGTGTTCACGATCAAGTATAAACCCGATGGATCAATCGAAAGGTATAAAGCTCGATTAGTCGCAAAGGGGTATACTCAGACTTATGGGATTGACTACTGTGAGACTTTCTCACCAGTAGCCAAGATTGATACTATTAGAGTTCTATTCTCAGTTGCAGCAAACAAGGGTTGGCCATTACACCAATTCGATGTCAAGAATGCCTTCCTACATGGAGAACTGAAGGAAGAAATCTACATGGAAACCCCACCTGGAATTCATGATAGTTCCGAGTCCAGAAAAGTTTGCCGACTAAAGAAATCTCTGTATGGTTTAAAGCAATCTCCACGAGCTTGGTTTGGTCGGTTTACCACAGTAATGAAGAAATATGGTTATAATCAAAGCAACTCTGATCACACCTTATTCTTGAAACGGAGAGGTAAACTCATAACCTGTTTAATAATCTACGTTGATGACATGATTATTAAAGGAGATGATTCGGAGGAAATGACAAAATTGAAAGCCAATCTCTTTAAAGAATTCGAAATGAAAGATTTGGGAAGACTCAAGTATTTTCTTGGAATCGAAGTTCTAAGATCAAAATCAGGGATCTTCATTTGTCAGCAAAAGTATGTCCTTGATTTATTAGCGGGGACTGGAATGCTAGATTGCAAACCTCCAGATACTCCAATGATAGCCAACCAAAAATTGTTCATGGAAGATGAAGCTGAACTGGCAGATAAAGAAAGATATCAGAGAACGGTGGGAAAGCTTATCTACTTAGCTCATACTCGGCCAGATATTGCATACGCAGTAGGAGTCATAAGTCAATTCATGCACCGACCTCAAGTTCAACACATGGAAGCTGCCTTACGGATTATCAGGTACCTAAAGGGAACCACTGGACACAGTGTTCTATTCAGAGCAAATGGGCACCTGAAGATTGATGCTTACACTGATGCTGACTGGGCAGGCGATAAAGGTAATAGGAGGTCTACATCAGGGTATTTTACTCTAGTGGGAGGAAATCTTGTTACCTGGAGAAGTAAGAAGCAAAAGGTAGTCGCTCTCTCAAGTGCTGAAGCTGAATTTCAAGGAATAGCACGAGGTTTAGCAGAAGTCTTGTGGCTGCGAAAACTACTGTCAGAAATTGGAGATCCCTCACTGGAAGCCAGTAAGATTATGTGTGACAACAAATCTGCTATCCAGATCTCAGGAAATCCAGTCCAACATGATCTCACAAAACATGTTGAAATTTATAGGCACTTCATCAAAGAAAAACTTGAAGATGAGATTATCGAGCTTCCGTTTGTTTCATCAAAAGATCAGCTAGCAGATATTCTTACAAAGGCGGTTACCAAAAAGATCTTCGCTCACTGTCTTGACAAGTTGAGCATTGGAAATCCCACTACTCAGCTTGAGGGGGAATGTTAGAATATAGGCCTAAATCAAATGTAAGCCCAAGCCTCTATGTGGGTTTGTGCCCGTTAGGTTAATATATTCCCTATAAATAGATGTCAAATGTAATCGTATCAAGTACATGAAATATAAAATTCTTCCACAAAACCCGATTCTTAATTTCTACAAGTTCAGGGTTCTATTTTTGTGAAGTTCTTTCTCATTGTAATTATTGATACATAATTTCAAAATAGGATAGGATTCGTGACACATATAATGTAGTGCACCTCGATCAAAAGTCTTTCTTGGTGATGTAGTGAAAGCTACTGATTCATGTCTTCTTCCAATTATTTTGCAGCTTAACAACTACAAGCAACTTTAAGAAATGGTCATCCAATTTACTTTTCTATGTTCTTTTCTTTTCCAATCATACATATTAATAAACACACCCCTTCCAACCAGCAATAGCATTACCTGCTTTGGATCATCTTTTGATTTTTGATGGAGAATGTGGATGGATATCCCTTGTATAGGTGCAATCTTTGCCGGAATCCCATCGCACTTCGTCACAACCTTCTTTCTAAATCGTTCATGGTAACACATGATGTTGTTTACATATTTGGATTAAATATGATTATAAAACCTTTGGTCTAATTAATTCATAGGATATATACATATGTGTTTAGGTTTGTTATTTATTTTAGAATTTACTTTGATGAGATTTGACATGTCTTATATAGATTTAAAGCGAAAACGATCAAATTTGAATACATTATGCAAACATTATTATTTATTGTTTTGAGCATATTACTTAATTGTTCATCTATGATTTATCCATTTGTAAATTTATGCTTAGGCTAGATCGGGAAAGCATATATGTTTTCAGATGTGATGAACATTTTGTTGGGTGAAAAGAGAGCGCAAGAACTAATGACGGGCAAGTACGTGGTGGCAGATGTGTCTTGAAATCTTTCAAGTTGGAAGATTTATCATCGAAAAATCCAAGGTCCTCAAGGAATACTCATGATTTTATTGTCGATCTTCCTACGTGTATATTACTTTTCTTCAATAATTTATGATGAAAATGAGTAATGGCATAATAATCATTGAACGAATGATATATTTATAAAAAGAATCAAATATTTTCTTTTTGTTTTGAAAATAATAGAGTAATTTAAGAACGAATTCAGGTAAAGATTCTCATAACAATGTACGATGTGAAATTTTGGTGGCCTTGAGAGAGGCTCTAGAGGTAAGAGTATACTTTAATTAATCGTACCATTTACATTGAACTGACTTTTAACCAAATTGGTAATTGTAACCAAACGTTTAACAATCAAAAAGAAACCCGACAAAGTGACAAACAACACTCAAACATGATTAGTGCTTTCAAACTGAATCATCCAATTGATTATATAGACCATGATTGTACTAAAGTTGAGAGAGAGAGAGAGAGAGAGAGAGAGAGAGAGAGAGAGAGAGAGAGAGAGAGAGAGAGAGAGAGAGAGAGAGAGAGAGAGAGAGAGAAGGGTAATTGCAGATTATCATTTGGCACTCCCCAAACACCCGAAACACTTAAAACACAATGTCAGATGATACAAGGCATATATTACACTCGAACGTTAATGAGTAGCATGTAATAATGAAAATATGAGTGGTTATAAAAATGTTCCATCAATGAAATGTAAAATTATGTATAGGTAAAACGTGTCTTGGATAATGATTCTTTGAGCCGATAAAATATCCCCAGCATGAATCGAACTTGATACCTCTTACATTCACTCATACTTTTATACAATTTCAAATTGTCAGATGGCAACTCATGTGGGAAAATAAAAATTGTTTACATTATTATGCAATGTGTCACTTTGTGATTGGTTGTCTTTAGCTAATACGAAAACTGGAATCCATACCCATGCCATAGCATATCATTTTAAACAAATGATGTGTAGAATACCTTCGTGATCAATTTGAGAGATCCGTAGTCTAAAATCACAAAACATTAAAAAAGAAGAATTGCTAGAGGATATCGAAGAATTTTTCTATAAGACACATTTACATTAAACAACCACTCACGTAGGGGTTACATAAATACTTCCTACCGTACGTGTATTAGAAACATACTTATAAGAGAATAATTGATCTTGATCTTAAAGGAACACTCAAATGAAAAAAAGGAAGATTTTCAAAATTGTAATTCCAATTATTGATATTCTGAAGATGAGAAGAACAATTTTCTCAAGTCTACTCACACACAAAGAATTCTTCCACTTAAGATTACCGGAGATTTATTAGTTAACAATTTTTGTTCTATTTTCTACAGTAAACCTAGAGCAATTATGAGGGTTCTCTAACCAGGGGTTTGGTTATGAATGACTGGGCTTATGGAAATCATTAACTCGTGCTCAATTATGGTGGTCGGGGTAATAATTTTTGCTTCATATCATGCTTTATCTGTAAATAATTAAAATTTCTAAATGAAAAACACTAATACGACTACTCTCGAATCATGGAAAAATCTAAGCAAACAATCATATAAGAAAAATCAAACAAGAACATATAAAATGAAAATAAGAAAGGATAGAAATAACTTGAATAAGAAAATAGAAGGTACGGATAAATGCTTGTAGCTACAACCAATCCATTTTGCACCAAAGCTTCCTGATTACAATCTCACACTACTAATCTATCACTAATCAAATACTACAAATACAAGAAAGGAAACTAAAGAGAGAAAGTAATTTTGTTGTGTTGAGAGGTTTTTTTTGGAAATGAAATAAGAACAATTATTTATAGGAAACAGGGGGGGGGGGGGGGGGGGGGGGGGGGGGGGGATCAAGTCAATCCAAACCAAACCATCACTTGGAGTTCCAAGTCTTCACTAGAGTGACCGTTTCGTCTTTTAGGTGACATTATGGTAAATCTTGTATACAAGGTTTTCATGCATGCAATCTATAACCTTCAAGCCTCCACCAATTGTACCCCTTGTGTTGGATATATACTTTTTAAGGAAGGTGACGTTTTGGTTTGCTTCATGGACACGGTTTAGCATGCGTGTGACGTTTTTGGTAGCTTGTTTGGTGTTTGTATGCAAGTCGAGGCTTTTATATGTTTCCTTTTTTGATTAAAGGCCAAGTAACAGTTTGGCTTATATGGTAACGACATGGATTTCTTCTCTAGGTCCCTTGGAGTGCCCTTATTAATGCTTGAAGGTGTGGTGGTTCTTTTGTTAGGTTTTGGTAGCTAAACCGTGATTCTAACCCGTACTAGTTGAATATTAGGTCATATTGGGAAAGGAAGTTTTTGGCGTTTATAGGTAGTTTGGATGATTGGTTTAGGTTAATATGAGGTGGTTTAGGATAGGGTTGGAGTATGTAGTGGAAATGGATAGGTTTGGTAGAGTTTATGGGTTTTAACCGGGAATTAGAGTTTTGGAACTAGGGTCTGGTTTTTGTTGAGGTTATGTAGGGCTTGAGTAAGGTTTAAATGGATGAAGTTGTTTATTCTAGAAATGTTAAGACATCCAAGAAATGTTAAGACATCCATAAGGTTTTCTTGACCTAGGGGCCTTTGTGGAATCTCTCTGGATAGCTGCAACTTCTTCAAAACTTTGGGCGATTGAACTCTAAGTTTGTATCTTGCATAGTTTCATATATTATAAATCTCCTCGAAGAGGTCCATCGATACATGATGTGAAGTAAGTAGGTCTTTTGAGTGTAGTTGAGGAATCCATGTGCTGAGAAACGTCTTTCGGATGTAGCAACTTGTCACACCCCACTCAGGTGGAAACCCGAGGTGTACAAGACATAGGTTACAACAAAATAAATAACAAAAGGGTAACATCGAATTAAATATAAGAATTTTGAGTTACAAAGTTACAAAGTTACATAAATTCATAAATAGTACGAATAAAAAATAGACAAATGGATCCTAATAGAACTAGTACATAGCAAAACAAGTTCCCAGGCAAGATCCACATAGTCAAATAGATAGCATCATCACATAACCTCAAATCCCTGAAATAGTGTTAAAAACGACGTCAACATAAAGTTGGTGAGCTATTCGCAAAGTTAAGAAAACATTAAGTATAAGAGATTTTGACCCAAAGTTTAGAAAAGGTTTAGGAAATCATTAGTAAATAAGCATATATCTTGATTTAATACATAAAGCAATATGAATAATCCTTAGCATAGTAAAATACACCTGAACCTAACATTAAAAGGCAACAACCCCCTTAGTGCGTTAAACTAAGTTTAGTCATGAAATAAACTACGGTAATAACATCAGCTCGCAAGGACCGCACACCGACAAAATCCCAATACGTGCGATGAGGGTTTGTTAGACCCAAATAGATCTATATATATATATAACCGATGGCTCAATAAGAGTTGACAAGCGTGTAAACAGGGCCTTATACTACCACCAAGGTCATATAAATAAGGTAAAACGCTAAAACTAAGGCATCATAGTCTAAGTTGCATAAACAAGATATATAAAGTTTAGTTAACGCTAATCATGCCGGAAGAAAATATATAATAAGCGGTAAAAGGGCATCGAATAACTCACATGTAGCGTAAAAGCGAAATAAAGCGTTTGAGTGTCGGATACTCAAAATCAGGAGGAATAAGATCCACCGCCTAAGTGCCCTAGCATAAGACATAAAAGGTACGTAGTAGGTTCAGCCTCGTATAATTAACATTGTATTAAATATTATAGTTTAGTTATGTTCGGACGAATAATAACATATAGAGTTAAAGTCGTCGAATCTAAAGGCGATAAGTCGTGTCGAAATGACGAATAAAAGATATTTGATATTTCGGGTCGATAATGATTTCTAGAAAATATATTGATCGTTTAAGTTTATAATTACGATTAGAAAGGAATGATATTCCGAGCCTAAAATGACTAATAAGAATATCGGTTGAAAGGAGTATTAGATTTAGTCAAAGTCAACCAAAGTCAACCAAAGTCAAAGTCAACCAAGGTCAAAGTCAACAAAGTCAAAGTCAACCAAAGTCAATATCAAAAGATAGTTGACTTTGTCAAAGTCAACGAAAGTCAACCGTTTTGAAAAGAAGTCAAAGTCAACAAAAGTCAACCTTTGACCATTTGAATATTTTGAAGTGTTATTAGAATATTTTGAGTAAAATATAGTTGGAAATAAGTTTTATAAAATTTTGTTAAAAAGATTAAGTTTAAAACCAAAGGTTTGATCGTTTTCGAAGAAATAAACGATTTGACGATAAAATGGACTTTTTAACAATTATGATAGTAATTAATATGATGTTTAAGATTGCGATTTACGTTTTGAGTCCAAAACCTATGTTTATCAGTTTATAATACTTCATGTATACTAATATAGGTTTACGTATACTTAAATTTGTCCAAAATACGCGAAAAAGGCGAAACGGCAACTAGTGTCGCGCACTGAATAACCTGTGCTGCGTTCTGGTCTGGGAAGCAGGCACGGTGCGTCGTCCCTAAGCCATAGGACGACCCCTTGGTGTCCAGATTCCAGAATTCAGCTTTTCTTTTAAGTCGTTTTTAGTACCGGTTAGTTAGTTTAAGTCTTAAGTGAATATTTACAGAGTGTTAAATGGAGTTATTTAGTCAAATAACTCATAAGTAAACTTATTCATAATATACATATTTATACATATACTTATTTACAAGATTTTACTAGATTTTAGTTATAATTTGTTAAGTTTGTTTATAATATAGATTATGTATATAATACTTAGATTTACACGTCCACTAAGTTTTAAGAAAGTGTTGGAACATTTTGGATAGGAATTTATTAATAAATCCTTTATGAAATTATCCGATTTTATAATATTTAATATAACATTTTCGGTGAAAAAAAGTGAATAATAAAGGAAAACGGAAAGATAGTAAAAAGGTTGTAGGATTACCGGAAAGTCTCCGAAATAGCAAACAAGTCTTGAGACTCTTTCCGGAAAAAACTTCAAGGAAGAGTATGGAAAGTGGAAGCTCAAAACAAGAAGAAAGGAAATATGTTAGTAGGTGACTTTTTATGAAGAAAGAAAGTGAAAGAAAAATGACTATAAAGGTTCTACTTACCGATTTCACAAAGATGGGAAATATTCCAATCCAAGAATAAACCGGAAAACTTCCAAGAAAGGTGTGGAGAAAATGAGCTCCAAACAAGAAGAGAAACAATATGTTAGAAATGGATTTCAAGAAGAAAAGAATTGAAGGAAAAGTAGTTACAAAGGTTTTTACTTACCGAATTTCCATGGTTTGAAACCTTCCAACTCAAGAGTAAGCCGGAGACTGAAAACTTGATGAGTGAACTCCTTGCAAGAACACAAGAGTTTGGTTAGTATACTCTTTGTGTCAAGTAAGAAAACTAGAGTAAGTAAAAGATGGATTTTCGAAGGAAAATACTTACCGAATGATGTAGAACCAAAAAAGAAATCTTCCAATGGTCTTTCTCAACTCAATCACCACTTTTGAATGTGGTTTATTTCTCTAGAAGTTCCTGGAAATGAAAGGAACTAGAGAGAGTTTGAGTTTAGAGAGAGACACAAAGATTGACCAAATGAAGTGAAAATGGTTTAAGGGTGGAAAGTGGAATGAGAGATGGTTAGAATTGGTCAAGGATCCACAATTCCCTCATCTCACACCATTTTGGGAAGGTTTTGGGCAGAAATCACGTGTAGGCATGTGGGGTGGGATCTCAAGGAGTCAAAAAGCGTTTTTGTCAATTTCTGTCCAGCAGACCAGGGCTACGCCCTAGGTCATGAGGGCGGCGTCCCCCTTACTGGTTTCTGCTTCGTTAGTTGGTCCGTTAAAAGGACTGAATTTGTAACAGATTTCGTTAGTTCCCGTTAAAGGACTAACCTTGTAATAGATTTTTAGTTAGAGGACTAATTTTGTAATATTTTTAACGTTAATTTTTCTCGAAAAGACGAAGGCAAAAAAATTCCAATATTAATCTACGAGAATACTTATACTTGCTAGCACTTAGTTAATTATACGTTTTAGTCACAAAGAACATAAAGAATACGTAATATATAAAATCCGACACAAACGAAAGTGTAATAAAACGAAATATCGAAATAGTAAATTGGGTCAAAATGAAATAAAGATAAATAAATAAAGTTAAACTCGGATTTAGTACCTCAAAATTTGCGGTTGTCACAGTCTCCCCAGGTAAAAAGAATTTCGTCCCGAAATCATCACTGGGCACTACCTCCAGGAAAGAGACTGGGATACTTCCTCTGCATCTCGTCCTCGCGCTCCTAGGTAAACTTTGCTCCATGTCTCGAATTCCAACGAACTTTAATGATTGGAATTCTACTATGTCGTAGACGCTTGACGTCCCGGTCTACGATCTCTATCGGCTCCTCCACAAAATGAAGCTTGTCATCAATCTGAAGCTTCTCCAACGGAACCAAGAGTAAATCACCGGCAAGACATTTCTTCAAGTGAGAAACGTGGAAGACATTATGCACACTGCTCAACTCTGGAGGTAAATCAAGTATGTAAGCAGCCGGGCCGATACGGGCTATAATCTGAAAAGGACCCGTATATCTCGGACTCAGCTTGCTGCGCTTCTCGAAGCGGAAAACCCCTTTCCACGGGGACACCTTTAGCAAAACCATGTCCCCAACACTGAACTCTAAGGGCTTCCGTCTTCTGTCTGCATATTTCTTCTGTCGATCTCTAGAAGCAACCAAACGCTCCTTTATCTTGAAGATCTTGTCAGTCGTCTCCTGAATGATCTCAGGACCAGTGACCTGACTATCTCCAATCTCGGCCCAACACACGGGCAATCGACACTTACGGCCATACAAAGCCTCGAACGGTGCACAAATGATACTAGTATGATAGCTATTGTTGTACGAAAACTCAATCAATGGCAAGTGTACATCCCAACTGCCCCCAAAGTCTATCGCACAAGCCCGTAACATATCCTCTAGCGTCTGAATGGTCCTCTCGCTCTGACCATCTGTCTGTGGATGATAAGCCGTACTCATATCCAATCTCGTACCTATAGCTCGCTGGAAAGACTGCCAAAAGAGTGAAGTAAATCGAGCATCGCGATCAGAAATAATCGACACCGGCACTCCGTGTTTAGACACGATCTCGGTAATGTATAAGGGGACAAGTCTCTCCCGCTAATACGTCTCTCTAATAGGTAGGAAGTGAGCAGACTTCTTCAAACGGTCGACGATAACCCATATACTATCAAACCCGCTGGAAGATCTCGGAAGCTTCGTAATGAAGTCCATAGTAATGCGCTCCCATTTCCACTCTGGGATCATCGGCTGCTGTAGAAGCCCATACGACTTCTGGTACTCAACCTTGACCTTAGAATAGGCCATACATCTGCTAACGTACTCCGCAATCACTCGTTTCATCCCAGGACACCAATAAAACTCCTTCAGATCCTGATACATCTTATCGGAACCCGGATGAACTAAATAGTTGGACTTATGAGCCTCGTCCAAAATCAATTGTCGTATGCTAACCGGAACCCATATACGCTCAAGGAAGTAAAGAACCTCATCAACCTTCGACTCTAACTGCCGAGCCAAACTAAACAATCCCTCGTCCTTAAGACGGCTCTCTGTAAAAGCATCCTGCTGTGCCTGAAGAATCTGAGCTTTCAAGCTCGTTTGAAGTGAAATCACCATGGAACGGATCCTAACCGGCTTCACCGTCTCCTTGCGACTCAGCGCATCAGCAACCACATTTTCCTTACCCGGGTGGTAGCGAATGTCACAGTCGTAGTCATTCAATAACTCGACCCAACGTCTCTGTCTCATATTCAACATCTTCCGGTCGAAGATATGCTGAAGACTCTTGTGATCCGTGAACACGATACACTTAGTCCCATACAGATAGTGTCTCCAAATATTAAGAGCAAAAACAACGGCTCCGAACTCTAGATGGTGCGTCGTATAGTTCTGCTCGTGAATCTTCAACTGTCGGGAAGCATATGCAATAACCTTCCCGTTCTGCATCAACACACAACCCATGCCCTTATGCGAGGCATCGCAATAAACCACGAAATTCTCAGCCCCAACTGGCAGGCTAAGAATAGGAGCATCACATAACCGCTCATTCAGCAACTGGAAGGCACTCTCCTGATCAGAGCCCCAAACAAACGGTTCGCTCTTTTGAGTCAACTTCGTCATAGGAGAAGCGATCCTAGAGAAGTCCTCAATAAAGCGTCAATAGTAACCCGCGAGACCCAAAAACGAACGAATCTCGGTAGGTGATTTTGGTGCAACCCAACTCTTTACGGCTTCAATCTTGGCAGGATCAACGTGAATAACTGTAACGACCCGAAAATATTTAAAGGACTATTTTTGTAATAAGTTGTATGTATAAAGAACTTAAGTTATTAAGTTTGTGGTCAAAAAGGACTAATTTTGTAAATAATGTTGCATTTTGGGCCAAAGTTGTCATTATGGCAAACTATAGGATTATATATGTAAGTTTTGAATTAATTCCTTACTTCATTGTTAAGAAAGGAAAAGTAAGATATATATGTGTGTGTAACTCGTGTGATAAAGAGAGAAGAAAGAAATAGATAAGAAAAACTTAGTTCGTTATTCTTTCGGCGACGATTCGGTGTTCGTTTTTCGTCGGATAAATAAACGGAAAACATATTTGCACTCCTAGAGTCGAGGGGAACGTTTCGACATAAACGAAGGTTGAAAACAACGAGTTTTGATTCGGAGTTATTCGTAGCCGTATTTTATAGGCTCAGGTAAAACTCGTTTAAAAAGCTTATTTATAAATTGTTATTGATTTATATGATATTTGGATAAATTTTGTTGAGTTTGGTTAAGTTTGGAAAAACTATAAAATTGGGATTTGTCGGATATTATAAGGTATTATAAGGCGGCTGGGGTGTGTTACGTAACATTTTAGTTTCGTTAAGCTAGTTTCATTGGCAAATAGATGTTGATACCCTGGTTATAACGGTAAGTTTTAACAGGCTGTTCGTGGTTTTGGTCGCTAGTTTCTGTGTGGTGTATCGAAGGATTGGAGGTGAGTACAATATGATTTATAAAACCGAGCATAAAGATAAAAGTAATGTTTTGAAAGTAACGTTGTTATTGTACGACGTTGTTTATATAAAATGATGTTTTAATCATTAAAAGATGAACCAGAACAGAATAACGGAATTATGTGGTATGGGTAACACGTGGTTGCCCATACATGTTAATTACGGGTAGTTGCCCATACATGATAATTACGGGTGGTTGTAGCTACCCGTATGTTTTGATGACACGTAGTAGTTAACTACATGTATCCTTATTGTTATTATAATTTATTTGTCATGTAAAATAAATTATGTGAAAGCTGTTGGTAAAGGCCTCAGGCATGAGTGGTTGTAACTACTCATGTTTAGTGGTGTGCAATGCGATGAGGTACACATCTATATTTTAATTATATATGATTATATAATTGTTGTGTTGTTATTTATGCATTATAAGGAGTATGCCTTAGTTTTGCATAAAGGGACTTGATTACGGGTAGTCGTAGCTGCTCGTAGATTTATGTTGAGACCTAGTACCATTGACTAGGTGAAAGTGCTAGCCATTGTGTTTTGTTCTGATCGTTGGATCGGGATAGTTGCGGGGAATTCTAGACCTCCTTTGCAACACGTGGTTTTGAGCGTTGGCTCATACTGGAGTGATGTCTTGATCCCGAGAGGTCAACCGCAACCATCACGTGGGAATGGGGAGGTGCAGTCTTTGACGCATCGTAGATCCTTTCCTTAACGACAAGGCATATTTATATGCTAAGTCGGAGTAGTGAAAGCCTGCATTTCGGGGTATTATAAAGATTGGGAGTCGCGCCCCAATATTTATAATATTATGCGAAATGTGCGAGTAGCGAACGGGGTAGTAGCCCCTAGGGCATATGTGGGACCCTACTGGATTATTTACTTAGGGATTGTTTAGACCCTAGTAAAGTGATAAGTGCATTACTTGGAGAATTACTTGTCATATGCATGATATTATCATATGATTGAATTGTTTCCATTTATATCTGCTTGTAAGGTTGCGGGTATGGTTTGGGAATTTGTAAAGACGAAGTTTGTTTATATTAAATGTTTTAATAGTCTTTACTATTTATTGTCTCATCAGCTTTAGCTGATACTCTTTTCCCAAATTGTGTCTTTTGCTCGTAGGTGTCTTTAGCCGTGCTTGGTGAGGCGGGATTACTTGGGGTAGCTAGATGTCCCCAACTGTTTATCATTGCCAAATGATTAATGTTCAACATTTTTATAATGTGAGTTTTAACGTAACGTATGGTTTAATTAATGAAATAGTTTTACGAACCGCTAATCACGTTTTAGTAACGTTTTCCGCTGTGTTACTTTCGATTACATAAAAAGTTTTTGTTAAACGTGATTTTTGAAAACCAGGACGTTACAAGTTGGTATCAGAGCCGCGTTGCGTGTGAACTGAGCACATAGACCAGTGTTCAGACTCGTATAAAGACGCGGTTCAATTTTTAAAAAAGAAAACCTTGACCCAAGTTGGGAAGGGTGTGTGATGAGAGTTTTATGTTAATGCTATTCATTTCTAGAATAGTGGTTGTTTCCGTTATTTATTTCTGTTCTGATTTTGATCAAAGAGGAAGAATTTTGCAATCGTTAATGCTCGTTAAAAAGTACTCACATTTTTATTGTACTCAAGTTAAAGGCAATGCATAGGTGGTGCATATAGAAAGTGATGTCTTCAGAATTTCCCGAGTTAGAAGAGCAACCGGGGGGCTATAAAACTCGAAATGAAAACAATATTTATAAGATGATTATATCGTAATCTCTTCGATTTTGAAAGAGATAAAGATTCGTTAGTTGTTATTAATGAGCTCTATTTTAAGTATTGCTATGTTTATAGATGAACATAAAGTTTGATACGCTATCTGTATATAAGACGGATAGACATTGGATAGGTGAGACATTGTGTGTCTGGATGTAAGCATGATTTAGATAGGTTAATGTTGGAATGAAAGAAAGAATTATAAGTTTAATGTTTTGTTTATTATGGCAAGTACATATTTGGTATATTCGAATTTTGAGCCAAGTGTGTTATACCAAATAGTTCGATGGAATTTACTTTAGAGGTAAGTATAACGGTAGAAATTCGTGATGAGATAAGTTATTATATGTTTTATTGTTATTGAAAGGGTGATGTTTCTTGTATCTTCCATTCTGATGAATTTCAGGAGAAATGATGTGATTAGTCGATTATTTATTCCAAAGATATTGATAGGAGAATGCTTCTTTATATTTCTAAGACTGATAGACATCAGTGATTTTGATATGGCGATCGATTTAGATTGATTATTACGAGATCTTATAAAAAGATGTTAATCTAAGTTGAAATTATTTAGATATTTTCTCGTTGAGTTATATGAATTATCGTATCGGAAATAGAATCTAAGATTAGACTTGTTTCGGAAAGTGAGTTATTCCATTAAGGCACCTTAAATTGTAGGTGATAAAGGAAAAGTTATTTCTTTATCTCTTAATATCTTTATCTCTGGAGAGATTGATCTAATGATTAGTATAAATTGATTATTTTGAGAACGTGATAAATTGTGTATGCAAGAAGATGGTAAGTATATCTTTGAAAGGGGAAAATTTTGCAAGTGAAAGATGTTGATCTAAGTTGGAAACATTTATACGTTTCCGGAATTGAAATTTATTGCTAAAGTATCTTATTGAGTAGTTCTGTCGGAATTGGTAGATATCTCAACGCAGTCTTAGGAATTGCTTAAATTGTTGGATTGAGTTTGTCACTTTGAAATAGTACCATAACTATTTGTGTAACAAAGGACGGTATGTTGAAAGTGATTATAGATTTTTAGATATATTGATTAAAGATACTGTTAAGTATAAATATCATTTACTCAGGATAAATGATTGAAAGATTTATGATAGAGGAGTAGTTATTTCTGTAAGGTTGATTTATTTTATCTTTATATTGGAGCGGAAAGGCAAGATGTTCCTTAGATAATTTTTAGAACCAGATATGGTTAGTACAAGTTCTAAGTTGTTTTAAGAGTTCTACCCAATTATGAAGAGTTGTGATATATACTATGCATGTGAGATATAGTAAGAATTTTGTAATGATATGTGACATGAATTGTATAGGTTGTTGTCCCTTTTAAGGAAGTGAAAACAAAAAGTTTCAAAGGAATTTAATGTCCGGTGTGAAATCTTTATTGTTAAGATTTGACATTGATTATCATTGTGGAGTATGGGAAATTATGATTTAATTGCAAGATTTTGTAAGAAGTAAGTAATGAATCAATGAGGAAATTTATGTTATTATCATAGTACGTTTTAGAAATACTTCGTGTAAGTTGATTCTTTAACTAAGTGAATTAAAAGCCAAATGTGATTTAATAAAGCTATTTTGAAAACTTGCGGCTGGGAAAATCGAAATAGAAGTTGACGTTTTAATCTTGGTGATACATTATATTAGCATTAGAGACACGAGTAATGAAAATTAGTAAGATTTGATTGATAAAGTGTAAAGGATTGTTTATCAACCCTGGGAATCTATAATGGAATTTGAGTCTAACCCTGTTGAGGTAATGATTCTGTTGGCTAAGGTAAACTAAGAGGTGAAGCCATACTTTAGTATTAATTTAAACTGGAAAAAGTAAGAATGAATTGAAAGTAATTTGTGAAAAGAATTAAGTCTTTAAGAGAGACAATTTTTACGATTCAAAATGATAATGTTTATGTCTCGATAAGTAATCGGCATTAAGTTGATTCGAAATATCAAAAAAATGTGTATCGACTGATAGCAACCTTAGACCCCATTGTAAAATGTGGAATAATACTATTATTAGGTTGATGTTGAATTATCGAGAACAGTAAAATTTGAGGATATGATTGGAGTTTTATAAAATATTTGAATTGGAACGTTTATTCTCTAGTCGTTAAAAAGAATAAGAATGATGGAGAAGTTGATTAACTTGTATGATTAGATAATGATTTGGTACATTATCTTATTGACTATTGTTCAATATGAGATATAAGTTGTCACAGATTTAAGAAAGTAATTTTAAGAACAATTGAGTATGAAATATAGATGAGTGTGATATATCATTTGTAACCTCATAGGACAGCCAGGCAACTGTGCAATTTTAAAGTTATGTAAGGGTTAACCTGTTGAGTTTTAGGAACAGTTACACATCTTCTTAGTATTGACGTGGTGATTATGAAATGATGTGTAGAAAGAAGCTTTATATATCGAAGTTATATGTGAAAAAGATTTGTTAAATTTTATTCGAGGCTAGTTAGGTCCTTTGTTGATCGGACCATATGAATCATTTAGATTTACCTTAAGAATCTATCATTGTTCGCAAAGTTTTTCATTGATCAGTTATCTGCGAAAGTATTATTTTAAGAAGTTTAGTTGTTTGTTGTTAAATGAGTACGGTTTAATGATGATAAAAAGTTATAGAAGAATCTATAGAGATTCTAACTTGAAATAAGAAACAACTTAGAAAGAGGCGAATTAAGTTGATAAAATTCCTTAAAAGAATTGTTAGCATTTAGATACGTGTTGGGAGACAAAAGTGATATGAGATCGCGTTATTCCCGTCTATTTCTAGATTGATTTATGGTTATGTATTTTCGAATCTCGGATAGTAAGGTAAGATATTCCTAAGACAAGTTTTGAACTAGGAATGTATAATACGAGTTTTGGATTGTGTTAAGAGTTTTAATTGATTTTGAGGAATTATGACGTTTATATTTTGTATTTAAGGAAATAGTAAGAATTTTCGTAATGATAATGATTTAGTGTTCCTAATCGAAGATAAGAATAAGTTGAAAGAAGTTCATGATAAGATTTGAATTTCTATAGTAGTAATTCTTATAAATTATCTTTGATGAGATCAGATATAAACTTAAGAATTGTTTGAATTTAAATATGACTTAAGGAATGGAAAATGTTATTAAGTCTTGTTATCTCCGTTTATTTTGAGATTGATTCCGGGACGGAATCATTTTAAGGAGGGGAGAATTGTAACGACCCGAAAATATTTAAAGGACTATTTTTGTAATAATTGTATGTATAAAGAACTTAAGTTATTAAGTTTGTGGTCAAAAAGGACTAATTTTGTAAATAATGTTGCATTTTGGGCCAAAGTTGTCATTATGGCAAACTATAGGATTATATATGTAAGTTTTGAATTAATTCCTTACTTCATTGTTAAGAAAGGAAAAGTAGGATATATATGTGTGTGTAACTCGTGTGATAAAGAGAGAAGAAAGAAATAGATAAGAAAAACTTAGTTCGTTATTCTTTCGGCGACGATTCGGTGTTCGTTTTTCGTCGGATAAATAAACGGAAAACATATTTGCACTCCTAGAGTCGAGGGGAACGTTTCGACATAAACGAAGGTTGAAAACAACGAGTTTTGATTCGGAGTTATTCGTAGCCGTATTTTATAGGCTCAGGTAAAACTCGTTTAAAAAGCTTATTTATAAATTGTTATTGATTTATATGATATTTGGATAAATTTTGTTGAGTTTGGTTAAGTTTGGAAAAACTATAAAATTGGGATTTGTCGGATATTATAAGGTATTATAAGGCGGCTGGGGTGTGTTACGTAACATTTTAGTTTCGTTAAGCTAGTTTCATTGGCAAATAGATGTTGATACCCTGGTTATAACGGTAAGTTTTAACAGGTTGTTCGTGGTTTTGGTCGCTAGTTTCTGTGTGGTGTAGCGAAGGATTGGAGGTGAGTACAATATGATTTATAAAACCGAGCATAAAGATAAAAGTAATGTTTTGAAAGTAACGTTGTTATTGTACGACGTTGTTTATATAAAATGATGTTTTAATCATTAAAAGATGAACCAGAACAGAATAACGGAATTATGTGGTATGGGTAACACGTGGTTGCCCATACATGTTAATTACGGGTAGTTGCCCATACATGATAATTACGGGTGGTTGTAGCTACCCGTATGTTTTGATGACACGTAGTAGTTAACTACATGTATCCTTATTGTTATTATAATTTATTTGTCATGTAAAATAAATTATGTGAAAGCTGTTGGTAAAGGCCTCAGGCATGAGTGGTTGTAACTACTCATGTTTAGTGGTGTGCAATGCGATGAGGTACACATCTATATTTTAATTATATATGATTATATAATTGTTGTGTTGTTATTTATGCATTATAAGGAGTATGCCTTAGTTTTGCATAAAGGGACTTGATTACGGGTAGTCGTAGCTGCTCGTAGATTTATGTTGAGACCTAGTACCATTGACTAGGTGAAAGTGCTAGCCATTGTGTTTTGTTCTGATCGTTGGATCGGGATAGTTGCGGGGAATTCTAGACCTCCTTTGCAACACGTGGTTTTGAGCGTTGGCTCATACTGGAGTGATGTCTTGATCCCGAGAGGTCAACCGCAACCATCACGTGGGAATGGGGAGGTGCAGTCTTTGACGCATCGTAGATCCTTTCCTTAACGACAAGACATATTTATATGCTAAGTCGGAGTAGTGAAAGCCTGCATTTCGGGGTATTATAAAGATTGGGAGTCGCGCCCCAATATTTATAATATTATGCGAAATGTGCGAGTAGCGAACGGGGTAGTAGCCCCTAGGGCATATGTGGGACCCTACTGGATTATTTACTTAGGGATTGTTTAGACCCTAGTAAAGTGATAAGTGCATTACTTGGAGAATTACTTGTCATATGCATGATATTATCATATGATTGAATTGTTTCCATTTATATCTGCTTGTAAGGTTGCGGGTATGGTTTGGGAATTTGTAAAGACGAAGTTTGTTTATATTAAATGTTTTAATAGTCTTTACTATTTATTGTCTCATCAGCTTTAGCTCATACTCTTTTCCCAAATTGTGTCTTTTGCTCGTAGGTGTCTTTAGCCGTGCTTGGTGAGGCGGGATTACTTGGGGTAGCTAGATGTCCCCAACTGTTTATCATTGCCAAATGATTAATGTTCAACATTTTTATAATGTGAGTTTTAACGTAACGTATGGTTTAATTAATGAAATAGTTTTACGAACCGCTAATCACGTTTTAGTAACGTTTTCCGCTGTGTTACTTTCGATTACATAAAAAGTTTTTGTTAAACGTGATTTTTGAAAACCAGGACGTTACAATAACCTTCGCCGCTGACCATGTGGCCAAGAAACTGAACCGCGGGTAACCAAAACTCACACTTCAAAAATTTCACGTACATTTTCTCCTTCCGTAGCATCTACAAAACCAAACGTATATGCTCCTCGTGCTCCTCACGGCTACGGGAGTAGATAAGATATCTTCAATGAACACGATTACGAATTTGTCAAGGTAAGGGCGACAAATCCGGTTCATCAAGTCTATGAACAATGCAGGCGCGTTTTTCAGACCAAACGGCATAACGAGAAACTCGTAGTGACCATACCGAGTAGGAAAGGCAGTCTTCGGTATGTCGTCCTCCTATATGCTCAACTGATGGTAACCAGAACAAAGATCAATCTTCGAGAAGTAACACGAACCCCGAAGCTGATTAAATAGATCGTCAATGCGAGGAAGGGGATAACGGTTCTTCACCGTCAACTTGTTCAGCTCCCTATAGTCAATACACAATCGCATGGAGCCATCCTTCTTCTTCACGAAGAGGACAGGAGCACCCCATGGAGAGAAACTAGGGCGAACAAAACCCTTATCAACTAACTCCTGAATCTGCTTCGATAACTCAACCATACTCGGAAGAAGCCTTCGCCACCGGCGCTGCTTCGGGAACAAGATCAATACGGAACTCGATCTTCCGCTGGGGAGGAAGTCCAGGCAAATCGTCGGGAAAGACGTCGGGAAACTCACGAACAATAGGGATGTCGTCAATCTTCGTCGTAGAATCCTTCTTCAGCAGGTGAGCTAGGTATAAGTAACATCCACGGCGAACATACTCTCGCACCTTCAATCTAGAAATGATCTTGAGGCGTTTCCCAGCCTCGTCTCCCCGAATAATCAATGGCACACCATCCAGCCTCGGAATGTGAATGTATCACTCGTAACAAAAAATCTCGGCTCTCTGCGTAGCTAGCCAGTCCATGCCCACGACGATATCGAAACTACCAAGTCTCATCAGAATCAAGTCGATAGGAAAAGAAGTATCGGAAAAGGTAAGGGTACAATCACAAAGTATCTCCCTAGCACAAATGCAACTACCATCCGTTAACTCTACCTCATAAGCAGGCACTAAAGGACTAGAAGGGCTAGCTACTACAGGCCTAAAGTCACTAGAAATAAAACTCCTATCCGCACCAGAATCAAATAAAACATATGCAGGATGATCATTTAGAAAGAAAGTACCTGTGACAACGGTCGGATCCTGACGTGCCTAAGCGAAACCCAAGGCAAAAACTCTGCCGTTGGCGGTATCACCACCGCCACCAGAACTAGAAGTGAGAAGAGGAGTAGAAGAACTGAACTTGGGACTCTTATTACGGTAGTGTCCCTTCTCCCCACACTCGTAGCAAGATCCCGGTACGCACTTACAGAAACGCTCAGTATGTCCGAGTTTCTTGCATTTCTCGCAGACCCAACAAGCAACCTCCGGTGCATGCGCACCACCACACTTCCCGCACTTAGGGGGCTTGCCCTGACTACTACCAACTGTTGCATACGACTGTATAGGTTGGGGACTCTGATCCTGTCCCCGTGCCCTCTTCCTAGAATCCGGCCTAGATTTCCTACCATGTCGGCCACTAGTATCCCTACGGATCATCGTCCTCTATGTGCACCCCCTCTAATCATATTCTCCGTCAGGGTGGAAGAAATATCCACTGCGCTCCTCAAAGTACCGGGACGGGTGGGTAGAATGTTGTCCCGAATAGTCGGGGAACGAACACCATCAGATCGTAGAACCTATTTGTGTACCCCCGAATGTCGGAACCCTTCATCGTCATGTTCCACAGCTCCTGCTCTAAGAGCTATAACTCGTGTGCTGGCACATACTTCATCCTCATTAACACCTTCAGACTCTCCCACGACATCTCACTAACTGCCACTCGACCCTGAACCCGCATCACTGAATTCCACCATGTAAGGGCTTTACCCTTAAAGAGATGCGTCGAGTACTTAACTCGATCCTCGAACGCGCACCTAGAAACATCCAAAACGGACTCCATCTGCTCTAACCACTGGAGCGTAGTCACGGAATCCTCAGTAACCCGAAACTCTACCGGCTTACAAGACAAAAACGCCTGGTAAGTACATCCCCGGGGCGGATCCCCAATAATAATCGGCTCTACCCTAGTATGCACCATTCCCCTCGTGTCGGAACCATCTCGGGCCGATCCAGTACCGTTAGAACCCGTAACAAAAACCTCAGGGCCACCGGATTCAGGACTGGCGCCCGATCCACCCAAAGACCGTAGTATAGTCTCCTTAAGCTGTGCTACGATATCCGGCATCGTGGCAGCCATGTGCTCCGCAAACATCTGACTGAAGTCTGAGGTAGTAGTAGTAGTAGGAGTAGGAATAGGAGTAGTCGTCCTAGTAGGTGGAATGGTCGATCTCGGCATCGTAGGACGGCCGCGTCGTGCGTACCTCCTAGTAGTAGTAGCGGCTCTCTTACACCCCGCTATAGCGGAAACACGAGATGTGAGAGCTGGAATATCATTACACGGGTTATAACAAAATAAACGGTTCAAGTCATTGATAAACATAAAATTGTTCACAATCCAAAAACAACCAAGTAGTTTAAATGTTAATTCAATTACATAACACAAGTTTCAAATTCATAATTCCCGAAATAAAAAGGTCTTTCCCAAATTGCGCCTCACGTGACCATACCGACCCTTTTTGGACATAATTGGACTAATCGGACATTAAAACGTACTCGAACACGTATTAACTTACAACTTTTCCGTATTGAAACTTTTGGACAGAATTTAAAGTATAAAGATTTAATACTAAAAATGTTAAAATGGAACTTTAACATAACTTAAATCATACAATTTATACTTACACAATATTTCGGTGTTTTAGGTCGTCTTTGATTCCCGACGCGTTCCGCCCCTTTCTCTCTTACTCGAGACTATTTTCCGCAACCCGTGAGTTACAACTCCACTTTAATTACTGTTTTTAAATACTTATTTTGGGGGAAACATAAGATGCGTTTGTCTTAGAAACTTTTATGATCTTTTTTCAACTCGTATGAAACTTTGAGAAACTTGTGAAACTTTGTGAAACTTTGAGAAACTTGTGAAAATTTGAGAAACTTGTGAAACTTTGAGAAACTTGTGAAACTTTGAGAAACTTTATGAAACTTATATGCGTAAAATATTTTTATTGCCTTATTGGCTTACTGGCTTTCCCCCGTTACTCGGCTAAACTAAATTAAGGTTACTTGTATGCGCAACCAATCCTTGATGAGAATATAAACTCCGTAAGTGCTTACTACTAGTTTTTAGACAAAGAGTTCAAAGTGCCCCGTTTTTAGAGTTCAGAAACATTATACACTATTATCAATAGCCGTTAGTATTATGGGTATCGATACTTAGGAGAGGTCACTCCTTACCTGTGGTTCGCGACCTAAGTACATATTACTAGAATCAGATGAAACTCCATTTATTGTGAAACTTTGGGGCGTGTTCTGACCAGACAATCGGTTTAGTGTAGACTTACGTTATATTAAGCCAAGAGATTGATACAAGATACTAATTTAGTTAATCTCATATCATTTACGCATATACAATATTTTAGCGATTGCTTCCGCTATGACTTTTATGATACAAGTTCTACTCTACTTGCGTGTGGTCGAAACTTTTATAATAAATATATATATATGTTCTAGCGCCGCTCCGCTTTCTTTTCATTTATGAAACTCTATACATATATATATAAACTTTTGGAAACTTTTATCGAGAAACGCAAACTGTAACTCACTCACTACTTTATTGTAGTTGACATTTTATCTTATGTTTCAGGAAATTAGTGTAAGAGTCGAAGTGCATGGCATGGAAGGGTCGGTATGGTCACGTGAGGCGCAATTTGGGAAAGACCTTTTTATTTTGGGAATTATGAATTTGAAACTTGTGTTATGTAATTGTATTAATATTTAAACTACTTGGTTGTTTTTGGATTGTGAACAATTTTATTTTTATCAATGACTTGAACCGTTTATTTTGTTATAACCCGTGTAATGATATTCCAGCTCTCACATCTCGTGTTTCCGCTATAGCGGGGTGTGACACATCGTCTAAGAACGTAAGAAAAAGGAAGAATGTAAGAAAGTGCGACAAAAATATTAGGCCAACAAAATAATCATAAAGCAAAGCATAAAAAGCAAAGCAAAAACACATAAAGGCCAAATTAAGGAAATGCGCACATAGGTAAATCAGAGAATTCGTTTTAAGCCTAAGGTTATAGTCTAAGTGATTCACGGATAAGCCACTTAGTTCGCTCTGAATACAATTTCAATCATACCCCGCTCAGGCGGAAACTCGAGGTGTACAGTATCAGTATTATCAGAGACATAGGTTAAAACAAAATAAATAACAAAAGGGTAACATCGAATTAAATATAAGAATTTCGAGTTACAAAGTTACAAATTTATATAAATTCAGAAATAGTACGAATACAAAATAGACAAATGGATCTTAATAGAACTAGTACATAGCAAAACAAGTTCCCGTGAAAGATCCACATAGTCAAATAGATAGCATCATCATGTAACCTCAAATCCCTGAAATAACGTTAAAAACGACGTCAACATAAAGTTGGTGGGTTATTCGCAAAGTTAAGAAAACATTAAGTATAAGAGATTTTGACCTAAAGTTTAGAAAAGGTTTAGGAAATCATTAGTAAATAAGCATATATCTTGATTTAATACAAAAAGCAATATGAATAATCCTTAGCATAGTAAAATACACCTGAACCTAACATTAAAGGGCAACAACCCCCTTAGTGCGTTAAACTAAGTTTAATCATGAAATAATCTACGGTAATAACATCAGCTCGCAAGGACCGCACACCGAAAAAATCCCAATACGTGCAATGAGGGTTTGTTAGACCCAAATAGATCTATATATATAACCGATGGCTCAATAAGAGTTGACAGGCGTGTAAACGGGGTCTTATACTACCACCAAGGCCATATAAGTAAGGTAAAACGCTAAAACTAAGGCATCATAGTCTAAGTTGCATAAACAAGATATATAAAGTTTAGTTAACGCTAATCATGCCCGAAGAAAATATATAATAAGCGGTAAAAGGGCATCGAATAACTCATAAGTAGCGTAATAAAGCGTATGAGTATCGGATAGTCAAAATCAGGAGGAATAAGATCCACCGCCTAAGTGCCCTAGCATAAGACATAAAAGGTTTAAGTATCTATACGTAGTAGGTTTAGCCTCGTATAATTAACGTTGTATTAAATATTATAGTTTAGTTATGTTCGGACGAATAATAACATATAGAGTTAAAGTCGTCGAATCCAAAGGCGATAAGTCGTGTCGAATGACGAATAAAAGATATTTGATATTTTGAGTCGATAATGATTTTTAGAAAATATATTGATCGTTTAAGTTTATAATTACGATTAGAAGGGAATGATATTCCGAGCCTAAAATGACTAACAGGAATATCGGTTGAAAGGAGTATTAGATTTAGTCAAAGTCAACCAAAGTCAAAGTCAACCAAACTATAAGTCAACCAAAGTCAATATCAAAAGATAGTTGACTTGGTCAAAGTCAACGAAAGTAAACCGTATTGAAAAGAAGTCAAAGTCAACAAAAGTCAACCTTTGACCATTTGAATATTTTGAAGTGTTATTAGAATATTTTGAGTAAAATGTAGTTGGAAATAAGTTTTATAAAAGTTTGTTAAAAAGATTAAGTTTAAAACCAAAGGTTTGATCATTTTCGAAGAAATAAACGATTTGACGATAAAATGGACGTTTTAACGATTATGATAGTAATTAATATGACGTTTAAGATTGTGATTTACGTTTTGAGTCCAAAAATTATGTTTATCAGTTTATAATACTTTATGTATAGGTTTACGTATACTTAAATTTGTCCAAAATACGTGAAAAAGACGAAACGGCAGCTGGTGCCGCGCACTGGATAACCAGTGTTGTGTTCTGGTCTGGGAACCAGACACGGTGCGTCATCCCTAAGCCATAGGACGGCGCCCTAGTGTCCAGATTCCAGAATTCAGCTTTTCGTTTAAGTCATTTTTAGTACCGGTTAGTTAGTTTAAGTCTTAAGTGAATATTTACAGATTGTTAAATGGAGTTATTTAGTCAAATAACTCATAAGTAAACTTATTCATAATATACATATGTATACATATACTTATTACAAGATTTTACTAGATTTAGTTATAATTTGTTAAGTTTGTTTATAATATAGATTATGTATAAAGTACTTAGATTTACAAGTCCACTAAGTTTTAAGAAAGTGTTGGAACATTTTGGATAGAAATTTATTAATAAATCCTTTATGAAATTATCCGATTTTATAATAGTTTAATATAACATTTTCGGTTAAGTTTTCTAATAACCTATTAACATGGCAAGCTTATTAAGTTTTATAACAACTTTTAGGTTTTAACCATTTTAACTATTTTAACAAGTTTTTATCTAAATTTAGGTGAGAAAAGTGAATAATAAAGGAAAGCGGAAAAATAGTAAAAAGGTTGTAGAATTACCGGAAAGTCTCTGAAATAGCAAACAAGTCTTGAGACTCTTGCCGGAAAAGACTTTAAGGAAGAGTATGGAGAGTGGAAGCTCCAAACAAGAAGAAAGGAAATATGTTAGTAGGTGACTTTTTTATGAAGAAAGAAAGTGAAAGAAAAATGACTATAAAGGTTCTACTTACCGATTTCACAAAGATGGGAAATCTTCCAATCCAAGAATAAACCGGAAAACTTCCAAGAAAGGTGTGGAGAAAATGAGCTCTAAACAAGAAGAGAGACAATATGTTAGAAACGGATTTCAAGAAGAAAAGAATTGAAGGAAAAGTAGAAGGGTTTTACTTACCGAATTTCCAAGGTTTGAAACCTTACAACTCAAGAGTAAGCCGGAGATTGAAAACTTGATGAGTGAACTCCTTGCAAGAACACAAGAGTTTGGTTAGTATACTCTTTGTGTCAAGTAAGAAAACTAGAGTAAGTAAAAGATGGATTTTCGAAGGAAAATACTTACCGAAAGATGTAGAACCCAAAAGAAATCTTCCAATGGTCTTTCTCAACTCAATCACCACTTTTGAATGTGGTTTATCTCTCTAGAAGTTCCTGAAAATGAAAGGAACTAGAGAGAGTTTGAGTTTAGAGAGAGAGACACAAAGATTGACCAAATGAAGTGAAAATGGTTTAAGGGTGGAAAGTGGTATGAGAGATGGTTAGAATTGGTCAAGGATCCATAATTCACTCATCTCACACCATTTTGGGAAGGTTTTGGGCAAAAATCACGTGTAGGCATGTGGGGTGGGATCTCAAGGAGTCAAAAAGCGTTTTTGTCAATATCTGTCCAGCAGACCAGGGTTGCGCCCTAGGTCATGAGGGCGTCATCCCCCTTACTGATTTCTGCTCCGTTAAAACGAATGAATTTGTAACAGATTACGTTAGTTCCCGTTAAAGGACTAACCTTGTAATAGATTTTTAGTTAGAGGACCAATTTTGTAATATTTTTAACGTTAATTTTTCTCGAAAATACGAAGGCTTAAAAATACGAATATTAACCTACGAGGATACTTATACTTGCTAGGCACTTAGTTAATTATACGTTTTAGTCACAAAGGACATAAACAATATGTAATATATAAAATCCGACACAAACGAAAGTGTAATAAAAACGAAATATCGAAATAGTAAATTGGGTCAAAATGAATTAACGATAAATAAAGAAAGTTAAACTCGGAATTAGTACCTCAAATTTTGTGGTTGTCACACAACTCAAGTCTTCATGCATTGTGCTATCATTCTCGCCATTTCTGCTCCATTTTAGCTCCATGGTTTTCACTTTTCTCCTTTTGTAACAGGTGAAACTCCAAAAAATGGAACTAAATCAATTATGAACAGTTCAGATTTCATAATGCTAAGAATGCAATATAGAATATGCCCATAAAACACGTCATTTTGTGACATATCATGTGAATTGGTCCGCTATCCCCCAATGGGTCCAAAGAGGAGTGTCCAGATTTTCGTTTGCTCGTTGCTTTATCTAATGGATCTCCACATGATCTTTTTCATATCTCCTATGTTGCAAGAAATTTATTTTGAACTCTTTTTGAGGTCTTCAAAGTGATCAACACTTCGTGTTGGAAGATTTTTGAACCACTATTTGTCATCTTTTATCAATGTTCGAATAAATATGGGACACCAGATGGGCACGGACCATTTCTCGACCTCAGCGGAGCCGACAAATATGTTAAGGTGGTAATGTGGATCTTGGGTTCCATCGTACATTTTCATGTTTGAGGGCATTATAATTTTGGAGGAAATTTGAACTTCGCGATGCGGTTGGTAAACTTGACTTCTTCCTGGTCTGTTGTTAGGCTTAGTGAGATCTTAACCTCAGGTAATCATTTTTACGCATTGTGGGGGAATTTGCAACCTTGAATGGTCATATTTCGATGAGATGTCTGGGAATGACGATTGTATTTATGTGAAAGGGTAAGTCCGTAAGTTCCTTTTGCTTGAAAGGTGCTCGGAAGTCTTTGAGCGATGGTAGAAGAATATCAAAGAATAGACTTGATTGGACGTACCGGTTGATTGGACGTTCTGTCTTGTCCAAGAAGTGTTTATATGTGGTGGTGGCATGTACTGGTTGATTGGACATAGGCTTCTTTCGAATATATTTTGGTTCACAAGTGGTCTTCTTTATTATGAAGGACGTGATTTTATGGAGGTATATCTCCCCTTGGTTTGGACGAGGGGGAGATTCATGTACCAAGTTTTCTTCGTTTGCATCTCCATTAGACAACTCTATATCAATTCCCCTATGTCTTTCTCCTTGAACATAGGTGTTCATGATGGTGTGCAACCTTTCGAGGTAATGACTAACAAATTCGAGGATAATGCTGCCGTCTACCCCCACGTTTGAAGGTGTAAATTTTGTGTTAGAAATTATTGGTGGCACTACGCCATTTGTTGTTGGTCGAACAAGAGATAATAATGAGGTTACCCTCGAGATGGGGGTATTTACCATAGTATAACACTTGTTCCACTTGTCGTCTATAGAATCCCATGGATGACGTGAAGTAAAATTTCTTCATGCGTTCGAAGCTGTTTCATGGTCTTGACTTTGACTTAGTGAGTGTCCTTTCTTCTTATGTTTAACCAATCTAATATAATAAAAATAAACAAGGTTAGACTCGTAGGGAGCGTGTGAGGAGTAATAATGTTTATATTTATAGAATTAGAAAGATATAAATAAATAAAAATAGATTAAGAATCTAGGTATTAATTGTAGGGAGCGTGTGAGGAGTAATAATGTTTATATTTATAGAATTAGAAAGATATAAATAAATAAAAATGGAGCGTGTGAGGAGTAATAATGTTTCGATAAGACAATGTGATCCTTAAAGAGGTAGTAGGAGAAATCGGAGAGATGTCTATTGCCCAATGAATATTTTATCTTTTAATATCAGAGGGATTGGTGAGACTCATAAACGGGACGGAATTCGTAATCTTAGGCGTTCTCACAAATGTGTCATGGTGTGTATACAGGAAACTCACATTCCTATTGAAATGGATAAAGCTGCGGTGGCAGATTGTTGGGGAAGAGATAACTTCCAGTTCGTAAACACAGAGGCGGTGGGGAGGTCGGGTGGTTTACTTTCTATTTGGGACCCGGACTTCTTCGATATTAATGAAATCATCAAAACAAGATCCTTCATTCTTACTGCGGGACGCTGTCAAGGGATTGCTGGAAACATTGCTATTCTTAATGTTTATGGTCCGCAATCGCTGGCTGATAAATCAGCCCTTTGGAGCTCTATTCATCAATTAATGGCGGATAGAAATTCTTATCTTTGGGTTATTGTTGGCGATTTTAATGTGGTTAGTAGGAAAGAGGAGAGACTAAATTCCAGATTCTGTGCCTCTAGTGCCCGAGATTTTAACAACTTTATTGCGACTGCAGGCCTGACAGACCTTAAAATGGGCGGCTCCAAATTTACATATCTTCAACAGGCAGGAGGAAAGTTAAGCAAGTTAGACCGTTTCCTTGTGTGTCCGAAGTTTCTGAATAGCTTTCCTCACGCTTCCTCCACCGCGTTAAACAGGGACATTTCTGATCATAATCCTATTTTATTAGTATCTTTGAATTTTGATTTTCGCCCCTCCCCGTTTAGACTTTTTAATTCATGGTTCGGGAAGACTAATTTTGATTGTGTTGTCAGGAAAGCTTGCTTGGACTTCAAAGGTTATGGGGTTGCTGACTCTTTTTTCCTTTGCAAACTTAAGTTCATCAAAGTGGCATTAAAGAAATGGAGAGCGATTGAGGTAGCTAAGGATTCGGCTGATTGTTCACTCCTAAGATCTCGCTTGGAATTTATAGATAAAAAAAGTGAAGTGGCGGGATTTTCAGCGGAGGAATTAGAGGAGAGGCAACATATCTTATCGAAATTGCTTGATATGGAGAATACGAAAAAATTAGACATGAAGCAAAAGTCCAGAATTAAATGGATTATAGATGGGGATGAAAACTCGAGTTTTTTTCATGGTCTGGTTCGTAATAGAAATCGGAAGAACTGGATCAATGGCCTTACGGTGAATGGTGAGTGGATAAATAATCCGGATCTTATCAAAGGGGAGGTGGAAAGATTTTTTTCCTCGAAATTTCATGAGCAATGGAGTACCAGACCTAAACTTTTTAGTAATCACTTTAGCAAAATCTCGATGGCTAGCAGGTCAGCTTTGGAGAGGCCCTTTGTGATCGAAGAGATTAAAGGTGCTATTTGGGCTTGTGGGTCAGAAAAAGCCCCTGGACCTGATGGTTTCACCTTCAAATTTTTTAAACAATACTGGGATATTCTCAAAGAGGATATCATGGCTTTTGTTAAATTTTTTGAAGACCATGGTAAATTTTCTAACGGTTGTAATTCGTCTTTCATCTCCTTAGTGGCTAAAACCAAGGATCCTATGTCTCTTAGCGACTATAGACCCATTAGTTTGATTGGAGCTCTATCTAAAATCATCTCGAAACTGCTGGCTATGAGGATCGAAACTGTCATAGGGGAATGTATTGATGGTGTGCAAACAGCTTTCATTAAGGGCAGGAGCATTCTTGAAGGTCCACTTATCGTGAATGAATTATTCTCATGGGCAAAGTCAAAGAATAAAAAGATGTTACTTTTCAAAGCGGACTTTAATAAAGCCTTTGACTCGGTAAATTGGGGTTTCCTAGACTCTATGATGGAACAAATGAATTTTGGTGTTAAATGGAGATCTTGGATTAACGGGAGTTTGAAGTCGGCAAAAGCTTCTGTCATTGTGAACGGAAGTCCCACTAAGGAATTCTTTTTGGAAAAAGGAGTCCGTCAGGGAGACCCTTTATCCCCATTCTTGTTTGTTTTAGCTATGGAGGGTCTTAATATCGCTATGAAGGAAGTGAGAAATAATAATCTCTTCCATGGTCTTCATATTCCTAGCTCTAACATCGTTATTTCACATTTATTTTATGTAGATGATGCTCTCTTTATAGGTGAATGGTCGAGAAAGAATATCTCTAATCTTGCTAGAATTCTAAGGTGTTTTTATGTCTCGTCGGGGCTGAAAGTAAATTTTAATAAATCGAAAGTTTTCGGTATTGGGGCGGATTACTTGGAGGTGAAAAACTGGTCATGTCCTCTTGGGTGTGAACCGGCTTTGCTTCCTTTTTCTTACCTTGGTATACCGGTGGGGGCAAATATGAACCGCAAAGCGTCTTGGAAGCCGGTTTTGGATAAATTTATTTCCAAACTTTCTTCGTGGAAAGCATCTAATTTGAGCTTTGGAGGGCGGTTCACCTTGGCTAAATCTGTACTAGGTAGTATCCCTACTTATTTTCTCTCTATTTTTGCAGCTCCCATCAGCGTGGTTGAAGAACTTGAGAGAATTAGGAGAAAATTTCTGTGGGGCGGAGCTAACAACAAACAGCACATCTGCTGGGTATCCTGGGAGCGAATTTTAAGTCCAAAAGAAGTGGGTGGTTTGGGCCTCGGTTCCATTAGGGCTCTTAACATTGCTCTTATGGCTAAATGGTGGTTCCGATTCAGAACAGGAGCTTCTTCCTTTTGGGTTTCGGTGCTTAAAGGTCTTCATGATTCGGTTAATGTGAGAAATGGTGGGATGGCGGCTGGTAATAGGAGCGGTGTTTGGAAGTCGATATGTCGTCTTGATGGCACTTTAAACAAGCTCGGAATATCAAGTGACAATATTATAAGGAGGAACAGAGAGCGGAGCGGATGGAGCTCGGATTTTGCGGTTAATGGGATTTTCTGCACCAAAGCTTTAAGAATCAGAGTCGATAGATCCAACCACTGGATTTGCGACGGGCGCTTTATCTGGAACAAAGCTGTCCCAATTAAAGTTTCTTGCTTTGTTTGGAGAGCTAAACTTAATCGAATTCCTTCTGCTGCCGCTTTGGAATACCGTGGTGTCTCGATTGATTCTTCGGTCTGTAGCTCGTGCATAAACGCCGAAGAAACAGGTGACCACTTGCTGCTTACCTGTCCTTTTGCTATTTATGTTTGGAATAAGGTTTTTAAGTGGCTAAATTTGGAGGTTACCACTTTCAAAACGATCAATGATGTCGTAAGTTGGATAGCTACTAGGGGGAGAGGATCTAAAATCAAAACCATGTTTTTGACGGCGATATGTTACGGTGTGTTGTGGTGTATCTGGAAGGCGAGGAATGAAAGAATTTTCAATGGGATTATGTTATCCCCCGTTAAGGTGTTTCACAATATTGTATCTATTGTCTTTAGTTGGGTTAAGCATAGAATTGGTGTTGTTAATATCGTTTGGTCCCTTTGGTTGTCGGACCCTTTTTCTTGTATGTAATTATTTGGATGTTCTTGGTGTCCCGTTTTCCTAGTCTTTGCTAGGCGGGTTTGGTGTTTATATATATTTGCCGTTTCCAAAAAAGAATCTAGGTATTAATTGTACGAGTGGTCTTGGTAATTTAGAGAATGTTCTAGTATTAATTGCTTAGTGAATCTTTTTTTTTTCTTTTTTAAGGCAATGTTAGTGATTCGGGATCCCAGTGATATCCAATTGTGCAGTATGCGACCTTCAAAACTTACACCAAAGTTAAGGCATATTTAAGACATCTAATATGATGATTTCGATAAAGGGTTTAAAAGTCTTAAAGATGTTTATTTTTCAAACCATAGTGACGTATTATTTAATGTGGTTTTAAAGAGGTTCAAAGTTATGAAATAGTTTATATGTTTTTTTTTACATTGAATGCATTTATTCAACACGCATTTATAAACCTAGGTTTATATATATAGTAAGAATAAGTTTATATAAAAAGAAGGTATTAAACCGATGATATCACAAAATTATAAAGCATTAGAGCACCCGGAGTGATAATGAGTGACAATGAGGGTTGTGGGTGGTTGTGGGGAAAAAGTTGATGACGTGGCAGTGAGAATGAGGGTTGTGAAATTGTGGGGTTGTTATGATAGGGAGGGTTGTGGAGGTTGTGGGAGTTTAATTTTTTTTTTTTTTCTTAAAAGATTTAAATAAAATAAATAATACATTTATTAAAATAAAAATACAATACAATAATTAAAAAAACACACAATACAATAATTAAAAAAAAATTACAATACAATAATTAAAAAAAAAACACAATACAATAATTAAAAAAAAACACAATACAATAATTAAAAAAAAAATTACAATACAATAATTAAAAAAAGCTAACGTTGTCGATAGTTATCCGGAAGTGTCGAAATGTAGGCTACGAGATCCTCCCGGAGTGCGTGGTGTGTGGGCCTGTCTCTAACCTCTCGGTTAATCCGGATACGTTCGTTGATTCTCTCGTTATAAGTTCTCGGAATGGGTACCGGAGGAGCATACCATTCATCGGCATCGCATATCGACCGTCCGTTGTCTTCAACGATCATGTTGTGTAATATAATAGAACCGTACATAACTCTTCTAAGTTTGTTCATCTTGTAAAATCTAGCGGCGTGTCTTATAATACCCCAACGACCTTAAAGAACACCGAATGCCCGTTCGATATCATTTCTCGCACTCTCTTGAAAACGTTTGAATTTGCGGCGAGGTTCTTCAAATGGGTGCGAGTAAGCTTTAACAAATGTCGACCACTCCGGATATATACCGTCTGCAAGGTAGTATCCTTTAGTGTACTGGTGGCCGTTGACGGTGAATGTGTAGTCCGGGGATGAGTCGTTGAGCATATCATGAAACAACGACGATTGTTTAAGCACGTTGATGTCGTTGTTCGACCCGACGACACCGAAGTAAGCATGCCATATCCAAAGATCGTACGAGGCAACAGCTTCCAACATAACCGTTGGATAACCATGGTCACCTCGTGTGTATTGCCCCTTGTATGCATTTGGACATTGATCCCATTTCCAATGCATACAGTCTATGCTACCAAGCATACCCGGAAACCCGTGAACCTCATCGTGTTTTTGATATAATCGATAAACATCATCTTGTGTGGGGGCTCTTAGATAAACGTTTGTATATAGATGGATTACACATTTTAAAAAATTATCTAAGGATTCGGTTGAAGTTCTTTCCGACATTTGTAAATATTCGTCGAAGGCGTCCGGAGTAATCCCGTACGCCATCGCACGAATAGCCGACGTGCATTTATGCAAACAACTAAAACCCATTTTACCCGTTGCATCGGGGCGTTGTGTGAAATATTTAAAATAGTCGGGTATAGGTTCTACAGAGTAATTAGAAATACCTTCGACTATTCGGAGGAAAAGAGGTCTTCTCATACGAAACCGTCTACGGAAATATTCGTCCGGGTATACGCTTTCGCCGGAGAAGTAATGTCGTACCACGTTTTCGTTTGCTTCGGCGCGATCGCGGGCGATATAACGCCTTTTCTTTTTCACCGTGCGCCGAGAACTTGTAGCCTCATTTTCTTCCATCTCCAACATTTGTACCGACATGGCTAGAACTTGTAACAATTCGGAGTCGGAAGATGACGAATCCGAAACATCGTGCTCGGTTGAAGAATTCGAACTCATATTTTGTAATATGGTTTAAAGGATGAATATTGAGATAGAAAGAGATTGAGAATTGGTGTGAATTTTTGGTTAGATTGTGGGGGTATTTATAGGTGAATTTGGAAAAAAAAAAAAAAAAAAAATTAATATATATTATATAACGGTTATATAACCGTTGGAATAAAAAAAAGAAAAAAAAAATTAAATATTCGAGAATGAGCCGTTGTGGGCACAACGGGTGCCTCACAACGACCCGAGAACGAGGGAGGTCGGAGTCACAACGAGCACAACGCTCGTTGTGAGTCCACAACGAGGCGAGAATAGGTGCCACTCCGGGTGCTCTTATTATGTCCTTACATGTCATGTTATTTGCAATTCTAGCAATCCTTTTGGGGGTCCACTGGTTGTGGGCGCGGATACCCCTTACCCACGACATATGTCCGCGACTTTCTTCATATCCGTCAATCCACGGGTAATTGTTGACGGATTAATTTTTATACCCGTGCCCACGACCCGCGGGTATAAAATAATATTTTTAACAATTTACAAACATAAAACGAATTAAAATTTGAACTAAAAAAGTGACATACTTGACTATCACACATAAACAAATAAATTACAAATACTTATAACATCCTTAGTTGAAAATCGAATATAAAAACGTGTGGTTATTTTATAAATTATAATTATTGTTACGTACTTAATTAGATGACAACGATGGCTAATAAGTTTGGTATTTAATTTAGATTTAAGTTGAATATCTAATATTATATTTTTATTATGGATTAGTGGATATACATGCGGGTACTTTATACGGGTCTTGACGGGTTTGCGGGTCGGTTACCCCGCTGATTTACAACAAAACCCATGCCTACCCGCGACCCGCCAACGGGTATGTTTTTGAACCCACGTTGGCACCCACGAGTAAAACTTGCGGGTTTTTTTACCCACGACGGACGAATATCCACGGGTTACAGGTTTTTTCTCACCCATTGTCATCCTGTTTTGGAAGAGTGAAGGTAAAGGTATTTTGAAACCTTTTGGAAACAAATGAGTGTAGGCAAATACGACTACGCTTCTAACAATTCCTATCACTCAAATACGAGGATCGTACTCAAATTTAAATACATATCATATATCCATATATTTCGTCACCTCTCAAGAAAATATATGAACTTCAAAAGAGTACCAGATTTCATGTTTTTCCAAAATATATAACTAAAATCTAGACAAAAGAATCATGGCTTCACATCTAGCTATAGGTTTGTCATTACTAATAATTTATACTAATAATTCATAAGACAATAACTAAAACTCACAACAAAAGTTAACAAATTAGAGTCTTATTATTTAACCAAATTAAATGATGACCAATAAATCCTTACACACCTTTTTCCTAATCTTGTAAAGCACAACAAGACTTGAAATTAACAAAAGTTATCTACAAACGACAACACTTTTTTAGATTGGAAAGAGTTGTTGGCATGGTAATTGATTGATTGTGTTAAATAAATGACATGTTATTACCCCTAAAAATAGACAAAAGAAATTATATATTATTACTTTACTAAAAATTTAACACTAGCGGTTGTCAAGTCACCAAGTGATCACTATACAAAAGTTCAACCAAACAATCATTTACATCCAAAAACCACTCTAATCAAGATACATGACGTGATTTTAAATCATATCCAAATTTTTCTAGAAACGAAAATACTTTTGAAGATTGACAAGAGTTGTTGGCATATATGTTATTACCCCTAAAAATAGACAAAATCAATTCATTACTTTACTAGTATAATATGGATGTTTGGTGGTAGTTCGCTTTATTATTACTTCTTACTTTCATTTTCTATTTAATTTAAAATCCGCTATACCAAGAAAACGTACTTATTAGTTTCTTCATCGCCACATCGAAATTTATCAACCACGCATTTTTAGCGTCTCTTGGTTTATTTGCAAAACACCTAAAAAATAAAAAGGAATTTGTCAACTATAACCCCCGAGATATATAACATAAAAATTAAGTGTATAAATAACATGTATCATAACCGTTAATAGTAAACCGTCTAAAAATCGTCAAGAGTCAACCAAATGGAGCAAGTTCATGCTTTATTCATTGTATATTAATTATTTAACCGTCTTTAAACATAACCACGAAAACTATGTTTAGCATTTTCTAAAATAAAAATTCATACTTTTGTCTTGCAACATCTAAATTTATTTAAGTTAAAAAAGACTACAATATATATGTTTAATATAATTTTGCAATAATCAAGGGGTGTTTTGGGATTGCATATTTAAAAAATGCTTCTGAAATAATTGTGTTTAAAATAAGGATCAATGTTTGAGTTTATAAATAAGTGCTTTTTTCTTTAGAATATAGGTCAAAACGCACTTTTACTTAAACACTTTCCAAAATATACAATATAATCTAAAATATACCATTCCAAACACCTTTCAAATACCCCTTTGTGGTCGTTTATAGTTAGGGACAGAGTAAGAAAAAATTTAATAATAATTTTACCGTTAATGTATTTTTGTTTCAATTTTTATAAAAGCAAATTTCAGTAATAACGCATAAATACGATTTCACGAAAGCAAATTACTTTTTTACTCCTTATCTCTTAAAACCGTCTACTTTTTCAGAATGTTACATTTAGTCTCTATCCTATTTCTAGCATGAAAAATAAATTGTTCTTAGAAATATGGACAAATTAAATATGTAATTACTTTCTGTAACTTGATCACTGATATAGTTTTATAAATTTAGTAACGAAAATCGTAATTCAGTATAACCATAAACATCATTTATATAATTTACTTGTATTATTATTATTACCTTTCTTTTGTTGATTTGATGAAAGCAAAGAGGAAAAAGGTTTGAGTAACGTCAAGTGTGTATCAAAGTAACAATTTGAAATTGGATAAAACTCACACCAAAAGGTGGGAGGTACCAAGTTCGAATCATGTTGGGGACATTTACCGGCTCAAAGAGTCATTATCGAAAAAAAAAGTCAAGTGTGTTAATAGTGTTGGCATAATTTGGTTCATGGTGCTTGTCGTCAACGTGCCTGTTAAATAAGTGAAGACAACACTTAATTACGGTATGTCTCAGTGCTAGCATTCATCTAACAATGTTCGAGTTAATCAACTATATCATTCAGTCGAGAAAAATACTACACACCATGAGACACAATTAACACCATAGTTTATTTGGTTATTGAAGATCGATTTTTTACTCAACGCGTAGATCCCCTACACAAAAACGCTAAAGCATATAGCGTTCTACGAGCATATTTCTTCCAAGTACAAGAAGATAATAAACTATTAACAGCCTCACTATCGAAGATATATCTCATAGGATTATGTATCAAGATTTCAACAATTATGTCGTCATTGGCAAACCCGTGGCATTATAAGGATCAGACGTTGACCCTGCGAGATGTGTGTTAGATAATAATAAACGTAGTGTAAGATAACCGGATCTTGTATAATGTTGAGACTTGTATGTAAATTACTTAACATATACTTACGTGAGCAATGTAAAGCAAACTATTTTTCCACGTCTCAAAACATTGAATTCGACACTATCGACAAATGTATATATGCCATTTCACATTGATTCGAGACTAGATGGTCAAACAACTACCAACCAAAGCCAGTCTTAATTTCACCATTACAAATACTACGTATCAACCCTCACTATCTTCTCATTCAATTCTTCCAGACACAACTAGACGCAAAATGTGGTTGCCTTTCGGCTACTTTGAGTTCATTCTCGCAATTATATGCTTTATATGCTTCTCCTTTTACCGACAACGAAATGAAATAATCTATGAGTGGCCTTTGCTAGGGATGCTTCCCGCGTTAGTTAGGGGCACTGGCATAATCCACGAACGTTGTGCCATAATTATGCGAGAAGCTGGTGGTACTTGGTTGTTCAAAGGTCCATGGTTCACTAATATGGACATGTTGGTCACTGTTGATCCCGCGGATATCCACCATATCATGAGCTCCAACTTCTTCAATTTCCCAAAAGGTGACGAGTTCAGGGAGATTTTTGAAGTTCTTGGAGACGGAATTTTCAATTCTGATTATGACTTGTGGCGAAGTCATCGAAAGGTGACTAACGCTTTGATTAATAACCAAAAGTTCCTAAGTTTCTTGGCTACCATGAACACTGGAAAACTTACTAAAGGCTTGACTCCGGTTCTTAACTATGTGGCGTCAAAAGGGGTCGTTGTTGATATGCAAGATGTGTTCCAAAGACTTACTTTTGACACTACTTGTATGTTTGTAACTGGATACGATCCTGGATGTTTATCTATTGATTTCAAAGACGTTCCGTTCTCCAGGGCTATGGATGATGCTGAAGAAGCTATTTTCGCACGTCATGTCATTCCAAAAAGTTTGTGGAGGCTACAAAGATGGCTAGGGATAGGAGAAGAGAAGAAACTAAAACAGGCTTGGAAAACATTAGATGATGTGATTGGTGGATTCATTGCAAGAAAACGAAAAGACTTGAGCGAAGGGGTAGTGTCAAAAGATGATGCAAATGGTGTCGATATCTTGACTTCTTTGATAACCGAGGGACAACAATCTTTCGGTGATGAGTTCAAACACGACGATAAGTTTCTTCGAGACACAATCTTGAATTTGATGATTGCTGGGAGGGACACAACGAGTTCTTCTATGACATGGTTCCTTTGGCTTGTTATGACCCATCCTGACGTCGAGAGAAAGATTAGAGACGAAATAAACACCATTATTCCCGAGTCTCAAGATGGGAAATGGCGAATTTTCAAAGCCGAAGAAACGAACAAACTGGTTTATCTACATGCTGCAATTTGCGAAGCGTTAAGGCTGTACCCGCCGGTTCCGTTCCAACATAAATCTCCGGTTAAACCGGATGTTCTTCCTAGCGGCTATCATGTTGATTCAAATATGAAGGTAACATTTCTTTCTTTGTTTGCATTTTTACTAATTAAATACTTTACGTACTAACAATAAATAAAACATAAATAAGGTTTATTTATTTTTAAATCAAAGAAATGTTGTTTTCTTCGATTTTAAACAAATCTTAGTTGTATTAAAAGTATCATGTGTGTAACAATTCAAAACAAAAAAGAAAAACCTAGTGTAGTCATTTGTCTCTTATTTTAATTTATTCATAGTTTTTAGTTTTCCACCGTTTTAATAAATATTAATTCCATCTTCCAAACATATACTAATTTTAGTGGGTTTGAATAATCAACAAATATCGAAAAAACGTACCTATATAAATTGTTAATTTCCTATCTAGTTTGTCAACAGTATTACTTACAAAAGCGCTTTAGCAATATGTTCGAATACTAGAGTTTAAAAAGTTGAAAATACACGAGTGATGTATGGTTATGAAATAATACGTATAGTAAAATTATATTACCTTCCAGATTTTGTTTTCGCTGTACGCATTGGGAAGAATGGAATCAATTTGGGGTGACGATAGCTGGGAGTTCAAGCCGGAGAGATGGATCACTCACAAACAAATGATAAGGCGTGAGCCATCATATAAGTTCTTGTCATTCAATGCAGGGCCACGAACGTGCATCGGGAAACAAGTGGCCTTTACTCAAATAAAGGCCGTTGGTGCAACCATATTTCACAATTACAATTTCGAAATGGACAAAGGTCATATCGTGGAGCCAAATGTTTCAATCATTCTCTATATGAAACATGGCTTAAAGGTTAGGATTGCACGAAGAGTCTCATGATCTGGTGCCGGTGATCGGTTTTATAATCGTTGGGTTTTTTCGAAAGATATTGGATTTCAGTCATTATATAGTTAGAAATGGAAGAAAAAAACCCAGCGCATTCACCGGTCAAACTTATAATTAGTTAGAATAAGGGTATTGTATAATAAGGGATGTATGATTTCATGTCCTTGTATGTATAAATTTGTTATAATTCGTGTATGTTGTAAACCCCCTTGAACGAGTTATCTAAAATAGGTATGTATGAAAAACTTCTTTATTATTATGTTTGTTTTCCTTCTTTTACAGTAGTGTTTGAATATCGATCAAACGGGGTTTTAAGAAAATGAAAACAAAAGAGATTATCTCTCTCAACAATTTAGCTTTTTTATATGAATCAACACCTTTATGTTAAACAAAATTGTGTCATATATGTAAGAGGTGAACTATAGGTCTCAGTGATAAAGCTTAGGTTCAAGGTAGGTTGAACAAAAGTGTTGAACTCCCGGTATTAATGCCAACCCATACGGACCGAATACAATCTATTCGTTACTCGGTATCATATTTTGCAAAAATTCAATATTTGGTAGCACTGTTACCGATTTTATTCGGTATTATGTTCAGTGTTGAACTAACCAGTATAGAATCAATATGATCGATTAATTTTGGTATGATACTCGATAACAACAAGGCAACAAATATTTCTAAATAAATCGCTATCACCGGTTCAATACAAATCCAGCATAGCGCTCACTCCTTTATCCCATAAAAAAACAATAATTACACCGTAACTTAAATTCAAGATATATGCTAGTTACAAAAAATTTATAAAAATAGTGTTACAAATTGATGTGAACTATGCATCTAACCAATCAAATTATACTTGGTCCGGTTAAATCTAGGGCTTATTTCAATTGAATATGCAATTATAACTCGGATGGGCTTATTTGAACGACCAGTCTCAACAACAACTAGGCATGGTCCCAATTAAAGAGCAGTTTTGGTCTCGACCCAAATTGCGTTTTATTACTTCTCGATATTTTTGGCCTTTTTACATATTTAAGTTGTCATTTCACCCCATCTGGGTAGAGGCGCAAGCCAAAAACCGGTTTTTTCTTTAACAAACCATATAAGCGAAACCGGTTTTCTCAAAAAACAGTTAATAGAATAACCGTACCGGTTAAAGCAGTTTTCGATTTTCCAAACAATCGGTTTTTTCTCAACCGATTTTATTTAAAAAACAATCTGGAAAAATTCAAAAAATAGATCTGTTACTAGCCGTTAGGAGCGTTTTTTGTTTTTCTGAATTTTTTGGTTAGTTTGACACCTCTAAATCATCTATAAATAGGATGGGTTGATTTGGGTTGAAAACACACCAACAACACACTCTCATTCTCTAAAATAACTCTCTAAATTTCGATATATATATATATATATATATATATATATATATATATATATATATATATATATATATATATATATATATATATATATATATATATATATATATATATATATATATATATATATACTATTTGTTTGGAAAAATGGAAAACGTTCCATCACAAGTTTTCGCTTCTGCTTATGCTTCTGGAAAAATGGAAAACGTTCCATAACCTATAAATATGATGGGTTGATTTGGGTCGAAAACACACCAATGTACGAAATATAGTTTACACAAACGATGATGTGGCTAATTAAACCAACGACCCGGAACCCAAAAATTTGGTGTAATTACGAGTTGTGCAAAATGAAAGATGGGATGGAAAGGGCCCGTTGCAAGAAATGTCAAAAGTTTCTTAGTTCCACACCCAAGTCGACTTTAAAACTCACCAAACTCGTCTTGTAAAGCGATTAATGCAACACAATCGACAATTGGTTCGATGGCGGGTTATTTAGATACGATTAAGTAGCACTTCGAGAAGATTTTACAAAGTTCGTCATCCTACATACGCTTCCATTCAAAAATAGACTACAACCGCAATACGAATAAGTAAGTCGTACTACCCTTAGAAATGATACATTTAAATTACGAGAAAATGATAAAATTCATATATTTATTGGTTTTCAAAACTATAATATAGTGCTTCTATTACATGTGATGTATGGACGACACCACATGGTACGACAATTCTTATTTAGCCGTTATGACCCATTGGTTTCATCCCGAGTCTTGGTTATTGATGAAACGTACAATTGCTTTTAAATTGTTTGGTTATCCGCATACGGGAATTAATTAAAGAAAAAAAAAATTAAATGACACTTTAACAAAATATAGTTTAGACGATAAAGTTTTTAAAATTTCACTACATAACGCGTGAAATAATACAAAGGTTATGAATTAACTAAAATTACGTATAAAACCAATGTTAGATGGCGCATTTTTTCATTTTCGTTGTGTTGCTCATGTTATAAATTTGGTCGTACAAAGTGCATTAAACATATGTAATAATTTACGTTTAAAATTTAGGAATTTATTAGTAACTATATATAGTTCGAGTAACGAACGACAAGCTAATTATATACATTTTCGAAAACTATTTGGTGAAATTCCCCTAGGACATTGCTACGAAAATAATACTAGGTGGAATTCTTCTCACGATATGTGTCAAAATATTTTACTGTTAGATTATAAGCCTATGGTTGTTTTATAGTGTTTGCTTAGTGTTTATAGCATAGGGTTTATTATGTGAATATGTTTATTCCCTGTATTGCATATAAACATTGTGAGTAATACAAAGAACCCCAACTGGGATTTCCACAAACCCTAACATGGTATCAAGCATACCTACATTCATGTGAATATCATATCGACGCTCCCCATATAAATTCGTCATTTTTTCCAGTAAACTGATCATCAATCCTTGGATTGTTCTGCTGTCCACTCAAGAACAACAAACAAATCTGTTACCGCCGCACTCCGACAATCAGCTCACTCTTTCAAGCCACCGACTACGTCGCAGCAGAAACGCAGATCTTCAACCGCAGAAATCCAACCGTCGGCTCAATCAATTCAGGTGTCGATTAAGCCGCTGCCAGATCAAGCATCACCGTTGTTAGAACCTTCTACCTTCAGTGAGCACGTTCTTTGTTCTTATTTTTATATGTTTTTTAGTCTTTCTAATTTATTACACTATTATTGTTAATCATGACCACCCAACCTGCTACTTCCAATTCCGTTTCGCCATCCACTAGCATTATTGTTTTTCCTGTCACCAACGTGTATCAACTATTTGGATTTAAACTCTCTATTGATGGTACACGTTACAAACTTTGGCGTCAAATTTTTTAAGATCTTTGCACTAGTGCAAAAGCACTCGACCACATCAAAGGTGTTTCTCAACCTAAATATGAACATGACATCGACTGGTTTGCACTAGATGCAAAAATAAAAAGGATGGTTTCATAATACATGTGAACTTGATCTGTAATCAATAATCACAATCTCAAATTACACTTCTAAAAGATTGTGGGATAAATTAGATGAATACTTCTTAAACAATAAGATGCCTCGCATGTTACAATTGCAAGACGCATTTCGAAACACACAAAAGGGTGATAGGTCAATCAATACCTTTTATCACACCTTAAAAAATCTTGTTTATCACTACTAGTCGTTCTCGTGATGATTCAATTTCAGGTAATATAGGTGGAGGACAAAAACAACAACGGGATGCTCACACGCAAAATGCACCTCTCAGTTTAGTCCTCAACAACATCAGCAACAAAAATATCTTCCACCAGGAGGTTGCTATGCTGCTCCACAATTTCCATCATATGGAATTCAACAACAATTTCCGAACAACAACTTTCCAGCCATCGGTTCGTGGTATCCAGCAGCCAGCTCAAATCCATCCACCGGCTCATGGTATCCAGCCTCCGGCTCAAATCAATTGTCCGTCCGCATAACAGTTGTAACACCGTGCCCGAATCCGACCCGATATTTGAATTGTAACTTTAATTCGGACTTTGTAATTGTATACATTTGACGATTTATAAAAGTTCGATTTGAGTTATGTATATTTGGGTTATCTTAATTCTATTTAAACCTTGTTTATCATATCTTGTAACATTATTAATGTGTTATCTTGCATGTGAACATTAATGTACACTAAAATGTGTTTAATACACATGGACTTATATAAATGCAAGTAATTCTAGTAATGTGTTAAGACAAGTAGTTTAATTAATATATGCATGCAAGGAACTATGTATGTATGTATGTATGTATGTTTGCATTCATGGCAAGTTGTTCCAATACTTTAAACCTTCCAAACGTTTTCCTTGTTCTTAGCCTTCAAGTTTGGTCAAATGTGGTAGACTAATAGTTACACATTTCTAATTTATGGCTTTAAACACCTCTTTAACCATTTCTTTTTGTAACCTACAATAATTAAATTTGGAGTTGATTATTAGGGGAGTTACATTTTGACCTTTCTTTATCACATTTCAAACTCTATAAATTGGTGTCTTCTTATCAAAAATCGAACCAACACAAAGCTCCATAATTGAAACTTCAAGCCTTCCATAATCGATTGTAAAGGTTCCCAATTCTATTGTTTTTTTTTATCATAATAATCCCTAATCATGTTTATCTTTTATGTTACTCAAGCTTACCATCATCATCTTATTAATCTTGTCTATTCAAACTCTAATCTAGAAAACTCTAATTTCATGATATATTCTTATTCATATTTATTCTTATTTCTAGATTTGTAAAGGCAAGTTTGGTGTTCCTTTCAACGTATTCCGTATTCATAATCTAGTATCCGTATCAACCTCCGTATTTAATCATGTGAGTAAACTCGATGCCCTTTTTATTATATAAATCTTTGGGCTGTATCATGACATTCATATTCATACTTATATTCATAATGTTTAATTCATACTTATGTTCACATTTATATTTTATGTCTATATTCATACTTATAGTAATATGGTGATTCATATTCATATTTACGTTTATATTCATACTTATATTTATGTGTATATTCAGACTTATATTCATATTGAGATTCATACTTATATTCATATTAAAACTTATATTCATGTTTATATACTCACTTATAATCATGTTTATATGTATACTTTTTGTATTATATTCATCGTAATTCATTCATATTGGTATTCATTCATAAAAGTCATTCTTATTATATTCATTCGTAAAGTCATTTATGTTTATATGTACTTATATTCATATTTGATACTATATTTTCGTATTATGGCAAACATTGGAATGAATCAAGTGACACAATCATTATGGGATGCACACACGATAAATCAAACATTCAAACAATCAATCATTCATTATATGTATATACTAAACGGGAAACGTGATAGATCTATTGGCCGTTATTAGACATTCCGACGTGTTACTGTGAATGTCGAGGCCCTCGACCGGACCCTATGTGACTTTGATCATATATGATATACATCAGACTTGATACAAACGCGTGTTATGCCATTATACACATATTATACTTGCTTACAATATACAATCTCTTTATATTCTTTTATTATACATTCTTTTATACTACATTTTACATATTCATTTATATTACTTTTATACTCTTTATTACGTAATCTTTTTAATACTTTATACTTGTGTCTTAAACTTGTTTATTCACCAATACTTTTGTATTGACGTTTACTTTTTACATGATACAGGAAATGGATAGGTTTGCTTGAAGAAAACATAAGAGCTTGGACCTAGTTAATGACATTAATGAATAATTTAAGTCTTTTGTCGTTTTTCGGTTACTTTTCTGTAAAACATTTATTCATCTTTAATGCATTCATTTAAACCATTAAATGTGTCTATTATAACCTAATAGAGGAACACGAGTTAAGAACAAATTGTAATGCCGCTGGTGTATTCCGCTTTAGCCGGGGTGTTACAGCAGTCTCCTCAAAACTATGTGCATCCTCCGTACGCTCCTGCTCCAACCACATATGGTGGATACGCGTATGGTGAACAATCGCCACAAGCTTCACCAACTCAGTTTACGGACCTTTCTTATGTGTTCATCTCCATGTCAATCCAACCACCAGTTCAAGAAAACAATCAATATTTGGATTCTGGTGCTAGTGCTCACATGCAATTTAACCAAGGGAATATGCACAATTTAATATCTTGTGATAAATGGTAATGGTGCTTTACTCCCGGTTAACTTTATTGGCAATTCCTTCTTACCTTTTTCTCAAAATCGTGTCCTTTTAAAAATGTACTTGTGTGAGATAAAATGGTTAAAAATCTTATTCATGTTCGTCGCTTTACTACTGAGAATTCTACTTCAGTCGAGTTTGACCCTTTCGGTTTTTCTGTGAAGGATCTTAAAACGGGAGCAGTTCTCCAAAGAAGTGACAGTGTTGGCGATCTTTACCTGGTTCTACCTTCCATGTCATCCACTCCAGCTACTTCACTTGCAACAGTGTTGTCACACCCCGCTAGTGGCGGAATCGCAGGGTGTGGTCGATTGGCGATCGTCATAACACATTAGTAAATAAACATAATCTATATGATAAATAAACGATAGTATGTCATGACGTCACCATGTCCAAGGTAAAACCCCTTGGTAAACAAGTACGTCAATCACTACAAATAAAACATTCAACCAACCAAACAATAAAATATGAAGTACTTAGGCATACAAGCCCGAAATAATCCAAGAGTAATAATGTCTAAACAAGCCACAATGCAATGCATAATCAAGTCTTTTAGAGTCCGGTCGCAAGCTAGATCCTATGGCTGCTCATTACCTGAAAGTAAAGCTTAAAAGTCAACATAAAGTTGAGCGAGCTCATTGAGTATGTAATAAAAGATTATTAATCAAACCATATATCATCAAGTAGTAGTGTATAAATATGTGTAACAAATGCATGTAAGTAATAAAACAGTCTTCATGATAATCCGTAGTAGCCACGCTACCGATCGAAAAGTACATTCTGTCGATGATACATTCATTGCGCATGTATAGTCAGATACACTCACAACATCCTGCAGTAGTCACCCTATTGTATGTATCAAAAAGTACATTCTGTTGATACGCTTGTAACATCAGCTAGATGTATCCTGATGTACGAGTAAGATTCACAACCAATGTCCCACAACAGTTTTGAAAAGACGCATTTTGTTTGTTACACGATTTTATGATTTCCAAATGCAATGAGTTTCCATAAATAGGAAATTTCCAAAATAGCAAGTTTCCATAAATAGAACATCTTTTTATAGTAAGTTTCCCAAGAGTAGTAAGTTTCCAAAAATGGAAGGTTTCTATAAATAGAAATATCTATTTATGGTAAGTGATGAAACCGTTTATTCAAAATCCGTTTTGGTTTAGCTTTACTTTCCCCGATTTTTTTAAAACATATAAAACAGTAAAAAGTGGGGCAATGAACTCACCTCTAGTATAGCAAATGGTGACACTACTTAAGCAGTGTAGATATGTGTCTAAAGATGGTAGGTCACACGCTAGTCCCAACTATACGACGAGCTTTCCTAAATGGCAAGTAAAAACTTGTGAGTACGTTTTCTTATTAAGGTTTTAATCCTGTTTAGTGTTTGTTTAGAAGTTTCCAATTAGCCTTTTTGTAATACTCAGTTTCATTGGACCAAACAATAGATTTAGACTTAAAAGTTAAAAACTCCACAAGTACCCCCGCTTACTAAAACTGTTATATATTGAGTTTGAAAAGTAGTTAGGAGAAGAATCTTATATATTCGGAAAGTAGGCTCAGAGGGCTAGATCGAGAAATCCGGATTTGCTTAGTTTGAGTTAATTATGACACAGATATGACCGATAAAAAACAGGTTATGAAATCTGCTAAAACACTAATTTTCATACGTTGAGTTTTAAAACAAATTTGAGTAATTCGACAAGTACACAAATGATCTAGACCCTTATGGTGATGTATAAGACCTGATATGAACCCATACTAATCAGTTTTACAATATTATTAAGTTTTTTAAATCGTTACACGTTTTCAAGTTGTAAACACAAAATCATTTCCAGAATTTCAGATTTGACCAACGTTTACTAAAATGCAGATTATGAGAGTTTTGCAAAGAATTAGAAAACGAGACTTATGATATCAGAAAGTAGATTCTGAGAGCCACAATTTTGGTTTAGACCTCAGTTTGAAATTCGAATTTATGAAAGAGTTATTAACCGAACAAGTCAAACTAAATTTTCATTTCAGCAAGTTTTACTTAACAACGAATAAGCTTTCAAATTAGGATTTTAAATGGCGATTTGCTTATGAAATTTATAGATACGATTCACATGATGATAGATTAGATTATAAACACCCAAAAAACAAAATCAACCACAACTTAAACAAGATTATAGGCCAACAAAATGAAACATCAACAAAGAATAAGGAATTAGGGTTTTATACCCTTGGATTGAATGCAACAGTTAGGAGGCTTGAGTCTTGATCAATACCACGAATACAAGGATGAACAAGACACGCAAATTTCACAAGAAAGTTGCTGGAAATAAGTCCAAGGATCACCCAAACAAGAAACCAAACAACAACTCAAGATTAAAACCTTTACAAAAATAACATATGGAATCGGCTAGGAGATCAACACCAATACACTTACATAGAATGATGAATCAAACACGTGAGTCCAAGAGGGCTTCCTTATGATGGACACAAGATTATGATCGACTGGTATTCTCCAAAAAAAACGAAAATGGGGCTGCAATGAATGATATGGGAGACGTCCAAAAGAGAAACAAGAAAAATTAAGGTTTTGTGTTTAATGTTGTTTAAATAGGGGTGCATTAGGGTTAGGAGTTGGTTAGGGATGGATTGGGACAATTCATTGAGCCAAGGATGTAACCCATGGCTAAGAACCCTTAGCCTAACTAGGACTCAACGTAGAAATGAAAACCTAAAAGCTGGAGCGAGCCTCTGCTGCGTCGCAGTTCACTTTAACTGCGGCATAGTGGTACATTTACACACACCTTTTGTTTTCTCACGTACAAGTAGCGAAAGATATCTGAATGCGGAGATCACAATATAGACGTAACTCAGGACTAATATATAAGTATAAATGTTTTAGTATCGAAAACGAGAACTCTCAATTAGTGTAACAAAGTTTACAAATTTACATAAGATAATAACATAACACACGAGATTATTCGTTAAGTCATTTTGAAGCTCATCTATCGGGGAACTATCTACTTGTGCACATAAGGCATAACACAATATCACACATAAAACACATATCTTTGACACACAATAACAGTAATAGTCAAATTTAAAAATTTTCAGTAAACCACAGTTTTGAACTACAAGCATACTAGACTAAGTAGAGACGGAGAGAGTGACGTTTGTCATAGTATCCCCAACTCAAGGGACTTTTGTCCCGAAATTCAAGTGGAAAGAACTGTCCCGAGACAAATCATTGGAGAATAAGGGCACAAAATAAAAAGGTAAAATATCAGCACACGAGTCGAATAAAATAAGGGAATTGTTTAAGAAAAAGTACTAGTGCCGACGTTCGGATCCTGTTGTGCCTCCGTAGCTCCCAACATGTATGCTCCAGCACGAGCCCGAGTGTTTGGACCACCCTGATTTCCTTGATTTCCTTGAGTGTTCTGCGGTGGGTTAGCGTGACCAAAAATCCCCTGCTTGTGAGGACAATCTCGAAGGAAATGACCTGGAATTCCCACAACCGAAGTAAACATTAGGCCTTACTGCTTTAACAGGCACGATAGCAGCAGGCTTGGAACGACAATCCTTGGCCAAATGGCCCCTCCTATGACATTGCGAACAAGTGCATGACATGTGCTCCTCATGGTGATGATTACATTTCTGGCAGAGAGGATATGTACCATTATACCCAGACGTCGAACCACTCTTTGAACAACGTTTAACCTTCTTCGACTTTTCCTGCCCCTCGTCACTGCGATCCTTCCCCTTCCCATCCGACAATACACCATCTCAAACCAAATCATCGGTGATAGCTCCAGCCCGCTGAATAGCACTCTTAATGATGGGAGGATCAATGCCCAAAACGAACGACGAACCTCGGGGTGCAAACCATAGATGAAACGCTCGATACGTCAAGACTCTGGAACTACCATCTAAGGACAGAGTCATGCAAGCTCATGAAAAAGATCAGTATAGGCAGCAAGATTAGCTCCTTCCATGGTATGATCCCAAAACTCTACCTCCAACTTCTTCATCTCGTTACGAGGAAAAAATTCTTCTAACATAAGGGTTGTCAGATCATCCCAATTCATGTCAAGTGCGGCTTCCCTGCCTCTAACCAGAAGTTCCGAATTCCACCAAGTGAGGGCCTTGCCCTTAAGGAGATGTGTAGAATACCGGACCCTGTTCAGATGGACCCAATTACTGATGTCGAACACCGATTCAACTTGTTCGAACCATTGATTTAGGATAAGGGCCCCGTCTTGCCATCGAACTCCGTGGGTTTGAAATTAAGGAACTCTTTGTTAGTTCCAGCCTTAGGGGGGTGATTGGGTTGGTTAGGCTGATTCGGCTGATTCTGAATTGCAGCGGTGACCTGTTCCACGATTACAGGTACAACAACAGCTAGCTATTGAGCGATTAAAGCGTTAATCTGAGCCGGAGTAAGGGGAGGTATCTACATGAGAAGAGGAGTAAGCATACGTTAGTATAAACAAAATCATGAATTTTATGTAAGGGACATGATCAACAATTTAACCATGAGAACTTTTGGTATGTTTTGTATTATAACTACAAAAATGGTCATGTAAACATATATATATATATGACTCGCCATGGATATAATTACGTTGTAAACCCATAATTATATCCACCTTGTCTCATATACATGTTCGTTCCCCATGTTTATTATCATAGTACTAACATATACATATTAAGGGTTGAATTATGAGAGGTAAACCAAGATTCAAATAGTAGCAAGGATGTGATCAAAAATCATAAATGTATAGAATAAAACAAATAAGAAAATTTTCCATGTCGAAAAGCTGATATTGGTCGTCGTCTTCCTTAGGCGAATGAGTCGTCGCGTGCGAGTAGTGAGACGTGAAGAAATCAATGAAAATATCCTAAAAGAATCTATATGAGGACTCCAAGTTATAGTCTAGGCCAAACCACAACAAAATGGAAAATCTGAAAGAATAATTCGTACGGTTAATAACATTATTGGTACACTCTTGTTTCAAGCCTCCTTACCCTTTTTGGGTTGAAGCTTTAAACATGGCGATCCCCACTCTAAACTTACTTCCTTTCCTTTCGTTCTCCATTTGAGGTATTGTGTGGTTTTCTCCCCACTTTTGTGCATCTTCGAGTCTTTTGGTGCTTATGTTACCCTAATCTTTCCTCTACAGCTCCTCTACAGCACCTCACTCTTCAACTTGTATTTTTCTTGGACCATCCTCTGACCATCATGGTTATAGATGCATGGATCTTATCACTCATCGGATAATCATTTCTCGTCATGTCACATTTGATGAAGATCATTATCCGTATGCGGCGTTTCATTCGCCACCTCCTTCGTCTGATTATGATATTTTTTTCATATAACAATTAGGCCCCCTTGTTTCCTACTTTTGAGTCAAATCAGAACTCCAAGACCCCACCAGCTGTCGGTCAGCCTTCGGCTGGAAGAGATCATTCAGCTCTTCCTTCACCGGTTGATACTGGGACTCCTCCTCCTTGGTTTGATATTCCCTCTCTGGTTCATACTTCCCTGAACAGGTTCCTCCTCCTCCTAGTCATCCGATGATGGGTCTCTTTGTCCTCGTAATACCCTTAATCTTTCGGTCACCACGGGGATACCTCCACTTCCTCGGAGTGCAACTCAGGGCCTCTGTGATCCTAACTGAAAAGCAGCCACCTACCCTGAAATCTCTGCACTACGTTCTAACCGTACTTGGGATCTTGTTCCTCATCCTCCTCGTGGCAACATTTTTGGGTGTCGTTGGCTTTTTCGTTACAAATTTGAAAGTCATGGTCAACTTGATAGATACAAGGATCATCTCGTAGCCCGGGGTTTCTCTCAACAACATGGTTTGGACTTTGATGAAAAATTTGGTCATGTTGTCAAATATAGGTCCCAGGTAGCGGATCAACAAGATTAAACCACTTAATTATGAGGCGGAATCTCAATAATCAACAGTCAATACACAATAAGAATACTTAGAAATAAGAAAAGAATCGATTACCAACAAACACGAATACTTGTACTATGAATGAATAACTCAAATCTAATACAATCAGTATTCTCAGTGTCAACTTCTCTGATGTCTGCGTTTTCTCTGTGAAGTGTTAACCCTAAACCTAAACTAGTTGTACCTTTATATAGATAAACATGTTCACCGGGCTTGGGCTACTAATGGCCTCAAGAACATGCAATGTTTATGATCTCTCATAATGGACTATATAGCCTACTAACAATACAATTTTTGTGGGCCATTATAGACTCAACTAAACTATAAATACAGACTTAATTAATCTATAACAACTGTCACCAATAAACTCACCCTTGACTGTTGCTTCTAGACTTTGTAATACACTCAAAGTCTTTATAGTCTCTTACTCCCAGTAGTTCTTCTAATTCATCGCAGGCTTGAATGACTCCCTCTGAATTTTTGCAGTAGTCTCGTTGTGAAGAGTCATTCATCTTGTTTTGTGCTTGTGAAGATTCAACCAGCTCCCTTTGTCATTGTGAACTTTTTTTATCAGAGTCTTCATCACGAATTTACTCAAATAAGTTCATCACTTTTGCATGTAACCTCCGAGCCTCCAACAAACTCTCCTTGATCTGTCTGACGATTAACAACGTCTTCAAATAGTAGCTTTAAGAGTACAGTCACGCACAATCTACGCAACTTACAAGAAAAACTTTTTTTTTAATATCGACATGACAACTCTGATCTTTTCATGTCGATTTTATCTTCATAAAAATACAATTTTACATGATCTGCAGCAAAACGAACATCGAATTAAGACAGATCAGTTATGATGGGGAGACATAACGGGTCTTGATTGTCCTTTCTCTTTCACGTAGACAAACTCTTTGAAGAAACCATCATTTCTGGAAACAGTAGCGTTAACATGAGAATTCATGTGTTTCCTTGGTGGACTGAAAGATCTCGATTGCCGACTAAAAGAATTTACTCTTTGACTCAGACAATTTTGATTTGAATTCCGAAATGACGGTTGAAATGGACGATGATTTGTGACACATGTGCGTTCCTGCTTTATAACCCAATTTTCTTTCACTGGTTTCCGAACAGGTGAAAGTGATCGAGTCATAGGTTTAGCGTTTTGTGAAGACGATTTTCCAACTTGCTTTCTGTTTGGACACACAGAAGCCACATGACCATGTTCACGGCACTTAAAACAATCTAAAGTATCCATGGCCTGTTTAGGTTTTGCGTTTTCAACCGATGGAGTTGAACTTGACTCACTAGAAACACTTGACTCAGTATGATCTTCCTTTGTAGAGGAGGATTCACAGGTAGAGTCAACACTCTTTTCCTTCAACTCAAATTCAGTTTTAAGGAAGCTGAAATTGTTATAAAAGGTGGAGGTGTTTCATGATATCCTAAACCAGTAACATTTCCACTTGTCCTATGACGACTCAAAATGGAAGTGAGTGTGTTAGATGAGTTTCGAAAATGCTCAATCTTATGGTTAAGCTCCAAGACTTTGACCTTACTGTCTCCAAGTTCCTTTTCTTTGTCAACATAAAGTTTCCTCCGTTTCTCCAAACTTTCATAGAGCATATCAATATTTGTCAACTGTTCACTTATAGTAGATAAGAACTCACTTCTATCTTTTGAATCTTGACGAAGCTTGTTTGAAAAATCATTTTTCAAATTAACTTGAGCAGCCAACTCAAATTTCAAATCTTTATGTTGAGTCATCAGGGTGTCCAAGGATTCAGTTAAACGTTCATTTTACTTGATTAAAGTTGAAACAGTTTTACACACGTCAACTATGGATTTAGTGTCTAGAAGTACCCTTTTCTTGTCAGTTTGAAGGTTCGTCATGTTCGCCACAAACTTTTTCTCTTGTATATCGAGCACACATGAATATGATTGTATATGTTCCTCCTTACTGAAATCTTCTTTGTTAGAACACATACTCTCTGTATCTTGATCACTAACCGAAGCCATCAATGCATGATTTGAGTTGTCGGAACTTGTAGAACACATTGTCCAATCATAAGTTCGATCATCATGTTGAACAAACATAGCATGTGCGCTTAAACTGTTTTGTTTATATTCATATGTTCCATAAGAAGTCATTTTACTGTCTTGGTTCTGATTTTGCTCAAATTTTGGCTGTTGACCCTCCCTTGCGAAATGTCCCAATTTCTGACAATCAAAGCACCGCACTTTAGATTTGTCAAAACCTACTTTGCCAGAACGAGGACTCCTTCCGGTTTTGGCTATGAACTTCTTGATTCTGTAAGTCAGCATTGCAGTTTGCCATTGAATATCCTTATCCTCCATATCATTACTATCCACTTGATCATAATCTTCATCCAAAAGTCCTGGGTCGGTTATCTTTCCTTAGATGTGATTTTCATAAGCAGCATGAAGCAAGACATAATTTTTAATGATTCATCAGCAGATTTCACTCATTGGCATGTTGTGAGGAGCATGAGAAGTTTTTCCAGATGACGCGGAATATGAGCTTCCCTTTGTGGATTTATTTTTATCAGACTACAAAACTCTAAATCCATAAAGTGCTCGATTTTGAATATACTCATGTGATACATCAACACTAGTGCTTGTTGCTTCATATCCTCTTAATCTTTCAATGATTTTCTCCAGTGTTAGAGGATCTTCAGTATCATCAGTTTCTTTTTCTATCTCATCCCTCATGATATTTGCGTACACTTCCCATCTCTTTGGTATAGCGTCCAAAAATCTTTCCCTCTTCTCATCATCAATGTCTATTCCAAAGTTGTCAAGTTTAGCTAACAAATATGATAGTATTTATTTCTCGTATCTTCTAGAGATTCATTAGCACTTTCTTTGAAGATAGATAATTGTCTTTTCATTTGATTTCCTTTAGCTTTTCTTTGTTTGGCTGAACCAGCGCACTTCTGCTCAATTTCTCTCCACCAGGCATTCGCTGACTTGTGTGCCCTTGTGAGATGTAGTAGTTCATTAGAAAGGGACAACCTTGTTTTCAGCATCAAACACCTTTCTTAGTTCAGCTGACATGGTATTGATTGGATATTTTCGTACTACTCCATCTACAGTTACTGTTGGATGGTCGTATTCTGTTTGAGTACATAACCACATCTGAACATCATTGAATCTACAGTAAGATTCAAATTTAACGATCCAATCATAATAGAGAGATGCATTAAGAAGTTTAGGTGGATTGTCTGATTTTAATGATTCCATTTTAATTTACGAACAGTAATTTGCTGAATTCAGTGATCCAACGAACTATATCCACTAACTGAATAAAATAATCACCGAACAAAATACAAACACACTTATTCGAATTAGCCCACGAACACAAATTTAAGATTTACTTTTAACTTTTACGAACATAAACTAGCGAACATCTTTAATTTTTCCTGAATATATTTATTTAATCTACGAACAAATTGCGAACATAGAGCCGAAAAACACAAATAAATTAGAAGCCCATTAAGTAGAGGTCCACAATCACATACCCCGATTAGCGAACATATTTACGAATATATTTAAATTGGAATCCACATATCACAACTAGCCGAATAAACTTGTTTAATTAATTCAAGTCTTGAAGTTCCACGTGCAAGCTAGCAAATTTCTAAATTAATATTAACTAGAGGTTTCCCGTGCGTTGCACGGGTTCGTTTTTTTTGCGGTATTTCTGGAAATGGCAACGTGTTTCCCATAACCTCCGTCGCATGCAAGATTAGGCCATGTTTCGTGCCCGGGTATGGGCTGAGGGTGTTTTTTGGGGTTTTTTTGGGCTTCGTTTGGGCTTATTATTGTTGGGCTTCAACGTCTTTTTTATTTCTTACTTATCGTAACTTTTTTTTTACTTTAAATAATACTTTTACGACCTTCCATCCCATCAGGTCCGGATCAAGTCATTGATCGAAGCGAGAAGAGGAGAGGATGTCGTTTATCCTACTCCGGATAAAAGGACTCGAGTTTTTGTTTTTTTACTTTTTTATCGAAATATAAATGTAGCTATTTGCTAAAACGATGCCGTTATTTATTATTGATCGATCGAAGCGAGAAGAGGAGAGGATGTCGTTTATCCTACTCCGGATAAAACGACTCGAGTTTTTGTTTTTTTACTTTTTTATCGAAATATAAATGTAGCTATTTGCTAAAACGATGCCGTTATTTATTATTAATCTGAGTAGATGTTCGTATTAGTTGAATCCAAAAAAAATTCTGAGGGGTAGAAAGCGTAAAAGTATTATTTAAAGCTGAGGGGGGGAAAACGCAAAAACATATAAAGTGCAGACAGGAAAAGCTAAAAGTCGTTTAAAGTTTAGGGTGAAAAAGCGTTAAATTTTTTAAAGTTGAGGGTAAAAAAGCGTTAAATTTTTTAAAGTTGAGGGTGAAAAAGCGTTAAAGTTTTTAAAGTTGAGGGGGGGAAACCGCTAAGTCTTTAAAGTTGAGGGGGGGAAACCGCTAAGTCCTTAAAGTCTAGGGACTAAAATGGAAAATGCCAAAACATTAAAATATATTACTTTGCACACTTCCATAGGAAGTTATGTAATTTAAATAGGAGGTTAATTCCCAAAATTCAAATTCAAGAATACACAAGTCACGTGTATGGTGAATTAATTCTTGAATTCAATTCAAATTCAACCTATTGCGAAAATGTATCATTGCCGAACAAATTTAGCCGCCATAAACCCTAAAATTAAGAAACATTAATTTTTCAAGTACGGTAAATTTAGATCCCAATTACAATAACAAAATTTCTAAACAATCTTTATTGTGTAAATCTAATATTAAACCATAAACAAGAGCAAACAATTGTTGTTCGTCTGATACCAATTGTAGGTCCCAGGTAGCGGATCAACAAGATTAAACCAGTTGATTATGAGATGGAATCTCAATAATCAACAGTCAATACACAATAAGAACACTTAGAAATAAGAAAAGAATCGATTACCAACAAACACGGATACTTGTATTATGAATGAATCAATCAAACCTAATACAATCAGTATTCTCAGTGTCAACTTCTCTGATGTTCGTGTATTCTCTGTGAAGTGTTAACCCCAAACCTAAACTAGTTGTACCTTTATATAGGAAAACATGTTCACCGGGCATGGGCTATTAATGAGCTTATGAACATGCAATGTTCATGATTTCCCATAATGGACTATATAGCCCACTAACAATACAATGTTTGTGGGCCATTACAGACTCAACTAAACTATAAATACAGACTTAATTAATCTATAACAACAGTCACACAATTTGCACCAACATCAAACATGCTACTATTCACACAGTTCTTAGTATAACCGTTTCTCGTCAGTGGCCTATTCTAAACGGTGATCTAGTTGAGGAGGTTTATATAAAACAACCTTCTGACTATGTTGATCATGTTTATCCTAATCACATGTGTAAGCTTTGCAAAGCTCTCTATGGGCTTATATCATCAATTTGTTGTCTCTGTCGCCTTCATCGGTTTTGTTAGTTGTAAGTCCGACAGTTCTCTCTTCACGTTTAAACGTGTCCATGATATTATCTATCTTTTGCTATATGTGGATGATATTATTCTCTTGGCTTCCTCCTCGAGTCTTATATCTCACGTCATTTCACGTTTATCCTCTGATTTTTCCATGACTAATCTTGGTCCTTTGTCTTTCTTTCTTGGTGTTGCTGCCACTCGCTCTGCTTCTGGTCTGTTATTATCTCACGCTGCGTTTGCACGCGATATTCTTGCACGTGCTGATATGGCTACGTGTAATCCTTGTGGTACTCCAAGTGATACAAAGGCTAAGTTGTCTCCGGATGGTAATATTGTCTCAGACCCAACTCTTTACCGAAGTTTGGTTGGTGCTTTACAATATCTCATGTTTACTCGTCCTGATATTTCCTTTGCGGTTCAACAAGTCTGTCTCCTTATGCATGATCCAAGTGAACCTCATTTTCATGCTCTGAAACGCATTCTTCGCTATCTTCAGAGTACTCTCACCTAGGGTCTTCAGTTACGTCCATCGTCTGTTGATCGTTTGGTTTCTTATTCTGATGTTGACTGGGCTGGGTGTTCTGACACTCGTCGGTCTACATCAGGGTTTTGCGTTTTTCTTGGTGATAATCTAGTGTTTTTGTCGTCCATGCGTCAGCATGTTGTCTGTCGTTCCAGCGCTGAAACTGAGTATCGTGCGGTTGCCAACTTTGTTGCCGGAGCCGCCTTGGCTTCGCAATATCCTTCTTGAGTTACATTGTTCGTTGTCTCGTGTCACGGTCATGTTTTGTGACAATGTCAGTGTCGTATACTTAGCTTCTAACCCTGTAAATCACCAAAGAACCAAACATGTGGAAATTTATTATCACTTTGTTAGAGAACGTGTAGCCATTGGACAAGTTCGTATGTTACATGTACCCTCAGCTCACCAGTGTGGAGATATCTTCACCAAAGGCTTACCATCACAGTTATTTTATGACTTCAAATCCAGTCTCAACGTTCAGGAACCCTCCACTCACACTACGGGGGGTGTTAGATTATAAGCCTATGATTGTTTTATAGTGATTGCTTAGTTTTTATAGTATAGGGTTTATTATGTAAATATCTTTATTCCATGTATTGTATATAAATATTGTGAGTAATACAAAGAACCCTAACTGAGATTTCCACAAACCCTAACATTTACGACAACATGATACTATAAATGGTATTAATGGCATCTTAGTTGCTAAAAATAGGTCCATACCGATTATGGATGATGATTGGGATCAACTAGATGATTTAACTATGTTTTCTAGTAGTTTTTAAAAAGGCTACTACTATATTATCTGGTGTACTCGTTACTTCTAAACCAAGTTTTTATGATGACTGAAAAATTAAAAGAATTTGAATTTTCCCCGTGTCAATTGTTTAGAAAAATGGTTTTTTTTGGGGGGGGGGGGGGGGGGGGGGTTAGATTTAAAGCTATGATTGTTTTATAGTGATTGCTTAGTTTTTAGAGTATAGGGTTTATTATGTAAATATCTTTATTCCATGTATTGTATATAAATATTGTGAGTAATACAAAGAACCCTAACTGAGATTTCCACAAACCCTAACATTTACGACAGCCTGATACTATAAATGGTATTAATGGCATCTTAGTTGCAAAAAATAGATCCATACGTATTATGGATGATGATTTGGATCAACTAGATGATTTAACTATGTTTTTTAGTAGTTTTTAAAGAGGCTTCTACTATATAATCGGGTGTACTCGTTACTTCTAAACCAAGTTTTTATGATGACTGAAAAATTTAAAGAATATGAATTTTCCCCGTATCCATTGTTTAGAAAAATGGTTTTTTCATTAAAATTATAAAGTATTTTGGTCGCTTGCCATTGGTTTTTACTTGTTCCCGACACTAAATTCATGTTTAAATGTTGGCGGCATAAAAACTTTAATCACATCAATTTTTCAAAATTTAGACTTACACTTACTCGCCGACACACAATATATCACAAAGGATATTAAAAAAAATTACAAAAACTTTTGATTCATTATTTGCGATTTATTGAGAAATATATCGTCAAACAATACCGAGTTGTTGACTCAATGTGGACGGGAGTATCTCAAGGGAGTCGGGACATACGTATAAACCTTTATAATACTTTACTTAAAGACACTACAAAGCGTGAACGAACATCGTCTCCAACAAGCGAATTGGGACACTATAAGGCTAAAAACTTTTTACCAACTTTAAGTATGGAAGAGTTATTTAATTTTGACATTTTGGCTTAGTGAAAAGAAAGAGAAGTATAATTTCCCATTTTAGCCGCTATGGCTAGGGATTTATAATCCGTCCACGCTTCGACGGCTGCTTCTGAATCTGCCTTTTCTATTAGCTGTAGAATAATATCGGAAAGAAGTTCAAAGCTAACCGCGCAATCCGTGGAAGTATGTGTATGTTTGAAAGATTACTTGGACGGAGTAGATAGAATACAACATGCAATAAGAAATTATCGGAGAGGAAGAAGTCGCATTAGGGATATCGCCTACAACAACCGAAGTAGATGAAGGTGAATTTGAAGATGATGATGATGATGAAGAAGATGTTAGAGACAACATAATAAGTAGTTAAGTGTATCCGGATGATAGCAATGTCGAAGCTCGATATACTTTACTACACGATTACGTTTGTGGATGATGGCCATGTCGAAGCTCGAAATGTTATTTGTATTCGTATATTTTATTTTTAGTTGAAAACTTGTTATGTTTGTATTTTATATTTTAGTCGTAATTGTATTGTTTAAATTTTAAATAAAATTTATGTTTGTATTTTAATTCGAATCCGGAAAAAAAAAAACCCAAAATAACTAACCGAAAAACCGGTTCAAAACCGAAAAAACCCTATTCCGAACATTTAAACCAAAAAAAAACTTATTCTGAAAAAACTGGTATTAACCGAAGCTGCCTTTTTCAAATATCCAGTTTTTAAACTGGTTTTTAAAACAACAAAAACCAAAAAAACCCGGTTTTCTTGCACCTCTACATCTGAGCACCATATAACAATGAAAACAAAATATTTTATTTACCATTATAACAAATAAAATTAGTGAATAATTTCTTTATCTCTCTATTTCTATGTTTATATAGCTATCTATCTATCTATATTTGTATCTATCTATATATATCTATATATTAAATAAAATAAGATTTTTTTGCCACTTGTTATCATCACATGCTTTTCATCAATATTTTTCCGCCCTTTTGATTTACACTTGAGCCCATTAAAGATTGATAAATGTATTTTTTTTCAACTATTTTGTTCGTTTAGATAATTTATAATTATTAGCGGATATATGTTTATTGAGTAATAATATTATTAATATATTTATTTTTTTACCATTGTCATCCTTTAGATCGAATATATGTTTATTAAGAAATAGAAATAGAAATATGACAAAAAAAAATTAATTGAAATTGTCAGGATCTGTTCGAACTAGGTTTGTATAAAAAAACGTTTAGATCTATATCTATCAAAGAAGTTGCAGCGGATCAACACTTTGATATTACAAGAGAGCAATCAACAAGTAATGAAAATGAATAAACAGTTAGAACACAAGATATCCACCAACAACCTCAATCTATAAAAATTAGCTTTTTGTAATAGACGTATATTTACAACGGTATAAGGATCTATATTTATAGACCTTGAGGCTCACTAACCCTAGCTATTACCGGGTTACAATATCTAATCGAATCTACTTAATACATATCACAAATCAGGTACAAATATAACTGCTAATAAATCGAAACAAACATTATTAGCTCAGCAGTAGTAACCAACAGTAGAAACTCTCATGCAAGTCATGCAGCACCAGTAGTAATAGTGACCAATAATAACTTGACTGATGACCAGCAATAACCATCTTCACCGGTAGTAACTCACTAAAACCCAACAATCTCCCCCTAAACTTCTATTTTCCATCACAAACATAAGTTTCTTCAATAATTAGAGGGAATGTTGCCAAAAAATTTAAATCCCTTCAATTGAGTTTCTATGATCTGTGATCTGGCATCTGATCTTCCACAATAGTTGAATAGCTTCTTCAGAATCTTGATGAGATTTCAACTTCACATTAAGCATGTTGATCATCAAATTGATGTCATGGTTATACTTCCTTTCAACCAAGAAATACTTTATAGTTCCGTCACTTCTACTCAGAGAATACACTACACAACTTTCATAATGAATCCATTCTAAAATAGGAGTAAATCTTGCAATATTTTCATGAACATTCTTTGGCTCATACATAATCTCTAATGAGTCAAATAATAAGTCATTAAAGTCTAGAACAATACCTTGCCTTTGAGAATATTTTTGTTTCCAATCAAGAACATATCCACCAAGTCTTGTGTGCTTATATTTATGAATATCTCCAATGAACTGCTATACACCTTAAAACTCTTTGAAGCTCTAACATTTTTATATGCATTCTAACCATTGATCATAATTGCATACGAGTCAATGATAGGCATCTTTGTGAATGTTGTAGCACACTTGATATCTTCATAATGAATTATCAAGTCTTTCATGTGATCAAAGGTTCTATCAGCAGCTTCATGCACTTGATCATCAGATATTTTAGGTACACATCCAAATTCAAACTCCCTATAGATACCTTCTGCTTTCACTTTCATGACTTTTGGCTTCCGCTCTTCATTATCTTGCTCCTGATCCTTCTCTTTAGTAGATTCAACCTTCTTTGCTCCTGATCTCACCTTCTTTGCACCAGTATTAACCTACTTACCAGTACTTTCTTTCCTTTTACGAGTAGTAACTGTTCTACTGTTGCTTTTGATCTTTTGGCAGTAGAACATTACTAGCTTGTTATTTCTTTCTTTTTATTGACTCATGCTTAGGTTTATCATCAGCTTTATTCTTCACTTGCTCATGTTTGGTCTGCTCATCTCCAGAATGAACAACCTTGTACCCTCTATCCAATGCAGCCTTCAGTGCTTTCCCTTTCAAACTGAGCTCTATCTGCTTCTTTTTTCTGCAGCTTTTTCTCCATATACATAGAGCACTGTATCTAACTTCATTGGCCCTAGTTTTTTTCCACTATACTTTCCAGTGGACTTAAGAAAGTCAGTGTACTTCTTTTTATCTTCATCCCTTTTAATGTTCCTATTTATTGTCTTGTTGCTCTTTGAGTTGGCATTTTCTTCTTCTTTCTTGCTGAGCTCTGCTTCATCTTTTTCCAACAGCTGTTGAGCTATTAAAAAATCTTTCTTTTCTTGAGCCTTCCTTTTCACTTCTTCCTCAATCTGTTCTTGGACCAATCTTTCAGCAGTCAAAACATGATCAACTTCTTGCTTTCTTTTTCTTTCATTTTCTCTTGATTCTTCATCTTCTTTCCTTTTCTTTTCTGCTTGCTCCTGTTTAAGTTCCTATTTACTTTTCATTTTTTCCTTTCACTTGCTTTTAAAGTTTGGGTCTTCATCTTGAGATACTATTTTGATTTCTTTCTTTCCCATGTAGAATCCCATTGGCCTTTTTTCAATCCTTGAACGAATAATAGGCTTTGTAGTCACAGTTGTAGGTCCAGCAGATTCACCAGTATTAAGTACAACTGGTTTGTCTTTTGGTCTATTTGCATCAGCCTTTCTTTGCCTTTCTACAACAGCGGCTATTTCAATCTTCCGATGGCCTCTTGTTTCAACTATTCTTGTTTTAATCTCTCCAACTCAGCAGCTATAGTAATGTCTTCTTTAGTCAATGGTACTACTAGTGGATCAGTAAGAACTTCTTGTTCTATTTTAACATGTTCAGCTTCTTGATTTTCACCAATAGTATCTCCACTATCAATGTTTTCTTTTTCTTTTTCTGTATTTTCTTCCTTGTTAGACACATTGACCTGCTTAGCTTCCTTTTCTTGCTGCTCTTCATCTCTTAAAAGTATTTTATCTACCTTATCTCTCACTCTCTGTCTTTCTTCCTCTCCTTCACCCATATCCACTATTACATCTCTGATTTCCCTATCATATTCAGTCCATTCAGAAGTATCATCATAACCAGAAGAATAAGGTTTATTTTGATCACCGGTAACACTTGTATCAGTAGTAACAGTTGGATCCTCTTGTTTCTCACCAGTAGCATTCATTTCATCTTCAGCAGTAGAAACTTTAAAATGCTCACCTGCATCCCCTGCATCACCCTTCATACCAGTAGAAATATGAACCTGCTCATCTGTATTCTCCTTTTCACCTGCATTCTCTTGTTCATCAGTAGTATCATTTTTCTTTTCATCTACAACACTCTCCCCCTTTTTGGTAGCATTCTTGTCAGACTTTCCAGAAGAGCTAGAGCTTGAACTAGAGGAAGATGGTAACTTGTATGGTCTTTTCTTGGTAGTCCTATGATCCCCCTTAGAACCACTCTTTCCTGCTACTTTCACATGTTTCTTCATGGAAAATCTGTAATGCTTGACCTCTTTAACCAACTTGAACACCAACTTCTTGAGCTGCTTAATCTCCTCAGTTTGAGCAAGAACCTTCTCAGTATATTTAAGGCATTGTTCCATCAATTCAAGGCTTGAGTATGAATATTTTTCCTCCCCACTTTCTGTTGAGTACCAACAGGTGGTGGTTCCTGGGAAGTAGGTTTAGAAGGTGCCTTTTTCCTAGCAGAAGCCTCACCTTCCCCCATGGTATCTTGGCACCTGGGTCCTCTTAATAATGATTCAAAAGAATCATCATCATCTAGAGTTGCCGTTGGTTGGGTCTTAGTGCCTTTCACACTGTCATGTGCACCAGTAGGTGGTACAGCAGTAGTATGATCCCTTCCAACATGGTCCCCCCTACTTATGGACCACCTTCTTATGTAGCTTGGGTGAGGGCTCAGTTATACCCATTTTATGTATATCAGTAGGAACTGATTTGGAAGTTCTAGTATGAAATTTGGGTTTTTGTGCTTTGGGTTGTTCTTTAAGACGAAGAGGTGAAGGAACCCTCTTAGACTTTCTAACATATTCTTTTAATGGTGCTTGTTTAGGTGAAGATGAAGGTGAATGAGAAGAACTTGGTTGTTCTGTAGTAGGGACTGGGGATGAAGCAGGTGGTGGGAGTTGCTATTGTTGGGAAAAACAATGATTTAACCCAAGATTAATAAATCTGTTAATCAAAGTCTCAGTCTGAGTGACTGAGTCTGAGTGACTGAGTCTGAGTGACTTGAGTCTGAGTGACTGAGTCTGACTACTCAGACTCAGTAAGAGAAGTAAGGCGTAATTTTAGGCAGTCTAGTTAGATAAAATCTTCTATCTCTTTAGAAGATTTCCTAAGATTTGTCCTTATCAAGCTCACTAGTATTGTGTATATATAGTGAGCTTGAACGTTGTAAACTTTGCACCTTTTAACGAAATATAACTGTGTGTTATTTTCATTGTTTCTTTATTATAATTCCGCTATAATAATTACTGAAACTGAGTAATCAATCGATACATAATAATTAACATCTAAATACTTATTTGTGATTGATTTGCCATTGTTTGAGATCTTAGTGAGACCTAACAACTGGTATCAGAGCAAATAAGATTTACATTTTAATAAATTTATAAATCTTAAACGATCAATACTTAGAATCTCAAAACAATGTCATCATCTTCAAATATAACTGCAATGGCTGGAAAAGGAATTCCTGTCTTCAATGGTCATAATTTTGCCCATTGGAAGCTTAAAGCTGAGTGGCATTTGTCAGGAATTCATGAAGAAATGATAAGAATCATAACTGAAGGACCCATAATTCCGGGAAAGATCATTGATGAAGTCAAAGAAGGTAATAAAGTTGTCCAACGTGTCAGATGGGTTCAAACCACCAAAGCACAATGGACAGATCAAGACAAGCTGTTGTACAATCTTGATCCCAAAGCCAGAAGCATTTTAGGAAATGCAGTATCTGAACAAATATTTTCAAAAATTGCTGGCTGCAAAACTGCTAAAGAACTCTGGGATACATTAATTGTGTCATATGAAGGTGTCCCAGTAGTGAAAGAACAACGACTAAACAGTCTCATAAGAAATTATGAAAACTTTTATATGAAAGAAAAGGAGACTTTGGCTGATGTTCACACAAGATTCCAAATCATGTTAAATGATATGTCAGCTCTGGGAGTGACAAAGGAAGATGATGAAATCTGTAAGAAATTTGTTGACATCTTACCTAACAAATTTGAATCTGTTATCACATCTCTTGTAGTTAGTGAGAAACAGTCCACCTACAAGCTGCCAGGACTATTTGGCTTATTGTTAAACTTTGAGGAATCTCAAGAAAGGAAGAAGATCAACAATAGGCGAACTGCAAGGGATCCAGAAGCTGCATTAGTTGCAACTAGCAAAAGGAATAAAGAAATTTATTCTAAAGCTGACTCATCTGAGTCTGAGTCACACTCAGACTCAGAGTCTGACGATGAATCAGAAGTTAAGAAACTGAAAAGTCAACTTGCCTTGTTAACCATGAAGCTTGAACAGAAGACAGGCTACAAAGGAAAGAAACCGTTTGATCTGAAGAAGGTAAAATGCTTCAAATGCAATGAATATGGTCACATGGCTGCTGACTGTAAAGTAAAGAATCCTCAGACTGAGCACATGGATGAAGTTGCTGAAAGAGCCCAAAGATACCGAAACAAGTATCTTAAGTATAAGAAAGGCTACAGTTCAAACTCTCAAAAACCTCAAACTGAACAGAAAGCATTCTTTGCTGAAGAATGGTTAGATGAGGAACTGTCCTCTGATGAAGAGGAAGTAGAGGACAAATGCCTGATGGCTTTAGTGGAGGAAGTAACTGAAGCTGAGAAATCCGTTTCTCAGTTCGAAAAGGATCTAAAGGAAGCAGAAAGAATGAGCTGCAACTCAGACTGGAACAAATCAAAACTTTACAAGGTACATAATTTCAACTCTTATACAAATGAACAAAAACTTCAAATGTTTGAGTACATTTATGTTGACTTGACCACCACTTTAGAAGAACAAACTGAACTCAAACAAAAACTAAAAAATCTTGAAAACAATTTAAAAATTAAAGATGATAAAATTATGGAATTAGAAAGTTACAAAGTACTTTTAAATGCTCAAACTGAAGCTTATAATGATCTTGCAAAGGAAAATCACAAATTTAGAGAAGAAACTGAGCACTATAAAAGAATTTGTAAATCATGGTGTATATCATCTTTAAAAAATGAAGATTGTTTAAGCAGACAGGTACCCAAACAGGTGCAAGCAGTGTTGGGTGAAGGGTTCAGTTTGAAGAAATACATGACAGAAGAGGAAGAAGAAGCTGAAAAGGCTGAAAGAGAAAAAATCATTTTTAAACCAGAAATTCTTCCAAATACTTTCACTTATTTGAAAGGGGATAAAATAATGATGTCAAATGCATTTGTTAAACCTGTAATTTCTCAAGTTTTGAATAAAAATGATCTTTTGCCTTCATCTTCCTCTAAATCTGAATGTGTTACTTTATCTGAGACTGATATGCAGAATTCTACATCCTTGAACAAAGTTTCTCCCAAAGTTATGAGCAAACCAAAGGGTCAGGCTCCAGTCAGTTCCAGAAACCGTAATAAAAGTCCTGAATCAAAAACAATTGATAAATTAGGAAATCAATTACTGGAACTGACCAACATTGTAAAAACTTTAGTCAGGAATAAATCACCTAATCAAGTTAGGCCCAAATCCCCTCCTAAGAGAATTTGCTATAACTGTGGTGAAAAAGGGCATGAAGCTGTGTTTTGTAAACTACTGACTAGGTCTAGACCTAAGAATTCTTATTTTCAAAAGTCAGTTTCACCAAAACATTGGTCAGCTTCACATCAGTCAGGGTCATCGAAATCCAGATCAGTCTCATCAAAATCAGATTCATTTTCGAGAACCACTTCTCCAGCAAAGACTTCTCAAATTAAGTCAGTCCCATCTAGAGTCAGTCTTAAAAATACTCCTTGTAAATACTGTGGTGTCATAGGTCACTATTCTGTTAATTGCATGAATGAAATCAACAAATGGAACTATACAAGTCCCAAAACTGACTGCAAGATTGAATCTGCACCTAAACCTGTCTCAGTTCATGGATCCACTCTAAAGTGGGTACCCAAAAGGAACTAATTTCTTCCATTTTCATGTGCAGGACTCTACAAAATGGTATCTAGATAGTGGAGCATCAAGGCACATGACAGGAATGAAGTCCTTCCTACAGGACTATAAGGAAGAAGATGGCCCTCAAGTAAGATATGGTGACAATGGGGTATCAATGACTCGGGGATATGGAAAGATTCATGCTGGAGCTGTTACGTTCAAGAGAGTTTCTTATGTGGAAGGATTACAACATAATTTACTCAGTGTGAGTCAAATTACTGATGAAGATCATGAAGTCAGATTCAGGAAACAAGCTGGGATAATCTATAGTGCAAAGGGAAAACCATTACTGCTAGCCAAGAGAGAAAGAGATGTGTTCTGCCTGGACCTGAGTACAGCAAATGATGAAGCTGAGACATGCTTGTTCACAGAAACAAAGGAGGAATTGAATTGGCTATGGCATCGAAGGTTATCTCATTT
>CAJVGC010000065.1:47891379-47996163 GCA_910822075.1 Senecio squalidus
CCTTAATCTGTCAAAATTTGAATCTCAGGCTGACCTGTCAGTCAGCCTGTGAATTTTCAGTCTGACTCACTAGTAGCTTCCAGCTATCTCAGTCTGACCTCGTGCTCAGAATGAATGTATTTTTAGACCAATTTTTTTATTTTTTTTATATCTTTTGCATATCTTCTATTTATTATTCGATATATTTTTTTATGTTTTTATTTGAGTCAATGTACAGTCAACGGTCAATAGTGATAATATGATACAAATTAGAGGTCTAAACTGTAAATTTCCTAACTTAGTTATAGGGTTTTCGCTATTTTAGTTTAAAACTAATGAATTTTCAAATTTTTAACCTAATTTTGTTTTCTCTCTTACTAATCTTCTGCATGATTGTATCTTAAATGGCGAATGCTAATATGATTCTTCATGTTACTCCAAGAATGATTCCTGGTGCAGATTTCCAACACAGGGTTCAAATCAAGGACAATAACCGAGTGGCGACTGCTGAAATTCCCGCCAATCGTCGAAACAGGGGATTTGAGCAACTGATTCAATATATGAAGGCACACCCACTTTATGGCGCTTTCTTTTGTGCTAACACGATGTGTCCTCCGGTGCTCTGTGAATGGTGGTATACTTGCACCGCCAATGCTGACAGGACGGCCCTAACTGGCACTTACAATGATGGGAGCGAAACAATCACGATAACTGAGGACACCATTCGTATTGCCTTCTTACTCCCAACTCTCGCTGAGGCTGGCGAAGGTGGCTTTCAGCCTAGACGAAGCAAACAGCAAGCTAGAGATGAAGCTTTTCCTCTCATTGGTCAGCCTGAAACTCAAGGGGTTATTAAATACAATCTTTTTACTAGAAAATGGAAATTCTTGTTTTCAATGATTACTAGGTGCTTGGGGGTAAATCGGGCAGCCTGGATCAGATGAATGAGTTTGAAACTCATCTGTTTCATGCTATGGTAACGGGTAGACGAATCTCCTTCTCACAACTCTATTTTGATGAGATTCTCTCCCTAGCCCTAAAAAAAAACGACCGAATGATGTCCCATTCATTCGTGTACTTTCACTCTGCTTTGAGGATGTTCTGGGGAAAGAAAATTATGATCAGCTTGAGCAAACATTTTATACATGTGATCTTCCCAAACTGACTCCCAAAATATTTACATATATCCATATCACTGCGGATGAAACTGAGCTCACACCTGTTATGCTTGAATGGATTGAAAATCCTTTCATCGATCAGGAACTGACTGAGTCTGATTCTTCAGACTCAGAGGTCCAAGCTGAACGAATTGACGAAGGGCCTGAGGGAAATATCCTGCTGCAGATGCTGAGGTGGAACTGGGTGGGGCTGGGCCTGATGAAGCTGACCCAGGTATGGACATTTCTATTTCTCTACCTCAGTCTGAGAGTATCCCCTCTCAGTCTGAGCAGTCCACTCCACATCTTGATGTGCTGGCTACACAAGCGACCCAACTGATGAACTCACCAAGTTCATTTGATAAAGCTCTCACATCAAGCCCCACATCAAATCAAGCACTAATGGACTCACTATTCCATGAGGCTGAGAGTTCTGAACTCCCCTCAGTGCTGCAGTTCAGACCAGTCTCTCTGCTAGAGCATGAGTTGGATCTGACTGCTTGACTACCCAAAGCCCCATTGGTAGTAAACCTTGGAGACACATGTTGCTGCTACCACACAGACACATGTGACTAGCATTGAAGAAGATGTCCCACTCCTGGACATTCATGTACTTAGTATGGGACCACCCCCTTCAGTCTCACAGCCAGTTCCAACGGCTATTTTCACCAGCTCTGTGCTGGTTCACGATAAGGTACCACCCCCAAATCTCTTACACTCTCTATCACTAGTCGCCAATGCCTTACTCCCCAAACTGAGTGAGGTACAGACTTCATATTCTATGGTCCTAAATTCACAGAGGAGGGAGTGAAGCTGTGCCACCTGTTACATATCACCCTGCTACCACTTCAACCCCAGTCTGAGGTTGCCTTGATGTCCCAGTGCTATTACAAGCCCCTTATGGACGTGTCAGCCAGTTTGATGACAGACGGAGGTTCATGCTTTGAGAATACAAAATGCAGAGGAGCTGAAGGATCTGAAGGAGATGGTGTTGAAACTGACATCTGAAGTCAGTATGATGAGGAAAGGCAGGCTGTTGCAGAGGGTTTCTAGATTCAGGGGGAGACAATAGTGCTGACACTAATGAATCTGAGATCCCCAAGCAGAAGTTGAAAAGGAAAAGAGAAGAGGGGGAGAAGGAGAAGGTTACTTAAGACTACCAGGTTTAACACTAAAACTGGTCAGTCTGAGGTATTCTGAACGGTCTTGGAAGTGATATCTAAGTGATGAACTGAGATGGAAACATATCAAAGGAAAAGGCAAGTTGGGTATGCAACGTGACGCAAGAACAGACTGAAGAAGGAGATAAAATGGAGATAAACAGAACCTGAGACTGAGGCTAAAAAGAAACAGGTTGAAGCTGAAAAATTGGCCAAACTCCAAAGGTATGCTCAAAATGCTGGAATGACTGTGGATCAATACAGATAATATGTGAAGGGGTTATACCAAGAGAGGTTTGAGGTCAATCCATATGATCAAGCATCAAAAGCTGCTGAAGAGCTTGAAGCTGAGATGACAGCTGAGGAGGAACTGGCCATTGAAGAAGAACAAATGAGGGTTGAAGCTGACATACAAATGGCCAAACTAGTCCTCAGAGAAGCCAGGGTAGACTACATGAAAGAAATTTCACTTGAGGAAGCACCAAAACAAAATCCAAAACTTAGAGTGCACATGTCCAGGTAGGTCTGATCTTCTCTTACTTGTTATCACAAAGGAGGATTACAAGATTGGGTTAAACATGCTACATACCTTGGGACTGGAGGAATGGAAAGAGGTAGCAAATCTGAGCATGGGAATAACAAACAGTGAGCATAGAATGGCAATCAGAAGAGAAGCTATCTACAATGTTAATGTAGCTCACATGCTGGAACTGATAACGGGTGAAGAGTATAGAGCTTTCTTCACTAGGCACAAGGTAAGGGCTGGGGCTCTAAATCCTTGGGTCTGGAAACAAGTAGCATGCATCCTGTTCCCAAAGAGGTTGTGTTCCAAGACAAGACATATATTGAAACTGAGAAGCATGCTGGCCTTTGTTATGTTGATTGTGGGGAGAGGAAAGTTTTCAAGCCAAAGACAGACTCAACATGACTTCATCTATCACTGCATAGCATTACTTAGCGAATGTGAGTCTGCTCAATGTCTTCCATTCAGAATGAAGCTGATTAGCTGGCTGTTCAACAATCTCAGAAGAATTGAAGAAATTGGAACACTGTCTGACAAGGTGGAGCTAATCAAGAAGGAATATCAGCTACATTTTCATAAGTCTGACACTGAAATGGAGAGACTGTTAGCTTGGAAGACAGAGAGACTGAAATGGCTGAGTGAAAGGGATCAACCTGTGCCATTTGGGACATCATTGAAGACAAGGAAGAGAACCTTGAAGAAGAAGAAGTAATCTGTCTATTGCGCATTTTGTTCACAAACAATGTTTTATTAACTTTTTATGTTTGTGTTTATTTTTTATGCATCTTTTGTAAAAGACTTTGATTGAAACAGATAGGGGGAGATTGTTAGGAAAAACAATGATTTAACCCAAGATTAATAAATCTGTTAATCAAAGTCTCAGTCTGAGTGACTGAGTCTGAGTGACTGAGTCTGAGTGACTTGAGTCTGAGTGACTGAGTCTGACTACTCAGACTCAGTAAGAGAATTAAGGCGTAATTTTAGGCAGTCTAGTTAGATAAAATCTTCTATCTCTTTAGAAGATTTCCTAAGATTTATCCTTATCAAGCTCACTAGTATTGTGTATATATAGTGAGCTTGAACGTTGTAAACTTTGCACCTTTTAACGAAATATAATGTGTTATTTTCATTGTTTCTTTATTATAATTCGCTATAATAATTACTGAAACTGAGTAATCAATCGATACATAATAATTAACATCTAATACTTATTTGTGATTGATTTGCCATTGTTTGAGATCTTAGTGAGACCTAACCAACTATTCAATTTGAGTACTTGATCCTTCACCAGTAGGAACTGTGACACCCACCATTGAAGAGAAAAAGGGGGTCACTTTGCCAGAAAAAGAATTTACTTGTCTCCTCATGTTTGAAAAAGTTCTTTTAAGAGTGAGAATCCATGAGTATGACCTTTCCTTTAGTGGAATAAGTACCAAGTTCTTTATCCAGAATTATTTGTAAAAAATGGGATACATTAAAACCTTGTTTTAGATTTGCAAGATTCCACTTTAATTCATTGAAAATCATGTCTGAAAAATTGAATACCCTTCTTGTTGCTAAACAAGTCATAGTAGTAGCAATAGTCTTGGTTAAACTCATTCCAGGTGTATCTTTTCAAATACACTGTTGTAAGACATGAACGAAAAAACCTCCATTGGGGAGAAAGAAGTGCTTTTGGAAAAGTAAATTTAGGACAAACTTCCTTCATACACCTTCTTTAAGAATAGCAAAACTTTCTTGATTAGGAATAGAAAGTTATACCAGAGTCATCTTGAAGTTCAAGAGAGATCGAATTGTAGACATTATAACAACAACATCCCATTTGTCTACTCGTGCCCTAATTTATTGAATCCATTGACCTCTTCAAAAATCATTGTAATCCAAAACGCACTAATGTGCTTTTCATAAACTTCAGGGTTAAGCATTATAGCATAACGTATTCTTGATTGGGGAAGAAAGTTGATGATGGGATGAAAATCAATAACTTCGGGATGAATTTCTAAATCGGCAATGATGTTATGAAATAGGCCAAAGACTAGTTGTTGATTCGCCATCGAATAAGATTTAGGGTCAAAAGACGAAGATGAATTTAGGGTTTCGAAGAACATATATTAGGGTACTGAGAGCGAAAAAGGTTTAGAGAGAGAGAGCGAAAATTGGATTTGAATGAGGTTTAATAATCGTGGAGATATTTCGCTATGTTATACCAATTAGTCGTTGCAGTAGAAACACCAACAACAAAAAAACATTCCCAAAAGTAGTAGTAACTTCCACCAGTACTAACTACTGGTTGTAGTAATCACTAGCCGTAGGAATCATCAGTAGTAACTATTTCAAACACATAACAGTAGTAACTTCCACCATTATAAACTATTGGTAGTAATAACCACTAACACTAGAAATCTTCAGTAGTAACTGTTTCAAAGACATAACAACATATGCTTTGTACAACATGTTTCAAACACATATTTATCATTTTAAAATGAACCTATTCAGGATTAATCATGCCAATACTGTTGATCAAAAAAATAAATCTTCCCACGTCAAATGCTTTAGTGAAAAGATCTGCAAAGTGATTATTAAAGTGAACCTTGACTACCTGAATAAGTTTCTTTTCATTACAATCCCTGATAAAATGAAAACGAATTTCAATGTGTTTGGTTTTGGAATGTTTTACTGGATTATTAACAATGCTTATGGTACTCTTATTATCAATAAAAATAGGAGTATGTAGAAAAGAAATACCACAATCCATCATTTGATTCTGAATCCAGAGCACCTGAGCACAGCAGCTTGATGCAGCAACATATTCTGCTTCTGTTGAAGATGTAGAGACATTGGTATGTTTCTTGCATTACCATGAAACCAATCTAGACCCAAAGAACTGATATCCTTCTGATGTTGACTTCCTATCGAGATTTTCTCCTCCATAGTCACTATCAGTATATGAAATAAGTTCAAATGGAGAGTCTCTTGAATACCACAATCCCAAGTATGGATTACCCTTCAAGTATCTGAAAATTCTTTATACTGCTGTCAAATGTGAAACCTTAGGACTAGTCTGATATCTTGCACACACACATACACTGAACATTATGTCTGGTCTTGAAGCAGTTAAATTATCATTGAACTGTACAACTGTTCATCCACATCCTCCCCCTCAGAATCAGCCTCAAAATGCTTGTGGGTTTCTACTGATGTACTTGCACTCTTGCAGTCTTGAAATCCAAACTTTTCTAGAATGTCTTTAACATATTTTGATTGATGGATAAAGATACCAGTTGGTTTCTGCTTCACCTGTAACCCCAAAAAGAAAGTCATGACTCCCATTGAGCTCATCTTAAACTTCTTATGCATCATCTGTTCAAATTCCTTGAACAATTTGTCATTTGAAGACCCAAAAATAATATCATCCACATAAATTTGCACCAACATAATGTCATTCCCAACATTTTTGATAAACAGAGTTTTATCAGTTGTTTCTCTCTTGAATTGATGGTTGATTAGATATACTGATAATGTGTCATACCATGCTCTGGGAGCTTGATGTAGACCATATAATGCTTTAACCAGTATGTACACCATGCCTGGATGTTCAGGATCTTCAAATCCTGGAGGTTGACACACATAAACTTCTTCTTCAATACACCCATATAAGAACGCACTTTACACATCCATTTGGTACACAATAAAACCTTTAAATGAAGCAAAAGCTAGAAATATCCGTATGGCTTCAATTCTTGCAACTGGGCAAATACTTCATCATAATCAACCCCCTTTTCTGAGTGTATCCTTGTGCTACTAATCTTGCTTTTTTTTAATGACAATACCTCTCTCATCAGTTTTATTCTTGAATATCCATTTAGTTCCAATAACTCTTTTTCCATTGGGAATTACTACCAATGTCCAGACTGCTTGAAGTTTGAACTGTAATAATTCCTCCTACATTGCTTCAATCCAACTTGGGTCTTTAATTGCTTGTTCTATGTTCTTTATTGTTAATTGTGAGAGAAAGCACACAAATAAACATTCATTGAAGCTTTGGTGTAGTTTTCCGCTTGTTTGAACTGCAGAATTCAAGTCACCAATGATTTGTTGCAGTGGATGATTCTTATTGACCATATACTTCTTGATCCAAATTTGTATCATTTTGCTCTGGAAATTCATCATTCTTTGATGTAGGAGTATTTTCAATATTACTACTGTCTGCTGAGTTACTACTGGTAATGATTTCTTCTCCATCTGAATTAATTTTAACTAAATCAGGCATTTCTTCATCTTTCTTACTGCTCAAATCACCATTATCAGTATCTTGATCACTGTCTTTGAAGCTATCATCACTTAAGTATTTGGGATGAAACACTCCAAGTGGATCAATGGTGATGTATGGAAAATAAATAAATTTTTCCTTTTCATCAGATGAAGCAGTAATAACTTTTGATGTAATTCCATCATTGTTAACATCCTTTCCAGTGTTTGAAGACTTATTAGTAGTAATTGACTGACCAATATTAACTGAATAACCAGTTGTAACACCATCTCCAGACTCCTTCTCATAATGAACTGTAAAATGAAAATTCAAAGACTTGGCTAGTTCATCAATATTAAACAACCAATATGGTCCTTCTCTAGTAGCATTCATGGTCTTCTCAGTGAAAGTCACATTTGTGCTTTCTTCAACAATCCTATTTTTGATGTTACATACTCTGAATGTCTTGTTTTGTGTCGAGTAACCTACAAAGAATCCTTCATTTATCTTGCGGTCAAATTTCCCTAGATGTTCTTTGGTATTCAAAATTGTACAAGGACACTCAAATGGTTTTAAAAAGCTTATAAATGGCTTTCTCTTGTGAAAGATCTCATAAGGGGTCTTTGTATATGATTTTACAATTAATACCATGTTCTGAACATAACATGCAATTTTCACTGCTTCTGCCCAGAATGTGATAGCGTTGAATCAGCTAGCATTGATCTTGCTGCTTCAATGAGGGTTTTGTTCCTCCTTTCTGCAACCTCGTTTTTTTTGAGGAGTTATTGGGGCACTGTACTGTCTCTCAATTCCCTTTTCATTGCAAAACACATTCATTTCCTGGTTTTTGAACTCAGTGCCATTGTCACACTTCACTTTCTTCTCTGTCTTGTTATAAATGTTATGAGAATTTCACTTGTTTCATCTTTTGTGCCAATAAAGAACACCCATGTATACCTTGTGAAATCATCAGTAATAACTAAACAATAAGACTTCTTTCCTAGACTCATGACATGTGTAGGACCAAAAAGATTCATGTGCAATAAGTGCAGACTTGAGTGATTTGAATTTGTATCTTCGATTTTGTGTGAAGACTTATGTTGTTTTCCCTTAAGACATGCAACACAGTGATCATTACATGTGAACTCCTTCTGAGGTAAATCTCTTACAAGATCATTTTTTTACCAAGATGTTCATATTTTTAAAATTCATATGACACATACTCCTGTGCCACAGTGATGACTCATCAAGTGATGCTTTTGAAATAAAAAAAGAATTCTTTTGTTTTAGAGCCAGTATTTCCCATGTCTAAACAGTATACATTATCTTTCCTTGGTGTTCTTAGTAGTATCATGCTTTCATCAATTACTTTGAACTTTGGATCAAGAATGATACATTCAGTGTCTGTAAAAAGAACTTTATTCTTTTTATCACACACTTGAGAGACACTTACTAGATTATAGTTTAACTCTTTGACAAATAATACATTTTCAAAAGTAACTTTACCATTGTTGATTGTTCCTCTACCTGTAATCTTACCACCTCTTGGATTTCCTCCTAATGCAACATAGCCTCCATCATATTCAACAAAGTTTTGAAGCTTCAGATTGTTTCCTGTCATGTGCCTAGAGCAGCCACTATCTACATGTCATGTATCTTCTTTTTTCATACCTGGCTTGCTCTGCACATGTAGAAAAGATTAGTTTCTTTTAGGAACCCAAGCCAAAGTTGTCTTGGGTTTACCCTTTTCATTTACATAATCAAATCTTTTGAAATGATATGCAGGTCTCCTAGTCTTTTCATATGAAGAAATACTATTGTCAGAGTTACTACTGGTTTAGGTTCCAGAGTTACTACTGTCAATGCTATTTTCTTTGAAGTTTGGATTTTGATATTTTCTTCTGTTTTCGTTCCTTCTCCTCACAAACCTCTGGGCAGTTCTACCAAACCTAGGTGGTGAGTTTGAGTCATTTATATTGAATCCAATTCCATTTCTATTGTTTCTTTTGTTATACAAACAATCTTCAGTTAAATGGTTTGTTTTTCCACACACTAAACATCCTTTAAAAACATTTGGACGGTTTTGTTGAGTGACATGTTGACTCCAGTTCCTTACATTTCCTCTTAGAGGTAATGCATGTTCATTTTTACTCATGCATTTGCATGTCTTAACATTTTGTCGTTGTCCCACATAATGCCAGTTTCTTTCTTTATACACCTCTGGTCTGTTTTTAAGATTTTGATGAAAAGTATGAACTTGATTAGAGTTAAAACCAAAGTTTCTGTTTTGTGGGACATTTTGTTCTCTACTTTTCTCAGTGACTCTAGATTGTGTTTGAGGAGTATTTCTTTTCATGGGATCTGCATTAGCATTTGTGTTAACTTCAATCTCTTCCTCACTTAGCTCTTCGCTAGAATCTAGACTGGGAGGAATATAATTGTTGTTAAAAGGTGGTGACACATTATTATAACCAAACCCATTCTTGTTGTTACCATGAACTTGAGATTTAAGAATTTGATCAACAGTTTTTGAAGCATTTTCATACTTTGTGATGGTTAACATGATTTTATCATTCTCAATTTTTATTTCCTGAAGTAGTTCTTTTGCTTTAACCACCTTAGCTAATGCATTATCACTTTCCCATTTCACAATTGCTAATTCTTCTTGATATTTAGTTTCATTTTTAACATAAGGTTTAACTTGTTGTTCAAAATTAGCAATTATTTCAGACAGTTTCGTTCTTCTTTCTTCTAACTTATGTAAAGATTCACAAACAAGTTTATTATGTTCTCTATAATCCCTAACCTTTTTAATGCATGTAGGAGAACAAAGTTCAGATAATACCTCAGTAGGAATGTCATCTTCTCGAACATCATCCATAAGAGCTTGATTGGTTATTTCTTCATCAGCTTTAAAACTCCAGTCAAACCCTAGTCCATCTTGAGTAACCAATGCAGTAGAATTGGATAAATTTCCTTGATGGTTGTTGCTTGATCCTCCTTGATTGTTGTGATTTGATTTCTTTTGATTGTCACCTTTGTTAGCATTTGGACATTCCCTAGCAAAATTTCCAAGATTCTTGCATTCAAAACACCTAACTTTGCTTTTGTCAAAACCAGTATTATCTCTTCTTCGAACAGCAAAGTTGTTTCTACCAGTCCTTTAGATAAACCTTCTAGTTCTCACACTCAACATTGCAAACTGCCACTTTAAGTCCATCTCTTCCAGATCATCTGTATTAACTTGCTCCAAATCTTCAATAACTAGTCCAGAATTTTCATGGCTAGCAAAGAATGTCTCCCTTACGCTTTCATCTCCAGTTTGCTTTCCTTTTGTTTCTTTAGAAACAAAGCCAATTTCTAATGATGATCCACCTCCCATTGGGGGTAACAAATGCAACATTTTGGGTTGAGGGATTTAATGGTCTCTTAGCATTCACTTCTGGTTCAAACACACGTAACTCATTGTACAGTTCATCAGTCTCTATAGTATTAAGAGCATTCCCTTGTCTATACCTTACAGTTTACATAGTTCATTCTTCTCCTAGAGATCTGAGAAACTTCCTATTGATATCATCTTAAGCAGTATTCACTCCCATACTTGATAGCTCTCCAATCAACTTGTTGAATCTGATAAATGTTTGAGACAATGCGTCTCCTTTTATAGACATGAAATTTTCAAATTGTTTCTTTAGCAAATCTTTCTGGTTTCTTCTTGTACTAGTTGTTCCACCAAATCGTTTCTCCAATTCTTCCCATAGCAACTTAGCATCTAAAAATTTTTGAAACTGATGTTGATCTTCATTAGGTATAGCTATAAGCAATGTGCTTAAAGCTTGACATTCATTATGAATATCCCTTCTTTCTTGCTCAGTGGCTGGCGGTTCAGATGTACCAGCTCCTTTGGATTTGACGTCTGGTCCAGGAAGTGCAACATATTTAGCACCATTCTTAACCACTTTCCACATAGAGTAGTTGGTTTGGAGCATGTGTTGATACATACGACTTTTCCACAGATCATAATTGGATGATGTGAGTACTGGAAACGTATTTGCTTGAACGCCTTCATTAAGATAAGACATCTTGGATCTGTTTGTGAAAACTTGTTAAAAAGTCTTGCAGATCTTAGATCTAGAGCATCCTTGTGCTCTGATACCACTTGTCGGGATCTGTTCGAACTAGGTGTGTATAAACAAAAGTTTAGATCTAAATCTATCAAAGAAGTTGCAGCAGATCAACACCCTGATATTACAAGAGAGCAATTAACAAGTAATGAATATGAATAAACAGTAAGAACACAAGATATCCACCAACAGCCTCAATATATTAGAATTAGAGTTTCGTAATAGACGTATATTTACAACGATATAAGGATCTATATTTATAGAACTTGAGGCTAACTAACCCTAGCTATTATCAGGTTACAATATCTAATCGAATCTACTTCATACTTATCACAAATCAGTTACAAATATAACTGCTAATAAATCGTAACAAACATTATCAGCTCAACAGTAGTAACCAACAGTAGAAACTCTCATGCAAGCCATGCATCACCAGTAATAATAGTGACCAGTAATAACTTGACTGATGACTAGTAATAACCATCTTCACCAGTAGTAACTCACTAAAACCCAATAGAAATGTCATAAACTTTTTAAAATAACTCATCTTATAACATGAGTAAATAATCTAGTTCATTATTAAATCAATCCGATTCATTAAGCCAAACCTATTAGCCTTGTTCAATTAAAACCAGGCCGCTTGAATATTCATGAGCAAGATTATACAAAATTAAGAATGAAATTTATAATTTGTGGAATTGGGTTTTTCTTTAAAGAATAAAACTTGAGAACAAAGCTTCTATGTCCACTATGCTAATGGAATAAAGGAATGAATGACGCTTCTTTTGGAATATCATTCTATTAAAAAAAAATCATAAATGATGAAATTACAATCATTAAACGTTTTTTGTTTGATGAGATTAAGAAATGTACAATAATGTTTTAAGGTAATTCAGAATGTAAACATGAACAATAAATATAAAACGAGAAAGGAGTGTATTGATGATTAATTGATAAATTAAAATAGAATATATAAATAGTAAACTTAACAAATATTAATACACAGAAAACTACAAAGTTTATGATAATCGAGGATTTGTTTTCTACATTGCACATATATTTTTTGATTGGCCTAAAAAAGTAAACACTTTTACATGCTTTTAAACAATATAGAATTAGGGAAGTTTGTTACGTTTGATTAAGTATAACTCCTTTGCATTAGCGTGTGGGGATAAAAGATTACATATCATTTTTTAACCGGTCATAAATCATCTTATCAAGATATTGCCAATTGCCATCGACAGTAACTATTGCGTTATCCAATTGATTCTAATCAAGCAAGCTTAAGACGTACTCGTCTGATTATTTCCCAGTTTCTTTCACATGAAACCAAGAGATAGCATCATCAATCCATTGATACCATAAAACGCTATTCCTACCCAGCAAAAACATCTCATTGAGGGTAATTGTGATGCACACTTTTTGGAAAACAACATGGCACCAAAAGAACAAGAACACGATGGACTTGGTTAAGTAGGTCGTTATCCTCTTATTAAGATACGCTATCATCTTATTTTGATCAAGTTGATCATGCTTAGGTCTAAATTCATTGCCTAAAGAGGTCATTATCCTATTATTTAGATCATGGTCTGATAAAATAAAGGGTATGTTATTGCAACCCCCTATCCCATATGTCCAATCCACCTACCTCCCTATCTACTCATAGCTTACAACCACCGGTCACATCTTTTTTTTTTCTTTTGCTTTACGTCATGCTTTATTTCAACTTTATGTCTAATCGTTTTACCTTTTCAGATTTTTGATTCTTTATGTTTTTTTTAAAGTCTATAAAATCGGACAAATTTTTTTTATAAAAACACATTACTTTTATACAAATATTTCTCTCGTTTTTTATAAAAAAAAATGTGTAATTATTAGGTTTTATAAACAAATACTGTCGGATTTTTAATATTATTCAACAATATGAATAACTCCGTTTCACACAGAACATTTATTTTATTTTTACACATACAAGCTTTTAATTATTATTTTCTTGTTAATTTTTTGTTAATAAACATATAACAATAACGAAAGGCTCAAAAATTTATTTATATCATTTCTGGTAAAAACGAAGGTTGCAAAAAAGAAAAATCATGTTTTACCGTCCATTCGATTTTACCAAACGCTAAATAATTTATAAAAATTCATCATAGCCTAGATTTTTACCAACTCGAATTCTGCAAAAATATCACGAATTTTAAAATTAACCAAGATCCACCAGAAACAGATTCAAAATCGCGGTAATTATTTTAGATTCATATATTTATATCTATCAAGTTAAATTTTTATAAACAACAGTTCTCATATTAGTAACTTTTAATGAATACATGTCGTCCCATTCCATCAGAGTGTATTGATATTTTTTGGAGGACGCTACATGTTTCATGGCCTGATACGTCTGAATATGGTCTTAGCTGTGAGGTCGAGGTACGGAAATTCCAGATTACATTTTCCAAAGCAACGAATTTTGTTAAGAAGAACTTGTTAACAAAATTAAAAGGAATGTATGAACCGGAACCAGTATCAATTCGGGAACATGTTCACAAAAATGCTCGAGGACGTCCGAGCGCAAAAGAGAAAAAGAAACAAACTGTGACATTCGCGAATTTCTAGGTATACTTCTAACGACCCGTATTCGTTTTATTTATTTATGATTATGTTTTGACCCTATTGTATCCCTTTTTATGTTTTATCGTATTCGTATTCCTCGTATTTTATGAGTATCGTATTTGTATTTTATGTGATTCGGACCTTTATGTCAGGAACGTTTAGTTCTAAGTACCTTTAGTATAAGTCTAGTATGCTCTTAAGATAAGTTAGGGGTTCTATGCCTTATTTATACGATTAAGATTAACGTTTAAAAAGTATTACAATTTTAGTCCTTCCAGAATCTTATTACAAATCTAGTCCTATGGGATTTCTATTACAAAAATGGTCCTTCACCAACCTTTTTGTCTTATTAGACAACATTGGGATCATCAAAAATTTTGTCTTATTCCACCCCATCACCTACACACACACCATTCTCACCCTTTCACTTCTCTCTCTAAAAACATACACACAAACACACACACTTCTCTCTAAAATATCTCGAGATCCGACCGTCGAAAATCATTTTCGAAGCTAGTATATCGTTCACCATATTCATCTTCATCATTCCTCCGAATTTCATCTCGATCGGGTAAGTATTTCTTCGATTTTGTTTTAAACTTTATTTTCTTAGATTTATCTCAAAAACACCACTTTTTACCATCAAAACCCGAAATTTATTGAGGGTCTATGTACCTAAACGTATTCTGGACATAGGGTTTCGATATTGGATGAATTTGACACCTAAAAACACTCAGAATCGTAACCCGAAAGTGATTTTCGTAAAAACCCAGTTACGTCACGTAACTGAGTTACGGGAACGTAACTCAGTTACGAACTCGTAACTAATCCCGAAACTACTCACGTAACTAGACATCTAGCCCGTAACTATGTCACGTACCTATACCTATGTCCCGAAACTATGCACGTATCTATACCTATATCCCGTAACTATGTCTTTATCACGTATCTATACTATAACACGTAACTAAGTTACGTGCGTAACTCTCAGTTACGCGATACGTAACTCCCAGTTACGTGATGCGTAACTAGTTGCTGTATTTTCGAAACGTTTGTAATTCTGTTAAATCGATGTTCCTGTTGGTCATTTTTAAACTCGTATAAAACGTTAATCGTTAAGGCATACCCCACTAGACTTAGAGATACTTAGACATATTTATTTACGTGATGTTTAGGGCACTTAGACGTGGAAGCTTGACCGTGTTATATTATTACCCGACATATCGTTGTTTGGATTGCATTGCTATTCTGTGAGTTATTCGCCGCCCTTTTTACTGTTTTTATATTTTGGGCATGATTAGCGTTGTATAAATGTATTTTATGATATATATATTATGGTTATGTATTATGGATATGAATGCTTTAGGTTAGTCTTACCCTAACTTGTACCGCCTTTGTGGTAGTACGAGGCCCCGTATACACACCTGTTAGCTTTTAGCCGCCGGTTTATATATATAGCGCTATATGGGTCTAACAAACCCTCATTGTTAACACGATGGATGATGGATGCGCCCTGTCCGTGTTAGCAATGTTATGACCGATGATTTCGAGGACAACCTAGCGTAAGACACTAGGTGGGGTTAGTTGCCAGTATTGTTATGGTTCAGGTGTACCGTATGTATCTAAAGCTATTATCTATCCAGTATGGTACTTTTATGATTTAATTATGGCATTTTTATGTTATTTGTATTATTATATTATTGAAAAGTTTTGTATACTTCAAGTATGTTTTGAAACATCATTTTCGAATGACTTATTTTCAAATCATATCACTTTTGGGTCAAAACATATTGAAACTTTTATACTATTATGTTTTTATTAATTATTGCGAATAATTCACCAACTTTATGTTGACGTCGTATTTTAACGCTTTTCAGGGATTTGAGGTTACCTTTTGATGTATGCTTTGGTGGCTACGTGGATCATTTTGCTTGGAATTTATTTTGTTCTTATTAATTCCTTAGTATCCCAAACTTTGTAGCCATATTTTGATATATTTCCGGATGATTGTAATAAAGCATTCTATTTTCAGACTTATTTATCTATGTTGAATATGTATGGTTTACTTATGTTGATGTAACCTTTGAATCTCTGATACCGTATTCTCTGAACACCTCGGTTCCGCCATTTGCGGGGTGTGACAGAAGTTGGTATCAGAGCCAATGGTTATAGCGAACTAAGTGACCTTACGGAATCACTTAGACTATGACCTAGGCTTTTGGACCTATCTGATTTACTCTATGTGCGCATTTCTTTCTTTTGTGGGCCTGTATGTGATTCATATGCTTTATGTGCTTTTGTTTTGCATTTTATGTTTTGAGGCCTGTTTGTTTTAGTCGCACATCCGGTTATCGTTCTGATTTATTCTGTTTGACATTCGTAGAAGATGCGGCCAAAGAGAGCTTCTACTAGGTCTACTCCGACCGTCACTGCTACGAAAAGGTCGACGAGGCGAGGTCGCGCCAGTACGAGAGCGGGTGCTACGCCTCAGAATACCACTGCTGCCCCCAATGCTACTACCACCACTCCGAATATCAGTCAGTTGATTGCGGAGCAGATTGCAGCGGCAATACCCGTGATTGTGGCACAGCTCAAGGAGACACCGGTGCAGGATGCCGACATAGGGTTTGAAGAACCTGTGATACCGGGTATTGGATCAGAAGGTACGGCGTCTGGGCGCGATGGTTCTGATGTGGGAAGAGCAGTGCATGTGGGAGCCGGTGGACCGAGTATCGTTGTTGAGGATCCACCCCGAGGCTGTTCGTATAAGACTTTTCTGGATTGCAAACCTACTGAGTTTAAGGGTAACGAGGATGCGGTTGCTACCCTGCAGTGGTTTGAGAAGATTGAGTCTGTGTTTGATGTTTCGGGATGTGCTGAGGAAAGCAAAGTTAAGTATGCTACGTTCTTGTTCCAGGGTAAAGCCCTCACCTGGTGGAACTCGGTGAAACGGGTTCAGGGCCGAGCTGCTGTTGCCTTGATGAGTTGGGAAAACTTGAAGGTTATGATGAGGAAGGAGTATGTGCCGTCATCTGAGACGCAGAGGTTGGAGAATGAGTTGTGGAACCTGACTATGCAAGGTTCTGATTTTCGCGGGTATGCGAATAGATTTTACGATCTGTGTGTTTTGGCTCCTCGTTTGGTTCGCACGGAGAATGAGAGGATCGAACGCTTCACTCAAGGGTTGCCCCAGACTATGCGGGACCACATTATTTCTCACTGTCCGGGTACTCTACAGAGTGTGGTTGATATTGCGGGTCGGTTGACCGCAAGTATGATCCGTGGTGGTGTTCTTCAGCCGGTTGTGAGCCGAAGAGATTCTGGTAGATCTGATAGGAGAGATATGGGTAGTTCGAGGAAGAGAAGTCGTAGTCAGGATCAGAGACCCCAACTTCCTCAAGTGTATGCTTTGACAGGTTCTGGAGCTGGTTATCAGGGCGGGCGCCCGAAGTGTGGTACATGCGGCAGTGCTCATGCAGCAAATGTGGCTTGTTGGGTTTGTAAACGATGCAAGAAGTTAGGCCACACCGAGCAGTTTTGTGGAAGGGCTACTGGAGCGTGTTTTCAATGCGGAGAAGTAGGTCACCGCCGTCATCAGTGTCCCAAGCTTATAGCACCTACTCCCCTTCCTACTCATGGTGCTGGTACTAGTGCAAGAGGAAATCCTGCCAAAAGCCGAGCTTTCTCCATGGAATCTTCTGAAGCTCACCAGGATCCTACTGTAGTCACTGGTACATTTCTTGTCGATGATTATCCTGCTTTTATCTTGTTTGATTCGGGTGCCGATAGAAGCTTTATATCTAGTGATTTCCGCCCCTTAGTAAACCGTGCTTCTAGTCCTTTAGAGCCTACTTATGAGGTAGAAATAGCTGATGGTAGATGTGCTTGTGTTAGAGAAGTTATTCGTGATATTCCCCTCGTATTAGCCGATATTCCTTTCTCCATCGACCTTATTCCTATGAAACTCGGTAGTTTCGATGTCGTAATCGGTATGGATTGGTTAGCGAAGCATAGAGGTGAAATAGTTTGTCATGAGAAGCTTATTCGTGTTCAGAAGCCGGATGGAGATCAGATGAACGTACGCGGAGACAAGACAGGGAAACGTCTTAAAGTCATTTCCAGTTTGAAAGTTCGCGACTATATCCGTCAAGGTTGTTCCTTATATCTCGCTCACTTGATGAAGAAAGATTCTACGATAAAGATTGATGGTGTACCGATTGTTCGCGAGTATTCTGACGTTTTTCCCGAAGATTTACCTGGAATCCCTCCCCAGAGACAAATCGACTTTCGTATTGATCTTGTTCCTGGAGCAGCACCTGTTGCTAAAGCTCCGTATCGTTTGGCTCCTTCCGAGATGCTCGAGTTGTCGAAGCAAATTCAGGAACTGGTCGATAAGGGTTTTATCCGTCCTAGTTTCTCCCCGTGGGGTGCTCCTGTCCTCTTTGTTAAGAAGAAGGATGGCTCCATGCGTTTATGTATTGATTATCGGGAGTTAAACAAGCTGACTGTGAAGAACCGTTATCCCCTTCCTCGTATTGACGACTTATTCGATCAACTTCAGGGTTCTTGCTATTTCTCTAAGATTGACCTTCGCTCTGGTTATCATCAGTTGAGAGTTCAGGAAGATGATATACCTAAGACCGCTTTTCGTACTAGATATGGTCATTATGAGTTCATGGTGATGCCGTTTGGTCTGACAAACGCCCCTGCAGCATTCATGGATCTAATGAACCGTATTTGTCGTCCGTATCTTGACAAATTCGTTATCGTATTCATCGACGACATTCTTATCTATTCCCGAAGTCGCAAGGAACATGAAGAGCATTTGCGTCTTGTTCTAGAGGCGCTTCGAAAAGAAAAGTTGTATGCGAAATTTTCTATGTGCGAGTTCTGGTTATCCGAAGTTCAATTCCTTGGCCACGTGGTTAGCGCGAAGGGTATTCACGTTGATCCTGCTAAGATTGAAGCTGTTAAAAGCTGGGTTGCACCAAAGTCTCCGACCAAAATCCGTTCGTTTTTGGGTCTTGCTGGGTATTATCGCCGATTCATCGAGAACTTCTCCAAAATCGCTTCACCTATGACAAAGTTGACACAGAAGAGTGAACCATTCGTTTGGGGTTCCGATCAGGAGAGAGCCTTTCAGGTATTGAAGCAGCGGTTGTGTGACGCTCCTATTCTTAGTCTGCCAGTTGGTTCCGAGAATTTTGTTGTTTATTGCGACGCTTCGCACAAGGGTCTGGGTTGTGTGCTTATGCAGAATGGTAAAGTTATAGCTTACGCTTCGCGTCAGTTGAAAGTCCATGAGCAGAATTACACGACACATGATCTAGAATTGGGAGCCGTCGTATTCGCATTGAAGATTTGGAGACATTATCTGTATGGGACCAATTGTACTGTATTTACCGACCACAAGAGCCTTCAGCACATATTCGATCAGAAGATGCTGAACATGAGACAACGACGCTGGGTTGAGTTATTGAACGACTATGATTGCGACATTCGCTACCACCCTGGTAAGGCGAACGTTGTTGCTGATGCACTAAGTCGTAAGGAAACAGTCAAACCAGTCCGTATCCGTTCTATGATGGTATCTATTCAGACGAGCTTGAAGGCTCGGATTATTCAGGCACAGGAGGGTATTATGACAGAGGACCGTGTTAAAGAGGAAAGGCTGTATAAGTTGGCGTTGGAATTAGAACCGAAGGAGGATGGAATTCTGTATTTCCTCGAGCGTATTTGGGTTCCGATTAGTATCCGTCAGTTGATTCTGGACGAAGCCCATAAGTCTAACTATTCCATTCATCCGGGTTCCGACAAAATGTATCATGACTTGAAAGAGTTCTATTGGTGGCCGGGTATGAAGCGTGAGATCGCCGAGTATGTTAGTCGATGTTTGACCTGTTCCAAAGTGAAGATTGAGTATCAGAAACCGTCTGGGCTACTCCAACAACCGAAGATTCCCGAGTGGAAATGGGAGCGTATTACTATGGATTTTGTTACGAAACTTCCGAGATCTTCGAGTGGTTATGACGGTATCTGGGTTATTGTTGATCGATTGACGAAGTCCGCTCACTTCCTACCGATTCGTGAGAATTATCCGATGGAGAGATTCGTGCGTTTATATATCGCAGAGATTGTATCGAAACACGGAGTCCCCGTATCGATTATTTCCGATCGTGATGCTCGTTTCACCTCACGATTTTGGAAGTCATTCCAGACTGCTATGGGTACAAGGTTAGATATGAGTACCGCCTATCATCCGCAGACCGATGGTCAGAGTGAGAGAACTATTCAGACCTTGGAAGATATGCTACGAGCCTGCGCAATTGATTTTGGTGGTAGTTGGGACGTTCATTTGCCGTTGATTGAGTTCTCGTACAACAACAGCTATCACACGAGTATCAAGTGTGCACCTTTTGAAGCTTTGTATGGCCGCAAGTGCCGATCGCCTGTATGTTGGGCAGAAATTGGAGATAGTCAGATCTCTGGTCCGGAGATTATACAAGAGACCACTGACAAGATCTTCAAGATCAAGGAACGATTAATTACTGCAAGAGATCGACAGAAAAAGTATGCTGATAAGCGCAGGAAGCCTCTTGAGTTCAGTGTTGGAGATATGGTATTATTGAAAGTATCTCCATGGAAAGGGGTTGTCCGATTCCAGAAGCGCAGCAAGCTAAGTCCGAGATACACGGGTCCGTTCAAGATCTTAGCCCGCGTCGGCCCAGCTGCGTATCGACTAGATTTGCCGGCAGAACTGAGCAGCGTACATAATGTATTTCATGTATCTCAGTTGAAGAAATGCCTGGCTGACGAAACGTTATTAGTTCCGCTTGAGAAACTCCAGATTGATGATAAGCTTCATTTCGTTGAGGAACCGATCGAGATCGTTGCTAGTGATGTTAAGCGTCTACGACGAAGTAAGATCCCGATTGTCAAGGTTCGTTGGAATTCCCGTTTTGGAGCTGAGTTCACGTGGGAACGCGAATATGAAATTCTGCGGAAGTATCCTCACCTTTCCCCCGGAAGTAGTACCAAGTGATAATTTCGAGGACGAAATTTCTTTTTACTTGGGGAGACTGTGACATTCGCGAATTTCTAGGTATACTTCTAACGACCCGTATTCGTTTTATTTATTTATGATTATGTTTTGACCCTATTGTATCCCTTTTTATGTTTTATCGTATTCGTATTCCTCGTATTTTATGAGTATCGTATTTGTATTTTATGTGATTCGGACCTTTATGTCGGGAACGTTTAGTTCTAAGTGCCTTTAGTATAAGTCTAGTATGCTCTTAAGATAAGTTAGGGGTTCTATGCCTTATTTATACGATTAAGATTAACGTTTAAAAAGTATTACAATTTTAGTCCTTCCAGAATCTTATTACAAATCTAGTCCTATGGGATTTCTATTACAAAAATGGTCCTTCACCAACCTTTTTGTCTTATTAGACAACATTGGGATCATCAAAATTTTGTCTTATTCCACCCCATCACCTACACACACACCATTCTCACCCTTTCACTTCTCTCTCTAAAAACACACACACAAACACACACACTTCTCTCTAAAATATCTCGAGATCCGACCGTCGAAAATCATTTTCGAAGCTAGTATATCGTTCACCATATTCATCTTCATCATTCCTCCGAATTTCATCTCGATCGGGTAAGTATTTCTTCGATTTTGTTTTAAACTTTATTTTCTTAGATTTATCTCAAAAACACCACTTTTTACCATCAAAACCCGAAATTTATTGAGCGTCTATGTACCTAAACGTATTCTGGACATAGGGTTTCGATATTGGATGAATTTGACACCTAAAAACACTCAGAATCGTAACCCGAAAGTGATTTTCGTAAAAACCCAGTTACGAACCCGTAACTAATCCCGAAACTACTCACGTAACTAGACATCTAGCCCGTAACTATGTCACGTACCTATACCTATGTCCCGAAACTATGCACGTATCTATACCTATATCCCGTAACTATGTCTTTATCACGTATCTATACTATAACACGTAACTAAGTTACGTGCGTAACTCTCAGTTACGCGATACGTAACTCCCAGTTACGTGATGCGTAACTAGTTGCTGTATTTTCGAAACGTTTGTAATTCTGTTAAATCGATGTTCCTGTTGGTCATTTTTAAACTCGTATAAAACGTTAATCGTTAAGGCATACCCCACTAGACTTAGAGATACTTAGACATATTTATTTACGTGATGTTTAGGGCACTTAGACGTGGAAGCTTGACCGTGTTATATTATTACCCGACATATCGTTGTTTGGATTGCATTGCTATTCTGTGAGTTATTCGCTGCCCTTTTTACTGTTTTTATATTTTGGGCATGATTAGCGTTGTATAAATGTATTTTATGATATATATATTATGGTTATGTATTATGGATATGAATGCTTTAGGTTAGTCTTACCCTAACTTGTACCGCCTTTGTGGTAGTACGAGGCCCCGTATACACACCTGTTAGCTTTTAGCCGCCGGTTTATATATATAGCGCTATATGGGTCTAACAAACCCTCATTGTTAACACGATGGATGATGGATGCGCCCTGTCCGTGTTAGCAATGTTATGACCGATGATTTCGAGGACAACCTAGCGTAAGACACTAGGTGGGGTTAGTTGCCAGTATTGTTATGGTTCAGGTGTACCGTATGTATCTAAAGCTATTATCTATCCAGTATGGTACTTTTATGATTTAATTATGGCATTTTTATGTTATTTGTATTATTATATTATTGAAAAGTTTTGTATACTTCAAGTATGTTTTGAAACATCATTTTCGAATGACTTATTTTCAAATCATATCACTTTTGGGTCAAAACATATTGAAACTTTTATACTATTATGTTTTTATTAATTATTGCGAATAATTCACCAACTTTATGTTGACGTCGTATTTTAACGCTTTTCAGGGATTTGAGGTTACCTTTTGATGTATGCTTTGGTGGCTACGTGGATCATTTTGCTTGGAATTTATTTTGTTCTTATTAATTCCTTAGTATCCCAAACTCTGTAGCCATATTTTGATATATTTCCGGATGATTGTAATAAAGCATTCTATTTTCAGACTTATTTATCTATGTTGAATATGTATGGTTTACTTATGTTGATGTAACCTTTGAATCTCTGATACCGTATTCTCTGAACACCTCGGTTCCGCCATTTGCGGGGTGTGACACAAACAAACCACTTTGTTCCACCGAATGTAGATCCTCGTCGTCAGAGCTATTCATCGGCAAAAATCCCAGATCTGAACAAAGAACCTGGGAGACACAGTTCATACATACAAGAACTGGCTAGACGCAGTTCATACGTCAAAGAACTCGCAAGGCATTCGACTCAAAGTAATGATCTAATGAGTCATATTCCAGAGGTTTTCCGTCGATACATCCTGAGTTTAAATAACGTTAGAGGTGATGGAAATTGTGGGTTTCATTTGGTTGCCATCGGTCTTAATCTCGATGAGGATATGCGGTCACAAATTCGACAAGATTTTTTGCATGCTATAAATCTTAATAGGGATTTTTACACCAATATGTGGTACGCTGATGGACTTGATTCAATTCGGTACAGAATTGATCATTTTTTATCAGGATTTGCGCCACCAGACAAATGGATAAGTATGCCATACACAGGGTTGATCATTGCTTCATTATATAATCGGCCAATTATATCTATATCAATGAGACAAAATTATACGTGTTTTTCAAACCTGCCACAACCAAATGGTCCAATAGTGATCTTACATGTGCCGGATAATCATTTTGTTAATTTGACGCTAGATGAAAATAGTTCACTCCCTGAAAATCATCCACAATGGAGAAGGTTCGCAATTGCGAACGTGTTCGAATGGGAAAACTTATATTCAAGTCGACAGATTGTGTATACCGAATATGTAAATAATAGAAGACGAATGTAGCATTTTAATACATAATTTATTTGTTCGTTACATCATTATACTATTTTTTATTATACCGAATATGTGAATAATAGAATACGAATGTTGCATTTTAATACACAATTTATTTTTTCGTTAAATTATGTATAATGTATGTTATTTTACGATACTTGAAAAATTAAAAAAAAAACGACAACAAAACCACAAAAAAAGACAAAAAAATAAAAATAAAAAAGTGTGTCATAGATGTGACATGTGTGTCATAGATGTGACATAAAGTGGATAGAGGATAGAGATAACCAATTAGGAGTGGACATAACCATAGCCTAAACTAAATAATTATATTTATAGTGGTTATAAATATATTAAAAATATATGTGTTAAGCTCAAAGGAAGAAAAAAATGTTATATTATATTAAAAATGATTGACATGTGTCATAAAAACATGTGTTAAGCTCAAAGGAAGAAAAAAATGTTCTTTTTGATAAGTTCAGTATATTTATCAAATACAAATAATATTTACTTGAAAAAGTAAAGACACCATAATTATCATTTATGTTAAACATCTAAAAAAATATATATATTTAGTTATTTTCAAACAAAGAATATTTTTTGTATTTATTAAGGTAAACAAGATTTTATATGTTTGGGCTATCTTCCGAGTTAAAACAACTTTTTTATCTCAAGTTTATTGTGATTAGATAATCTTAAATAAAAATAATATATTTTATTTTAAGTATACAATAAAAATTACATTGTATATATCATTTGTTTTGGTTAATAAATTAAGAAATAGTAATGTGTGTTTAAAAAACCGAAAGCAACATTTAGACTTTTGAAAAAAATATAGTTCAAAATTTATTATGAAAATATAAATTTTTCAAATTTAATTTGTAAAATTACTTAACTACATTTAAAATTTTCATCCTAATAAAGTAAGAAGACAATATATAAATTTGCTAACCTTAAAAATCTCATAAAAACACATAAAAAATATTAACTATAAAGTTTATGCTTAAAGTAAAAAAAAAAAAATTAACAAAAAAAATATTAAATATATATAATAATAGTTATGGATTAAAGATAAAAATAATAATTAGATTGAGAAAATAAAAAAAGTAAAGAAAAGGAAAATATAAACAAAGAATAAGAATTAAAAAAAAAAAAAAAGCCTAAATGAATGTTAAGGAGGTTGATCCCTGAGTAGGGGTGTTAAAAAAACCCGCATCCGACTAACCCGGTTTGACCCGAATCTGAATAAGCTTAATAGAGTCCGGTTTATTCGGGTCTATGTATGCGATTCGGGTTAAACGGGTTAACCCGATGTGACCCCGAGTCTTATTATGGTCGGATCCAAAGGAAATTTTTTTGTGTTAATCGGGCTCGAGTTAGACCCAAATAACCCGAATTAGTCTAATAATTATTTTATTTTATTTTGAGTTGTAATTTGAAGCCATTATGTGATGTTTAGTGATTCATCTTTTATAACCTACATATTTTTTAGTAAGCTCGAGTTTATGTGTGGTCCATATTTAAAATTAACTTATTTAAGACAAATATATTTAAACTATAAACTTTTTTTATTGCACGATATATTTGCTAATGTATCTTCTTGTCTTCCTAATGCAATTGTGTTTATAATTTGTGTATTCAATTCTTTTAACATTTCAAAACTCGGTAAAGTTTAACACTACAAAAAAAAAAATTAATTGCTTAACATTTTCTATAATTTGCTTTATTTCTATATTAACTTTTTTTTAGCTGCTATCAACAGTTCATTAATTTAATCGACCAAATTTACAAGTTACATTCATTTTTATTTTATTTGATATTTGTTGTCAAACATAACACTAGAATGTGAACCCTTTTTATAAGCCTTAAAAGTAACAAGTTATGGTTATCTTGTTGTTAAAAACACTAATAAGATGGTCTATTTTTATGTATTATTTTTCTTAGTTAGACTCGAACCCGATTGGAACCGACCCGACTAGACCCGATCCCGATTAGACCTGAACCTGATAACCCGATCTCTTATTAGGGTCGGGTTAGGGTCAATCCCAAAAGTTTGAAAACCCGATTAGACCCGACCTGATTAAGCTTATTAGGGTCGGATCAACCCGATTAACACCCTTATCCCTGGGGGAGGGTGTTAACCATCTTGATAGCTTACTATTTTGAAATTTAAGTCTAAATATTTAATTGAATATTTAAGAAAAAATGATTACATAATAATAAAAGAGATAATGAGTGAAATATACGTATCACATATTGTATGAATTAGGTAGTTTTTTAGACACATATTTTAAGTCTATGTATTATTATTCTAAATTTAAACAACAAAAATAGTTAAAAGGAGTCAGCAGTGCTAAAAGTAGACGTGCAACCCGGGAACCGGTTTTTCTCGTAACCGCCGCCTCAACCGGAACCGGTTTTTCTGGAAACCGGTTACCACCAACCCGGAACCGGTTAGTGGAAACCGGAACCGGTTAGATCGGTTTCCAGTTTTCAAAAGGAGCGGGTTTTTTCGGTTTTTAAACCGGTTTTAACCGGTTATTCCCCCAAACCGGTTTTAACCGGTTATTGGGATGCCTGGATATTTATGAGTAGTTGTCTAATACAATAGTCACTGTTAACTGTTAAGTATCTCGTTATCGGGCTATAGGCCAAGGACCTGCAAGAAAACAATATCATGTGCCCAGTAATGACACATATATTAGAAAAGAGGCAGTGACCATTGACCAAGATGAAGAAGATGGGGTGTAATAAAAGACTTGCCTTAAACCTAAACCTATAATATAACACGCTTCTCATTTCCCATTCATTATTTGGGTTTTTTCTTCTAACATAGCCCAACATTACAACAAAGCCCATATCAACTTGTAATTTACATTTACTATTTTCAATTCCAAATACTACATTTATGTTTAGAATCGAAAAAAAAAAAAAACAAAAAAAAAATCGATTAAAACTGGTTCAAAACCTAAAAAACCGATTCCGAACACTTTTAACCGAAAAAAACCGGTTTCAAAAAAACCGGTATAACCGAAACCGGTTTTTTTAAAAACCGGTTTAACCGAAACTGGTTTTTCTAAAAACCGGTTTTTTTAAAAACCGGTTTTTTTTTAACTGGTTTTTTTTTAACCGAAAACCGATTAAAACCGATTTCTTTGCACCTATAGCTAAAAGTGGTCCAAACTCTTTGGTTAATGGACATAATCAAACATTAATAGTTAAAAAGTAAAAACTGTTTTTGTAATCAAAATTAATATATTAACTATAAATATTTTTTTCTTTTAGAAAATAGACAAAAAAAAATGTTTGTGGGTAAGCCAAACACACACAAGAGACCTAAACACATTTGTAACCCCTTTATGCCCAGAAATACCAAATCTTCGATGACAACCACTCTTCTATGGGTTCCTTGACAAACAAAAATATTTCTAACTCGCTATTCTATCAACCTTTGTGTAATTCACTATCTGGTGGACTGTGGTATGCCACACAACTTCTCGAAACACCATTACACTCGCCATTTGATAGGTAGGTGGTGATTTGATAACTTTGTGAGGCGAAGAGACAGGTTAGAAAGACATCACACTTGGAACTATACGGGAAGAGACAGGGTTAGGAAGACATCAGACTTGGAACTAAATGGGCGGGCATAAATCAGTTTCCTTACTAATGAATCAGTGCTTTCAGATGGTGTGATCATAAATCTGTTAACTCCCTTGTCATTCTTCTCAGTGGATACCAAAATGTGAATGTATTCAATCATGGAGAAACCCGGAACATGCAAAATAGAGTAAAGTAGATAGGACAGAAACCAACCCACAAAAACACCTTCTCAAGAACACGATTTTACTTTTAACATCAAATGTTTGGTTTTCAAAAACCCAGTTGAACTACCAAAACGAATGAATATACAAACGGTTTACCCCTTCATCCATCTTAAAGGAATGGTAGATTCCCAAACACTATTCTAGATTTCAAGGTCATATATAAGATCATACTTATCCACCGATTATATAATCAGCTGGATAACACAGGCACGAACTGAAATTCAGCCAATTCAAACACTTTCCATCTATTCAGTCAAGTTTAATAAATTGTTTAGATTCTAAATAACCAAGATTAGTCATTAAACAAACAGAATATTCGAACATTACATTTCCAAATACTAAACAGAGTGTTTTAACTGCATAAACCATATAGATCAAAATAGAATATCATTAATATACAAACGGTTTAACGTCGATTCCAAAACACTACTATGTATTCAAGATTTCAAGGTCAAATATATGATATCGACATGCTTACCTTCAGCAAAATATGAAAACCGAAAAAGAGAGATGCAATGTATCCCCAACGATTAAAGGCTAGATAACATAGGCATGGAAATGAAGTTCAACCATTTTAAACAATTTACAATTCCATCCATTCAATCAAGTCTAATAACTTGTTTAGATACTTGATTACCAAGCTAATTACTCATTAAACAAACGGAATATCCGAACATTACATTTCCAAATACTAAACGGAGTGTTTAAACTGCATAGCAATGACGAAAACGATTAACGAAGAAATCCGATAACACGATATTAAAAATAGATCAATATTAGATCTAAAAAAAAAAACAGATAAACAACATTCATCGAAACCAAAACCCTAGACATTCAATTGAATTCATCCAACAGATCATAAAAACTTACAGATATGAAACCCTAACCCTATCATCAGGATTCAACGCTCAAATTTTCCTCGCCTTCAGTAACCGCCTCAGCAATCGCGCCGTCGTTCTCCTCTGTCTTCACCGTCGCCGATTCAGCAGATCTAGCCTTAACGAAAAACAGCACTCTCTTACTGATCTCTCTGGAGTAACACTGAAGGATCTCGATGCCGTCATCCTCATCATCAGCCGGAACAGACGGAGCGGCGTTGAACGATTCCTCCTCGATGCGGCGGGCGACGTCGGTAGCTTCGTCGGCAGGGATGGTTCCGTAACGATCGGAGAGGACGGATTTGTCGGTTAGGGTTTGGATGAGACGTTTGATTACGGCGTCGCGAGTGCGTTGTGTAGGTGGCCAAATGCTGAAAGAGGTGCTCATTTTCTCGAGCTTCTTTGTTGTGGCTTCGATTTCTGGTGTTGATTGGTGAACGGTGGTGCCGGAATCTTCACCGGCGGTTACGGCTGAGGTTTGCTCGTCGGTTTGGTCCGTCATTTTTCTCCGATTTTATCTTCCTTTTTTTTCTGAAAGGAAAAGGGAAGTTATATATTGTGTAAAGAGAATTATCAAATTTGGAGTAGTGAATATAATGTTCAAATTGCATCAAAGTTGGTATGTCCAAATTTTATATAACATTAATCATCAAATTTTATAAAATACTTTGATATTTGATTACTTTAAATATAATTAATTAGTTTATATATTTATTATATAATTAACATTAACATAAATAATATAACTTCCTTTAATTCTTAATCTTTTTACCTAATAAGTATGTAAATATTCGCGCTTCGCTGCCGTCTTGAGGTTTTTATCTATTTAGATGTCGCGATTCCAATCCAACTAATCTAAGAGTATCCGCTCGTGTTCTCATTTAAAAAAAAAAACTATAAAAATATGAACAAATATAGACTCTCAATCATTTTATAAACTAAAACATAATAAATAATAACTTAAAAGTGGTGTCTAAGAAAAAGGCAAATAAATAAAAAAAAGATTAACAAAACAAAAAAACAAACACAAAAGATTAAGAAAAACAAAAGATTAAGAAAAACAAAACAAATTCAACTGCAGCAAGGTTCGAACACTCGCCTATTGATTTTATACCCTCGTCTCTAGCCATCCCCACAACATTCTCTTTTGTTTCAAATTCAAGTAAACATTAAATTTATTAAGAAATTTTATGAAAAAAATAAAAATAAATAATTGACAGGGGAAGGGTCAAATTCTCGTCTCTTCATATAAATAGTCATGGAGTTAACCATTCCGACAGCAGAATATTTTGTTATGTATTTTAGTAAATAAAAAATTTCAGCCTGATTTTGTTGATTTTTTTTACTTTGAAAAGGTATTATATTATTTTTTATTGTGTAAAACGACGGTTTTTTCAGGTGAAACGGCAATTACGTTTTGATAAATGTATAGTATAGTAAGAGGTTTGAACGCTCGTACGTTGGTTTTATACCCTCGTCTCTAGCCATCCTCACAACATTATGTTTTGTTTCAAATTCAAATAAACATTAAACTTATTAAGGAATTTTGTGAAAAAAAAGAAATAAATAATTGACAGGGGAAGGGTCGAACCTCTTTAGATAAATAGCCATGGAGTTAATTATTCCGGCAGTAGAATGTTTTGTTACATATTTTAGTAAGTATTATTGTTGACTTTTTTGACTTTGAAAAGGTATTATATTATTTTTTATTATGTAAAACGACGATTTTGTCATGTGAAACGGCAATTACGTTTTGATAAATGTATAGTATATTAAATAGGATTTCAAAGAAAATTTAAAACACATCACGACAATATTAATAAGGGAACATAAACATCTCAAATGTGTCAAAGCTAGCTTAACGAGTTTTATGACCTCTTTTTGTTTAAACATCTTTTTGTTCATACTTTTTTATTAGCGGGATTAATCATATGTCTAATACATAAACATCTTAGATGTGTCAAAGCTAGCTTAACGTATTTACATGTGAAGAAATGATTAGCACGATTAATCATATGTCTAATACATATATAAGATGTATCAAATAAATTCAATGATTTTCCCACTTTCTCTCTCCTTATTTTCAAAGCTTTTCTTACAAATCTTTAATACATTAGACATGTTATTCATCTCTCTTACATGTGAAACTCATATAATTGAACGAGATAACTTTAACCGCAGTGTTTTAAAACCCAGTAAAACCGCATACCGATCAGTCGACAGGTTTAACTCTAAGCGGGTTTTTTATGAAACCGGACAATCATCAAACCAACCGGTTTTTTTCGGTTTAAGCGGTTCAACTGGTTTGATAATTATCAGTTTTTCAAAAAAAAATGTATTAACAAGGTAAAACATTTTATAAATGTAACTTTTAGTTGTTAATCCTTGTCCTCTAATTAATTGCATTTATCATTAAAATTGAATGTTAATTTCAGATGTTATTTTTGTTGATATTATGATGGAATCATGATTTGGATTGTTTGATAATATGTTTGGATTTTTCGTGAAGTTTAAAACTTAAATTTTAGTTGGATTGAAAATATTTGGTATTATTTTTAAGTGGATTGTAAGTGTATTTTGTTTATATATAACACTTTTAGTAGTTTTGTTAAAAAAAAGTTTAAAATAAGTAGGTTTTTTAATACATATATAAGTTTGATTTGTCAATTCGGTTGAACCAAGTTCAATCACTTTTGACAACAAATATGGTTCAACTAAAAAAACGGTTTTTAAAACATTGCTTTAACCCATAGAGTGTCCTTCTCTAGCTTAAAGCGCCACCACCATTTTCCTAGCAAAGCCCGCTTTTAACATACCAATATTAAACCAACCCCAAGGATTCTTTGAGCGAATCCGATTTGTCACTGGTGAAGAACTCTCCCTCGATAGGATCTTCCAACCTTTCATTCATTTCTTGATCCATCAACCTGGGAGCGAAGCCCTTCATCTTTCTCTTAAGAAGAGTTAACACAATCCCATATAACTAAAGCCGTCTTTTTTCCCCAACCCAACCTTCCCCAAAAGAAGTTTCTCCACACACACTCAAGTTTATCTAGAACATACAAAGGGGCTCAAATTATCGAGAAGAAATACAAAGCCAGACTACTGATAACCGACCCCTAAAATACATCGTTCTGGCCTTCCAAACTGATAACCTTTTCTTAAACCTTTCAATAATAGGTTCGAATCACATAAGTATTTCATCCAATGTTGTGAAAATCGCTCCTGAGGCGCGCCTAGGCGCTAAATCGCATGAGGCGCCAAGGCTAGGGATTTTTTTAGGTTGAGTCGCATGACATGCATGAATCGCAAAAAAAGTGCAGCGATCCGGGCTTTTGTGCAAAAAAATCGCAAAAAATCGCAAAACGATGGGGAATTTGTAGAATTCGACTGAAATCTCTTGCATTAGTTTCATTAAGTTTCTTTATGAAATATTATCATGAAAATGTGGCATTATGTCTTGAATATTGACACGCTTGCTTTATATTTTGGGTTTAAATTCAAGCTTTATTACATATGTATTAGTTATTCAGTATCTCAATATTATTATGTGCTATTTAAATTGCATAATTTTGACACATATGTTATAGAAAAACATAATATATATAGTGCGCCTCGTGTTTATGAATCCCACGATTTGGTATGCGCCTCGCCTCAAGGCTCATTGACCTCCTTTGCCCCTTATTGGTTTTATTATTCCTTCTTTTTAAAATTAATCACTAGAATAATCACCTATCACTTACACTTTACAAAAAGAATCACCTGATTCGCAACGAATTTCTCACGACACTTTATCGTCGCGAGAAGTACATAAAACAAAATCAGACCAATAAAAATCAGACACGTCGTCGCGAAAATGAATATTGACGCGAGAAATGAATAGTATCGCGACAACGTGTCGAATTTTTATTGGTCTGATTAAAATATGTGTACTTTCGCGACGAAAAAAATGTCGCGAGAAATCCGTCGCGAATTAGGTGATTATTTTTGTAAAGCGTAAGTGATTATTTTGGTAATTTGCTCTTCTTTTTATTAGGTGTTGACGTACCTACGGTCTAAACCGTAAGTACGATGAAGTATTGAATATAAGCCCATGCGGCCTGATAAAATACAACGTTCGGCCTAATAAAGGTCCCCGTTCAGCCTGATGAAAGATAACGTTCGGCCTGATGAAGGACGAACGCTCGGCATGATAAAAGAGAACGTTCGGCCAGATGAAAGAGAACGTTCGGCCTGATGAAGGACGAACGTTCGGCATGATAAAAGAGAACGTTCGGCCTGATGAAAGAGAACGTTCGGCCTGATGAAGGACGAACGTTCGGCCTGATAAAAGAGAACGTTCGGCCTGATGAAAGAGAACGTTCGGCCTGATGAAAGAGAACGTTCGGCCTGATGAAAGAGAACATTCGGTCTGATGAAAGAGGACGTTCTGCTTGATGAAAGAAACGTTCGGCCTGATGAAAGAGAACGTTCAGCCTGATGAAGGAAGCCACACATTATCCGCCAGGTATTATAGGTATCACCGGATTACCCACCGGTCATTCGGTAGCTTTCAAAGGTACACTCTATTATACATATACATGTCTATATATATGTGAGCCTCTAGCCTCTCACTTGGTAAGTTTTTGCTTTCTATCTCTAACTCTCTCTATTTTACACTCTCACTACATATACACCTGACTTGATCGTCGGAGGGTGGATCCGGGGCTTCGGCCTCGGGTCCCCTTCTAACGTTTTCTCTATGTTGTAGCGTACTACGATCTCGGGAAGACGACAAGAACACTTCTCGGTCGTCTAAACCAACAAGTGGACTGGAGCAAGTTGGAGATAGATAATAGGCTGAAGGTCTTCCTCGGATTACAACCATCGAATCCGAACCTTCTACCCATTTGTGTTAGCTACATTCCGATGTCGCAACATTTGGCGCCATCCGTGGGACCCGACGTAGAAAGCCTTAATCTATCGTCGTGTCTACCTTCCAGATCTAACGAATTTTATGTGGTTCCCTTGATCCGAATATCTATTATTTTTCTTATCCTCTTTAAAACACGCTAGTTTTTGTATCACATATCACAAATTTTTAATAATAGATAACAGATTAATAGCATGGATGACTTTGAGGTTAAAAATTATTTTATTGTCATCAAAATCCATGAGTTAAAAATGTGCTGACAATTTTCTCACAAATTTGAATGCTCGTGTTTTTATAAAAGGAAATATGGATAGCATCTTTGGAAATCAATATTTTATTTATTTATTTTATTTTTTCCTAATGGACACCTCTAAAACCGTTGTTAGGTCCACTAATCTAACTTCACGTTTTTTAATTATGATGTTAAATCTTGTTAAGCCTCAAAATTCTATATTTTCGTTCTTAGAAATCAAAATCAAGTTGAGTAAATCAAGTTGAGAAGTTGTACCGTACAACATACAAATGCATATCTAAGATTGTTTCTTTTAAACGTTGGATAAAACAATATTTTACTTTTCTTTTATAAAGTAGAAAGGACAATATTTTATTTAAAAGAAAGTTACTTTTCTATCATTTCGACATCTAATAGTGTACTTGACATACTATTTTTAACTTTATTTTTCTTTTTCTTTTATGATTATAAAAAAATAAAAAATAATTATAAAGTAAAAAAAAGACCCAATAAGCATCGTGTTAGTAAAACTCCCTGCGTTGGACGTTCGTCGAAGCTCTTATTCCGGTTAATTAACCGAAGCTTTCATTCGGATCTCATGCTCATAATCTGAAACTCCTCAATCAGGATGATAAAACCGAAGCTCTCATTCGGTCTCATTCTGAAACCGAAGCTATGATTATGGATGTAATAATCTGAAGCTTAAAAGCTATGTAATCCGAAACAGAAACAAGTATAGTCCATAATCTTAAACCTCTCGATCCGAAGCAAGTGTCGACATTCTGAAGCTAGGCAATCCAAAGCAAATATAGCCGAAAGAAACCTGATAGATGAAGTCAGACAAGAAAAGAAAAGCTACTGAACCGGAACTACTTAGGTTTTACCCGGACCTTACCATCCGGAGGTCACAGTTTGAAAGTACATTCCGAATTTTATTATCGGAAGGTTGCTCTCTAACCTAAGGGACGAAGATGCGTCATCATGTCATCTTCATCATCTCTACCTTATATTATGGGTAGAAGGGAGTACAAATCCTGTTGCATAAGGTACAACCTACTTTTTTCATTTTTTACATTTCAAGTAGGCACGTGATATGTTTAATATGCATCATCTTAATTATACATATCTGCTATAATTCCTTGACCGGTCCGCTGATATTAAAATGTGTATTACTAATGTCGGATTTTAAGTATCACTAAAAAGATAATGGTTAATGGCTTTTAAATAATAATGTTATAAACATGAGAAAACAATTCCGAGTCGTCTAATATTAAGAAAAGAATAAATTACATATTCTTATAGTGGCATAAAGAGATCCTTAACATGTTAGGATGTTAACAATATAGTTATTTACTACTTACTATGTTATTGAACCATTGATGGTCCATATTTCTCGTAAACATCAATCCGTAAGTTTTCGCCCGGATTTCGTGCTCTTGCTATTTTAGTCATCCAAAACGAAAAATATTGTATGGATAGATGGCAGACTAGGCACTATGGTTGTAGATCTGTTTTCATAGGTAAAATTATGAAAGTTTCATGCAGACTCTAGGTGAGCTACTCTCAAAATATTCTATGCTACTATGTGATTTAGGGGTAGCTAAACTAATGTTGCAGAAGTCGTTAGGCGCACGTTAGGCGGTGGAGTAGGGATTAGAGATTTATTGGGATTAATCGTAGATTAATCGTAGGGTTAATCGACATTAATCGAGATTGAATTCTATATATAATGGGTTATTTAAGTTATTTGTGAATTATTATTTGAATATTTATGTAATATGTTAATTTAATGGGCTACAGTCTCACGATATTCTCTTTGGCCTTCATATCTTTCACACTTTTTTTGATAACAAGTTAGTTTAAACCGATTATGACTGATTAGTTGACCGATTATTGACCGAAGGATTAAATTATGGATTAACGAAAATCTCATCGATAAAGTATGGATTAGGGATTAATCGTTGATTAATCGGTGGATTAATGGAATTTTTACAACCATGGTCTAAACATCCCCTATGCTAAACTATTTTATGAGATTAATTGTCATAATTGATGACCACGATAAGGTAAACCATCCGGAAGTTATCATTTGTTTGTTGATAACTAGATATAAACCCAATGACACTATGTTTGAGCCATATATACATTCCGAAACAAATATGTATTTGAGGATATGATGCAACAATAAGATCAATGTCATATACTTTATTTATTTGGAACCGAACAAATTTATAAGTAAATAAAAGCATGATCATTCATGATATTAGTAAGCATAAGTGTTTAAGGTACACGATATCATATATAAACCAATTTCGTATAGAAGCTTATGGTTTTGCTCGTTTATTCTTATAGAATTCAATACTACTAATAAATTAGTACTATTGAATTAAGGGGAATATAAAGGTAATATATGTTCTATTTTTGGATCGATATCTTTTTCACCAACATGGGGTGACAAAATTAATATGTAAAGTTAATGAAAAGCTCCAATAATTCTGTTGTTATTATATAGCTAACATGTGAAAGTTGGTTCAATGATATTCCACAACCTATTCCATTAGCCAAGTATGTACACCAGGACCTTTTGACCTTTTGTGAGAAAATCTATCGAGCCTAACCTCGGTAAAAATCGGACCTAACTCCGATAATATACATCGGGCCTAACCCCGAATGTACGTCAGGCCTAACCCTGACTTACGATACCATCGGACCTAACCCCGATGAAGTGCGCAAGCCGGGCCTAACCCCGATGAAGTGCGCAAGCCGGGCCTAACCCCGATCTATATTCTATCGAGCCTAACCTCGGTAAAAACGGACCTAACTCCGATAATGTACATCGAGCCTAACCTCGAATGTACGTCAGGCCTAACCCTGACTTACGATACCATCGGACCTAACCCCGATGAAGTGCGCAAGCCGGGCCTAACCCCGATGAAGTGCGCAAGCCGGGCCTAACCCCGATCTATATTCTATCGAGCCTAACCTCGGTAAAAACGGACCTAACTCCGATAATGTACATCGAGCCTAACCTCGAATGTACGTCAGGCGTAACCCTGACTTATGATACCATCGGAGCTAACCCCGATGAAGTGCGCAAGTCGGGCCTAACCCCGAGCTATATTCTATCGAGCCTAACCTCGGTAAAAAATCGGACCTAACTCCGATAATGTACATCGGGTCTAACCCTGAATGTACGTCATGTCTAACCATGACTTATGGAACCATCAGATGTAACCTTTAAAACCACTTGTTTTTGCCCTTATTCGGCTATTTGAGTATTGTACGTATATATTAGTAAAGGATACCTTCTAAAATGCTAAGTTAAGCAAATTCTAGTACAATAATGTTTAAATTTTTCGAAGTATAATAGTAAATTTGACACATAATAGTTTCTTGGTCAAACCATCTCAAATAAAGAAACATGTGCACGGAGGATTCTTAATACACTACTTTGGTCGAACCACCTCAAATCGATAATCTCGTGTTGAAGGGACCAACGTACGTATCTTTGGGTCGAACCAACTCCTAGTGAACATCTTTCTCTTTGAGTGACTTTCGGAACACTCACAAAAGTAATACCTTTGAGGAAGTGATCTACCTTATATTATATATGTTAAGTCGGAGCAATACCAAAAGAAACATATTATACTAAACATATAATATATATGTTCAGTCCTAGAAATACGATGAATACATTTAAGTTTAAAAAGTGTCGAATTTAGTGGATAATTTGAGTTTAGCATAACGTGTCTTACCACAATATACTAAACTGGGGGAGTTGTTGACGTGGGTTCGGATCATATCTCTTTTGCGGAACGACCCTAAGTACAATATTTAAGTTTAGCATAACGTGTCTTAACACATAATACTAAACTGGGGGACTTGTTGACGTACCTACGGTCTAAACCGTAAGTACGATCAAGTATTGAATATAAGCCCATGCAGCCTGATAAAATACAACGTTCGGCCTAATAAAGGTCCCCGTTCAGCCTGATGAAAGATAACGTTCGGCCTGATGAAGGACGAACGCTCGGCATGATAAAAGAGAACGTTCGGCCAGATGAAAGAGAACGTTCGGCCTGATGAAGGACGAACGTTCGGCATGATAAAAGAGAACGTTCGGCCTGATGAAAGAGAACGTTCGGCCTGATGAAAGAGAACGTTCGGCCTGATGAAAGAGAACGTTCGGCCTGATGAAAGAGAACATTCGGTCTGATGAAAGAGGACGTTCTGCTTGATGAAAGAAACGTTCGGCCTGATGAAAGAGAACGTTCAGCCTGATGAAGGAAGCCACACATTATCCGCCAGGTATTATAGGTATCACCGGATTACCCACCGGTCATTCGGTAGCTTTCAAAGGTACACTCTATTACACATATACATGTCTATATATATGTGAGCCTCTAGCCTCTCACTTGGTAAGTTTTTGCTTTCTATCTCTAACTCTCTCTATTTTACACTCTCACTACATATACACCTGACTTGATCGTCGGAGGGTGGATCCGGGGCTTCGGCCTCGGGTCCCCTTCTAACGTTTTCTCTATGTTGTAGCGTACTACGAGCTCGGGAAGACGACAAGAACACTTCTTGGTCGTCTAAACCAACAAGTGGACTGGAGCAAGTTGGAGATAGATAATAGGCTGAAGGTCTTCCTCGGATTACAACCATCGAATCCGAACCTTCTACCCATTTGTGTTAGCTACATTCCGATGTCGCAACATTAGGGAATGGAAATACTCGAAATTCTAGTCTCCTTCGATATCCCATTTCACTCGAGCTATTTGTCTTGCCATTTCCGCTTTCTCCTTGTCTTTATCAGTCCACTTTTTCTGAGCCTTCTTCCACTCAATCAGTTCAGTCACATTTAAGAGCCTAGATTCTGCCTCAATCTCCCACTTGTTCAGTTCATAATTTAATCCTTCAATTTCTTCGTCTAATTTTTCGAGCCGTTTCTTACTCCAAGTCCTTAATACATTTTTAACGTTTTTAAGCTTATCGCGAAAAATACAGTTTGAAAGTCTCGATTTTACCTCCATAGCCCATGCTTTCGAAACCACCTCCCCAATATCAGGTTCTTCAAGCCAAACATCAAAAAATCAAAATGGTTTCGGCCCAAAACCAATTTCCTTATCTTTGAGCACCACTGGACAATGAGCCGAGATTTTGCGATCAAGGGCCACGACTGCTAAATTTTCCCAGATACTTTTGAACTCCTCGGTTACGAGAAATCTATCTAGCTTACTAAGCTTCCGTGTGGCATTACAAATGCTCGTGAACTTTTTCCCTCACAATGGAATCTCGACCAACCAACCCATGTCTATAAAGTAACTAAAATTAGCTGCTACCTTTTCGTTAAAATGATAATTACACCTCTATCACTTGCTTCCAACCGCATTAAAATTCCCAAAAAAACACCAACCCGATGAAGTATTATTCATCAGATCAAGTAACCTATTCCATAAAGCTAACTTATTATCCTCTGATTGTCATTCACCAACACCGGTTCACCTAATACGCCTGTCCATTTACCTTTCACCGCAGCAAAATCGTCTTACCATAGTGATGGTGTAGCCGAAAACACCCCTAAGTCCCACACCAAAAGGATACCATCCGACTTGTCATTTCCACAATCTTGTGAAATCCATTTTGTTAATAAACATTTCAAAAGTGTCCCCATACACTTCTACACTTCCATATTGCCTCAGATTCTTTATGTCCTCCATGAGGATCCATGTAGTTTATATTGAACCCGCCAAAATAGCACCAGCAAACACATCTCATTCTATGTCATCCCCATGAATTCTTTCAATCTTTTGTGCCAAATTAGATCCTTGTCAAGCAAATGAATGGAATCCATCTTGACTTTGTGATTATATTGAACTTCATCAATCTTGAAAAACTTATTATGGCAGATATTTGGGTTTTGGATTTCAGGATAAACCTTTAAATCGTGTATGAATTCACTTTGGCAATAAAGTATTTCGACCCAATCATATGCCTTTGGGTTAACACGAAATCTTTAATAGTTGTGTCCTTTCAATAGTTACACCAAAAAGCAACCAATTATCCAACACATCCTTTCATTATAATGACTTGGGTTAGCCCTGTCGAGTGTGCACTCCGCACTCTCCTAACTCGTAGTTAAACTAAACCCCAAAAATCCCTTGGTCTCAAGTAAATCACAATCACACTAAATGGCCGATGACACTATAATTACCAACAATTATCCTAATTAAAGATTTCGTGTTAACCCAAAGGCATAGGACTGGGTCGAAATACTTTATTGTGAAAGTGAATTTATACACGACTTAAAGGTTTATCCTAAATTCCCAAACCCAAATATCCTACATTGTATCTATACAACCAACCACATTTGAGTTATCATGGTTACAAGTGGTCTTCTTATGGATTATCTACTTGAATTATAGTTGATTTGAAAATTGAATCAATACTTACAAAAGAACAAGAAACAATAAATTTGAGAAGAAAATGTATATGAAATCAACAAATGAATCAGTAATTGTAATTACGAACATGAATAAACGGATCTGAGATATGAAATTGAGCAATCTAAGCAAGTATGGATGCTCTGATACCATACACTTTGTTTATAGAATTAAGCAAGAATTAAGAATTGAGAAGACTTCTAACCACAAGGGTGGTGTCCTAGTGGTAAAAACTTGGTCTCCAAAGGTGAAATTCCTGGAGGTTCCAAGTTCGAATCCTGGGAGCAAAAAAAATAAACCCCCTTGTGGCTACGGAGGTTCACCTGCGATGACTCCGGGCTACCCGCAAAGCGGGTAGTCGCCCTGGGATTAGTCGGCTCGCAAAGCGAGTTGGATTCCTAGGTTTACCAAAAAAAAAAAGAATTGAGAAGACTTTTATTAATTAAATGTGAATTACAAGATTAAATTTCAACCCTAGCAATCTCCATTGATGAATGAGTTTGTTAGAGAATTGAAAAACATATTAAATATAAGCCAAGTAACTTTTCGCCCTTATACACACAAGCTGATAACGAACTATATATACCACCTTGAGGCTCACTTGCTTCGTTCGTGCAACTGGAAGAAGTGATGTGCCAACACGTTTACGTGTTGTGACTTACACATGCACCTCACGTACATTGATTTCTGAGTGTAGTAACAACTTTGTGTTAACAAAGGAATCTGTTACCAATAGTAACTATAACTCAGTATTTGCAATTTCAAAGCCTATGTTCGTAGATCGTAAGTTCTGATTTTAATTTAGATGCTTGGCCTTTGGGAGATAATTTCCTTCACAAACTCATGCATCAAACCTAAACTTGGGACAAATGATTGATAACAAATATTTTATCTAAACTATTGATTTATTACACTAGATACTAAAAAAACATCTTCACATTTAATCAAGGTTCTATTACGGATCTAATACTTTTAATAGAACACTAAACATACATTCTCTTGCTTTACACATTGCCTCTAATGGTACTTTCTTTGGCATTGTTAACCCTTTAGCTTCATTCAAGTCAACCAACTTTGCACTAAATCTTTTCCACTCAAAACATTGAATCAATGAACCCAAAGCCACACCAACCACTTTATTAGCGAGTCCAGTTCCAGGGCATTGCTTCTTTGCCATCCCAAATGGTATATAATTACACCCTTCACTAGTTGACCTTTCAAACCTTTCTGGTCTAAAACTCGTAGGATCATACCACAACTTTTGGTCCCTATGGATAGCCCACGTGTTCACTAATAGCATAGTTCCTCTTGGTATGTTGAAGCCTCCAATGGCGCACTCTTTTGAGGATTCGTGTGGCACGAAGAGAGGTGTTGTGGGAAATAATCTAAGAGTCTCATTCACTATGTTTTGTAAGTATTTTAGCTTATGAAGATCACTTTCTTCTATCAAGTGGTCGTGTCCTACATGTTCATCGATCTCCGCACGTGCTTTTTGTAGAACATTCGGATGATTTAAAAGAAGTGACATTGCCCATTCCACTGTCGTTGCTGAAGTATCCGTACCCTCAAGTAATAGTGTCTACACGAGTTAAGAATAAATTGTAAACATATACTAGTAACTACAACAAACATAATCCAATTTTATACCATATTTATGGCTTTTTATAACTAGGTACAAAGATACAATTTGTACACGTTTCGTTTGTACTGCACAGGGAAACATATATCATGCCAAATTGTATATAACATGAGAAGTAGATGCTTTCGGTTGCGAAAATAGATCACTTCTTCTAAACATTTTACATTGTTTTGGTAAGAAGAATTAGTTAAAAACTTATATTTCACTTACACCATGGGAAACTTATTTGAATCTTCTCGTTCACAAACAGGCTAAAGTAAATTCTCTTGTTAAATTGTTATTTTTAAATCTTACACTCTTAAGCGAAAATTTTTATCAGCTCGAGTAGCTAGAGTATGAGGTTCTTGTAGATGATTGTTATATTTACTATTATAAGCCTTAGTACATACCATGAGGAAATATATGTGCATAAATTTATTGTAAATGAGAAACATACCCATGTAATTCCTTTGAGTATCTGGTCAGAATAGTTTTCAGGTTGTGATTCTTGCAAAGAAAGCATGGCATCGATCATCTTCTTATTAGAAACCCCGTCTTTCTTCCTGTATTCATCCAACAAATCTTTTGAAAATGCATCTTTTTTGGCCTTTAATCTTAATAATGTCTTCTTCATACCCTGGAAATCCATCCACTTCAAGAATGGCAAAAAGTTTGTTCCATATGTGGTGTAACGATCTTTGAAGATCTCCCTAATCATCTCTCGGAACTTAAGAGCCTCCATCAAATCATCAAGTTCAGGATCAAAGTATCGCTTCCCAGAAACAATCCTCATGATAATGTTTAGGGACATATCTTGCACTCTTGGTCTCAATCCCACTTTGGTAAAATTATCATGTTGAATCCCAAGCAATAGAGTCTTGATCAATGCCCGGATCTCATCCTGTCGGACATCCGAATAAGTGTTTAGTCGGGTTATTGAGAAAAGTTCAATGGTGGTTATGCGACGGAGCTTCCTCCAATAAGGACCATATGGGGCTGCAATAACGGAGGTGTAGTCATATTTCATGTGGTTTCCATTGCTCATACATGTTTGGTTTTCGAAAACATCATTTTGTGTAAAGCATTCTTCAACCACAGATGGGGAGGATAGAACAAGAACCGGGCGGGAACCAAATCGGAGGAGGAAAACCGAGCCATACTTTAGACTAAGCTTATGCAAAACACGGTGTAATGGATCCTTGATTAGAAGTAAATGGCCGATTATGGGGAAACAAGGAGGTATTGGAGGAAGGTTTTTGTGATGTTTATGTGTTTGTAGAAGGATTTTTGAAAGAAGAAAAAGAGAGAGAAAAGAGAAAAAAAGGGATGATGAAATAATAAAACAGGCGTTGCTCCATCGATCAAGGAATTTGACAATGAAGAATGACCATTTATTAAAGGGAAATGAGAGAATAAGCTAAAAAGAAGGTTATGCCGTACGAAACTTAACTACTGGTACAAATCAAAATAACATTGTTTGTATTGAATTCGATATATGACGCATAGTCTAACCATATATATGGAATCACTAAGATTGTTAAAAGTGGATCCGAGCAGGAGACAAGTCAGGATTGCAGTCGTCGAATCATATGCATTGTCCTTAAATTATCTCTCAGAACTCATAATAAGATCTTCAAATATCTTCTCAAATGATTGAGTAACTATGGACACCTATATATAGTCTAGCTACGTACATTGTGGAGAGAAAGTTACTAAACCCAAACTCCAATAGGTAAGACTCCTCTATACGATATATGAACGACTCTAAAGTAAGAGGAGAACCAAAACGGAAAATAGTACATGAGAGAGACCGCGGACTAGTGAATGTAACTAGGCTGATGTCTGAAGTGTAAACCTCTTTGATAGAGATCTACAGTTAACGTTGCATACCAAAGTAGCCTCATTATCTGATGACACCGGGTAGGGTCAAGTAGAGGCTTACTAATATGATCACATTGTCCTTATGTTTAAGTGTTAAATTTATAAAATCAATTTCCATACTAGTTTAACAAAGAGTGTAATCAAAATTAATGGAAAATAGTAAAACTGATAGTGGTGAAAACAAACTAGCCATAGTAGTGATCTCCTCGTCGTCGTCATCATCATTGAAGTTTCGAAGAAATATACACTTAATTATTTTTTAAAAAATAGTGCAAGTAAGACGGTATCGAATCCACAAGGAGTATGTGGATTCTTATAATGGTTAAACTAATGATAAACTTGTAGATTACGAAACAGTAAAGAATAGGGTTAATAACAATTCTTGGTTGGGAGAAATACAAATAGAAGACCTTTTTTTTGGGTAACGTACTGGAAGCAAAAGTCTCATACAGAAATTGAAAAGTCTCATATACATATCGAACCCACTCCATGAGAACAACCTTTGTTCGTTAACTACAAAAAGGTAGTGGACCGAACAATGGCATTATCCACTTCCAAATGCTCAACAAGGAACCAAAGACCATCGCTTTTTCGATAATACACCCATTTACCAAATCCTAGAACCATATGTTTGAGGCGCTATTTTACGATAAATTCCACCAAACACGTGATTTTCCGCCAAATTAAACTAGCCATACCACAAAGGACATATAGCATTTCTGGCCCTATTGTTTATTCCCTAATAATCAAGTTCGAGAAACGCTTCAAGCATGACCTTTAAATAAATATATTTACGTTTTAGGTACATTTTAACTGTGAATCATTTAATTTGATATTTCTAAAAAAAAATTATTTGATTTGAGGTAACTTTTCAAATCTCCTCATAACACACGAGCTAAATAATCCTTCTTGGTCACTCTTGTGAAAAGCTTCTTATGTTTCATTTTTATTAGAAAAGAACCATACATATGGGGCTCAAACCCATATATACCCGGCCCAAAGTCCTATATTCTTTTCAAGCTTCCTTTTTATATCTAATATAAAAGATAAAAATCGATATCTAATCTATATCTATATCTATCTATATGACTATATATCAATCTATATATATATATATATATTCAAACAAACAAGGATTTTCATGTCATTTGTCACCAATTTTATTTTTATTTAAATTCTTTAAATATTAATAAATACAATTTATTTTTACTATTTCATTTTTAATATTTTTTTCACTTAACCCTTTGGTTTTTTAAACCAACCCGTATATTACATGGGTAAATCACTGATGCCCCGAAATAAATATGTATATTGTTATTTATCTCTGTCTCAAAATAAGTGTCTATTTCTAAAAGTATATAACTAATTTTAATATTTTTTTTTCTTTTAATATATATTTTGTTTTTGATTAATAATGGTTTAATTATCAAACTTTCATATATTTATCAATTTAATCATTTAACCTTTCTTGACAATCTTTTTACGCTTAAATTTTAATTATATATCATTTTAATCATTTAACTTTTTTTGACATTATTTTTATTATTAACTATTAAACCAACTCTCATTTAAAATCATTTAACTTTTTTTGACATTATTTTTATTATTAACTATTAAACCAACTCTCATTTAAATCCATAAACTTTCAATAACTAACGTTTAAATCCTCAAATTTCGTTAATTATTGTTTTAACCACTTGTAAAACGTTTCACCATTTAACTTAAGTGATTAAAATGAACAATGGTTAAGAGTTTGGTGCTTAAAATTATAAATGGTTTGTAAGTTAAGAGTAATAATCATTATCGAAAAAGTTAAGTGATAAAAATGATAAATGATTGAAAATTAAGGATAAAAACATTGTCAAGAAAAAAAAAAGTTAAGTTATTAAAACGAAAAATATGTGAAAGTTTGATGAATAAACCATTATTAATCTTTTTTTTTTCTTCAAAAAGCTAGGTTATTTAAAGTTTGTACATAAAGTAAAAGGTGACATAGTCAAATGACGAGTATCTAACCTAATAATTGTGAGTTTTTAAAACTCTATGGAGTAAAAATAAAATAAATTATCGAACTTTCACATATTTATTGTTTAAACACTTAACTTTAAGTAAAAAAGTTTGACCCAATTGTAAAAATTATGCATAGTAAAAAATAATGTAAATACAAATAAAATAAGATAATTATGCATATTAAAAAAAGTCAAAATAAAATAAATAAAAATCTTTATATATAAAAAATTTGACAAAATAAAAAAATGAAAAATTGCACAGATATTTAACAATAAATATTATATTGCAATATTTAACGATATTTTAATTTAACTATTTACATATAATGACAAAGTGTTTATAGTTAATAGTTTTTTGATTAAAAAAAAAAACAAAGTTGATTACATATAAATATATAATAACGAATAAATCAAAATTCGTTATATTTCTGTATAATTTTCTCCTTAGAAACAACAAAGTTGAGGGATTTGTTCTAAAGGTTATTGTTTGATAAGCTCAACCTTGAATCAGAGATAAAACAGAGTAGGAGAACAGCTCCAATGGTGGGAAAGCCCTTTCCTATTGCATTTAAAATTGATAAAAGATAACCAGATTTGTTACATACTCGAGACTTATATAGTCTACCAACAATGACTCACTATGACCAATCAAAACATTACACGTGTCTACTACTAAAAGACTTACTAAAACATAATGAAATACTCTAATACTCTTACTAAAATGATACATAACAACTGCCCAGTTCTTGAGAACAACCTTGGCCTCAAGGTTCATGATGAGACCAAACATCAAAAGAGGGAAACCTGAGCTGTATACAAGACAGAATACTGGAAACCCAACAGTTTGCCCAACCACTTTTGAAGAGTGGGATTACACTCTTTTTGTTCTAGTATATATTTGAGAGATTCATCTTGATCAAGAAAGGTTTTCCCAGCAAGTAGCCTTTCCACCTGTGAATAGCTGCAACAATAGCTAATAATTCTTTTTCATATGTTGCCAGTTGTAGATGTTTTGGACCAAGAGCCTTGCTGAAATAAGCTATAGGGTGTCTGTTTTGACTAAGAACCGCCCCTATTCCAACACCCGAAGCATCTGTTTCTATCAAAAAAGGAATACCGAAATCAGGTAATCCAAGTACTGGTGTGTTAGACATAGCCGTTTTGAGTTTCTCAAATGCAACTGTAGCCTCATCAGTCCAAGAGAAACACCCTTTCTTTAGCAACATAGTTAAAGGTTTAGCTATCTTGCCATAATCTTAGACAAACCTTCTATAATATCCCGTAAGGCCCAAAAAACCCCTTAATTCCTTTAAAGACTTAGGAATCGGCCATTTTATCATATCTGCAATCTTCTTAGGGTCCGCCTTCACTCCTTCTTGACTAATGACATGGCCAAGATAATCGACTTGTGTACTACCAAAACTGCTTTTTGAAAATTTGGCATACAAGGAATGAACTCCGAGTTCTTGCAAAACCAACTTCAAATGCATCATATGTTGTTGCCAATTTCGACTATAAATGAGAATGTCGTCAAAAAAGACCAAAACAAACTTTCTGAGAAAAGGTTTGAATATAGAGTTCATGAGATTTTGAAATGTAGCAGGAGCGTTTGTTAAGCCAAAAGGCATGACAACAAATTCATACAACCCGTCATGAGTCCTAAAGGCTGTTTTAAAAACATCTTCTTCTTTCATTCGTACTTGATGGTAACCGCTTCTCAAATCCAACTTAGAAAAGAAACAACTACCATGTAGCTCATCAATCAACTCTTCAACTATTGGAATTGGAAACTGATTCTTCACTGTAAGGTGGTTAAGTTTTCTGTAATCCACACAAAACCGCCATGAACCATCCTTCTTCTTTACTAACACTACAAGGGAAGCAAATGCACTCTGGCTTGGCCTAATCACTCCATTATTAAGCATTTCTTGAACTAACTCTTCTATGGCATCTTTTTGTTGAGCTCCATACTTGTAGGCTTTAAGATTTATAGGATTGCTTTCGTGTTCCAAAGTGATTCCATGATCCAAGACTCTTTGTGGTGGCAAAGTAGTTGGAGTTGCAAACACATCTTCATAAGACTTCAGTAACTTTTGCAGCTCACAAAACTGTTGTTGAGTCAAGGAGTGGCTCAAGGAATCATCTAATGTAATAGACCATAACTTGGAACACGAGTCTAAAGACTGCATCACATATGCTTGTTCCTCTTTCCAAGCAGAAAACAAGTGTTGAGATTTAGGCTGAGAAGTACTCATGCAAGTGGCCCCTTGTAAACGAACCACTTCTCCACCATAGACAAACTCCATGAACAACTTGCTGAAATTACACTTAATATCACCTAATCCAGCAAGCCATTGTATTCCAAGGACCATACCATAACCTCCAACTGGTATTACATAGAAATCAGAACAAAATATAACCCCTTGAATAGACCAAGTAAGCTCTTTACACACAAATTGGACCGGAAAAGAAAAACCATCAGCTACACTCACAGAAACAGCTTGAAGAGGAGTTAACTTCAATCCTATCCTTTTAGCAAAATTCAAATCAATAAAATTGCTTGTACTACCACTATCCACCAACATAAGAACAGATTGCTTTTTAATCATTCCCTGGACTTGCAACGTGTTCACTCCTGTAGATCCTAACATAGCATGAATAGAAACTACTAACTCATCTTCCTGTTCATTATTCTCAACATTAGGATCCATGTTTTCCGCATTATCTAACTGATCATAACATGCACCTTCATCTACTGCCCCATTACAATGTAACAAGTATAATCTCTTGTTTCTACAATCATGGCCCTCAAAGTATTTCTCATTACAAAAGAAGCATTGATTATTCCTCCGTTTCTCATCATATTCTTTTCTAGAGAAATTCCTAACCGGAGTACCACCCGTTTTGTTTGCTACGTTATTTTCAGGAGGTCTAAACCTTGGTCTGGTAGAGTTGGAAGAAAGAGGAGAAAATGGCCTTCTGAAATTAGATTGGTACTGGTTTGAAGGTGGATTAGGAGGTCTGAACCTAGGAGCTGGTAATGAATTTGGTGCATGGGAATAAGTAGACTTACTGAAGTTTGATGTTGCTTGAGAGTATTGGTTGTTAGGCAAATAAGATACATGGTACGCCTTGGGTTTAGGTGGTTCTAAACCTAACAATGAATAATATGCCCCTTCCTGCACTCTAGCCAGTTTCATAGCATGATTTAAGGTCTTAGGTTCTAACAAGTGCACAGTGTGTAGGATTTCATTAGGCAAGCCACCAAGGTACAAATCTAACAATACTTCTGGAGGTACATCTACTTGATTTCTCAAAGCATTGAAATCACTATTGTAATCCTCAACAGTAGTAGTCAATTTCAAGTTTCTGAGTTCAATTATAGGCTTAGTGAGCATACCTTCCACAAACTGGCAGCATAGCTCTTCCACATAACTCAACCAAGTCATGGCGAGTCCTTGTACATCCTTCATGAAGGCCTGGTGCCATTGCAAAGCTCTTCCTCGTAAATGCATTGCTACTAACCGAATCTTCATATGCTCTGGAGTCGCGTCAATTTCGAAGAACTGATTGCATCTATAGATCCAGTCACGAAATCCTTCTCCATCAAACAAAGGAAACTCCAATTTAGTCATGCGATTGACTAATTGGTACTCTGGTTGCGTACGATCACTCTCGAACATTCCACCTCTATTCCTATGTTTCGGATCTGAAGTTTCTCCACCCGAGAACATACATTGATCTTCTACTCCTTTGTTTTTCCTTGAATTGTAGTCATTCAACAGAGTTTTGAATCCGTCGGCAATTTCGGGCATCGCTTTCATTGAAGACTGTAATTCGGATGTCACTTTGGTTAATGCCGCCATGTGTTGTGATAATTGCTTCATTGAATCTTCCTGAGTACTCAATCGCTTTGATAATTCTTCGTATTTCTCCATTAGATGTATATTTGTGATTCGTACCATAAACCGAATATCGGTGCCGGGAATACTTCTCTGATACCAATTGATAAGCTCAACCTTGAATCAGAGATAAAACAGAGTAGGAGAACAGCTCCAATGGTGGGAAAGCCCTTTTCTATTGCATTTAAAATTGATAAAAGATAACCAGATTTGTTACATACTCGAGACTTATATAGTCTACCAACAATGACTCACTATGACCAATCAAAACATTACACGTGTCTACTACTAAAAGACTTACTAAAACATAATGAAATACTCTAATACCCTTACTAAAATGATACATAACATTGTTTCTACTCAAAAGGTCTTTCTTTTGGAAACAAATAAGTTATTTTTTTTTAAAAGTCTAAGTTGTGGCAAGAGATTGTCATCATCTAAGCCTTTTTTTTTAACATGTTGATATTTTGTTTACCTGTTCCTGTGTTCTTCAAACGAAAACCCAATATATCATCAAGTGTCAATTTAATTACTTTGGGCTTCTAATTCTTTTAAGTTTTATTGTTTTACAACCGTAATTTACCATATTCTTTTAAGTTTATATGTTTTAACAAACCGTAATCTTATAGGTCTTAGAATCTTGGGTATATTTTGATTTTTGTGTAACATCATGAAATCTCTTACTTTCATGGAATATGATTTTGCCCTATAGCTTCCAAAACATTGGTTTATATATCACACAATTTCTATAATATGATCCAATCACATCTTTTAGGCCGAAAAACATTCCCCAAACTCGCATAAGTTGGAGTACACAATCAACCCTAGATACCAAGTTCATGATTCACATTCATCAAGTAAAAACCCCATCACCTTCTATATATAGTGGTAATAACTAACTATAATTTGGTATGAGATAAGATATTTCTATCATACTATATCACCATGCATGTTAATTTTCCAGTTTTGGCATAGAAGCTCAAATGCATAGCCCCTTTTATAAACTTGGTGTGATCTCCACATCTTTGTGGCCAACTTTTGATGAGCACTATTATCATTGATGCATTTGTGACTAATTCATACGTGTTGATGAGTTGATGATCGTTAAACATGATTCTATAATACATGATAACGATTTTTCTGGATGATACGGAAATATCTTATATAGTTATATCTAAACCATAAAATGAGGCTGAAAAGTTTTAAACATGTAATGCTACCGATTTTCAAGTTATATTTAGAAAAAGTTGTTTTTTATTGGATTAAATTATATAAAGTGTGTGGGCATAGGTTAGATATGGAATTGGGAGGTCATAAAGAAGATAAGAAATTAACATAGGAAGAGAAGACGAATTGGTTCGATGCATGGCCACATGAAGTGATAAGGGAGATGATGAGCATATTCCCTCATATTTTGGCTTATGTTTATTTTAATATATTTAATAAAGGATGATGATATATATTTCCTCCTGATTTTTATTTAATTTGTATGAAACCCGCGCGATGTAGCGGGAAAGAAAAATTATATTTGGAAAAATTATGGTAACAGTTTTATGGTAGTTTCTCACTCGTCTCAAGATAAATAATAGTTATGGTTCGATCCGTTCGGGCACTCGGAGCATAAAAATAATTATATGGTAGGAGTTTCTTATTCGGTCTTTCGAACCAGATAATGAATTATACGGTAACCGTTTATGGTGGTGAGCCCTTCGGGCCATCATTTTATTTATTTATATGCGATAATAATTTTTGTTAGTGTCTTGTTTCACGATTAATATTTAGAGTGTAATAGTTTATGATTTGGTCCATCGATTTTCAAACTCATTCTCTCCATATATGTCATATACATAATTTTCTCGTTCGATCGTTCGAACTATAAAATATTATTTATATGTTGTGTCTAATAATTTGTAGTTTGAACCGTGTTCTATTAAAGAAAATATTGATTTCGGTCCAAACTCGAACTTTCCTTTAAAATGAGTGGTAAATATAGTCGAATGACCATAATCATATTTGTATTTAATAGTTTCCGACTCTAATGTTGCGACATTTTAAGGCGTATAGTTTTATTAGTGGTCATTTGACTCATATATCATATGCGTAGTAAAAGCTTTAAGTCATACCATCCTTTTCGGACTATAAAAACAATTATTTGGTTGCGATTGCAATCAAGACCTTTGAACATAAAAGTTATTATATGCGAAGCTTAATAACTAAAAATTTTATTGTTCACATTTTAGATATGGCAATGATGTAAGAAAATTTTTGTATGAAATTTTTTGTTTTTGTAAAAAAATATTAGTTAAATTATTGAAATTTAATTGAATAGAGGGTAATAATGAAAATAAAGAAAGCGAGTTAAAAAGAAAGTAAAGTGAGTTGAAAAAATTAAATTGTATTTTTAGTCTTTTCCTTCTTAGATTTCAACTTTAAGAATTTAGGATCAAATACTTTATAGATAGTAGTAGATATTTATATCATATTATATTACTCTGGTATATAAATAATATTAATACAACATATTAACAATACTACAAAATATTTCACACGTTTTAGAGGTGTCGTAATTCTCAGAATGAATATTCAGAATTATTCAAATCAATATTAGTATCTATTAAGATGGAAATTGTTTGGAACGTTAGTATATAGGGGTCGTTTGGTTAGCTTTTAGGACAAATATTGTATGTTAGTTAAAAACATTGATTTTATGTCTTTAGTTTAACATATTAAAGGGCTAAGAAAAAATCTAAAAGGTAAGTGATTTAACCTACAATGACCATTGACCAATAGGAAGTTTGTGTAGAGAAAGAAAAAAGGAAAAAGATAATAATGGCCTCTTAAATTAAATTTAAAGCATCATTTAATATTTTAATTGTTTTTCTTCCTTTTGTTATATATTGTTAAATCGGTAAATAATTCAATAATCGAATATGATACTTTTTACTTTCGATAAGAGTTTTGGTTCAAATTTCAAATTATCATAAAGACGACTTTATCCAATTTTAAATTGTCAGTAAAACAACTTCTAGCGGACATCATTCTAATTGTATAGGTTGTATAATATTTGTATTTGCAAATAAAGTTAACCCTTAATATTATCAAATACCTAAAAAAAAAACTACTTCTATAATCTATAAGTCTTACTAAAAAGTTGTGGTATAAAATGTAACATAATAGAATAAAGACTACTAGATAAGTTAAAAGTTAGTTTTAAGATTTAGTCCTAAATATGATGTCATCGTCATTAACGATTTTAATTTTAATTACTTCCATGTTTAAAAAAGGCAATTAAAACTTTAATACATACCTTAAAGAAAATTTGTTTGGCATTACCTCCTATAATTAAAACTCCACATTGCATATGAATTTGCGCCGTATATTGATTTTTTATTCGATTGGGTTGTGCTGGGGTTTGGGCTCTGTATTTCTTTTGTTCGTTGGGCTTGCCAGCTTAATTTTGTTTATTATATTAAATTTAAAATATAATTTATATATTGAACTTTTTTTTCGTAAAAAAAATAGTCACTAAATTCGGTTTTAAATCCTTTATGAGAGTAGATCTGTAAAAATAATAAATAAATAATGATTTCCTTTTATTTATTTTTTTTTGTCTTTATTTCTAATATTAAAAAAACATATACCGTGATAAAAAAAAAGCCATATATAAAATTTTTTTAACTGTAAAAAAAACCGTTACATAATTTATTTTCCAGTTTTCTATACAACGTTTTTTTTTCTAACATATACGTATTATTAACTATGTTTTATGCTTCTTTTTATTTAACAATTATTTTATATATTTTTTTTTTACCTTTTTATATTTTATATGTAAGTATAGTTAAATTATCTTTTTCATTCTTTGTTAAATCTTGTCAATACAAATTAATGTTGAAGTGAAAGTTACCATATGAGTATTAAACATTATCCGAAATTTCTAATTAAAGATACAAACATGATTTTATATAAAACAATTATTATTATATTCTGTATTACTATCAATTTTCAAATAAAGTTTGATCTAGTGAACAATGACATATATTTAAAAGTCTTTGTAGTTATTTTCTTATGGATTGATTTCACTATCTAGAAATCAACCCTTATATCAATTAGCAAAGTTTTACTCACGTGAATAGTTTACAATATCAATCACATTTTAACACTTGTCTTTAATACGTGTCTAATGAAAAATCAGATTTTAACACTTGTCTAATGAAGAATCAGATTTTAACACTTGTCTTTAATACATGTCTTTAATACGCGTCTAATGAAGAATCATATTTTAACACTTGTCTTTAATACGTGTCGAATGAAGATCGTCGTATGTATGCTTGACTTCGGGTGTCGGTGCTATAGTATAGTTAGGAGAATCTCATAGTAATACACGTCTACCAAAAAAATACTCCACCATCGATCAAAACATCCATCCTAAACCAGACATGCATTTTCATTTGAGAATATCTTTAGAGAAGGTGAAAGGTAATCTCTATCTCATAGCTTTTACAACTTTTATTCATAGCTTTGTTTTTCTACAACCTAAATTACATAGAATAAGGGTTTGAAGATACCACCCAAATCAATATGTTTAATTAGGTTTTCAAGATTTTATTCACACCTAAATTGTTAATTGTGGTTAGGGTTTCAAGGGGATTTTTAGTAATTAGTTGTTTATGTACCTTTTAGTCACAAATTTTACTTAATACTTTTTGCAAGTGATATGGAATGGTTTTGAACAATTAATTCAATTTGAAATGTAACTAAGTAAATAAGAAAGAAGAATTTAGATTTAAAGAATTATAATCAAAAAGTTATTGTTGTTACCATGTTTTAAAAAGACTTTTTTTTGTTTATAGGTGACACGTTCAACTAAAGCTACACCTTCTATAGGTATTTGAAAATTATCAAATTTCTTGAATTTTATGTTATCATATTATTTCTGGTGTTAATGTGTTTACTTTTAATTTTAATTGATGAAATAATGTGATATTGATTTAGAGTTGGAACCTGAATACTCTGTTGGTTCGACACAGAATAACCGGAATAAACAACAAAATCAATATCCGTTGATTCTACAAGAATACCGTATAATGATGATAATCAAACAATTGATGATTGGATCAAAGGATTTGATTAATAGATTTTTCAACAAAAAAACAACTAGCCGTCACAATGAGGATTACAAACCTTAAAAGGAAACCTAAAACACATAAACAGAAAAACCCTTGAACTATGAAAAAGTAACAAAAATAGTCCTTCCAAACGGCTAGTAACTGCGGCGCACTTGTCATTGACTGCGTCGCAGTCATGCCTTTATTCCGGTAGCAAGCTTCTGACTTCCCACTACGCCACATCCATCCTTGACTGCGTCGCAATCACGGCTTCTCAAGACGCATACTCCTATGTTCTCCCACTGCGTCACACTCACCTTCTACTACGGCGCGGTGGCTTGTCTTCCAAGCGTCTCACGGGTTTGTCTTCTATGTTAACCGCATCATTCTATCCCTCTTGAGAAAGACTCGACCTCGAGTCTTGTTTCGACTTCATTTTTCCTTTAACTTTTAACATCCAAACTTATACTCCGTGCATTAGCAATCTACTCTTCAAAAATACCCGACCTTGAACTTTGATTGTATTCATACCCAATTTTGGGACCTTATATGCGGGATTGATATTGTCAACTAGATCACTTTTACTAATTAAAAAACTAATCAAATTATATTGATTGATCACATCATTTTTTTCCAACATAATCAACCCAAACGAATCTTGATAAACAATATTTAGCAAATTAATACCTGATACGCTTTCTACAAGATCACCATACAAAAATACTTCATCTTTATAATGATCTTCTTCATCGGTATCTGTATCATAAATTGGATCTGATTGTACCTCAAAAATATTTTCTTTTTCCTCGTTATTAGTATCATAAATCAGATCTGATTCTCCCTTAATAAAATTTTCCTTTTCTTCGTTATCATTAACGAGTCTTCTTTCAACATGTATTTTTCATCCATGTCCCAAATAAGGTTATCATCCGTAACAAGTACATCATCATGATGATGTGGTAGATTAACAAACTTATTCAACGTGCAGTCAAAACTTTTACTTGATGTTGCAGTTTAGCGTTCAAACAACGCGCGGTCAAAACTTCTACATGATGTTGCAGTTCAACGTTCAAACAACGTAAATCGTTAATCCCTTGACGTGGAGGCATGATGGGATCGTTCGACTCTGATACCAACTTATGTAGAGTGTGTGGAAGACTAGAAAATGGTACATGAGTACTCCATTGATTCGACACAGAATAACCGGAATAAACAACACAATCACTATCCGTTGATTCTACAAGAATAATGTATAGTGATGATAATCAAACAATTGATGATTGGATCAAAAGGATTTGATTAATAGATTTTTCAACAAAAAAACAAGTAGCCCTCACAATGAGGATTACAAACCTTAAAAGGAAACCTAAAACACATAAACAGAAAAATCCTTGAACTATGAAAAAGTAACAAAAATAGTCCTTCCACACGGTCAGTAACTGCGACACACTGGTCATTGACTGCGTCACAGTCATGCCTTTATTCTAGTAGCAAGCTTCTGACTTTCCATTGCGCCGCACCCGTGTCGCAGTCAAGGCTTCTCAAGAGGCAGACTCCTCAGTTTATAATTTGGTGTAGTTCGTGTCCTTTCTATGGATTTGAATTACATTATGTGATATAAAAGGAAATTCCATGTTTTACATGAAAAAATTGTTTTGGAGGATGATAGTCTTAGCAGGTACACTTTAGTCAATGTTGGAAAAGGTTATTCAAGTGATGTTGTCACAGAAAGAAATTGTTTCGCACGAATAGGGATAAGTGTATAGATAAGGAAATCTCAAAATTCAAAATTTCGGTTATTCAATAATAACTATTAATAACCTAGGAGCTATAGTATTTGAAAGAGGAGCTTAGAGCACCCGGAGTGGGGGGTTGTGGGGCTTGTTGTCGCCTCACAACGACCGTTGTGGTCGTTCTCCACTCCGGGTCCCTTCGTTATGGATCTTCGTTCTCGAGTACGTTATCAGCACAACGATCCATTATGGTTTTTTTTTTTTTTCTTTTTTTTCTTCTTTCTTTTTCTAACTCACAAATTAAAAAAAAAATGAAGATAAGAGATTGATTAAACCTGAAACACGAACCAAATCGTTACTCATCTTTATCTCTAAAAAAACACAATCATTAACTAAACAAAAAGAATAAAGTGTTTTTTTCTTCAAAAAATGGAAAAAAGAAAGAAAATGGTGAAAGTTTACAAAGACAAATGTGTGAGATCTGACTATAAACTAAAGTTATATAACCCTAGTGGGCTTTCTTGCAATAACATGAATAACGAAATTGATTATAGCCTATAGCCTATTGGGCTTTGCAACAGCCTATGAGAGATATGATTATATAAAGAAATTGATTAGTTAAAATGAAATTCATTAGTTAAAACTAAATTTATATAACCTTTTTTATTTTAATAAAATGTTATATTTATCTTATATATAAATCTTTTAAGAAAAATTAAACTGGGGCCCACTACTCCCACAACCTCCACAACCCTCCCTATCATAACAACCCCACAATCTCACAACCCACATTCTCACTGCCACGTCATCACATTTTTCCCCCACAACCTCCACAACCCACATTGTGGTTCATTATCACTCCGGGTGCTCTTAGAGCCAAAATAATTATGATGTCATAATCCATTTTAAAAGGGCCTTCCACGTAGAATAAATAAATTCCATCTAATACATGTCTATGCAATTCCCTATGTTCTTTGTTTATGGTGAGCTGGGGTATTTAGAAGGCCTAAAGTTTATTGATCCAGAAGCCATGCCAGCCAAGACTAGATGACTCACTATAACGATGTTTTACTCATTCCAAGTTCATTATCTTAAACATGTTATCGCTTATTACTTGAGGTAGAAAGTCATTTGAAATTATTTTCTTATGGGATTGATTTCACTAACTAAAAATATTTGATTATTTTTCCTATCTATGTATAAACATTTGTAGCTATTTTCTTTCTTAACTATATAAATCTATGTATAAATCTTATTAAACAATAGTTTTTTTTATTTCACTATCTATGAATAAATCTTTATTATATTTAAAAACCATAACTCTTACGTTCTTTTAATTAGTAATATGATAAGAGAACATAAGTACAGATGTTTTATAAGTTCCAACTTATTCATAAATTAATAAAATGCATCATATATTACTTTAAACTAGTATGGTATCCGCGCGATACAACGGATGAAAAAAATCATATTCAACATTTTACAGTGGGGTAATGATTTATGGTAATTTATCATTTGTCTCGTTACATATATATGGAGTGTAATAGTTTAAAGCTCGGCCCTTCGGACAATATAAAAAGAATGTTGTGGTAACAATTTATGGTTCGACCATTCAGCGATAATAATTATTATGTAATATGATCAATTTTCTCAATTCTTCTCCACTACCCTAAGGAATCTCAAATTTGTAAGTAAAGAAAAATTTAGATTCCAGCGGATTTAAATTCCGTCATAAAATTCAAACAAACATGTTATGGAAAAAGAATTCAATTTAAATTCACTCACTTTTTTGTAGATTTCGTGAAACAAACACCCTCGCAGAATATTTTCCGGTCGGATCATTCAACCCATTGGAGTAATTCGGCTCATTTGAAGATTAAACTCATTTGCGAACATAACAAAAGTCTAATTTTCAGGTCATTTTGTTTCTTTAATAGTGACGTCTAATAATTTCACGTTCGGTAAAAAAGAGAATTAAATATATTTCTTGAATAGTATTCCCGTATAAACCCTGTTTTCAATAAACAAAAACTAATTTTCCTTCAACGATGCAACAACAATTAAAAATCCATTCAAACACTACGCTTTCTAATCGTTTATCGTTCTTGTTTTCGAACCGAAAAAAATATTTCCATTCAAGACATTCAAATTCAGTCTGTTTCCATGAATCCAATATGGTAACATATACTTTCGAATGCTGTAATGAAGGATAATCAATATGGTAACAAGGTTTATTAACCTTAGAAGTATCAAATGTAATACTACTCAGCTTATTGGTATTAAGACTTATCGGTGACCAATAGAAGAATATATAAACTTTTGATGATAACCATCTTCATAGAATTATAGAGCAACACCAACCACAACACTGTCAACTAACTTTACAAAATTGAGATTATAAATCAAATATTTGAAAATTTACTCCATCAAATAACGTTTAAAGTTAAAATAATAATTGTGACAACCGTGCAAAATTTAGGTTGATTCCGTGTTCTTTATCTTCGAGACAACTTGTTATTGCTTTTAATCGTACTTTTACCAAAAACGTGTCTGTGTCGGAATCAAAATTCGGAACCTATAAATAAGTTCAAATACCAAGAAAACACATAAGGAACTTTCCTAAGTTCATTTCATATATCAATCGGGAACCTTAACGAACGAAAATACTTAACAACAACTAAAACTGAAAAACGAAAATGTCGGAAAAACTGCCCGGTGCGCCGCACTGGCACCTGGATCAGCAAGTTTTTGTAACTTTTATAAAGTATCTAAAACGGACCCAAGCCATCAAATGCGGTTTTAACCATGCCCAAAAGGCCTTTATGATCCAGTAAACTCATGTTATAACACCCCTACATAGCCCTTAGTTCATTTAGTCACCATAACATCAAACACACATACACCTACACTCACATTTCTCACTCTCTCTCATTACCAACACCCTCCAAGAACACTCTCTCAAAATCTTTTCATTTACAGAACTTAATCACACAAAAATCTAAGTAAAATCACCATCATAACTCCACAAAATCGTTCATAATCAAGGGAAGCAAGAAGGGTTCGATCTTTGGGTGCAAAAACGTTTTTCTCTTTCTTGGAGCTTAAATCTTCAACAAAACATCATCAAAGCTTTTCTACCCGGTAAAAACTCTTCCATTTACTATATACTACTAAAATACCTCATTGCATGTAAGATCTAATGCCTAAAAACTTGTTTTTATGGAGTTTCATAACCATGTATATACAAAAACGGGATTTTACAAATCATTCCATAGATCTTAGTTTTTATGGTTAAAAAGTGGATGTAAACTGTTATTATAAAGGGTTATACTGATTTTATCCATTGCATGTCGAAATCCATCACCAAAATAGCATTATTGAGCATAAAAACGATTTTTCCCAAAAATCCAGCAGCAGGTGCGGCGCACCACCTCCTAGGTGCGGCGCACCTCTGGACCAGATTCCGGAAAAATCGTCGTTTTCGGTATAAGTCGAGATCTTGAGCTCATTTCTTCAAACCGAGTTATATAATCTGTAATGAGCTTAACTTGTGTATAAAGGGACTAATTGAACTTGTTTACATAACATTGTGTTGGTGTAAATATATAATTTATGGTTATGAAAATCGCTAAGCGGGAAAGTATTTAAAAATTGGATTTAAAGATTTTGGCGCGGAAGCGCTGCCCGATTTTTGCTAGGCCTAAACCCAACACTTATATTAAAATCATTTTCATTGACTAATGACATTATAAACTTATAAACAATGGTACTCATTCAATCTTGGTATTAATATAGGATTTCCGTGATTCCGACCCGTTTCGACCGCTCTTTCACATTTGTGCTATTCTTCGCAATCCGTGAGTTACTTCCCCACCTTTTATTACTATTTTGTACAACTTTTGGGGGAGACATGAGAACCAAAAACTTTTACTACTTATATGCGTATATCCTTTTTCTCGAGTTGTTACACTCGAAATGTTTACAACTAAATAATTGATTGTATGTCTTTTAAAACGCCATGTTTCTGGCTTCTTTTTTATTTATTAATTCTTGATAGAATTATAACCAAACGTAAATGCCCACAATCAAAACAGTAAAGGGGGCCTGTTACGGTCAGACTATTGTTAGTAGGGACGTTTACAGTCATGTCTTACACCGAGGGTCAATGTTCACTTTACAATCAATACTTTCTATACGCATATATACATTTTCAATCGACACGCTCGATGTATTCATGAACGCAACGATCTATTATGTATCTTTTATGACTCTTGATGGTAATATAGCCAGACGTAAGTGCCTCATGTCAAGCAACGCTCGGTTTCTTCACATACTATTAGCCTGTTTAAGCCGCTTAGTATGGGTATCGATACTTAGGAAACAATAATTCCTTACTTAGGTGTTGGCCTAAGTACATGTCACATAGATCCTTACTTAGGTGTTGACCTAAGTACATGATATCGCATATTTTAGTCATATTATTATATGCGATATTTGTCTTTTTAAAGTTTAATTCATAACGGATTTTGGGAATTTCGGGCAATTGTGGTATTAAAATGTTATACAGGTATTAGCCGGAGTTCTGGAGCGGAAGTGACACAATTGGAGCTGAAAATGAAGAAAACGGGTCGATGTTGTATTCCCGTTATATTTGGAGACTAGAATGAATTGGTTACGAAAGATGAGGCAAAAACGAGCAGCCAAACAAAGAAAACTGAAAAAGGCCTTGGGACTCCCGTCCCCAAAATGGGACTCCCGTCACACGCCCTTGGGACTCCCGTCCCAAAACTGGGACTCCCGTCCAGCGGAGTTTTGGGCTGCAGTCCTTTGTCACGTTTAATGAAGCAGTTTTTAGGTTTTGTATTATTATTATCATTATTGTAAGCAAGTTTTGGAGTATTGAAACCCTAGCTTGGACCGACGAATTTTTGGAGTTAGTTGGTGTTTTAGACTTAGCAATTTCGTTGTTTAAGCATTCGGATCATTGGTACTTTAATACTTTTCGTTAGTTCTTTTAATATAAAGATGTTTCATTCAATTCAATTGTGTTGCGTTTTTATCATTATGAGTAGCTAAATTTCTTAACGTTCACTTGGATGATGTGATCAATTATGTAGGTTATTGTTTAATTACGAATATTTGAACTGGATTTTATGTTTAATCGAAAAACCAATTGTAATCAGTTTTTGAATCTTGTTTAATCTTTTATATAAACTGTTAGTAATTCATCGAGAGGAACTTGTGACATTACAAAATAGTTTATGAAATAACTAATCGGTCAATAATTAGTTTAAAGATATTAGTATTCGAGAGGAACTAGTATTAAAGATTTAAATAATAAAAACGTGATTGTGGTTGTTAGTTTACTAGATTAAGAGAGATCGGTTTAGTTAATTAAGAAGCTATTCGAGAGGAAGCTTTATAAGATTAAATCATAAAATCGGCTTAGGTACTTATTGCTTAGTTGTCAAACGTAGAAATTATACACGAGAGTGGTAACTATACATGAGGCGATTAAAGTTTTAATGGGAAACGAGAGTTCAAGTTAAATACCTTTTAAGTAGTTCAACACTGTTAGTAATTAAGTGATAACCGTAGTAATTGTGATCAAGTCCAAGTGAATGTATTTTTCATCAATTGTTTACAAACAAAAATCTTTTCAGCGATTCATCTGAATCAACTAGTTTCTTAAATTAAGTAGTTTAAGCATAGTGACAATTCGGTCACAACAAACCCACTTTTGTTTTATTAATTATTAATTACATTTCAAACATAAGTCCCTGCGAACGAACCTGATTTACCTAAAACTATACTATACTTGATTAGGTCCACTGCCTAAGATTGTGTAGTCGAGTCGTAAGTATTTCTTGTTTTTAAAATATACTCGATTTCGTACATCAAGTTTTTGGCGCCGCTGCCGGGGACTGTAGTTTTTGATTTAAATTAATAATTTTTGATTCGATCCTTTTAGGTATCAGTTACTTGAAAGTTACTTTAATTGTTTATCAGGTGCTTTTCACGTTTTGGTTTTTGTTTAGTTGTGATTTACAGGTTGTAGATATTAGACGATGTACAGGAGATATAACAACTATTATGGATATTCGGATAAGGGGAATTACCAAGACCCAATATGTGATTTTGGATATGGTCATAGATATGATAGAGGACGGGGGAACAATCAATCTTACGAACGGGAATTTTGGTATGAGGAAAATCAACCGAAGGAAGAAGAAGAGCTGAAAGACTTGTTTAAATCCTTTGTTGAAATGAAAAAACAGTTAGATGATGGGATTCTTAACCAATTGGAATTGCTAAATCTTCGACTTGAACTTGATCGTCAGGATTTTGATGTCACAAAACAACGGTTAGAATGGCAGTTGGAGGAGTTGGAAGAAAGAGCAAGGGGTCAACAAGAGGAACAAGTAAATGCAATTTCAACACGGTGGGGATATGAGTATTGGGATGAAGAAACTGAAAACAAAGAAGAAGCTGAACCTGAACCCACTGCGCCGCAGTCACACTCACTGCGACGCATTGTTATCTCAGAACCCGTTTCCGATTTTGATAGTGATTTTGAGTCGGACGAGGAAAAATGGGAGGACCCGGTAGTTCAAATATATATAGCCACATCCGAATCAGCTACTAGTCCACCGGTTCAAGTTCATGACACGGAAATTTTTCAACAATTTAAAGAGGAGGAAGCGAAGGTACAACCCGAACCGCCAAAACCGTTTGCAAGAGAAGCTGAATTTTGGGATAAAATGCATTGGGTAAAGAGTTTAGATGAGGAATTGGAAGACTTCCTCGGATTGGATATAGGAATCTCAGATGGGTCAGTTATTGGTGACTATGGAGATATTACTTGGGACGGATTAGAAAGAATGTTCGATTCAAATGTCGACTTAAGTACCACAAAGAATGGGGAAATAGGCGATGGTGTAAACAAGGAAATAGAGTGTTGGGAAACTATCATGGAGGAGGTTGAGGGGGATACGCATGTTGCGGTTTGGGATTTTTACAAGAATATATATGTGAAACCGGTTAGGAGTTATTTCAAAGAAGAGCCCGGAAAATTTCATGTCCACTTTCGACCATTTGTGACTTGTTTAATTTATCGGGAAACGAGGGAGTGGAATGACGAATGGGTCAAAAGGAATGATGCGCTTGATGCCTCCAACGATCTCTTTATCTTGGATGACTCGATTGACACGTTCTGGCAGTAAGTTCAACACGTGCGAATCAAGCAACATCAAAGCGCCACGCACGGTTTTGTTTTGTTTTCTTTATTTTATTTTATTTTTGTATTTTTAGTCTTTAATTTCCCGTAGTTTATTTTTCTTTTAGATGGAACTCATTAGGGACAATGTGTTATTTAAGTATGGGGGGGAGTCGGGAAATTAGCTAGTTTTATCCCCCTTAGATCCATTACGTTTATTTTATTTCTTAGTTTATTTTTTTGTTTTTATTTATTTATTTGTGCTAGCTAATGTTAACGTACCTTGTATTCTTTGTTTGTCTTGTTTTTCCTTTGTTTTGTATCGTTTTGTACAATGAGGGCATTGTCCAACTCTAGTATGGGGGGGTTGAGGAAAAACATCCGTTATGTTTAGTTAGGTCAGTGTATTGTATTTTTATAAAACAAAAAAATCAAAAAAAAAAAAAAATGATGACATGTCTTGAGAAATTTTTAATCTGTTGCATAACCTAGCACATCTTATACCCTACTCAAAGAAAAGTGAGATTTTGAGCCTTGAAAGCATTCATTTTAAATGCTACTTTTTTTTTTTTGCATGAGTGTGTCGATGGTTGATGACTTTAGAACTTGACATAGTCATACGTTTCGAGATCATAGATGAGCATTGCATTAGGGTAACCTAGTCTAATTTGGTACAACGTTAGGGGCAATTTAGGAATAAACCATTTGATTTAGCCTATTCGTTTCTTGTTAAATAATTATATCTTAATCACATTGGTTAGCTAATTTCCGTTTAACCCTTTTGTAACACTTACTTTTAGTGTTAGATACTCTAGTTAACCATTTTGTGCCTAACTTATTCGTTTCATTTAAATCCACTAAATATTTTGTACACTAGCCTTTTCTTTTCATTTTTAGATGAATCCGAACATAGTTTTGAGATTGCTATTGATTGTATACATGAAGATTGAAGTTAGAAGTGTTAAGGCATTGAAATTATCGAATATCGTTAGCCTTTGTATCATATATTTATTTATAAAAAAAAAAAAAAAAAAGAAAGTTGTAAAGTTATGTAGTTCTATGTATTTTGAGTCTTTGAAGAAATAAAGTAGAAGTAGTTGTATTATGAGTTACGTAACTCGGAAGAATTTAAAGTGATATGGAGCAATTGGTTCATTAACGTTTAGGAGTTCGGATTCATTCTAAGTTTAGATGTATACTACGCTCATTTGTATACTTTTACTTATTTACCCATTTAACCTCTATATATTTATTCACATGCCCTTACATGTACATTACAACCCGAATAAAAGTCCCCGTTTAGTTGTACCTAGGCTCTAGTGGTGGAGAAACGATACTTTATCAAGCCTATGATAGAAAACTCACCATGACTGAGCAATTGAGCGGATTTACAGAATATTCTACATACCCTTTAGACTAGTTCGAGAGATTTGTGTGAATTACTCCCAAAAATTCGTGAGGTGTTTGGTTATGCTTTTTAAATCATGGTTTGGTAATTGAATTGAATTGAACTGGATTTGCTTGAGGGCAAGCAAAGGTTAAGTATGGGGGATTTGATATCGCATATTTTAGTCATATTATTATATGCGATATTTGTCTTTTTAAAGTTTAATTCATAACGGATTTTGGGAATTCCGGGCAATTGTGGTATTAAAATGTTATACAGGTATTAGCCGGAGTTCTGGAGCGGAAGTGACACAATTGGAGCTGAAAATGTAGAAAACGGGTCGATGTTGTATTCCCGTTATATTTGGAGACTAGAATGAATTGGTTACGAAAGATGAGGCAAAAACGAGCAGCCAAACAAAGAAAACTGAAAAAGGCCTTGGGACTCCCGTCCCCAAAATGGGACTCCCGTCACACGCCCTTGGGACTCCCGTCCCAAAACTGGGACTCCCGTCCAGCGGAGTTTTGGGCTGCAGTCCTTTGTCACGTTTAATGAAGCAGTTTTTAGGTTTTGTATTATTATTATCATTATTGTAAGCAAGTTTTGGAGTATTGAAACCCTAGCTTGGACCGACGAATTTTTGGAGTTATTTTGTGATTTTAGACTTAGCAATTTCGTTGTTTAAGCATTCGGATCATTGGTACTTTAATACTTTTCGTTAGTTCTTTTAATATAAAGATGTTTCATTCAATTCAATTGTGTTGCGTTTTTATCATTATGAGTAGCTAAATTTTTTAACGTTCACTTGGATGATGTGATCAATTATGTAGGTTATTGTTTAATTACGAATATTTGAACTGGATTTTATGTTTAATCGAAAAACCAATTGTAATCAGTTTTTGAATCTTGTTTAATCTTTTATATAAACTGTTAGTAATTCATCATAGGTATTCGAGAGGAACTTGTGACATTACAAAATAGTTTATGAAATAACTAATCGGTCAATAATTAGTTTAAAGATATTAGTATTCGAGAGGAACTAGTATTAAAGATTTAAATAATAAAAACGTGATTGTGGTTGTTAGTTAACTAGATTAAGAGAGATCGGTTTAGTTAATTAAGAAGCTATTCGAGAGGAAGCTTTATAAGATTAAATCATAAAATTTGCTTAGGTACTTATTGCTTAGTTGTCAAACGTAGAAATTATACACGAGAGTGGTAACTATACATGAGGCGATTAAAGTTTTAATGGGAAACGAGAGTTCAAGTTAAATACCTTTTAAGTAGTTCAACACTGTTAGTAATTAAGTGATAACCGTAGTAATTGTGATCAAGTCCAAGTGAATGTATTTTTCATCAATTGTTTACAAACAAAAATCTTTTCAGTGATTCATCTGAATCAACTAGTTTCTTAAATTAAGTAGTTTAAGCATAGTGACAATTCGGTCACAACAAACCCACTTTTGTTTTATTAATTATTAATTACATTTCAAACATCAGTCCCTGCGAACGAACCTGATTTACCTAAAACTATACTATACTTGATTAGGTCCACTGCCTAAGATTGTGTAGTCGAGTCGTAAGTATTTCTTGTTTTTAAAATATACTCGATTTCGTACATCAGTACATGTCACTCAGATTTCTTACTTAGGTGTTAGCCTAGGTACTCAGCCAACTTCATAATTGAGAGCTTTTAGTCATTGATCTTGGATGTCGGTCCAAGTGCTTATTAACCGATTGATCTTGAATATTAGTTCAAACGCTTATTCATCGGTTGATCTTGGATGTTAGTCCAAGTGTTTATTAATCGACTAATCTCGAGTGTTAGCTCGAGAGCTTGTTAATCGATTGATCTTGGATGTCGGTCCAAGTGCTTATTAACCGATTGATCTTGAATATTAGTTCAAGCGCTTATTAATCGGTTGATCTTGGATGTTAGTCCAAGTGTTATTTTCTCGATTGGTATTGAGTGTTACCTCAAGTACCCGCTACTCGTCGGTTCATCTTCTCGCGAACGCTTACGGTCATATTATATCAAGGGATCGACGCACTTAGTGTTACAATCATATTTTCAACACTTGCTTCTGTTGAGGAAACTCTTAAAACATATTTTTACAAAATATTGTTATATTTTGCCGAAACCGCTTTTAGTCAAGGACTAGTAAAACTCACTCACTACTTTTGTAGTTGACATTTGTTCTCATGTTTCAGGAAACGCAATGTAAGGACGTTAAGTGCATACCTCTTGTGATGGGTCAGGAAGGTCACGTGATTAAGAATCGTGAAGACTTTATTTATTTACTTTGGGAATGTCTTTTGAAGTTTTACACATGTTATCGTGGTTGTACTGTATTGTTAAATACTTGGTTATCTTTGAACTTTGTAAACGTTTTATGACTTTAATGACTTAAAAACCGTTTGTATTTATTATATCTCGTGTAATGATATCTTTGCTCTTCACATCTCGTGTTTCCGCTTTAGCGGGGTGTGACAATAATGGTTACATGAATACAAATTTTATATCAATTAATTAGTAATCGAATTAATTAAAGAAAATTAAGATTAGTTTATATGTTATATTCATTAAGGGATATATTACTAATTATACTTTATTTAAAAATTTAAAATTTTAATAAAAAGTGAAAATGTTTTATATATTAATAAAGATAATAGTTATTATTATTTATTAGTTATTGTTGTAATTAAGGAAATGTCACTAATTATAAATTGTTTTAAATGATAAATTTTGTTAAAGGTATAATAGCGATAGATTAGTAATTTCAATTACTTAAATTTTAAGAGTTTAAGATTTTGAAGAAAATGTTTTATAATATAGTTAAGATACCAGAAAACCATCTATATTTTAACTTTTTAACCATAAGAAGTTATCCAAAAATTAAAACTTTCGTTCATATTTATTCGACCAACAAAACATAATTACTCGTTAAAATGTGTTCTTCAAAATAATTTAAGGTTCTTTTCACAAAGGTTCAAAGTATGGGAATGTTTGTTAACACCACTTGATTTTATGTCATAACTATGCGAGATGGAGTTGATGCAACCTTTGCAACTTTCATGTCCATACACTAATATCCCTCAAACCACTTGATTTCTTTTTGTTATCTTCTTTAGGTATCTTTCATTTTTCCTTTCATCTTTCTTTTTCACAATATTATATTTATTATTATTATTATATATATTAATTTGCAAACAATAAAGCTATTGAATAGAGTTTTAGGGATAATGTTGTTTTTTCCATACTTAAGTATTTCTATTAAATTTTCAAGTTTAGTTAACTAAAATATCGTCTTTTCCATACTTAAGATGAGATTTTCAATGTTAGTTAAATAATTTCACCAATTATATTTAAAACTAGATTATTATCCCTCGATAGCGCGGACATATATGAAAATTGAATTGCAAACATTATGTTTATGTAGATTTTAGATTTTTATAAAAAGAAAATGTTATACATATGATAACATATATATCTTTACATTTATACACATGTTGTTTATAATTATAATAACATATTGTCAGGATCGAATAAGCTAATATAACTTATAGTTTGCCTTCGTTAAGATCTTGATCCATTAAAGAAGTTCAGCAGCGGATGAACACTTTAATATTAACAATTTATCAAACAATGAATATTGTAAAAGTACGAATATGAATGAACAATATTATTGTCGAATATTAAGCCTCAATTGCATTAATAAATAATATCAATACAACGTGTTTTCTATCTTACAAGGATCTATATTTATAGACCTTGAGTCTAACCTAGAAAAATTAGGAAACTACATCATTATCTAAAAGAAAACATAATCTAATTACAACTCTAACTATTAGATTAAACGTGCATGGCAAGATGTTCTTCCGCAGTAACTTTGATCAGTATTAACAATGTTGATCCGCAATAACATGTCTTCCGTAGTAATAGTTGAACAACCATACTAACTTGTCTTTAGTTTGTCTTCCGCATTAACTAATACTTCTTCAGTATTAATTGATTTCCACATTAATGCTCTACTGTCAGTATCTAGGAGCAGTATTAATGAGTTAAAACTATTTTGACTAAGTTATAACCCAACAATCTCCCCCTAACCTTGAATTTTATAGAATATCAAAAGTACAAGTTTCATACATCAACTTTTAACTACTATTATTACAAAACATGATCATTTGTTTCTTTCAGCTTCTTGCCTTGCCACTTCTTCTTCTCCTTCTTTTGCCAACTCTTCAGTGAGTTGCATCATGATGCTCCAGACCAATTCATGTGCCATCTTGGAAGCAATAAGGCCAAACAACTTAACCTTAATCAGTTCTTTCAAAGTTCTCAAGTCATGTGGATACCTTCTGTCTACTAGATAAAACTCCATAGCTCCGTGAGTTCTAACTATAGAATAGACACCACTTCTTTCATATACAAACCATTTGATAACAGGATTTTTGGACCACCCTTCTTGAATACAGAACTAATCTTCACAGACTCTGGCTCAAACATGCCATTTAAACAATCCATCGCCATGTCAATACCTGCACTTTGACCCCTGAAGTTTGAATATTTAACTCTGCCAATTTCATACATTCTCTCCAAATCAGACCTTGAGAAGTCTCTAACCATCTATGAAAAGCTGGAACAATGGTTTTTGACTTATCTTGCCTGGTTACATACTCAGTCTTCATTGGTCCACCAGTAAAATTCCCAGTCTATGATTTGAGGAGGCTCAACAGCTAAAGGTGCAATCCTCAGTCCTTCTTCATTTATGATCAGGCCGAAACAGTCATCTTGAGATATTTCAATATCATCATCTTTTTCTTCCACAACACTGGTTCTTTCTTGACTTGCACAAGTGGTATAATGGGACTTCCTTTGAGAGTTAGTTGAAGCAGAAATGTCTTCTACTCTTTGTCTCTTTGAACAACTCTTGTTGAAATTGACTTCTTTCTCTTCAACTTCTTAGGAGGATTGGGCTTAACTGGAGCAGTACTAACAAAGGGGGTTTGCAATATCCTTTACCCTGGGCATCAAACATTTTTCTTCCTAACTCATGAGCTCTTTTCATGATCTCTCCACTCAAACTGCTTTTTCTCTTGTAGTTTGGTAGAGAGCAATCCTTCTTTGAGCATCCTTCTTTCTTTCTTTTTCCACCAATTCAAGTAAACTCCCCTGGGTCTTAATGACCTGCCACTATAATTTTGTGGATTTGAGATAGGTGATAAAATGCTTTCCTATCTTCAGTGAGTTTTGTCTTGGGTGATTGTTTCTTTTAAGTAACTTCTTCTTCTCAGTCTCAGCTTTGGCTAGATCAGCCAACCTCTTTTCTACCATAGCTTTCACAGCTAATTCCTCTTCCTTAACTCTGAATTCTTTCCATCTGTTGAACTTGCAGCTTGGTAATGGATTTCCCAATGGTTGCTGGATCATCACCAACATTCATCTTCAGCAGCTACCTGGTAAGCAGCAAAGTCACTAGCTAGCTTCTCTTCCCTTTCCATCTTTTTCTTCAACTTTTCTTTCTCCTTTAGGTCTTCTGCTACCTTCTTCCCTTTAGCCTTCTCTTCAGGCTTTATTTCTGTAACTGGTTTGGGAACATATGATCTAGCAGGAGGAGTACTAATTGGTCTTATACCTGAAGGTCTTGAAGGATCTGCAACATAGTCTATTCCGTGAAGCTGCAGGGATTGTCAAGGCCTTTTCCTTTGGAAGTGAAGCTAAAATATCTTCAGGTTCATTCTCCCCCTTTTTGTCAGCAGAAGAATCGTCATCTGAGGAAGAAGAAGAGCTTGATGGGACTGGAGAGGTACCAATGCTTCTTGTGGATTTGCTTATTGGCATCAGTTGGGCTGAGAGTAGGGCTTGTTGTGCCAGCAACTGATGCACCAATTGAGTTAAAGTGGCAAGAGCCTCCCCTTGTTTGTCCACCTTAACCATGACAGTTTTGTACATTTCCATCAATTCTTGGTTGAGATTAGATCTATCCTCACTCCTATCCTGTTGAGTACCAACAGGTGGTGGATCATAGGATGTAAAGATACCTTCCTGCCAAGCAGAAACATGTATCTCTCCTGTGGTTTCTTGGCACCAGGGACCACTTTCCAAAGATGCCAAAAACTCAACATCAAAGGTTAGTGTTGTCGTGGATTGGGTCTTAGTGATGTTAATACTGTCTATGAGAAGTAATGACATCAGTAGTATTAGCCCTTTCCACATGGTCACCCCCCTCCTTATGGACCACCTTAGTGAGCGTGGGGGTTTGCTCAATGTTTTCCCTTGTTTGTGTCTTTCCTGAAGATGTTTCAGGTAAAGATGTTTTAAAAATAGAGAGTGGGGAAGTTGGAGGCCTAAGAGACTGAGGAACCCTCTTAGCCTTTCTAGAAAATGTTGCAACCAATGGTGGTGGTGAGTGAGGTGTAGAAGTTGTGGGTGAAGTCACAAAAGTGGTGACTGGCTCAGTATTAACTGGAGTAGAACTCGCAGTATTAACTGGAGGTACACTTGCAATAGAAACTGTAGTTGTAACCTCTGGGATTATAACATCAGTACTTGCAGCAAAAACTGCAGAGGTACTGGCAGTAGTAACAGATGCAGATGGGGGTTGAGACAGAGGTGAAGTCACTTGTCTCTCATCTGTGGTAGAACTTGTGCCCACCATCAATTTAAAGAACAATGGTGTCACATTTGAAGAAAAACCTTTGTTTACCCGTCTCATATTGACAAAAACTTTCTTTGTATGAGCATGGGATGAGAAAACGTTTTGGGATCTTGTTAAATTTTTGAGTTCACAGTTAAAAATATGTTGAAGGAACCTTGGATACATTAATAATTTATGTTTTATATTTGCCAAGTTCCATAACATTCCATCAAAAATTAAGTTTGAAAACTTGTATGTTTGGTTTGTAGCCAAACATACCATAGCATTAGCCAAAGCACTACTTCCCTCATGCCAACCCGTTCTTTTTGAAATACATTGCTGCAAAGTATGCAACAAGTATTTCCATTGGGGGGGAAAACTTAGCTTTTTGAAAATTTGAAATATGTAAGTCCCCCTCATAACCCATTCTTTCAAAATTTGAAACAATTGTTTCATTGGGAAGTTCAGTTATACCTGCTTCGTCTTGTAGAAGAAGATGAGTACGTAGTGTGGCCTCTGAAATAGTGATTTCTTTGCCATCCACTGTGGCTTTGATGACAGGTATGTCTCTCATGGTGGTTGATTTTGTTGTGGTCCAAAAGTCTCTAATATGTTGTTCATGAATTTCAGGGCTAACTGTTAAAGCAAACTTTATGTGTGATTGCTTCAAGAAATCTATAATGGGGTGAAAATCTTGGTTTTCTGAGTTCTTGAAGAAGCATGCTACCATGTTATGAGTCATATAAAACTGGAGTTCAGCCATTGTTAGCAATGTGAAAGAGATTAATCAACCAGTTGAAAGAAAATTAATGGATTAGATTGTAATGGTAACTTTTGAGTTTTTAGGGTTCTTAATAAGAAAGGTAAGTAATGAAACGGTTAGAAAGATCCCTATTTATACTGAAAAATTGTAACCACTTGACGATTAGGATTAGACGCGGGTTATGATTAAAAGTAACGGTGCAATTGTGAGTTGCCACGTGTCAATTGTTGCTGTACCCGCGCCGAAAATTTAAAAAGATGGTCCAATCCCCAATCTCCGCGTGTAAAAGTTAGTTACAAGTTGAGTTTTGACTTGTCAACTCACCATTAATTAAGGAATACTTATTAATTAAGAAACCTTTTTAATACGGTGAGTTGCAGTATTAACAAATAATAACCGTAGTAATTTGATTAATGACCGTAGTAATGGTAAAGCGAGCCGTATTAACTGGTCTGGCCGTAGTAATGTGAATTACTTCCAGTATTAACTAGAGGTCCGTAGTAACAACAATACTAGACAGTATTAATCATTCCGTCCGTATTATCATATTAAGGGCAGTAGTATTTAAACCTTCCCCTAATACGGATAATGTGGCCGTACTAATAAAACTTTGGTTTAAAATTTGTTGTTATTATTAATTCTGCAGTAGTAACATAGTACAATACTAAAAAGTAAGGCACTTGAGCTTATGTTAAGGTTACTACTGCTTCTCGAAGGGACTTAAAATAGAGATAAAAAGAGATAAAAGAAGATGGTTTAATCCATGTTGATCATTCCAATACTGGTAATCAAGAATGTGAATCTTCCCACATCAAATGCTTTTGTGAGAAGATGAGCAAGCTGATTATCAGTATGAATTTTCTCAACATGTATTAATTTCTTTTCGTTACAGTCTCTAATGAAGTGATAGCGTATCTCTCTATGCTTTTTCTTGGAGTGCTTCACTGGGTTGTTGATGATGCTTATGGTACTTTGGTTGTCTATGAAAATTGTAGTATTCATGAAGGAATAGCCATAGTCCATCATTTGATTTTGTATCCAGAGCACTTGAGCACAACAACTAGCAGCTGCAATGTATTCAGCTTCTGTGGAAGAGGTAGACACAGTGGATTGCTTTTTGCATTGCCAGGACACCAGTCTTGAGCCTATAAATTGACATCCTCCAGTTGTTGATTTCCTGTCTAAATTTTTACCACCATAATCACTGTCAGTAAAAGCAATTAAGTCAAAAGGTGAGTCTTTAGGATACCATAAGCCTAAGCTAGGCTTGCCCTTCAGGTAACGAAAAATCCTCTTGACTTCAATGAGGTGTGACATCTTGGGTCTTGTTTGATATTTTGCACACACACAAAATCCAAACATGATGTCTGGTCTTGAAGCTGTGAGATACATTAATGAGCCTAACATAGACCTGTAAGTGTGAATATCCACATCCTCCCCCTCAAGATCAGCAGTCAGTTGTTTGTTAGTTTCTACGGGTGTGCTGGCCACTTTTGCATCCAGAAATCCAAATTTGGTGAGAATGTCCTTGACATACTTGGATTGACCGATGAAGAGGCCATCAGTCTTCTGCTTAACTTGTAGACCTAGAAAGACAGTGAGTTCCCCCATTGAGCTCATTTGAAATTTGGTGTGCATTAGTTCTTCAAACTCTTTGTACAAAGCCTCTTTGGTAGAGCCAAAGATGATGTCATCAACGTATATTTGAACAAGAAGGATATCTGAGTGAGATTTCTTGAAAAAGAGTGTCTTGTCAATAGTTCCTCTTTGAAAGTTGTTTTGCAGAAGGTAATCAGACAGAGTGTCATACCATGCCCTTGGTGCCTGATGAAGCCCATAGAGAGCTTTTACCAGTGTGTAGACCATGTGAGGATGTTGAGGGTCCTCAAAACCAGGGGGCTGCTTGACATATACCTCTTCCTCTATAACTCCATAGAGAAAGGCACTTTTCACATCAATTTGGTATACCTTGAAACCCATAAAGGAAGTAAATGCAAGAAACAGTCTAATGGCTTCTATCCTAGCTACTGGGGCATACACCTCTTCATAATCAATGCCCTCTTCCTGTGTGTAGCCCTGAGCCACCAATCTTGCTTTTTTCTTGATCACAATACCTCTTTCATCCTTCTTGTTTCTGAAGATCCATCTTGTACCTATCACCTTCTTGCCAATTGGTACTTCAACTAACTCCCAGACTCCTTGAATTTTGAATTGAAGTAGCTCAGCTTGACAAGCTTCTATCCAGTGTGGATCCAGTAATGCCTCTTGAATTTTCTTTGGTTCCATTTGAGATAGGGAAGCAGGCAAACAGACATGTGTTTATGAGAGCATTCATAGGGTCCTTTTTGGGCTTTGTTTGACTTCTAGTCTCCATAGAGAAGTCAAGATTACCAATGATTTGAGAAGGTGGATGATTCTTTGAAACACGAGAAGATGAAATTTTCTCAAGTCTTAATTCCACTCCTAAGTTGGTATCATTCAAGTCTGGCATTTCATTGCTGGGGAAGTATGCAGTAGAAGGAGGAGTAGCATAGAGGAAGAAGTAATTGGAGAAGGTAAGTCATCAGTGTATGTTTCAAACTCTGCAGTGACAATATGTTCAACTCCATCATCATCCTCTTCCACTAAGTGAGGAACTCCATTTGATCTTGTGTCAGCATCCTTAGCAGTAGTTGTAGAAGTAGGAACATCTTCATCTTCATCATCTGCTTCTTGTTGTGGAGAGTCCTCATCACAGACTTGTGAAACACTCAACAAGTTATACTGCAACTGTTGCACATAAAACACATCTTTGAAGCTAATTCTCCCATTGCTTACAGTTCCCTTTCCAGAAATCCTTCCTCCTTTTGGATTACCTCCAAAGGCAACATAGCCTCCGTTGAACTTTTCAAAGTTCTGAAGACATGACATGTTGCCTGTCATGTGCCTGGAACAGCCACTATCTACATGCCAACTGCTCTCACTTTCATTTGTTGGGTGAACCTGCACATAAACAATAGGAGTTAGTTTCTGGTGGGAACCCAAGCCAAAGCTGACTTGGGTTTGCCCATCTCATCAAAGTAAATCACCTTCCTTTGGACTAGTTTTGAGAAATCAGGTGGAATAGGTGGTTGAGTTACTTTGACCTTTGGTTGCCATACTTGTTTGAATGTTTTAACTTTTGAAATGTTTGCAGTGTTAACTGATTTTGATTTAACAGTAGGAACAGAGACTGTTTAGACAGAGTTTTGTTTCACAGTATCAACACGAGCCGTAGTAATAGAGTTACGTTTGGCAGTATTAACACGATTATTGTTCACAGTATTAAAGCGAGCAGTATTAACACTGTTATTTTTCACCGTATTAACCTGAGCAGTAGAAACAAAATTTTGTCTAGCATTATTAAATCTATTTCTACTGTTAGAAAATAGATTTTTGTTAACACTTTTTCTTCCTGAAACAGTAGTAACTGATTTGTTCATGGTTTTTCTTTGATTTTCATTCTTTCCAGTATTAAAGCGAGCAGTATTAACACTGTTATTTTTCACCGTATTAACCTGAGCAGTAGAAACAAAATTTTGTCTAGCAGTATTAAATCTATTTCTACTGTTAGAAAATAGATTTTTGTTAACACTTTTTCTTCCTGAAACAGTAATAACTGATTTGTTTTGAACATGATTTATTATGTTACTACTGTTCATGGTTTTTCTTTGATTTTCATTCTTTCCAGTATGTCGCAACCCGTTATGTGGTTTTTGAGTTACTTGCTTTTGATTTTGAGGATTATGATAACAGATTTTTGCATAGTGATTTAATTTGCCACATATAAAACATCCCTTTACAGAACTTTTAGGAATTAGACCTTTTTGTGATTTTACTTGGTTCATATTTCGTTGATTTCCTCTCTTACCTATATGTACCCAAGTCTTTTCTGTTTCCTTAGGAACTGTTTTGTTTTTACAGCAACTGCGTTCAGATTTATTTACTTTCTTAACATGGTCATTAGGTGGCACAGGCACTAGACTTTGTGAAGTTTGTTGAGTAATACCTTCTATTGTGATTAAGTGATTTTCCAAAGGAATATCCTTGTTTTCACAATGTTCAGTTTACTTTCTTCAACTAAGTCCTCAATCAGAACTTCATCATAGTGCATTGGATCAACTTTGAATGATTCTGTTGGAGGTGTCTGGGAGATAGGAATCCTAGGTTCATCTAAGGATGGAGGGATGTAGTTTTGATTAAATGGAGGGGCTGTTTCTTTAAAACCTAAACCTGCTTTTACTTTACCATGTATCTGATGTTGAATAAGGTCATTTACTGTTTTTGAAGCATGTTCAAGTTTCCCTACATCTAATTCAACTTTATCATGTTTCTCACCTAATCTTTTGACTTCTGCCCTAGCATCCTTAAGCTTAACTAGTAGATCCTCTCTTTGCCATTCAACTAATCTAATTTTCTCTTGATAACTTTGTTCATTTACTTTATATGATTTAATTTGATTCTCCAAGTTATGTATTACCCTAGCAGCTGACCTTCTTTGTTCTTCTAAAGATTTAATTGAGTCACTCATTAATTGATTGTGATTTCTGTATTTAAGTACAACTTCCTTACAATCAGAAGAACAGAGTTTGGAATTTACCTCAGCCATGAGTGATGAAGTTTCAGCATCCTTTGATGATGAGTTAATTGCCATTAGAGATTGTATGAGAGTAGTATCTTGAGTAGATTCTTGATCATCTTCATTCCAGTCATATCCAAGAACATCATCGTCAAGTGTTGTAGTAACCAGGTCAGTATAAACAAGCTCCGTAGAAACAACTTCCTCCGTAGAAACAGCATCTTTCGTAGAAACAATGTCTTCAGCATCCATTACTACTACTATGCATGCATGGTGAACAGTAATAACAGTCTCAGTAGAAACAGAGTCATCACATGAAATTAATGCTCTGTTTTGACTAGTTTCTTCGGCTAAGTCATTCCAATCATATCCAAATACATCTTGTGAAACAAGTGCACTTGGATTGTTGTCTTGTGTGTTTCTTGAATTGTTGGATTTTGACTTGTTTGGACATTCCCTTGCAAAGTGCCCTGGTTCATTACATTCGTAACACTTCACCTTGCTTTTATCAAAAGCAATCCTTTCATTGTTCCTTGGATTAAATCTCCTTCCGGTTCTGTTCACAAACCTTCTAGCGCGTAAGGCTAACATGGCCGCTTGCCACTTCAGATCCATCTCTTCCCAGTCGTCTTGATGTATCTGCTTTATATCATCACTAGTGAGATTTGAGCTTTGTGAGATGAAGGCTTCAAAGGATACCTCTTCTCCAACTTCATGCTTTGTTCCTCCAGAGGTTGTGACAAGAGCAGTATTAACATCATTAATATTGTGATTGTTGTTGCTTGGTTTATTTGCTTCGACCTCTGATTCAAAGACTCTTAGATCGTTATAGAGATCGTCTAGTTCCATCTCTTCAAGTTTATCTCCTTGTCTGTAAGAGACAGTACAGATAATCCATTCCTTACCTAGAGCTCTTATAAACTTTCTATTGATGTCATCTTTGTCATATTGTACTCCTGCACTTATCATCTCTCCTGTAAGCTTTTTGTATCTATCAAACGTCTGTGTCATTCTCTCTTCTTTCAAAGCATTGAAATTTTCATATTCCTGCTTATGAAGAGCCTTCTTGTTCTTCTTGGTATTCTTTGTGCCACTGAATCTTTTCTCTAATGCTTCCCATAAAGATTTTGCATCTTTATATTCTTCAAATTGTGATTGATACTCATTAGGAATGGCAATCAGAAGAATACTAAGAGCTTTAATCTTCGTTTGTTTTTCTCTTCTCTCTCCAGATCAGTCAATGGTTGACGAGTCACAACTCCAGGTTGTCCATCAGCTGCAAAGTTTGTAGCTGGCTTGTTACCATTGACAATAACATCCCATACTGTGCAGTCAGATAAAAAGATGTGTTGCTTGATACATAGCTTCCACAGATCAAATTCGTTGCTATTAAGTACAGGAACTTTGTTGATTGATACGTCAGTCATGATTGTTGATTTGATTTCTTCCTTGTTGAGTCGTATAAGAACTTGTTAGATCAATGGATCTTGAGCACCTCCTTCGCTCTGATACCACTTGTCAGAATCGAATAAGCTAATATAACTTATAGTTTGCCTTCGTTAAGATCTTGATCCATTAAAGAAGTTCAGCAGCGGATGAACACTTTAATATTAACAATTTATCAAACAATGAATATTGTAAAAGTACGAATATGAATGAACAATATTATTATCGAATATTAAGCCTCAATTGCATTAATAAATAATATCAATACAACGTGTTTTCTATCTTACAAGGATCTATATTTATAGACCTTGAGGCTAACATAGATAAACTAGGAAACTACATCATTATCTAAAAGAAAACATAATCTAATTACAACTCTAACTATTAGATTAAACGTGCATGGCAAGATGTTCGTCCGCAGTAACTTTGATCAGTATTAACAATGTTGATCCGCATTAACATGTCTTCCGTAGTAATAGTTGAACAGCCGTACTAACTTGTCTTTAGTTTGTCTTCCGCATTAACTAATACTTCTTCAGTATTTATTGATTTCCACATTAATGCTCTACTGTCAGTATCTAGGAGCAGTATTAATTAGTTAAAACTATTTTGACTAAGTTATAACCCAACACATATACACCTTTACGTTTATACACATATTTTGATATTTTCTATTAGGAGATTTTAAGGTAAATCATAGTCCAAATTGAGTGATTTTATAAGTAAATTAGAATTTTGTTTTTATTTTAGTTGAGATAGGAATTAAAAAAAAGGATGTTATTATGTATTGTAAGAGAGTGTAAAATAAAAGTAGTATTTGATGAAATCATCAATTTGATCTAACGGTTGAAATCAAAGAAGTTAACCATCCAAATGTTTTTATATCGTCATGTGTCATTTAAAGACTTTTTTTTATTATATATTAAAGAAAGGTTAAATTTTCATCATATATTTTAGACTACTTTTTCCTTTTTAAAATAAAATATTTAATATGTTTTTAATATAATATAAGTGACGCTAATATAGACTAATGAGAGTTAAGCTAAAAAGTATTGTTTCAACCGGAGCGAACCCGAGCATATTTGAAATCTAGTTATTATTCAATGATGTGAAATATGGGTTTTGCTAACCATAGTCAAGGTGTTAAGACATTTTCAACGTATTGGACTGCTAAAATGTGAAGATGGTTTAGAGACTATTATTTTTTAATGTACACCTCTTTTATGTATATATTATTATATTAAACATACCTCCATGATTATTAATAACTTATAAAGACCGGCCTGTTAGATGCATCATGTTTGTTCTACGTGTTTTCTTCTTTTAAAAAAATATTTGTTTTTAACAAGCAATCGGTCTCTATAACTCTATTACTTTATAGAAGATTTTTTTTTTCTCACAATGTATGAATATAACATTACACTCTTTATATCTATTCAATGCTCGTTTATTTTAGACTAGGTAACACTCAACCAAGTTTTCAACATACTAATGTGTGTATTTGTTTATAACAAGACTCGAATCAAGGAAGCACATGCATGAGCTTCGATTTGGATAATTGGAGCCACCATTCGGAGGCACCACGTGGACAAAGATTGAGAGCAACGATAAACGAAAGATAATTTAGGAGGAGCGGGTGAAGGGAAAAAAGAAAACAATGTCGCAAGTGATTAAATTAATTATACTTTTTTCAGAATTTGGAGAAAACATAAATCATGTGATGTATCTAGTATCTAAAGTTGTTACACCTTTTTTAGACCGACGTAACATTTTGTCACTTCATGATGGATATTCTAGCACTTCTCCATATAAAAACACTTACATTATATTATCGAATCTTAGTTTTTTCTTTTAAACCGAAAGGATATTATATATTTGAAAAAGGTATAGAAAAATTATACCAATTGCTAAAATACAAATACCAAAATTTGTATAGAAGTAACCAACAACATCCAAACTTTAGGGATGCTTTCCCCTCATTTTAAATGCACTTTATAATAAATAGGAAATCATTTTAAGGCATCTCTATTTTATTCTTATTTTTAACTTATGAGTTTATCTGTTTCGACTTATCTTTTAAAAGTCATAAACTAAACCGGAAAAAATCGGGTTTATAAGTGCAAAAATAAACTAAAACAAGTCAATTTAGAAAGTTTTAGATGCATAATCACGTCATAATCATATCTTCATTTATTCAACTAAGTTAGTTTAGAAAGTATAACGAGTAATCGTTAATTAAAAAACAATATCATTCTAGTGTTTTTCGATACAAACTCCTAAATAAAGTATTTATACTATGGCTAACTTTTCAAAGAAATCTCTTCCCGCGAATACACTAGTATTTGAAAATAATGAAACATAACTATCGTCACAAACCATGCCCGTCACAATAATCCGTCAAGTTGTGTCTTCTCTAGTGCTCTTTGCATCTCCTAACGAAGTTTTTGTTGGGAATAATTGAATCAAAAGCGTACAAACACTAAAAATATATTTATTGAGATCTAGGTAAAAGATGCAATTGAAACTCAAATTTCTCCTAATAAAAAAGTTAATCAAACTTTGGTATTTTTGTTGTATAAAAACTTTGTATAAACAAAAAACGATTAAGAAAACGAAAAGTATTACAATTGAAGCTTTAAAAGAAAAGTTTGATACCCCAAAACTAAGGAATAATAACACAATCAATGAGCCTTGGTTTATTGAAATACTTCCATGGGAATAGCATATCTACCAAATATGCCATATAACCTAACTAACTTTACTTATCTAGTTTGCCATTATTCTTAAGATTAAATTTGGTAGGATTTTTAAAAACTGTGCCTTGGGCCGGGTTATTTCGGTTATCTGGGCTTTATTCTGGGTTGCTTTTTGGCCTGCTTATACAATCGATTCTTTTTGCTAACGGATTTTGTTACGCGTGTCTAACCACGTGTCTCGAGGTATACAATCGATTCTTTGTTTCCATAACATTTACCTTTTTTATTGATTTGAAATCAGGCGACTTTGATCTGTATCGACAATTCGGAATGGATGCGAAACGGAGATTACTCGCCTACTAGGTTTCAGGCTGAAGCTGACCCTGTTAATTTGATCTGTGGTGCTGAAACCCAGGTATACTTTTTTTGTTTTTGTTTTTGTTTTAGGGTTTTCTATATGTTTTTGATTCGTTTCTTTGGGGAAAACTAATGATATTTGAGTTTAATTGATGTCAAGTTCGCGATTTTGGAGAAGAAGGAAGATGGACCGGGGCCGAGATGTGGACATACTTTGACAGCTGTTGCTGCTGTTGGAGAAGAAGGGACGGCGAATTATATGGGACCGAGGCTTATATTGTTTGGCGGTGCAACTGCTCTTGAAGGAAACTCGGCGAACGCTGGGACTCCTACCTCGGCTGGAGGTGCCAGAATACGTATGTTTTCGAGTCCTTTTTATTCTACTAGAACTCTTTGTTATTGTGTTTTTTGTATAAATGTTTGGTTTAGCTATTCAGCATTGAAATTGCATTGAAATGCCAAAATGCAAAATATTTTTGGCATTTATGGTTTTTATGCCAAAAATATGATGTTGATGACTTTGGGTAACGACAAGTTAGGTTAGGAGGAATACGTTTGTTCTGCACAAATTTGCGACTGTCTGATATAGGTTTCCCGCTTTTAGATAGTTAATTCACGTTTCTCCTGAAGTACGAAGTCTAGGATAAGATTCCAGTTTTCACTCTTTTATGGAATATTCTTCTTGGCATCCAGTAACTCTTCTCAAAGCCTGTCTCCGTATGTTTTTCATGCTATAGGTTTATCGGGTGCGACTGCTGATGTGCACTGTTATGATGTTTTGACGAATAAATGGTCCGGGTTAGTATCTCTTCGTAGGAAATTTTAAATTAAATTTTCTTCATCTTCCATATAATGTTTGTTCTCCCGAGTGAAAGGAAGTTTTTCTCTACAATCGATTAAGCTTCCATGAAACTTTGCAGAATAACTCCCTTTGGAGAACCGCCTACACCAAGGGCAGCTCACGTGGCAACTGTTGTGGGTACAATGGTGGTTATTCAGGTTTGATGCTTTGTCATTTTGTTAACTATATATAACTTTCTATTTTCTGCTAATTTATTTATATCTTGACTGAATGTTTTTTGTTTTATCCAACACAGGGTGGAATTGGTCCAGCTGGTCTGTCTGCAGAAGATCTTCACGTTCTTGACCTAACACAACAACGACCTCGATGACATAGGTTTGACTTTGAAATATTTTATTCCTTTTTTTTACATATCTGCATATCTTGAAAGTTGCTGTTTTCTAAACTCGGTTAATGATATGTTGCTATCTTCGTTTGTCTGCGAACCGATTGTACTTACTAATATTTTTTTGCTATTTTTTTGCAGGTTAAGCCTTTTGTGTTTTCGATTTTTGAGGTATGGTTTTTGCTATTTGCCATTTTTATATTATTTGATGTATTGATATATTGGGGAGATTGAAACATAAACGACTCTTAGGTCTAAAGGCGGGAAGTTTATACTGAGAATAGAGGACACTGACCTTCAGAGATTAACAAAGGAATCAGAAGAAGCTGTCTTAAAAGACCTTTCTTTGCTCGGACTTGATTAGGATGAAGGCCCCGGTGTTGTTGGTGGTCAGTATGGTCCATATCGCCAATCAGAAAGGAATGATTTGTACAAACAATATGCTAACAATCTTCTACAATCTGCTCGAGTTTATCGTTGCTTTTGTTCAAACGAGGTATCATTTTCAGTTTTTCTTTTAATATGTTGGTTTTGTTACCTTTCACCAGATATGTTAAATCGTGTGAAATCTTTTAGGAACTCGAGAAAATGAAGGATATTGCAAAGGAAAGCAGCTACCTCCTGTATATATCGGAAAGTGGGCCAGTGCGTCAGATGAGGAAGTTCAAGAAGAATTAGCCAAGGGAACACCATGTACTTACCGATTCCGTGTGCCTAAGGAAGGGAGTTTGAAAATTAACGACTTGATTAGAGGAGAGGTAACCATTTGTGTTCACAATTTAATTGGATCCGCTATAAAATGATGAAAATGACAGCAGAGTATCGCGGTCTTTGTGCTGAAGAGGTAAATGTGACAGTTTTTATACCGTACCTTGAAGGCTAAGTAATCTTTAAATATTCTGTACAGTTTGTCTAATAGGAACATCCTTCTTTTCTTTGGGACTTTTGAAGTTCACGCATATTTACAGCAAGAGTTGGAGAAGTTACATGACTTGCAAAATAAAGTAAAAATGGAAGGTGAACCGTGGGATGAACTTGCGTAAGTGTTTATGTGTGTTTATGTGTGCAGAAGATCTTCATTCTCCTGTTGATTTCTCTTCGTTTGTCTGCATTTCAGAGGTATAATTGGTGTAACAGCAACAATACTAGCGGCATCATCACTTCTTCTTAATTAAATTAAATTAAAGAAATACGGATACAGGATTAAAATTTTAATATATTTATGTTAGCTCAATTTTGTTATATAATGCAATACAGATTCTATATCAGGGTGTAAATCAAATCGTAATAAAAAAAAGTGAAACATAATATCGATCTAAGAGAAATGAATTTTGATTGAAATAATAACCACATGATTGGTCAATAATTTTTCCCTTTTTTCATCAAATTTGATTTCTCATTTAATCTTACTTCACACCAGTGGCGGCCCTCGGGGTGTGCTGGTCGTGCGGTCGCACGGGGCCTCCGATTTAAAAAAAAAAAAAAAAATTGTTTTTGTACAAGCTTACAAATTATCTTTGTCCCACATTTGAGTCACAAGAGAAAGAAGAGTTTAGTTTTTACTTTTGTCCCACATCGGTGGAAGAAGAAAATGATTAATTGATTAGATAGTTATAAATTAACCTACCTATGTGTCACGGACTTATCTCGATAGGGGTCTTCCGTGCGGCAATTAGTATCTACTAAGTCAGCCTTGCTCGAACACTCAATGATCTAGGCAACTAAGAAAGAAAGGAACACAAGTGAAATGGAAATACTTTGTATTGCTAGAGAGAACTTTACAAGAGAAGATTACAAGTGAATTGTGTGATGGTTTGGCCAAATGAGGGCTCTCCTATTTATACTACTCATCTAAGGTATGTACAAGCTCTACACTCTTCCATGGAAGGAAGATTCTAGGGCTTCTAAGAGCTTCTAGGGCTTCCAATGTGACGTCCCGTCAATTTGAAGTACTTATGTTACCGTTATTATTTATATTTTATTCGCAATTGATTTCGACCCTTGTATTTCGCTTTGTTTTGTTCACGATTTACCGTTATTGAGTATCGGGTTTTCTGTATTTGCTGATTCGTCCCCTGAGACGTAATAATTTTATTTTATCTAAGTGCCAATTAGTTAGTATTCTCATAATTATAAGTTAGAAGGTTATGCCAAATTGTCGGTTAACGTATCCCTATCCTTAAGAAATCATGCCTTGCTCGTGTTTATGCTGATACCGAGAAGGATGTATTTCCAAACCGAAACTTAAATTGAATCGCTTAATGAATCATAACACCAATAATACTTATAATGAACTTTCCTAAGTTCATTTGTAAAACAATCGGGAATCCTAATCGAATACATATACTTAACGACAACACGAACAAAGAGCGGAGAAATCCAGGAAATGGACTGGGCGCGCCGCGGTGAGCTGGCCGCGCCGCGGTCCACTCCCTGGACAGCTCCTTTTTGTTGAGTTGTGAGTCATAACTTGCATGTAACACTCTTTTGACACTTGTTCCCAAACGTGTCAACACCTCAAGTAGGACAGTTTTATGCCTCATTTAGGGTCTTTCAAGACTCATATCACTCTTACAAACTCACACACACAAAGTCTCAAACTCTCTCCCTCTTTGAAGCTTAAAACACACACACACTAACACCCTTCCATTTCTTTCCTATGGCTGTGATTTCCAACAAATAATCAACATATTTCTTCACCATAAAGTGTTGTGTTCTTCAAGAGGAGTAGAGTTCTTTCATCCATTTGGAGGTTTACTTGGGTTATATCGTTTTCGGGTCGAAAATCACCGTCTCATATCAAGGATTTTCATCACATCTTGCTTGATCTTGACATCTTCACCTTCTTTGGGGTATAATGACTTAAACTCTTTGTATTTTCTAAGTTTTATTTAATGCATGTATGATCTAACTAAAGAAAATGAGTTTTTAACAAGTTTGATGGTAAATAATTTATGAAAATCAAGATTTTATCAAAATATATATGGATCTTTGATTTAAATGGTGAAAAGCTTTACAAATTGGTTGTTTGGAAGTGTTTTAATGATTCCCTAACTTGCATGTCTAAACTTATTTCATCAAAAGATGATTTTCCAACATAAAACGATTTTTGTAAAAATTGAGAGATCTGAAGTCGTGACCGCGCCACGGTGCCTCCACCGCGAGGCGGTCGTGGTAAAATTATGACCGCGGCGCAGTCACCCCACCGCGAGGCGGTCGTGGTCCAGATTTTGGAAACTTTGTAAATCCGTTAAATTTGCACCTTAAACTTGTTATATTATGAACCTTTATTAACGGTGAGTGTATTTTGTTTTGGGAGGAAGATTGGTCCTCATCACCACGCCACCGAGGTTTTTGGTTCCGGATTCTTTTTCTTAAATATTCTAGCGGGTGCTAACGGTAACAATCGTTTTCTCTCAAATTCCTCATTTTCATTATCCATCGTTATTCGGTTTTAGCCTTGAAAACGGTTAGGAGTAAATATTAGACCAACACTAATGTATTGTCGGATTTGGATTGAGAATGGACGAAATATGTTAAAAGTATAATCTAACCGAAAGTATCATAATTAACTTATTATTGTATTATGTATTATGAGAAAGGTTTAAAGTGTAACTTGTTATCAAGCGGGAAAGTGTATGAATTTTGGACGAATATTTTAAGACGCGGAAGCGCTGCCGAAATTTCATCTCACGACTTTTTACGACATTAAAACACTTATATAAATAAAGTATATACAAAAGTAACATATATTACAATAACATTTTCTTTGGACTCAAAGACACTAACGCAATCACAAATGTCATAATATCACTTAAAACGGATATTTCCAACCCCTTTGCGATATATTAAACTTCGAATCAATTTGATCATCGTTTTAAGTCATCAAAATATGTTTTGCGGCAAACTTTATAAAGTGGTTTTGAAAAGGTATTTTACTCTAAACATTTTGGTATGAAAACACTTCAAATTATTCAAAGTGTCAAATTGGACTTTTAAATTGATTTTGACTTTAATAAGTCAACATGATTGACATTGGACTTTTATAAGATAACTTAATTGACCTTTGACTTTTGTAAGTCAACTTATTTAACATTTGACTTTTATAAAGTCAACAACTTTAACCTTGGCCAATCTAATAAAATCTTGTTAGTCAATATTCCTTTCGACTCGAAGTAATCATTTGTTTCCAACGGTCGCTGTTGACGTGAAGTATCGATATCTTGCCGATCGGCCCTTTTCTGGCGCGGAACATCGTCCTCTTAATCCGTCATCCTTATTCGACTTATTAAATCGTTGGAATGTTGTATTAAATTTAATCCTAACCGACAAGGCTAAACCGAACTATACTTGTAGAGATACTGAGACTATATTATTTACTGTTTTTAGGGCACTTAGACGGCGGAGTGTAACTCTGTGATTTCTTTCCCAAGATTTACTGGAATCGTATAGAGAGTTATTCGTAGCCCTTGTCTTACTATTTTTGGGCTGTAAAGCGTACTTTAAAACTGTCTGCGTATGCGGTTATTGTGTATTTTAAAACTGTCTGCGTATGCGGAATATTACTAATCATCTTATTGTGTATTTTAAAACTGTCTGCGTATGCGGAATATTACTAATCATCTTATTGTGTATTTTAAAACTGTCTGCGTATGCGGAATGTTATTGATTATCTTGTTTTACCTAGTAGAATAGGTCTGCCTTAGATTGGGTGCCTTATATACTCGTTAAGCTTCGTGCCCAACGGTTTCATATATATAGCTATATGGGTTATATCGCCTGACCCTCATCCCTCAGTAGGTATCTATGTGCGGATGTTATGACCGTACTTGAATTATGGATGCCTTTGGTTGGCACTGCCTTAGGAATTGCGTCTTTAGGACTGGCAAGGTTCGATGTATAACTAATCTAAGCCTGGTATCCTCGCTAGGGTTGAAAAACAAGATATGGTATTTGAAATTATAATGTTTATTGAAACTTGTCGATGGGTCACTTTTACTTTAAAATTGCGAATAATTCACCAACATGTTGTTGATGTAGTTTTAACGCTTTGCAGGAAATTGAGGATTTCCATTGATCATGCCATAGTTTATTTTCGGATCGCTTGCTTTTGGGAAATTTGAATTTGAACTCTTTATTGTAATTTCCATGACGATCCTTTTGTTGATTTCTTTTGGAATTGTATTTGTACTAGGTGTCTTACCGCCCTTGACTTATTTATGTATTTTGTAACATTTGACATGATCTATTTAATTTGATGTTTTGTTTATCGGTTATATTGTTGTAATCTTGACTTTGATATTATAACTGGAACGCTCCGTGTTTCCGCTTCCAAGCGGGGTGTGACATCCAACATCTTCCAAGAGTTTCCAAGACCTTCCTGCACCCTCCATAGAATTCTAGGGCTTCCAACATCTTCCAAGAGTTTCCAAGACCTTCCTGCACCCTCCATAGAATTCCACTAAGTCTTCTAGTCAAGTGTAGAACAATCCGGACTCCCGGGTAACCCCGTAAAATCGGGTGGGGCGTGACATATGCATTTGAAAAAATCACACCACATACTTTCAATTTCAGGTACGTATTTGATTATTATTTATGTTTAATATTGCAAAAAGTATCGTATTTGATAGTTTATCTATTGTCTAAGAATACAATATATACTATTTGTTACACAGTTAGTTAGTAGATAATTGTTAACTTGTTAAGTTTTTATTTATTTTTTATATAAAGGATGCCTCCAACTAGAAATTTGAATCAGGTTCTTCTAAACGCAAAAGAAAAGAAAATGAAGAACGCTTTATTCGTAATCAAAGAGGTGCTATCGATAAATTCATTATCAGACAAGTACGAGAAGAGGTAACATCTGAAGCTAATCGAGAATCATTTTAGGTAGAGGAAACAATAATCGAAGATAATACCATAAATGTTGATAATGTTCAATCTAACAAGGATCATAGAGAAGGTGTAACACCTGAAACTGATGGAGAACCTAAATAACAGGAAAATATTCCAGTAAACATATATGATCCTACGAATTGGGACACCCTCGATATTAAATGGAGAGATTTACTAGTGAAAAATGGTCCTATAAGAGATATATTAAAAGGTAAAGGTCCTAAAGATGTAAAAAATAGACGTTTTTGTTCAGAATTTTATGATAAGTACTTACCAAACGCAGAGAAGCATCTAGAGATTGACTTGTGTATTTTAAGGATCTTGATAAAGTATTTTGTTTCCCTTGCAAGTTGTTTACGAAGAAAAAACAACCAAGTAACATGAGAGGATAAATGATTGGGGACATCTTTCTAAGAGATTGAAGATGCATGAAAGTTCTGCAGATCATATATATTATATGTCTCTTTGGTTTGACTTGCGTGCAAGGCTGGAAACTAATGAAGTTATTGATAAAAATATTCAGTAAGAAATTAACAAATAGACCAAATACTGGAAAAGGTATTAAGAAGATTGTTTGTGTTACTGAAGTTATTAGCCAAACAAACTTTAGCATTCCGTGAAAGCAATGAGAAGCTATATGATGAAAACAATGGCAATTTTATGGATTTAGTTGAAATGATTGCGGAGTGGGATTCAGTAATGGCAGAGCATATCCGAAGGAAACAAAATCATGAAATTCATTACCATTATCTAAGTCACAAGATACAAAATGAGATGATTATTTTGCTGTCTTCTGATATAAAAAATTCATTACCATTAAGGAAGCGAAGTATTTTTTCAGTAATTTTGGATTGTACTCCAGATATTGCTTCAAAAAATGTTAGAAGCTCGATGTTTAGAAAATAATAATGTAACTCGTGTTTATTATAATGAAAAATATTTATTATAAATTTTATAGGGCCTCTTTTATTTTTTTGCACGAGACCTCCGAAATGTCACGGTCGGGCCTGCTTCCCACAATATATAGACGGGATGTTTTGTCCTGTGTTTAAAAAAATGAAACTGTTATTGTAGTTTGGATACTTAAGGGGTGGAATCAAGGTTGTTAAGATCTCGATCTTAAAATCTTACAATTTTATGATTGTATAAACTAAAAATGATCTGACTCTGCGTAGGATCTCTGAAAGAATAAGATCTTAGTAAAATCTCGATCTTGATCATAAAATCATAGAATCTCGATCCTATTCAATCTTACTTTGTTTTAACCGTGGAACAAAAATATATATATATATAAAGTAACTAACTGCGTTAAATTAACCCTAAAAAAGCCGTCTAACCAGCTAAGGCACGTAAAAAAGTAATTTGGAGAGATATTTTAATTTAATGAACGGATATTAAATGTAATACTAAGAGCACCCGGAGTGGGGGGGTTGTGGGCTCGTTGTGGAGCTCACAACGAGCACAACGCCCGTTATCACTCCGACCTCCTTCGTTGTGGCTTCGTTCTGGAGCGGCCGTTGTGAGCACAACGGTTCGTTGTTTGGTATTTTTTTTTTCTTTTCTTTTCTTCTTTCTCTTCTTTTTCTTTTCTTCTTTCTCTTCCTTTTTTCTTTTCTTCTTTCACTTTTTTTTTTTCTTGTTTTCAACTTGATTAACTTGTTTTTTTTTTCTTTGTTTGCAGGTACAATGGAGGAGGGAGGCTGAGGGAGGAGGTGGAGAAGAAAGCAAAAAATATATATGTTTTAAAATTTTCAATTTTGGCCTAATGTTTTTAGGGTTTGCATTTTTATCCTCAATTTTTCAATTTTGGCATAATGTTTTAGTTATTTACGTTTAGATTTATTTTTAATCTATTATTTTCAAAAGAAGCAATTTTCTTTTAAACTTAATTACAAATTTTATTTGAAAAATAAGTGTAACATTAATTATTTAATTTGGTATTTTATAAGTTTAATGTGTTTTTATCTTATTTAAATGTTTAAAAAAAAAAAAATCTTGGGTCCCACAACTCCCACAACCTCCACAACCCTCATTATCATACCACCCAAAATCTCACAATCCTCATTCTCACTGCCACGTCAGCAACTTTTTCCCCACAACCTCCACAACCCACATTGTCACTCATTATCACTTCGGGTGCTCTAACCCAACTAACTAATCTAAATCTCTATAATTTTCATTAAACTTGTTTCATCAAGTTCATATATTATCGATTATGGCATACTATTAGTATTTGATATAGATTATATGTTATTAAAACCTATTGTTAGGATATACGATCTTGATTGCTATCCCGATCTAGCTAAAGGCAAAAACGATCCATAGTAAGATCTCAATCTTAACAACTTTGGGTGGAACTCTAAGACCTAGAAGTCCACTACACTTTACAGTAGACTAACATAAACTATAGATACCATATAAAATATTAAAAATAAATACAAGCTTCAATATATAAAATTACATTATATCTATTGGGGAAAAAATGTGTATTTTGAAAAGGAAAATGTAATCCACTAATCCGATGTTGGTGGTAGAGAAAAATAATAATATGAATGGATGGGCAAAATAGGCACATCAAACATCTTCACGTATTTATTATATCACACATCCACATCTAAGCAAAATTATATCACGAAAATACCATGACCAAAAGTTAAAACTCATAAAAATAAACCAAAATGTTACAACAAAGTAGTCACAATTATGATATATAAAGTCCTCCTGAACTTATGTTATAATGCTAAACTTTCAATAAATGATAGGTGTAACTAGCAACAACATCTAATCTATCAGATGTTGTTAATTATAGCCCCGCATCGTACATAAAATATTATACAAAATAAAAACGAGAGATTCAAACTCGAAAAGTAAATGTGAAAAGTGAAAAGAATCATATTCTCACATACATGTATTATGAATCAATAATAGTAACTAGAATAAGGCATAAACTTATGTCTTGTATGCACTAGAGCCTTTAAAAGGCATCAAAGGTCTCTTACTATCTGTTTGAAACCAAGACTACTTCTCCTCCTTCTCTTCTCATTAGTCTATCACCACCCCAACGTTACCAAGAAGGGGCGGTCATTTGTTCATATGGCGAGAAATGAGTGGATAAACGGTTACTTAGAGGCCATATTGGATGTTGGAGCTAATTTAAAGAGCCAAAAAGGAGTGGATACAAAGTTGAAGCTAGAAAAGCTTCAAGTCAACGTTAAGCGTGATAAACATTTTAGTCCCACTAATTACTTTGTTGAAGAAGTTGTTAATAGTGTCGATGAATCTGACCTTCATCGAACCTGGATCAAGGTCTAGTTCATCTACCTTCTTAACCGTGCTATTAATTAGCTTGTTTATGTTTTATGACATGAACCTGAATGTTTATTGTACAAATTTTGCATGGTTAATGCATATATGTTTTCTTTTATCTCTTATGTCAATTGATTGGACGAAACGAGAGACCATCAATGAGAATCCAAGATGACATATCAAGGTTGTAATAACTAACATTTGAATGTAAAATGGAGAGGTACAGGTGATTGCAACCAGGAACACTCTTGAAAGAAGCAATAGGCTTGAGAATATGTGTTGGCGTATTTGGCATCTTACCCGTAAAAAGAAGCAGGTTCCTTCCCCTACCTTCAAAAATAATACAAGTAATCGTTATATATTCATCAACGTATTCTCATTTTTAAAAAAACCTACCATATACACTTTCTTTATTAAATAGTCGAAATGAATTCTCAGCTAATTGTTAATCAGTAAGTATATTATTCTTGTTCACAAGTTTACTTTGTCAGTTTATTTATTAAGAGTATTTACTCATTTTCTATTATGCTTATCAATAAATGATACAAATTACGAAATTTGTTTTGTGGAATCGAAAAAATCAAGGAAAAAACTCATTCATATTCAAATGGGTCAATTTGGGTTAGAAATCTCTAATGGCAGGCTAACAGATTTAACTAAAAAAACGAAACAAGTCAAATGGGTCGAGCATGTCAAAAGGGTTGAAAGTCAGCCGAAATGTATTCAAATGCATCAAACCTTTTTTATCGCTTCATTAGAAAAGGCCTAGATTATTGTTGTAGAGATAAAGTTCTGTTATCATAATTTAACACATTAACACATTAACTATATACAAATAAAAACAAAAAAAAATCCTGACCTGTCTTGAGCCATACTAAAATTCATATGTTTTGACACGTTAACTTAAAAAGAGAGAGTATTATGTTGCAGATCGCAGTAGATGATGCACAAAGACTAGCAAATCGTCGTCTTGAACGGGAGAAAGGTCGTCATGATGCTGCAGAAGATCTTTCAGAGCTGTCAGAAGGCGAAAAGGAAAAAGGTGAATCCTTACCTGTTAGCAAGATATCACGAATAAACTCCGAGATGGTAATGTGGTCAGACGAGAATAAATCCAGGCAACTTTACATTGTCCTTATCAGGTAGCCTAAAAGTTAATCCATTACCTTTTGTTCTCAATTTTTGAATGAGAGATGGTTTAATCATGTTATGTACATGACTACATGTAGCATTCATGGTTTGGTGAGAGGTGAAAACATGGAACTAGGCCGGGACTCTGACACCGGCGGGCAGGTGAAATACGTGGTGGAACTTGCAAAAGCATTGGCTGACATGGAAGGAGTATTACGCGTTGATCTGCTAACCCGACAAATAGCATGCACAGATGTTGACTATGGTTATGGTGAGCCCACTGAGATGCTCTCATCTCCACCTGAAGGTTCCGGTAACTGTGGGGCCTACATCGTTCGTATCCCTTGCGGACCCCGCGACAAGTATTTCCTTTAACCCCTGTATTTTTCCATTTCTATCTTAGTAGATACACCATAACATTTGGCAATTCCGACCCATTTACTTAGGAATAGCTGGATTTGGGTAATGATAAATCTCAAACAGGTCAAATAAGAAAAAGTAAATATAAAAGAAACAGATCATGTGGGTTGAACATGTCGAAAGTCCCCCTAACTGTACTTTTGATACATCCTCCAAAAAAAAGTTTGTGGGTCAGCTCAATCCAACCCGACCCATTTTGACATATAACCCAACGCGTCCATTTTGCCACCTTTATACACCATGCTTAAACCCTTAATCTTTATGGTTGTCTCAGGTATATATTCAAAGAGTCACTATGGCCTTACATCCCAGAATTTGTTGATGGGGCATTAAGTCACGTTGTAAACATGGCACGAGCTTTAGGAGAGCAGTTCGACAGTGGGAAACCGATGTGGCCATATGTGATTCATGGCCACTATGCAGATGCAGGTGAAGTTGCAGCCCGTTTATCTGGGTCCCTAAATGTTCCTATGGTCCTCACTGGACACTCGCTTGGAAGAAACAAGTTTGAGCAGTTATTGAAACAAGGAAGGCTTTCTAAGGAGGATATTAATTCGACTTATAAGATAATGAGGAGGATCGAAGGAGAAGAGTTGGCACTGGATGCTGCTGAAATGGTAGTGACTAGCACAAGGCAAGAGATAGAAGAGCAATGGGGTTTGTATGATGGTTTTGATGTTAAGCTCGAGAGGAAGCTTAGAGTTAGGAAACGGAGAGGAGTCAGCTGCCTTGGACGATACATGCCTAGGATGGTGGTAAAATTGCTGTCTTTTGAAAACTTTAGTCCACTAAATGGGTCTATATGGGTTATGTTTTATTTTTAACGGATGAAATTGGTCAAATAAAAAAAAACTATGCTACCAGGGAACGGGTCAAATGGCTAAAAAGTACCAACTTATACTTTTTAATGCATACAACCACCTAAACTACTTCATTCAAATAAAATCTTACTGTACAAAAAACTGAGTAGACCCGACCCGTTTCAATAAGTATAATAAACTCCTTATTTTGACACATTAATCAACCCGCCAATTTTTTCACGTCTACCTAAACACTACCGTTCCTTGAATAAATAGGTAATACCACCAGGCATGGACTTCAGCTATGTGAAGGCCGAAGATTCGACAGAAGGTGACGGGGATCTTAAAACCATGATTGGACGGGACAGAGCTCAAAACAAAAAGGCAGTACCTCCCATATGGACAGAGGTTAGACAATATACAATCCCTTTTCAATGTTATCGGGTCAGGTTTAGTTCTTCTCTATAGCTTTCTTGCATGATGCAGATCATGAGGTTTTTCACAAATCCACACAAACCTATGATTCTAGCATTGTCTAGACCGGATCCTAAGAAAAACGTCACTACTTTGCTCAAAGCTTTTGGAGAATGTAAACCCCTACGAAAACTAGCCAACTTGGTATGACTCGTCTCACGGTTGTCCTTTGAAGAATTAGATAACAATTTGCACATATAGCAGTTATAATCTGTTTGAAACTTGTCAACTGCAGACGCTTATACTTGGGAACAGGGATGACATAGAAGATATGTCAGGCAGTAGTTCAGTTGTTCTTACGACAGTTCTCAAGCTAATTGACAGGTACGACTTGTATGGACAGGTGGCATATCCAAAGCATCATAAGCAAGTCGAGGTACCTGAGATATATCGTCTAGCTGCAAAAACCAAGGTAATAATCAGTAAAAGCCAGTTATTACATAGGCAACTATAGATGGAAAATCCGACCCACTAACTTACGAATGGGTCAGACTGGGTTGTGTTTTTTCTCAAATGGGTCAAATTAAAAATAAATTAAAGCGTTAGCTAAAAGGGAATGTATGTCTACTTTAAATAAAATAAAACGTTACCTAAATCGGTTTTATTTGAAAATTTGGATTATATTGTGAGTATATCGTTTTGTTTCACAAACACTAATGCCAAATTAACACTTTTATGACATTTTTATGTTGAAGGGTGTTTTCATCAACCCGGCTTTAGTGGAACCATTCGGCCTGACTATCATCGAGGTAACTTGCAAAAGCTAATTCACAACTTAAACACATTGATAACAGTAAGGAATCCCGGTACTTAAAACTAAGAAATATATGCCTAATTCTCCATGTTACTTTCAGGCATCAGCTTATGGTTTGCCAGTCGTTGCTACGAAGAATGGTGGGCCCGTTGATATACTGAAGGTACAATTTTTAAAAACAACCAAATTGTAAGCATACATGAATCCATATAATTACTTTTCCAAGATCAGCAAAAAAGAACAACCAATCAAGTAGAGGTGGGAAAATGGGCGGGTCAGGAGGTTACGGGTGATTTTTAATGCGGGTAAAAGCAGTTGTTAGGTCACGTTGCCCTGCTAATATTGTCTTTAATCTTTTGAATCAGGCACTAAATAACGGCCTTCTAGTGGATCCACATGACCAAAAAGCCATTGAAGAGGCTCTCTTAAAGCTTGTTGCAGATAAAAACCTATGGGCTGAGTGCCGTAAGGATGGCCTAAAGAATATCCACCGTTTCTCATGGCCTGAACACTGTCGGAATTACCTCTCCCATCTTGAGCATTGCAGAAACCGTCATCCTAATACCCTTCAGAAGATAATAGCTACCAAAGAAGAACCAATGAGTGAATCATTACGTGACGTTGAAGACATTTCTATACGATTCTCTGTTGATGGTGACTTTAAGTCCAACGGTGACACCGATCCAGCCGCCAGACAGAAAGAACTTATAGAGACGTTCACCAAAATGTCCGTCACTAATAGGAAATCAAACATTAGCTACAGTCCAGGAAGAAGGCAGGCGTTATACATAATAGCCACCGACTGTTATGATACAAATGGCGATCCCACAGAGACTTTGTCAGTAATAACTAAGAATGTTATGGAATTTGCAGTTGAAAAGCCCGGGGAAATCGGTTTTATTTTGTTGACAGGGTTGAGTTTGCAGGAGATAAAGGAAGTATTGAAAAGATGTCAAGTCAGTATAGACAAGTTTGATGCATTGGTTTGTAGTAGCGGAAGTGAACTATACTACCCGTGGAGAGATATGATGGCTGATGAAGACTATGATAATCACACAGAATACCGATGGCCAGAAGAAAATGTGATATCAACAATAATGAGGATTGCTAGGCTAGAAAATGAGGATGATGACAACATGGAAGAACAAGCCAAGACATCTAGCTCTCGATGTTACACCTACATGGTCAAACCAGGAGCCAAGGTATTATACCATAAATGTCAAAAAGGGTAATGCGGGTGGGTTTAGTAACGGCTTGGGCGAGCCAAAACACTTTTTGCCAAAAATTTTGGTATTTTTATACCAAAACACTTTTGGTATAAAAATAGAAACTAACCAAACCGAACCACTTATAAGTAAATGTGTTGAAACGAACCCTCTATCCTAAAATATATGACTTCAGGTAACAAAAGAGTAAGATGATTAATACTTACCATCTTTTCCATGTAGACACGCAAGGTGGATGATCTGCGCCAGAGGCTGCGGATGAGAAGTTTTCGTTGCAACACAGTTTTCACAAATGCAGCAAACAGATTAAATGTTATACCATTATTCGCATCAAGAGCCCAATCATTAAGGTCAGCAACTCACTTCTTTAAACGTGTATAAATAACAAGAACAAACGATATTACTAGACTATTGTAGTTACAAATCTTTTTAATGCACGTATACAGGTATCTATCGATTAGATGGGGAATGGATCTCACGAAAATGATTGTGTTTGTGGGAGAAAAAGGAGATACAGACTACGAAGACCTCCTAGTTGGCCTCCACAAGACGGTTATTCTAACAGGTTCAGTAGAACATGGCAGTGAGAAGGTTCTACGAAGCGACGAAAGCTTTAAGAAAGAAGACATGGTCCCTCCAGAAAACTCAAACATAGTCATTTCGAACGGGTTTGAAGTCCATGACATCAGTGCAGCTTTGAAGACTCTTGGGATCAATTAATCAACTTGTTTGTAAGTTTATATTTTACTGCATTATGTCGAGTCCGCGTATAGGAAGGACTTGTTCATACAACATACATAAAATACCAAGCATTTACAAAAACAAATAAATCGATATACTCAATTATGCAACGTGTATGTGCTTTTCGTCTACTGTGGATATAATAAGAAATGTAAATTAACCTACTTTCATGTTCGGCTTGACTTGACTCGTGCAAATAATATGATAACAATGTAAAGTTGTACAATCTTATATCGAATATATTAATGATATGATTCAACTAATAAACATGATTGAATAACATATTAACATAGAAATTAGAGAAATTAGTTTTAAAACATACAATGAAAAAAATATATCTAAAAGTTGTAATTGTTTACCACATTTGCCTGAAAGTGAAACAGATAATTAAACAAAACTACCAAATTGAATTCCAGATTGTGTGATGTATGTATAGGCAGCAAAATATAACTTTTTTGAGGGTTTGTTTGGACTTACGTAACCGGAGCTTATGTAAAATTTGATAAATTTATAGCCTAATTTTTCCGGCTTAATTATCAACTTGAGTTTATGGCTTATTTAAGTTCATATGCTCTAGGTGATAAGTTTATAAGTCGAAAAAATTGGGTTTATAAGTTTATCAAAATTTATATAAGTTTATAAATTCGTTACATAAGCCGAAATAAACACCCCTTTAAGTAACATATGAACTAAAACTTTAACTTTTCTTCCATGCAATTCCAACGAATAACAAACAAAATTTTAAAAGAGTGAGTAGAATAGAAGTAACCAAACAAAAACAAACATTGAACAAATTAGAAAAAAAATCACTAAGGCCAGGAACCAATTTTATTAAATACTTGTGTAGGTGGCTCATTTTTACGCTAATTAGAGTTTAAAGTTTAGCTAGAAATAGGTCAAAGGATAAAAATAGAGCGAATGTCATAAATTGTCCTTGTGGTTAGTCACTTTTTCACGTATCGTCCTTTTTCGGAAAATTTAGCACAAACTATCCTTTTTGTACGAATTTTTATCATTGATCGTCCTTTTGTCTCAAAAAATACCAAAATACCCTTTATTATATTATTATCTTATTTTTATCATTTTTCTTATATTAATAAACTAATTAAAAACAAAAACAAAAAGAATCCTATCTTCTTCTTCCTCTATCCTATTAGCCACTTCCTGCTGGAAAAAAACACCCACAAACCACCCACTACCTCTAATGGCAGCAACCGCTTCAGCCAAATTCGGTTGTTTCCTCCAATTATTAAACTCATCAATCACACTAAACGGCTTATCAGTTCCAGTGGATTTAATAGAACTAATCGGACCAACGACGGCTTGAGCTTGAGCTAGCCAGTCGCTAGTGACCACGCCGTGAGGAGCCGCGCGTGTTTGATGGTAGACTGAGATTGGGTTAGGGTTAGTTTCTGACATGGAGGATGACAGTGGAGATGATAGGAAACGAGATTCGGGTTTGGAAACGACGTCGTTTCGGTTGTCAAGAATGAAGGAAGCGGATCTGTAAATTTGTTCCACATTTAAAGTAAAAAAAGGTAACGGAATATTGTGATATTTTGATACTCTCCGGTGTTACCAATATCGATTAGGACTATGTTGTGGGGTAACGGAATATTGTTCATGGGTAGTGGCGACTGGTGTCGTTGATTATTGCGGTGGTGGTTGTGGGGTTACATGTTGCGTTTAGGAGTCCGGATGATTAACATTAAACATCCTTATGATATGTATCTTGCGGCGGTGGAGGAGAAATCGTCGGAGGTGGGTTACGGCGACAGTGGGTGGTGGGGTAGTTGCGATTGGGGTTGTGGGTTTTAACAATTGAATCAAGAGGACAAATAAGAGATATTAATTAGTGTATTAATATAAAATCTATTTATTAGTATTAAACTCATAAAAGAAAAGATAATAATTTTATAAAGGGTTTTAACAATTGAATCAAGAGGACAAATAAGAGATATTAATTAGTGTATTAATATAAAATCTATTTATTAGTATTAAACTCATAAAAGAAAAGATAATAATTTTATAAAGGGTATTTTCGTCTTTTCATATGTCAAAAGGACAAGTCTTCATAAAAAAAATATTTCACAAGGATAGTTTGTGCTAAATTTTTCAAAAAGGACGATATGTGAAAAAGTGACTAACCACAAGGACGATTTATGACATTCGCTCATAAAAATATATTAAAGATTGAACTCCTTATTATTATGTTATGTTATATTAATGTTGAATATATAACAACTAATACGATAAATTCAAAGCCCGAATTATTTTGATATCCAAAATGATGGTCCAAACAAAAGAAAGTACTTTGTATAATTTGTCCAAAATATGTCTTCTTTTTAAACTTACGTCTATTTTGGTTGTTGCTATATTATAGTTGAGCATGTATTTTCAGCAATGAAATTAATTAAACCTGGTTTGCACAACAAAATTAAAATCCATGTTAACAACTTAATATTTTACAAGATTTTTATAACTATTTGATGAATAGTGTTTTAAATAGTCTTTTTTTTTTAAAAAATCTTTAAATTGAAAAACAAAAATAATGACACAACTAAGTTAATTTAATAAAAAAGTCATTGTTTATACTCGAACGTCTTTGATTCGAAATCGAGTAAGTGTTATTTTTAAGTTCATTTTGTGTGCGTTTTTTGAACAAAAGCTTGAAGCGTATGATCCTTTTTTTTATATGAAAAGAAAGAAAGAAAAAAGGTTAAGAAAAATCAATTCCAATTTAAAAACAAATGCTAAACTGGCGCTTAAAAGTGTATGTGAAATTACACTTGAACTTGACATTGGTAACTCTTTAAATCTCGCTACAAAGCGTAGTCTTAAAAATCCTCGTTGTGTAATATATTACATTGTAAGAGATGTATTAGACGGTTGTTAGATAGTATTGTAATGGCTTCTACTCTTTAATAGAATTGTCGACTTTATGTTTATATGTTTGTTTGTGAGGCCAGTTGATCCAATCACTTTCAATTTTTCATTTTTTTCCCGTCTCGAATTGTGACAAACTCTTAATGACCCCGCCATATTGAAATCCTACATTTATCACTGGCTCCAAACACTCAAGTCAGTTTTGTATGATGAAAAGTGATAGCATGGCTTAAATTAGTCACGAGTTTTTGGAGAAAGATTACCTTTTAATTATTAACGAGGTTTTATGAAGTCGTTTGAAGAGATTGTGATGGAAGAACGTGATGAAAACATGTGTATGGATAGGACCCATCAGCTAACGAAATTTTATACCCAATAAATAACTTTAAGACACAGATAACTATAATGGTTATTCTTTTCATGTCTTTGAGACATGAAAGATGCTGATGAGAACAAATTTAAGGAGCGGACGGTTACTTAGCCCTTTGTGACAACCGTCAAATTTCAGGTGATTCTCGGTTACTAATTCGGTTCAAAGCTCTAGTTCTCTTTTACTATGTTCATATTGTTCGGGTTCATTTTGTCGTACTTTTAATTTGTCGGAACAAATGTCGGAATCAAATCATAAATCCTAACACCAAATAATCAATACAAGAACTTGACTAAGTTCTTATCAGTAACTAAAATGATTCTTGTCCCTAACTAATTATAACGGAAAACTTAAAACGTCAAAAAGCTGGATTTTCACTCCAGCCGGCGGCTGAAATTACTCAGCCGGCGGCTGAAGCCAGCCGGCGGCTGATTTTGGCCAGCCGGCGGCTGAATCTCGCTGTCCAGCTGGCTGATGACTCATTTCTGCATGCGTTTTGATTGGACCAACGGTTTTTGGCTCGGGACTGGGCAACCATAACTGCCATTTGAGGCTCCCAAGGCCAGAAAACACCCCCTTGATTCAACTCTATTTTCAAATTCATTCACACACACACATAACACACAACACTCTCTCTTTTCTCTCATCACTCTCTCTCTCAAGAACATAAACACAAACATAAACAAGCAGAAACTTTGCATTATTTCTGTCCATTTTCGTCCATAAAATCAACCATCCAACACATACAAATCGTTCTAGGAGTTAAGGGTATTCAAGGAAAAGGTTTAAATCGGGTTTCCAAGACGTTTTTGGAGCTAAAACTCATCCAAACCATCACATCTCTTTTTCCTTCGGTATAACACCTTTTTCTCACTATTTTTATACATATTTTTACTTGCATGTACAATCTATAAACTGAAAATATGTTTTCAAAAACTTCCAAAACGTTTTCTTGACTAAAAACGAGTTTTTATGTTAGATCCATATATTTAACCTATAAATCTAAAAGAAAACTGAGATTGTACTTTGGAAATACATATATTTAATTTATATCAGTTTGCATGCAAAATATAACCGTTCAATAAGCTTAAAATCGAAGAAACAACAACTTTGAAAACTGGCCGAAGCCTTTTGGCCGGCGGCTGAAGGATTTCAGCCGACGGCTAAAGGTCAGCCGGCGGCTGTTTTCCTCCAGCCGCCGCCAGATTTGTCCTGTTCACTATTTTCGTCGTTTTAAAGATCGTAAACGTGATTTTAAGCTCAAATAATTTATCACAGATTATATACATGTTAATAAGCTACTGTTTTGACATATTATTTTATTGGAAAAGCTTTTTTGGATTTGAAACTTATGTATTATTCATTTAAACGTTGTATTGAGCATTTTAAAGCGGGAAAGTGTTTTGAAAATGGACATAATTTTTATAACGCGGAAGCGCTGCCCAATCTTCACCGTAAATAACATTTCAAATTCAGAAACTTAATAACTTCGAGACTTATACACCTTAACTTGGAACTTTGACACTTTTTAGACATAATTGGACTTTTCGGACTATAAAACGTACACGAACATACAAACTTTATAAACTTTCCGTAATAACCTTTTTGGGACAGAATCTAAGCATACTAAATTGAGACTTAAAAATGTTAAATTGAAACTTAACATAACTCAATAAAACTTATATACAACTTTCCGGTGTTCTAGGTCGTTTGTGATTCCCGACGTGTTCCGCTCTCTTTGTGCTATTCATATCTCTATCTCCGCAAACCGTGAGTTACAACCCCACTTGTTTTTACTTTTGTATTTTTAAAACATTATTTGGGGGAAACATAAGATTACATGTTTGTAACTTTTAATACTTTTTGCGAACTATTAAACAATTGGAACTTGTTCAAACTTGGTACTTTTACAACTTATTGGAACTGTTCAAACTTGGTATATACAATCAACTATGCGTATTTGTGTTATTGCCTTAGCGGGTTAACTAAACTAGGACACTTGTAACACCCAATCCTTGATGGATATATAAGCCCGTAAGAACTCAATGTAACTTTTAGAACTTTGAACAAATGCCCATTTTGGCTCAGTAACACTTATACACTATTAGCAACAGCCGTTAGTCATATGAGTATCGATACTTAGGAGGGGTCACTCCTTACTAAGGGTTAGCGTCCCAAGTACATATTACTACCACACTTTGTCTCACTCAATTAAACATTTTTGGGCTAGATCAAGACCATACAATCGGTTTAGTGTATACTTACTACTTATATTATGCCAAGTGATTGATACGAGATACCTTTATTTAGTTAAACACATATCCCATACGCATATGCTCACTTTTAGCGCCTGGTTTCCGCTACAACACTATTTTTTTTTAGCGCCTGGTTTCCGCTACAACTTTACTATACGAGTTTTACTTATTTACATTACTCGCATACGTACAAACTTTTACTACTTACATATATATTCAAACGTCTACTCGTTCTTTTACTTATGACGTCAATATATGTTTGCAACTTACTATTTTTGGCAACTTGCTATTTCTAGAAACTTTCCATTTTTAGTAACTTTCTATTTTTGGAAACTTTTCTCGAAACTCTAAACTGTAACTCACTCACTACTTTATGTAGTTGACACTTTATCTTATGTTTCAGGAAATTAATGTAAGTGTACGGATGCATGGCAAAGGAGGGTCGATATGGTCACGTGAGGCGTTACTTGGGAAAAGACCTTTGTATTTTGGGAATTTGTTTTAGAACATTTGTACTTGTACTTTAATTAAACTTATGAACTGCCTGGTTGTCAAATCTTGAACAATTTTTATTTTAAATCGAAATGACTTGAATCGTTTAAATTTGCTTATGACCGTGTAATGATATTCCAGCTCTCACGCCCTGTGTTTCCGCTATAGCGGGGTGTGACAGACTTGGTATCAGAGCACAGGTTGTAGTGAAAACGGTTTTAGAAATTTCTAAAAAGTTTTTGAAACCAAACTACAACCAAGGCTTTTCGGAAAATCATTATGGGTTCAAAGCTTTAGTGAATTAATTTTGCGATTGCATGATTATTTTTAACTACGCATGGCCTGATCACCCCTGCCTAGTTCAAAATGACTTATGCAAGGACGAAACGTAATTTCTAAAGACAAACGATTTTGAGTCAAGAAATTCCCGGTCTTACTATTCCCAACCTCACGTGATCGACCCTTACCTGCATTCCTTACTTATTTTCCTTTAGCATGTTCTTGTTCATGTACTTACGAAACTTTTTACGTCGCAGATCCGTCATGTCTCAATCGTCACGTTCGCGATCTCCCTCACGATCTCAGTCCCGATCCCAACCGAGAGCCGCGTCCTCTCACGAGCCTTCCGAGGGTCATACCGCCTCGGAAAGCATCTGTCATCAGACCCGGACCCTACGGAGGATACCTCCATGGCTGTGTCCAGCAGCATCGGGTCGAGCCCGAGGTCGGTTTTACCACCTCCACCGGCCCCCGTTGCCGCGCCACCACAGCGCCGTGTCGTTACGACGGCACGTAAGCAGGTAATCCTTCCGGGACGGCTACCCGATAGGATGGCAGCGCGGCAGGACGGCCCGTCCAGGCCTGCGCCACCCCATTTCCCATTCGGGCACCCACCTCCCGAGGCTCCGCGTACCTCGATGTTGGACCACTACTCGTGGGAGCGGCAGCTCGAACGAGAAGAGATGCAGCGTGCTAGAGACGCCGAGGCAGCCCGGCAGAGGATGCCGCCTACCCCACAGCTACCCCCTCCTGCCGCCTTCCTGCACCTCCATCGCGAGGTTAGGGGACTTTCAGAGGACGCCCAGCACCAAGGGCAGCTCCTTTGTGAGGTCTCCGACGCCGCGCAGAGGTTGTCGGAACAGGCATTGCGCCATCTCTCTGTGGTTCAGGCCACGGCTCGTACGGTGCAACGCCTAGTAGGAGTTTGCTTGGTCATGGGGACCTTGTTGGCGGTGATTGCTGCCAAGATGTTCTTCGAGAGGCGTCACTAGTTCATTTCCCTTATTGTATTGTACGCCGAGCTGTAATTTTCCATGTACACAGCTTCGTGCCATTTCCTTATTTTCTTTCATTGTATTGTACTGTACTTTCCTTATTTCAAGCCATGTACTCAACTCTTTTTATTAATGAATGAAGTTCCATTAGTCATATCTATTGTTACTTATCTTGTGAACCTTGTGCTAAGT
>CAJVGC010000065.1:47996263-48022948 GCA_910822075.1 Senecio squalidus
GTATTAGAGATATTTTTTTTGATAAATTTTACATTCAATTATTTGTTATTGTTTTTATGCCATTTAGCTAGTTTAATATCATTAAAAATGATAAGAGGAACCAAAAGAGAAAATAAAAAAAAAATATAAAAAAAAATGTTCAGACTATTTTTCAAACAGTCTTATTGATTATGCTTTCAGGTTTCAGGCACTGCCTCTTATCATTCAGAACTGGTCTTCAGATTTCAGACTTAAGTATTCAGAAAAAACAAAAGACCCCTTAGAGTATAAATTTTTCACTTTTTTTTGTATTCGTTTTATTGCATTATTCAGTAAAAATATTAATTGTTTTAACAAATGTCTAAATATAAATAATCTTCGTTAAAAACCATTTTTTCCATTGAGTGAAAAGTAAAATAAATAAATTCAATACTAGTGGGTTGACACGACCCGAGCTGACCCTTATGACCTACGACCCGTTTGACCCAAATTATTAAAGTGACCCGTTGAACCCTTGACCCATCCAACACTGACCCGTTTTAATCCGTGACCTAACCCGACCCGACCCAAACATTTTGCCACTCCTAGTTTAATGTAGTATCATGTTTAATGTTCTATCAAACATCCGTGCCACTAAGGGTTACATATTTGTTTTAAAGACTTAATTTGTTTAAATGCTTTTGTTGTAATGTTATTATGATGTAATAAAATTGTTAATAAATTTGATGTTTTATTGAAAAACAATCCACCGAAATCCTTAAATTCATATCGATTTATAGGTTTATGCTTCTTCCGCAATCTACTAAGAATTTGTTGTCATGGTCTTGAAAACGACAATAAGCTATATGATTTTTCTATAATGGATCTGAAATAGTTAGAAAGGGGGGTTATGAATAGACACGTCAACGTAAACGTAAACGTGTTGGCCCAGATTCAACGAATCAATCGACACAAAATATAATATAAATAGTAAAAAGAAAATTCAAATACAAAAACCGTAGTGATTCTCAATAGATTGATGGGGGATCTAATTCGAAGATCTGGGTTACAAGGAATTGGTTCATGGGTTAACAAGAAAGTCGTTGATCCTTTTGTCGATATTCTTACGAGGTTACTACTCTCGCACTTATTACATATGTTTTCTTTATCTCATACTCTACTCATGAATCGACCAATATTGTATGTAATGAACCAACAAGGTATTAGTTGTATCCAGTGACCTGCTTCGATCCCTGTCCTAGTCATGTTTTTAGTTTATTAGTTAATTTAACTGACTTGTTTTTGTTTTTTCTTATATACTATTCATTGCATTTTCGTTTCGTTAGGGGAGCAGAGCCTAAGCAGTTGGCCTTCTCTATAGCTCTTGGAACTACCTTAGGAGTCTTTCCAATTGTCGGTATATACTCTTCTTATGCTCAACTAAATTCACTTTATATGTTTCCTATCTTGCTCATGGACTTTTGAAGTGATGCACCTAGTATGTGTGCCAGTGAACATACTTCATATTCCCGTTAGTAATTCACATATATGGGGTTTGGGACGTTGGGGGATGCAACATAGAGTTTATTTGTAGCTTCATAGTTTTATACAACCTCCGCACTGACATGCTTAGGGATGTTGCCTTTTGTGTCACTAGATGCACTCATTGGCACATCTACTCTAAATTAGAATACTCATTGAATTTCAAATACTATTCACTTTCGGTTATTTTCATGACCAAAAATAACTTGTTTCATTATTATTTATATCTTCATCTTCATTTTTCTATCTGAAATATCAAAATGTAGATTGTCATTTGGTACACTTTAGTTTCCATTAAATTTTCATCTTAGTGACCTTGGATAAACGTTATCAATTTTAAGAGCCCAAGGAAACCTTATAATTTTGTTTATTTGGGGGCTCGTTTGTCACTACTCTAAAATTGAAGGGTTTAGTACTCGTGGAAACATTTTATCATAGACAGTGAGACTCAAGGTCAGTTTTAATGATTAGTAGCAAAACTGCACACAAGATAGTTGTTTTAAAACAATTGTTTAAAAGAGTAAAAAAAATTATTGTGCTATAAACATATCCAACAAAGTAATATTATCTTAATTTTGTGTATATATGACATCGTTATTAACCTGTTTTCTTTTTTACCTCTCACAACAGGAGTGACGTTTTTTCTCTGTGTGCTGGCTATAGCAATGCTTGGGAGTTCTGTCAATGCTCCAGCTGTGATGCTAGCTAATTTTGTTGCTACTCCAATAGAGCTGAGGTCAAGTCTTATTTTTTTACTTAAACTACGTACTTTTTATATTTCTCTTTTGTTGCCCCTCCTAAGGAAAAATGTAGAACTGGCAAGTTTGGGGTGTTGTGTAACGGGTCAAAACAGATTCGGGCTAAAATGGGTTATTTTAGTATGTGCTGAGCCGGTTTGTGTTCGACCTGCAAATACTCTTTTAACCAAATTTATTAATAGATAATGTCTTAGTTATGATTACAAGGCAAGGTATAGGGGGTTGTAGGCATTAAGAGTATATTTTGAGCAGACAGATTGACCCGTTTCTGTTTAGTTGAGGCTTTTGGTTTGACTCATTTGATCCATTTGAGATAAAACACACCCCAAATCTACCCATTCATAAGTATATGGTTCGGAATAACCACTTCAAGAACAATCGTTATGGACTCGTCTCATGCTTAAACCTATTAACTCTGTAGATATTTATATCCAAGTCACTGTGAATGAATTTGCTAGGTTTGTTTGGTTATAGTTTAATGATATATTTGTCAAATAGATAACCCATCGATAAGCCAAAATCAATACTATCAAATTTATATATGTATATGAATGATAGGGAGACATGTAAATAACAGCTTAATCTGTGTCACAGTAATGAGCAAGTATAGGCTGTGTAATTTCCCTGTGGCGGCTGAAATACTTCTTACATAATGTCCTATGTTTTTTCTGATTTATGTCATGTCTACTGATATAGTTTGATGATAGTGTTCTTACGCTTTGGTGAGTTTCTTACCGGTGGAGAACATTTTTCTCTAACATCTGATGCTTTAAAGAAGGTCTTGACTGGCAAAGCTTCAATAGAGATCTTGCTAAGCATCGTCCGTGCGGTATGTTAAACATTTTATCTCTCAACACCAATAATCTCATTCTATTAGTAACCTGTTTGCAATATTACGTGCAGTTGTTGGGGTGGTTGGTTATGGCACCATTTATCCTCGGCTTGCTGTACATTATACTTATACCGTGTTTCACCATTTTGGTACGCAAGTTTAGTGTGACAGTTTCGAGCCCGAAAAGGGATGATGAACCGTCTTACACTGAAGTGATGCTTAAGGTAAGGGATGCTTGAAATGTGTATTAAAAGGGAAATTTGAATACAATGTTGTTTGGTTTCTTCTCTAAAACATGTATATTATTTGTAAGCTTGTTAGAACTGAAATGTTAAGCAAACTATTCTTCAAAAGATGTATACAAAAACCTCAATTCCACGAACCTGTTTTTGTCAAATTATTATTCGTTCTACTTTTGTTTTGCATCGACTTTTGTTTTTAGTTGATATTAAAAACCTAATACTTGACAAGAGTAAAATAACTATTCAATATATTGTTAGTTGATATCTTGGTTTTACAAGCCGAGATGTGCTCTAAGATGATAAGGGTCAAAACACCAAGGTGGTGGGCGATAAGCACTCGCCTCACGTATGAGGTCAAAACACCAAGATGCGTGGGTGTTGGGAAAAAAGTCGTACCAATGCATTAGGAGGAAAAAAATACAGAAAGTACCCTATATTTAGATAAAGTAGCACAAAACAGGCCTTTAATATCAGTTGAAATACAAGGCACTAAAAAGCCCTTCATATACGTGAAACGCACCTATTAATCGTTTCCTCTTACTGCCTCATGTAAGAAGACCGTCTTGAGTTGGAGAAGACGTTATCGCCATCGCCTAGAAGTGTCTAGGAAGCGCTTTTTTAAACTAAGGTTGATATCAAAATAAGAGTAATAAATGTTTGAAAATAATTTATGAAAAAGGGTGAATTGAAATAAATTTAATTTGCATATTTAGAGTCCACAAGCTTCGGTGCAATATTAAATGACTATTCGTCATAAATAGTTAAAATGAATAAAATATAGTTTGTTGTTCATATAATTTTGGGTAAAAGATTTTTCTAAATGATTTGTGAAACAAATATATTAAAATAGACTTGACTACACTTCCACCTGTAAAGTCAAATGAGTGTGGTTTTCCTATCCGGAGTGGGCCTCGTTCTCGCTCGTTTTCGAACTCACAATGAGCATTGAGCTCGTTATGACTTCGGGTGTTGACGTTGTGGCGTCGTTGTCAGCCGGCCGTTGTGCCAACAACGGCTCGTTTTCGAGTATTTGTTTTTTTTGTTTTTTCTTTTTTATTCAAACGGTAATAATACCGTTTAAATATATATATATATATTATTTTTTTTATTTTATTTTTTTCCAAATTCACCTATAAATACCCCCACAATTTAACCAAAAAATCACACCAATTCTCAATCTCTTTCTATCTCAATATTTTCCTAAAAACCGTATATACAAAAAATGAGTTCGAATTCTTCAACCGATCACGATGTTTCGGATTCGTCATCTTCCGACTCCGAATTGTTACAAGTTCTAGCCATGTCGGTCCAAGCTTTGGAGATGGAAGAAAATGAGGCGCAAAGTTCTCGGCGTACGGTGAAAAAGAAAAGGCGTTATATCAACCGCGATCGCGCCGAAGCAAACGAAAACGTGGTACGACATTACTTCTCCGGCGAAAGCGTATACCCGGATGAATATTTCCGTAGACGGTTTTGTATGAGAAGACCTCTTTTCCTCCGAATAGTCGAAGGTATATCTAATTACTCTGTAGAACCTATACCCGACTATTTTAAATATTTCAAACAATGCCCCGATGCAACGGGTAAAATGGGTTTTAGTTGTTTGCATAAATGCACGTCGGCTATTCGTGCGAGGCGTACGGGATTACTCCGGACGCCTTCGACGAATATTTACAAATGTCTGAAAGAACTTCAACTGAATCCTTAGATAATTTTTTAAAATGTGTAATCCATCTATATACAAACGTTTATCTAAGAGCCCCCACACAAGATGATGTTTATCGTTTATATCAAAAACACGATGATGTTCACGGTTTTCCGGGTATGCTTGGTAGCATAGACTGTATGCATTGGAAATGGGATCAATGTCCAAATGCATACAAGGGGAAATACACACGAGGTGACCATGGTTATCCAACGGTTATGTTGGAAGTTGTTGCCTCGTACGATCTATGGATATGGCATGCTTACTTCGGTGTCGCCGGGTCGAACAACGACATCAACGTGCTTAAACAATCACCGTTGTTTCATGATATGCTCAACGACTCATCCCCGGACTACACATTCACCGTCAACGGCCACCAGTACACTAAAGGATATTACCTTGCAGACGGTATATATCCGGAGTGGTCGACATTTGTTAAAGCTTTCTCGTACCCATTTGAAAAACCTCGCCAAAAATTCAAACGTTTTCAAGAGAGTGCGAGAAAGGATATCGAACAGACATTCGGTGTTCTTCAAGGTCGTTGGGGTATTATAAAACATGCCGCTAGATTTTACAAGATGAACAAACTTAGAAGAGTTATGTATGGGGCTATTATATTACACAACATGATCGTTGAAGACAACGGACGGTCGATATGCGATGCCGATGAATGGTATGCTCCTCCGGTACCCATTCCGAGAACTTTTAACGAGAGAATCAACGAACGTATCCGGATTAACCGAGAGGTTAGAGACAGGCCCACTCACCACGCACTCCGGGAGGATCTCGTGGCCTACATTTCGACACTTCCGGATAACTATCGACAACGTTAGCTTTTTTTAATTATTGTATTGTAATTTTTTTTTTAATTATTGTATTGTAATTTTTTTTTTAATTATTGTATTGTAATTTTTTTTTAATTATTGTATAGTGTTTTTTTTTTTAATTATTGTATTGTGTTTTTTTTTTAATAATTGTATTGTGTTTTTTTTTTAATTATTGTATTGTATTTTTATTTTAATAAAATGTATTATTTATTTTATTTAAATCTTTTAAGAAAACAAAACAGAAAAATTAAACTCCCACAACCCTCCTTATCATACCAACCCAACAATCTCACAACTCACATTCTCACTGCCACGTCATCAACTTTTTCCCCACAACCTCCACAACCCACATTGTGGCTCATTATCACTCCGGGTGCTCTTAACTCATTGTTTTTGTTTTTGTTAATATATAAAATTATAAAATATTATTTTATTAATTAATTTGTTAAATTATAATTTTTAATAATTATTGCCTAAATTTAAACTTAAAAAGAATAAGTGATATCTATCTTATAAGTTACTCATAACATAGATTTTAAATCTCAAACAATCATTAGTAATATTATAAATATTTGATCTAGCCTTTTGTAAATTGCATTTATTTATTTTTCCTCGTTTATCAAAATTTTATGTTTGTTATTTGTATTATTGAATTTATATCCTTACTATATTTCTATATTATGTTTTAAAACTTTCAAAAGATCATATTTTATTCGATAGAAAAGGTTAAAAAAAATGTAATATCCTTATTATCACAAATAAAACTACTTATTCAAAACATAAAACAAACAAGTACTTATTTCACACAATCATCACTTATCTAGACACACGCAATGTGCCGGACCTCATGAGTTCAAAAAAAAATAGACCAAAAAGCAGGTACCTTACACATTAAGAAATTTGACTGTAGGTGAAACATTTCATTCATATCCATTGAACATTGAGATAAAAAGAAGTAAAATTGGAATTTCGTTGTGACCACAACCGCAAACGTCAAACTGATAATGGTACAATTCAATCGCAAAAAGGTAAAAATAGCAGTCCAAACTCGACCTCACCAACGGCACTTCCACACAAACTAATCTCACAAAGACAGACCCAGATTCTTGCACAACAATCTGGTAAAAATTAATACTCTCGGAGGCTAGGCCCCCTTTCATAATTCATATGTAGGGGTTGCTAACCTTGTGGATTAGTGAAACCTCTAGAACTGATACCACACTACTACAGTAAGAAAGAAAAAAATAGTTAACTTATTGTCATAGTTCAAGGATGATCAAAATGCAAACCCGACCCACTTGTACAAATAACTCAAATGATCTCTTTTTCTTATGTTGTGCAATTGCTTCTTAAAATCTATGACTGTAAGTTCTATGTACACGACTTTACAGGCCACTGCAATTATCTTTCTACGTCTCGTATAAGATTACAAGTTCTTCAACTTGCCCACTGAAAAACAAAGAAAGGGAAACAAAAATCTACAACTACAACAAATCAACAAAAGCCACTTTTAATACTACTACTACTACTGTACAGGTTTCTCTTCTGTTTTTCCCAATGAATATACAACACCATCAGAAACACAACTTACTTGCCGCCTTATTTCAATCATTAATGAATAGCGTCCCATGAGTAAGTCAGTTGAAAAAAACCTGTGAATAATCTTTAACAGTGGACTCCAAAATGTCTACTCATCTTGTCCTGAATTTTCTTCAGAAACTGGGCCGGCAGCAGCAATAGTTTCCTCCTCATTTGAGAGGCAACGAATTGGTACATAAACGAATCCTTTGGGCAATCGTTGATTCCTCATAGATGCTTGATCTGAAGTCATCACCAGCTCTTTCTCAAAAGTATCCGTATGCTGTCATGTAAATGCCACGTGGCGCAATTTCAACTCATTTTACTGGATTGGATTATATTTTAAGTCCAACATGTCAAATGGGTCAAAGTTCAAACCTAAGCTGAAAATGAAACGGTTGAAAGGATGGTTTTATAATTTTGACACCTCCTAAATCAATCTATTCGAAAAATAAGTCTATAAATTTCAAAAATCAGAAAAGAAGCCAAGAACCAGTTGTTTTAATTTAAAGACTACCCAATTAGACCTCTTGTGTGCCCATACGGTGAAATTCCAACCCATTTACTTAAACGGGTAACATAAAGTAGCCAAAAAAACGTGTCAATGTAGTCAAAAAAAATCCAGAGTGTATTATCAATCATATAATCCAATTTGACAAATTAACCACCATTATTAAATAATACTCGGGAGAAATATAAAGTTATAAACAAACAGTGGTTCAGGTCAAGCCAACTGTTTTGACCCGTCGCACAACCCGCCCATCCTGCTACATCTAAGTAAACCTACAAAGGTCTGAAAGCACTAAAAATAATTTACCTTTCCATGTCGGGAAAACTTTTCCCCGTCATCAGATGTACTGTGTGATGCTGCAGAAGAAGGTGGTCTATGTGGAATTTGTTTTCCAGAGAGTATCGGCCTCGCAATAGGAGTTTGTATAAGTATTTGAGAAGTTGAGCTATCATCGGTTTTTTGGTCATTATCCATTGCCATTGGAAACTTTATACGCCGTTTACCAGCAACTGTGCTGTCAATTGTTACGTCATCGGATCTTTGGATGGTTTCACTACAAGACTTGTAACTGTTTGTGTAGCCTCCTCTTAAGGAGGTTGTAGCAGACTCCGAGCTAACATCAGGTGACACGAACGTATTACAAGTCCGCATAGATGAAGATATTGATTCTCTATTCCAACAAAGCATGTCATGTGAACAAACGACCAACTCACGCTGCAATAAGTAAGGAATGGCATAGTCATACAATCTCCTTTCATTACGACGGTGCATATTTTCACAACAGGTAATACCAATGGTCTTTTGTGATCCACTATTTTGGCACACAAAAACAAACCTTAAAGACCCTCGGTCAAATCTACTTAAGGGAATGTGTGGCTATTAGGGAAGAATCTTTAAAAAGGGGGACAAAATGAGGTAAGGTATCATGTCATATTTAGTTATGGTTGTCTTTCTAATAAAGTTTCATAAATCTCAATAAGAATATTGGAGGTTACCACACAAAAAATCGGGTTACATAGTAAGTTCTCATTTCATTTCTGATCGAATAAATATGAAAATACCGAACAAATAACCGAGCAATGTTTCATTCCATTAATATTAAGTCGAACAAACACACTTTTTTCATTCTGTAGTAATATTAAAGTCCATTCCTGAAATTGTAGGAGGGTTACCTTTAATTTCTCCCGTCTTATAATTCTTTCACAGATAAGGCGTAATCTCTCCAATTCAACCTGCAAACCATGTGACAACTTTTTAGAGTTCCATGATTTCAAATCCATAAAAGGGTAAACACATGACTACAAGCTTTCTACAAACAAACCCAACCGAAAAGCTTAAAAATAGGTAAAGACAACATATGCAAAAATGACAAAACGCACACATGGTTCACCAGATGACCCTTTGCACAAAAGTAGAAGTAGATGACTATTAAGCAAAATGCTTAAAACAGAAATACACATTCGATACAAACACAATCATAGAGACCATAATTTATGTAATGCTAGTTGGGGAACATACAATTAAAAAGCATTGCAAACTAATAACAATGCACTGCTGGTGACATTTCATAACTTTAATTTTGGTATTTTATGTGATGAGATGATGAGTTTGGTATTTTGACTATTAAATAAAATTTGGCTATATTAATACTACTAGAATTATAATTTTATCATTAGCTACCATAATTACCGTATTTGTCCTATTATAATCGTACCAGCTTGTTCAGTTCTTCAAGCTAACTTATATATAGGGCTCTCGTGTAGTCCTAAAATTGAAAAGTTATATTCTTCCAATCTAACTAATGAGGTTTATAATGGTAGATCTCATGTTATGTGGGTAATCGATTGTGAACGGAGAGAATGAAGTCTCGGTGTATTAATGTAACGAAACAACATGCAGTTGAAACAATATTACAACATCAATCAACATATAGAACTTATAGACAGCACCATAACTCACCCTAACTTTCTTCAAAGAATTCCACTCTTCGACACCATGTTTCTGAGTGTCAGCCTACAGAAGTAAACTTGTTAGAAACCAGAGAAATATAACGTTTATATCATAGTAAAGGATGAAAAACCACTATCAATCGAGTTGATTGCAAAAAGACGTATTACCTTCGTCCTCTCCACCAGGCTATGCTTCTCACAGTAAGCCTTGTGTTGTACCTTTCCACCAATAGTCCTCACGTTCATGAAGAACCCAGCACTTATACCACAAGTAGGATGAAATGTGCTTTGGCAGTGACCATAATTGCACTGTACACAATAGTAAGAAGCCAACTTTTATTAAAAAGGTTCAATTAATGGATGAAAATTAAAAAAAAAAAAATCTGTAAATTGAGAAGCCCAAAGAAGTCCTCAATCTCACCTTTATACAGACACCCACTTTGCGGCTGCAAACAACGCAAATGTCATTCCCCCTTGAAACCGTCTCCTGGTATTGTAACATGACATGATTAAAGCAAACAAAAGACCAATGACGTTATCATAGCTAGTACAGCCAGAAGTGAGGTGGGTTGGGTAACATGTCAAACGGGTAATTTCTGTTTAGGTTGTGTTTTATTGATCTAAAACACTTTTCAGTCCAGAAATTATATTGAACTTTGTTACCAATGATTTTGAGTTAAATAATTTTGGAGGTTTTATGTATTAAAAATACTGTTTTGAGCTGCAAAAAATATTTTTTACCCCCCGGACAGTTTAAGATAAAGCATAACCCAGATCAACCCGTTTATAGATAAATGGGTTGAAATTGCAACCTAACAGACTTTGATCGATATAAAACTGAAAAGGCACACTAATTTCTCTAAATCAAGAGATATAATACACATACCGTGCCCTCAATAGGGTTCACTTGTCCCCTTTTGAATGTCGATTCTAGAACCCACTACAATATAAAATTGGAAAATAAAATTAATCGACTCAGATTATCAAACATACAAAGGGAACACAAATAGGAGTGATATGATAGTAACACGCAGACAGATAAAGATAAAAAGAATTTTACTTCAGCACAGAAGGCATGGACCCATTGACCATCAGTTGTCTTCCTAAATGCACCAGTAGTGCCATAACATAAGCTACATTCTGCTGCACGAGATGGTACTCCCCTGCTTTTAGATGACAATAAATCTTCACATAACTCACAAAACCATGGGCCCGTAGAATCTTTGACACTTCGATAACAATCGATGTGGACTGCCACCTGTTATTAGATGATATGTGGTTAACTCTTTGAATATATATAAGAGAATGTTGGGTTTCAGTATTAAGAGTTAAAACCTTGCAACTAGAACACACGATAATGAGGTTCAAAAGCGTCTCGGACCGTCTACAAACATTACAAACCCTAGAGTGCAACTTATCCTCTAAAGTAGTTGGTGAAGAATCAAAGTTCATTTCGGGTGAAGTCCATGTTACAGATAATTTGGGATGTGCTTCCTTTGGTCGAGGCACTTGCGGAGCATGAAGTGAAGGTCTTCCAACAAAAGCTTTTATTTTCAACGTATTCTGAAGACAATATACGAATAAAAAGCTTATTTTCATAAAAACATAACTATATTCATACTTATTACTCAACAAAATAAGTGTTAACAACCTCTTGGGGAGCCGATTCATCAATGCTATCTTTCCTGAAAGATGACAGCCTAGATGAAGCTGCTGCAGCGGCAGTTGCGGCGGCAAGTGTTGCTTGAGCTTCCTTGTGTCGTCTCTCTTTCCGTCCCTGTTTTTTTACTTCTCTAAGGTCAGAAAGATACTGGCTCACCAACACAGCATCCCAGTTTTGTTTTCTTACAGCCTCAATCTCTTGTGGAAGACACTTCATTACCTTAGAAATCAAAACATCTGCATGAACTCAATAGTAAGAACATAATCTCAAATGTGAAGAGTAAACGAAAAAACACATATTCACATAAACAAGGAACAGACCACTTATGTGCTTTCTTGCAACTGCGTTGCAAAGTAGCTTATGCTGATAGTAAACTAGTTCCCCTTCCACTTCATCGGCTGGAGACATATTTAAGATGCTCGACCGCTTAGTTGTTCCCAGATCCACACCAAACTCACAATTCGAATCAGTAGAGGTTGAACTTTGATTTCGGTGATTGCAGCCATCCTTCTCGCCAGGTTTGATCTCGGAAAAATCTTGATTTTGGGCAAGTATAAGCGGGTGAACATAAGAACCAGGTGAAACTTCTGTTCTACTGCATTACCAGATATCTAGACATTGGTAGGATTCATGCAGAACCAATAATCACATACAAACAAAACTAAAAGTTTACTATGCCCCCCCCCCCCCCCCCCCCATCTCTCTAAATAGGACACTTAGCAATGCTCTCAAAAATCAAAGAACTTACCAGGTATCAGATCCATCAGCCGTAGCAATTGAACAATCATGACTTTCCGGATTGGAATTTAACCTGGTCTCGCAATTGGAGATAGCAGCGCTGTCAACTTGACCACATCCATGTTGGCTTGGGCTTGAACCCGGGACAGCATCACCTGACAAGGCAGTACAGTTGTTCTATAACATAAGAAACTTGATCATGATGCAGATCCCAAATATATAGGCCATTTAACTAAAAAATGAAGGAAGCCAGTTTTTTCAAGTCTCATTATTCTCAAAAGTATCATTCCAAGCGTGGGGTGATCTATTTGAAACTATAATTTGTTCAAGAATGAACTTGTGCACTACTGAAAAAATGTGATACAGTAAATTAGAATAATGACTATTTAAATCATTGACAATGTTGACAAGAAATAAACAAAAATGATATAAACGTAAACTATGACAAACATTCAGTCAGCTGCGATCAGCATAACGACAAAGTGCTATAATTACCATCAACTGGATAGATTGGCTAACTCCAGATAAAATAAGCTAGTAGAGAAAAGTAAAAACATCATTACCTATACCTTTCTGGTCAGAAGTGTTAGCCATCACTGGATCAGAAGCCAGAGAGGATTCGAGCAATATCTGCAGAAACAAAAATAATTTATTTAAATGTTGGTCTTAAAAAGAACATCTAAATTGATACAAGCATAATATAACTGTCTCCTTATACGTGAATCACAAATTCACAACTGAATGCCAACTCCCGCACATACAGCAAGAAACAAAAATATCTATATGACCGGGAGAAATGGTGAAGATTAACCAGGGGTGATTAAGACCAGCAAAAATTCACGAGGAAGACATCAGAATAAAGTCAATATATTTCAAGCAAGAAACTATCAACGAAAACAATTTATCCTATCTATTTTACACTTTAATTATACCAAGAAAGCATATTGTTGAAGTTGACTACAGAACAAAAAGTTAAACCTTTACCCTTGAATCAGGAGAAGACTCTTCAGTTCGGAACGTTGCCACCATTTTGTCAGCATCCATTAAAACTCCATTATCTCCAGAACTAGTTTTAAGAGACAATATAAGACTGTTATCCTTCAAAAACCCTAATACTGCCTTTGTTCTCTTCCGAGGTGGGCCCGACTTAACAGGAGAATTTCCAGAATCGTTGTTTGATGCTTTGATAGCATTTCCTACACCCGATTCTTTCTCACCTTTTGATACAGATGTGGTCAAAACTTTAAGCTTCAATTTTTTGTGCAAGCCACCAGCAGGTGCATGATTTTTAAGCCATTTAACTACTTTTCCATGCAAATCGGGAGGCAAGCAGTCATCCTGTAACATAAAGAATTTCACAAATGAGGCAATCATAGAAAAAGAAGTAAACAACTACAAAAAAACAAAGTTCTGAATATCAGAATTTTTACAGCAAGATTTGCCGCCAACACATTAGCAGAAACATTAAGCTCTTCGGCCACATCTTTCAAATTGACTTTTCCTCGATCAATCAACTACAGAATTAACAGATAAAAGTAGAGTTGTTACACATGGCGTTTTTTAAGGAAAACTGATATTTCTATATTATTTGGTGTACAGTGTACCTTCTTAAGAAGGAGAGTATAATTAGAAGAATCAGACACTTTAACTTCTTCTAAGGTGTTGCTGCCTTTCACATCCACCGCCTCCACACTTTCGATTGCGCTTTTAAAGTTTGACCTGGTATCCAGCAACCCATTCTCAATAGACGGCTTCTCCACTTGCTGGTTGTTTTCTTTTAGGGGTTCGGAATGCTTTGAGCAAAAAGCCCGCAACTCAACCTATAATAATTTGGGAAGAAGAGCACGGAATAATACTTTAAGCAAGTGAAAAGAGTAAGCTCAAAAGTCTAAGCAATTTATAACAGCATTTGATACATGAAACCTCTATTGTTTTAGTTTTAATGAAAGACAAATTATCTTACATCATCACATCCGAATTTCCCCCAAATTTCCATTCTGTGACTTGCCTCCCTTGCACATAGAGGATGAAAAGAAATGCGACAAGATCCTAAGCAAATACGAAACAAAAGGAAAGATATTATGATTCACATACAACGGGTGGTGAAAAAAAAGGCCTAGAGGAACAGCAAAGTTAAACAAGACATACAAGACTCGACAAATAACCGACCATCGCAAGCATACACTGTAACATGTTTGTATCTTTAATTACAAATTAATTAGTTAATTAAGCATCTAAAACAAATTTAGTAAATTGTAAATAGTGTAATTAATCAACGTCTAAGAAAATGTATAAATGGAAAGCAGAATTAGTGATTCAAAAATAGATGATGAGTCCAGACGATAGTATCATACCTTACCTCTAAAACTTCAGGGTAATTACACTTTATATATTTCCATTTTATCAATTGAATGTAAAAATGTGACTTGGCCACTTAAGAATGCTAACGCTTTTTGGAATACCATACCATATGCATCCATTTAATGGTAAAACTTATACAAATCATATTACATATGTTATTGTACTTCTATTGCTATTTTATTTGGGAATTGGGATACACAAATGATGCTTATGTTGCTTGTGTACTTAAAACTTTGGCAGACTAAACATAATTATAAGTCGCTTGCATCTACAACAACGAGGCCCAAAAGCCCAACTTTTAATTGATTTGATGTCTTATTCAATCGCTCATGGAAGTACTTTCTATATGTACTTATATACTAAAAGTATATATTTTAATCCTTTTAGATATATCTTCAGGGTTTGTTATAATGATCTATCTACAGTACAAACTAATGTCCTACTCATTTTCCGTCCTCATTAACAAGATTGCAGCTTCTTTTCCAAGGCACTGAGCATATTTGTTTCCATAAAGTCATAAACAATAGAAAAAGGGAAAAAGAAAGTGGATAACCACTCATCCCGATAAAATGCAAGATGAAAATCTTTCCCCCAAAGTCGGAAACTTTTACTTCTTAAAATATTGATTTTATTCGGTAAATGAAATATAACATACAGCAGAAATCCACTTCAACCATTTTAATTTATAGAAGGTCAGCCAAAATGTTATGTAACAAACTATTGGCAGTCTAATTGCATATGCCACATATCATGAAGAAAAGTAACTTATTTAGTCGATATCTGTCAGATGATTGAGATTCATTTGGTAATTAGAATCGATGATTACGCAATATATCCCAGAAATAGATAAAAAAAAAAAAAACTAGATTCATAAAATAAAAGAAAACTAGAGATGGTTCTGTCAGTAGTAGCAATGAACCAGCAAATAGTCACTTTCGGACAGTCTTTTTTCTTTAGTTCTACAATGTATGAAGTACACCAATTCCAAAATCTTTTTTCCCCTTTTGTAAAGGTAGAGTCGTATTTAAGACCCAGTGAGTTGGTGATACAAGCAGTATGCATAACTTTCATTGACAGGGAATAATATACAGATGATGCTACTCGATTCAAGACATTTAATTTGCAGTTATAAGTGCAGCCATGCCCGTTATTGATATGCTTTGCTTTCACACAATAAATACCAACTTTTCTTTTTTCAGTGGGTATACTCTTCAATTGCTATGTTTTATTAAATAATATTCGATTATTTTTTAATTTCTGACAACTCTGAAAAAGGTGTGCATTTTTCCTGGGCTCAGGGCTATGTTGTAGTGAATCTGAAACCAAAATAAACTAGAAGTTTAAAGTTTAAACTCGATATCAGTAGCTAAAATAAAAATATATGATAGTTCCTATTAAGGCAAATGATTTCGGAAACACCGTTGTGATGTTTAAAGATTGATTGTCAAGGAGGTTGGATACCTTACTCATAATCAATAAGAGTTGCTAATAAGTCCAAATTACATGAACAATTGAAACATAACAATATAACAATTGTAGAAAAATAAAAAAAACAATGGCTAGTTTCTAGTAGCTTAACTTCAGTAAGAGAAAGCAGACCAGCGATCTTTAAACATAGATGTACACAAATAAACCAGATTTGTATTACAGAGTTTTGGACTTTCGGACAGTCAAGCAATGTATTATTTCATTCTCGTAATTCAAATCTACAAGTAAACTATGCATAAAATAGGAAGCAATACAGACTATAACACATTTGCTTGGATATGATACGAAAACTTACTGATAGTATTCATAACAACGATAGATATGATTTACTAGAGCACAATTGAAAAGGAGGGGGTGAAACTGATATAACAACATACCGTTACTGCAACGAACACAGGCACCACATTTCACCTTGCATAGATGACACAGTAACTTCTTCTGCGTTTCCTTAATACCCTCAATGTTCATAATTGGTTCCATGGTTTTCGTGTCTTCTATATACAGCTCAGGCATCCACTGACAACAAAACAAGTGAGCAAACTCGATACGCCCACCATCATCATTCCCAGCACCTCTTCTCCGAACAGGCTTCAGAGCCCCACCATGTTGTGGGCAGAGGACACAATGACTATTAGTTGGTTTATCTTCATCCCGCTTCAGCCTACACCAAGAACATAACCAACAACCAGCTTCAACATCTTGCTGCACACCGTAACATCTCTGATGCACCGCCACACCACAAGACATACAAACAATCAGTCTGTTCAACTGGTTACCCATATCCCCTAAGCTGCAATAATGACAGCAAGCGGATTGCCCGTAGTCTTTAACTGGACGAGAAACAAAAAGCTTCTCCAAACCCGCGTCCCCACCCAATAGTTTCCGTTTCTTGGAAGGCCGCTCAGAGGTCAAATATATCTTATTTCTAGAACCTAAAAGCCATTCTACCCCACTAGAAGATTGCGGTAACGAACAAACAGTTTCAACCACTTGCTGGTTCTGCAAAATTTCATCCCCACCGACCACATCTACTTCCATGAGATTACTATCATTAACATCCTGCTCCACCCAATTAGCAACAACCACATCACTACGATTAATGATTTCATCCACATTATTAATTTCAACTGCATTACGATTTTCAGCATTACGATTTTCAGCATTACTAGTTCCAGCATTATTACTTCCAGGATACGGAATCGAAATTACCCTATTCCCATCTCCCTTAAACAACAAAGCCGCTTCATTTAGCTTCTCAACATCCTCCACATTCACTTCCCTAAAATAGTCCTCAGTCTCAACCCAAATTCTGTTCGCCTTGGCCTTCTCCCGATTAGACGACTTATTCTTCTTATTATCCGACCCCAAATGCGACTTCTTATGCCGCTTCCTACTATCCGTCTGCTTCACCAAACAACTAGCCAAACTACCAGGAAGTACAACACTAGCACCACTACTCTTCTTCTGCCCATCCTCAGTATCAAAAGGCGAAACAACCACCGAAAGCGCCTTACACGCCTGCGAATAGTAATCCAAACCTACTATTTTCGCTTCTTCCTTACTCGAAACCGGAGAATGTTGTTTTTCTTCTTCAGTAGTGGAGTTTGTGGACGTCAGCATCTTCTTTCTCCGGTGACATCGTCCTTTAGTCATTGACACCATTCCATTTCCACAAACCCTAATTTTTTCAAAACCCTAACCCTAATTTTTTTATTTTTTAAAATCGAAATTAAATTAAATCGATAGATATAGATATAGATATATATGTATATATAGAATTGGAATTGAATAAAAGGGGGCTAGGGTTTTCGGGGGATGAATTTGGATCCGTTATTCTTGATAAAGTTTTGGGTATTTTTTTGTTTTGCAGTTCGATTTCGCTGGTCGAATTTTTTAATAAAAATGGAAATGAAAATGGAAAATGGAAAAAACTGAGTCACGATGGATTTTAGGAATCGCGTCACTCGGTTGTCCCTTTTTGTATGCTCATAAACCGACTCGTTCAACTCGGATATACCTTCTTTTGCTTTAAAATTAAAATTAAAAAATCATGAGTTTATATGTTAACCATGTTTATAAGTTAACTACTTTGTTGTTTTTAATTAAATAATTGCAAAATAAGTAGCTTTTTATTTTGTTTAATAATATATACGGGGTTGCGGCTGATAATATAAACGTAAGTAAAAAAGTTAGAAAAATTTAGTAATAATATATAAATTGTTAATGTATAAATCGTGATAAAATAAAGAACGATGATTATTTAATAAAAATCGAGTTAGAAAAAAAAAAAAACATATTTAGAAAAGATGTGTAATGTGTTCTAATAACAAAAAATATTTTGTAAAAGTGTACTAAAACTAACTCAATGTTAATGAAGAGATTCGAACACCGGTCTCTTTCATTTTAACCATACGAGTCAACCATTTCAGCAACATGTTATAGTAAAAGTTTTGTTTTAGAAAAAGGTGATAAAACAAAAAATAAATATAGACGTAGCTACATTATTAATAGTGTAACTTGGAAAATAAGATAAAATCCAAAATTCGGAACACAAAAGTAACACAACAAAAGCATCGAAAACTAAAATTATAAGTTAAAGAAAGTGAAAGAGAACAAAAAAAAAAACAATTAAGCTAGTAGGTAAGTAATTGGCATGTACTATTCAAGAAAAAGTGTTTACACTCTATAAATTGGATAAAACGGGTTAAAAAAAATTCCTAAATGATATATGGTTAAACATGATTTAGATATTGATACACTATTTAAAACTTTTTGTTTAATATAGTAAGTTCATTCCAAAAGAGTTTTGTTTGAATGATGAAATTTTAATTTTTTAAATTAAAAAAAAAAGAAATTCACTAAACTCTTAAATAAAAATTTAATGAAATTCGATATTGAAATTGATTTTGTTTTCATCATTGTATTCTTAAAAGAAGGTCTACATGTCCAAACAAAGAAGTTTTGTTTGGATCATTGTAGTATTCAGAAAAATACGATTCAGTCACAAAACGGGAAAAAATGACTTCAAAACTCTACTTTAAAAAAATGTTTTATAAAGTTCGGTGATCGCATATTGTCGTTGAAAGTGTACTTGTTTGATGTGGAATTTTGCCTACGTGAATGTGGTGTATTATTTTATCCAATGTGGTTTTTTGTTTATTCGTTGATGATTCCAAGTAGATCTCAAGGTATAAAATAAACACTCAGTCAATCTCTTTCATTTTAAAAGCCCCAAAATGTCTTATTTTCTTATCTCTTAACCAAAAACCATAAAATAAATAAATAGTGTGTGATTGCTTTGTTGTTGTTTCTTCTAGATTTCGTAGGTGATGGTTTATCGTAATCTTGTAGTGAAGGTAAGTATTATCCCTTATTTGATCTTAGTTTCATTGTTATTTTTCAATTTGATGGATTTTTTTATCTTTAGTAATTTTGTTCGTGTATTTTCCTTGTTATATGGTATTGTCGTCTCAATCGTGTTTTATATACATATCTTGATATGCTTTATAAACTAGATGAAGACATACTGTGACAACCGCGATTTTCGCTATTTATTTTCCGACAATTTTTATCATTTTTATTGAGGAATTATTTATCTACGATTAATTCTGTAACATTTATTTTGATTATACTACTTTTGTCGGAATGTACGAATGATCTACGCTCGTTATACCTAAGTGCCTACAGTTAGTACGTTCCAACGATAAGTAAACCGGAAGTTTTCGAAACTTAACTCAACAATTTCAAACTCATAAAAACATTTCATTTGTTCCTTTATCTAAAAGATAACAATCATCTACTCTAAGATTGGTCTAAATTAAGATTTCCGTCCTCGAGAATCATCCGTTAAATATCTGCGAAAAGTCCGTCAAAGTGCAGATACTGCGCCGCAGTTGCTTTGGACTGTGACGCAGTTTGGAGCTAGCACGTAACGGACTGCGCCGCAGTCACTATGGACTGCCCCGCAGTCGTGGCCTCGCGCAGAATTTTGGACTTTTGTGCTTTTGACACAAACACGTGGTGTGGGCTAGATTTATGCATGTTTGACTCCCTCATGTGATCCCTCCTTCCCTTGAAGCCAAATGGGACAACTTTTAGATCTAAACCATTTCTCCCATCTCTTTCATACCAAAACTAATTCTTTACCTTTTCATTTTTTCATCTCTCTTTCATTCATTCACACTCATTTTCTCCATTCTCTCTCAAATTTCCAAAAAAACTATATTGGAAAATATTACATATATGAGTGGGCTTGAGCTAGGAAGAGTATTCTATCACCTTTCATCAACATCTTCTTGAAGTTCTACCATTTGGTAAGTGATTTCACCATGAAATCGCCATCTAAACTCTTATTTTCTTATTAAACTTGTTAGAGATTTCTAACATGTTGCTTTTATGTGAATTACAAGGTTTCCTCCTTCCATTACTATCATTCAACACATCCGAATTTCGATTATCATCTTGAGAATTCTTGTTCTTAAGCTTGGTAAGTAAAAATATCTCTCTTAATCTTATTCTATTTTCATTTTCTAAGGGTTTAATTTCTAATATGTGTGTTTGTGGGTGTTCGGAGTTAGGTCCTCACCGCCACCATCCCTTGGAGTTCACCTTTCAGATTCTACATTCATGACCTCTCCGAAGTGTTTTTGTTGATTTTGCGGAGGTCTTCTTTACTCTCTTTGTTTTCCCAAATTTCTCTATACGTTTCTCATTTATCTTAAAATTTTCCTAAAACAACTTACGTAAAATAGTTGAAATTGAAAGAAAACGTAATTTATTAACTAATTATACTTAATATTTTCATACTATTAGTTAATAGATAATAATAACGTGAAGATGGTTAAAGATAAAAATAGATCTATAAAATGGTAAAATTATAAGTAAATATGTAATAATCGTAAATTTGACCGTTTTCGAACTCTTAGACATCTTTGGATTTTTTTGGACTAAAAATGAATCTAAGTATATATAAGGGTTAATGTACCCGATGATCACTGAACTCTTTAAAAAAATTTAGTTGAATCACTCAACTAAAAAGAATTATATCCTATTCACTTTACTTTAACAAAAAATTAAAATCATCATTACATATTAAAAAAAAAAGTTTAAGTTAATCACTCGGATGACTTATTACCGGATAAATTTTTCCCATCCAAATTAATTGACTTTAAGAGCTAAGAGCACCCGGAGTGATAATGAGTGACAATGTGAGTTGTGGGGGTTGTGGGGAAAAAGTTGCTAACGTGACAGTGAGAATGAGGATTGTGAGATTTTGGGTGGTATGATAATGAGGGTTGTGGGAGTTGTGAGACCCAGTTTAATTTTTCTTTTTTTTTCTTAAAAGATTTAAATAAAATAAAAATTATAAATACAATAATTAAAATAAATTCAAACACATACAATAAATTAAAAAATAATACATATAATAAAAATAAAAACAAGTACATATGTGAAACTAATAAAAATGGTATTATGTTATAAATAATAATTGAAAGCAAGTTACAATTATTAATAGAAAAAGCTTTGTGATAAAAATATAAATAAATAAAAGATAAAGCCAAAAATGAAATATTTAGTTGTCTTCTCCACCAAATCAACCATTCCACCATTTATGACCTTAAAAAAAAAATTGAAGAAATCAAAACAAATTAATTTAAAACTTACAAAAAGAAAACAAATATAAATATATAAAATCAAAGGAATTATATTACCAAAAAGAAAACAAAGAAAAAAAAAAAAAAAAAACCCACAACGGGACATTATGTGGTTAACGAAACCCGAGAACGAATGCCACAACGATGGATGGCGGAGTGATAACGAGATGACCACCTCGTTGTGGTGGACAACGAGCCGAGAATGAGCTCTATAACGAGCCATTCCGAGTGTGTAAGAAATAAGAATAATGCCAAAAGTTCAATTATTGCTTTCCCCCCTCACCTATTTATAGGCAAGGGGGTAAATGTCTATTACATCATAATAAGAAACCGTAACAACTATTCTAAGTTCTACAATTTCCCCCTTTGGTATGGTTTCTTAAAGACATAAATTCAAAAAGTTCAATTACAATGCAAAATTAACTACTGAGTTTTTTTAGTCTTCTAATCTTGAGAACTTTGAGCTTGATCTTTGAGTTCAGGACACATTTTAGCACACTCGTCTTGCTCCTGCTGCGTTTCTTGCTTACGTCTTGCTTTGATTGTTGCATAGACGGAGTATCTGTTTTCTCTGATCTTCAAATGCATTTCGTACCTTTGAATGAATTTTCTGTTTTCTAGGCACTTCTCGATCGCATCCTTTCCAAGCTCATATTCGATTCTTTTTGCTTTCCACTTGATATCTTTAAAGTCTTCAGTCATTTGAGCATTCCCATTTTTGATGATAGTTTCAATCTCGTCTTTAATTAGCCTGAGGGTTCCTGTAGAGAAGTGATGTACTTCATTGAACAACATAACAACATTACCCTTCCAGTGAGGACTTGTGTAGACAATCCCTTTGTTTCCGAGGTTCACTATGGCCCATTTACTGACATGTCTGAATTCAAATGACTGTTGTGGAGCTGTCAAATTAACCTTTCCTTTTCCACCTTCGAGAGCCATCTGGAAGTCTTGAAATGAAGCTTCTTTCACTTTCATTTCCATAAAACGTTTTATTCGATCTTCAGCAAGTCTATCAACTCTTGTTTTTGTTGACCATCGTTTCATGGACACGAACAGGTGTTCTATATCATTTGGGTTCAGATTGGCGAAGTCAGCTTCAGAGAAGTCGTACACTTTCCCATTTGTTCGAGCAACTGTGAAGGTGGTATACTCAAGCCCGTTGTGAAATTTTGATTCAATTTGTCGGACATTTGAGATTGGGTGGGCTGAGTATACCTTTTCAGGTTCTTTCTGTTTTTCATGAATGAAATGTTTCAATTTAAACCAGAGCTCCTTTTCAACTTTGGTGTATCCATGAAGTCGAGTTTCCCTGATTTTTCTTGGAGTTTTGACATAGAAGTCTCGAACTTGGTCCTCCATGAAAGGTTGATTGATTCTTTTATGAATTGCTTTCTGTTCATCAAGATCAACGTCAGTAAACTTTGGTTCTCCAAAATCATTTGTTAGGGCGTACCTGTAGAGTTCAACATGTTCCTTTTGAAGTTTCCTGTTCTCCCTTTGCATCATACTTTCATAACACGCTCTTACATCACTCTGTTTGAGTCGATTCTCCCAATCGTACTTAGGTGGATACCAGTTGTCTTCATCTTCATAATCTGTTATTTCTCTTTTACGAGCACGCACCACACTGTTGTATGCATCAACTAACTTTTCATCCTGACCGAGAACCATTGCTTCATGGTATAACTGCTCCATTCGTTGGTTTTTCGTTTTCTTACTGGTGCTTGTCTTTTCTTTGGTTTCCCCTGTGCTCTTATCAACATTTATGACTCTATCATCTGAACCCTCCACATTTTTGTTTTTCTTTGACCGGCGCTGCTTTTCCCCCTCATTCGGATGATTATCAGGATCATTATCTGAATGTCGATGTTTAGTACCCTGTGTCTCAACCCGAAAATTGGCTTTCAATCCTCTGTATTTTTCAGCAAGAGCTGTGAGTTCTCGGAGCTGATTGTTAAACAGTTCTTCCATGCTCGTTGGTTGAAACGCATCATCTATTGCAAGAGCATCCAAGATCATAGTATCTCGAGCGGAAGGTTCGTCAGTGTAAATAATGCGCTCGAGTAAGGCAATTTCAAGGACATCCCTAGGGATAGTGTTCAACAGTTCTTGCACAGCATCAGATGAGAGGTTTTCAGTGGTGGGTTTCGGAGCTGGTTCCGGGGTTTTAGTTGGCACAGTCTTGGTTTCCAGAGTTTGCTTCATCCTTAGTTTAATTGGCACTGCAGGGGCAGCGGGTGATGAGATAACAGGAGGAGAAGATGAGCTTACCCGAAGAGGAGATGAAATGATTGGAGCCTGTGCATGCTGCTGATGTTGTTCTACCATATCCAAGTGAAGATTTATCCGAGTATTGAGATTCATTGGCGGGACCACCTGTTTTCCTTTTCCGCGCGTATCCTGATAATTTGCTGGTTGGAGAGCAGCGTCAAGCATCCATTGGGGTAACCCGGGATCACTGAGATTGCCCGTTGCCGTATCTTTCTGTGACACAAAGTCACGTCTAGACGAACCTGCATCGACCGTTGGCATAATGTTAACGGAGGCAGGATTTCCGGTCGATCCTCGGAAGCGTTCGGCTTGCGAACGTCCTACAACCGTTCCGCTAGTGTCACAAAGACGACTAGATCTGGGAGCGACATGTGCAAAGTGAACTCGTGAGGGACCAGACTCGTGTACGACCGAAGGCGGGAGTCGGGAATGTTGACTCCCTGTTTCAATAACATCCGGCTCCGAAGGAGGGGACGTTAGCAGATGTGGGCTTTCTCCCGTGCTTTGTGAAACATCATCCAGTGGGGATGACGAGTGGAGATGAAGTGGTGTACGCCGGGTGCATCGATGGGGAGTCGATGTCTTGTTCAATACGCTCTGTCGACATACGACTGAGCGTAGCGGATGTGGTGCCCCGGTGTCTAGTCCTAGGCTCGGATGGGGCTTTTATATTTTTCTTTTTGTCCCCATATTTTTTACTCTCACCCTTCCTTTTTTCAACTCCTCCCTCGTATGCGCCCGAAGGACTCGCTAGTACAAGTACTGAGCGAGTGTGTACTGGTGCCTGTACTACCACATTGTTATCATCACCCCCTACTTCTGTATCATCATCATCATCAGAACTAGATTCAGAATCCTGATGATCAGCATCCGCCTCACTCTCACCTATAGCTAGACTCTCACTACTGGAAGGCGCTAGTTCTCGTGGGGAAGGAACAATCGGCTCTGATCGTTCCGTACGAGTGGGCGGATTCCTATAGGCTATCAAATGGACATCATCCTGTGGTATGCGCGAAAGTAGGTGGTCGGGGATAGGCATCCCTGCGTCGGCCGTCTGATTAGGTCGTGGGCGGAAGACAGGAGTGAAGTACTCACCATACGTGTGATCACCAATCCGTTTGTTCAGGGTAGCAGGGGCTTGCTGTAGGATTACGCGAACAATCATCTGTAGGAAGCGTTGGTAAGGAATATATGGCATCGGAATTTCCTTCTTGTTTCGTTTGAGGGCTTTTGTAGGGAGCGAGTGTTTAACCGCATCCTTCCTTTGTTCTTGCTCAAGATACTGGTTTTTATGGTCGATGGAGTCCCGAAGATCATCGAAGATGAGGCGAGCAACATCAAATTTCTTGTTAAAGATAAATGCGATCCACATGATGACGGTTATTCGATTCGCATAGTCTTTGCCACGGTTTTTGGGCGTGGTGGTGTGTACCATTAGTTGTAACAAGAATTGCCATGGTTGCGGTAGTAAATCCCAATCCATTTTGAGAGTGCGTAAATGTCCTTGATAACCCAACTCATAAATCCATGTGAAGAGGTCTGCATCATGTTTCGGTATTTCCTCGTATTCATTATAAGTGGGTAGTTCCAGAATATTCCTGAGTTGCTCAACTGTTAATTCGACTGTGTATTTTTCAAGTTCACATACTATCATTTCTTCGATCGGGTCTTCAGGGTCAGATTTATCGGCCGGCTGATAACTCATGTTATACCAGAACACCCGTGGAACCTGTGGATGACTGGCAAAGAGTTCTTTCCAGGGGTGATGTTTGATTATTGAGAGGATTATGGGATACTGGCATGCATGTGTCTTAAGATCAATGGTGGTGTTGTTGGGTCTCATGTCAAGCCATAAACGAGTTGGGTGAACCGTTTCCTCAGTAGGGAAGGCCGGAGAGAACATGCGTCGTGCAGCCGGAGCATTGTGACCTTCCATGCGATGAACTGATGGGACGGGTGAGATAGGTCGAGCGGTTTTCCTAGTGCGTGCCATCTAATCTTGAACACAAAAACAAACGTTAGTAACACAAAATATATACCTTTTTTTTTTTTTTTTTTTTTTTTTTTTTTTAATGTCATAATGTAAATTTGAAGGCGGAAATCCCTTAAAAGTTGAAGAAAAAATATGTCAATCTGGAAAAGTTGACACAAAATCCGGATAATATTCACCTGTGGGATCGCTCGCTTGTACAACCATTTTCCCGAAATTTGTTGAACTAATCTAGTACAATAACACCGTGGAGTACGCTTTTCAATTTCGATTTCCGACATATAAATCTCGGATTTTTCTGATGCTCGACTCTCGGCAAAATACGTCGCGTAAGCTTAACCGGTATCCGAAAATTGTCAAAAAAAATAAAAATCTCGCTCTTTAAAAAAATTCTTATTTTTCGATTTTGTTTCTAACGTGAAAACGTGGAATCGCGAAACTTAAGTTTTTTTTTTTTTTTTTTTTTTTTTTTTTTTTTTTTTTTTTTAAACTGAGTCATCGGGAACCAAGTGAGGTACATATTGCAGCTCGGAATAGTCAACGAGCGAAAGAAATCAAGTCGGGGGCAACTTTTGAACTAGCGGGGCGACTCGGGGCAGCTGTTGAACTAGGCGG
>CAJVGC010000065.1:48023048-48124412 GCA_910822075.1 Senecio squalidus
GTAACATGTTTGTATCTTTAATTACAAATTAATTAGTTAATTAAGCATCTAAAACAAATTTAGTAAATTGTAAATAGTGTAATTAATCAACTTCTAAGAAAATGTATAAATGGAAAGCAGAATTAGTGATTCAAAAATAGATGATGAGTCCAGACGATAGTATCATACCTTACCTCTAAAACTTCAGGGTAATTACACTTTATATATTTCCATTTTATCAATTGAATGTAAAAATGTGACTTGGCCACTTAAGAATGCTATCGCTTTTTGGAATACCATACCATATGCATCCATTTAATGGTAAAACTTATACAAATCATATTACATATGTTATTGTACTTCTATTGCTATTTTATTTGGGAATTGGGATACACAAATGATGCTTATGTTGCTTGTGTACTTAAAACTTTGGCAGACTAAACATAATTATAAGTCGCTTGCATCTACAACAACGAGGCCCAAAAGCCCAACTTTTAATTGATTTGATGTCTTATTCAATCGCTCATGGAAGTACTTTCTATATGTACTTATATACTAAAAGTATATATTTTAATCCTTTTAGATATATCTTCAGGGTTTGTTATAATGATCTATCTACAGTACAAACTAATGTCCTACTCATTCTCCGTCCTCATTAACAAGATTGCAGCTTCTTTTCCAAGGCACTGAGCATATTTGTTTCCATAAAGTCATAAACAATAGAAAAAGGGAAAAAGAAAGTGGATAACCATTCATCCCGATAAAAATGCAAGATGAAAATCTTTCCCCCAAAGTCGGAAATTTTTACTTCTTAAAATATTGATTTTATTCGGTAAATGAAATATAACATACAGCAGAAATCCACTTCAACCATTTTAATTTATAGAAGGTCAGCCAAAATGTTATGTAACAAACTATTGGCAGTCTAATTGCATATGCCACATATCATGAAGAAAAGTAACTTATTTAGTCGATATCTGACAGATGATTGAGATTCATTTGGTAATTAGAATCGATGATTACGCAATATATCCCAGAAATAGATTAAAAAAAAACTAGATTCATAAATATTAAAGAAAACTAGAGATGGTTCTGTCAGTAGTAGCAATGAACCAGCAAATGGTCACTTTCGGACAGTCTTTTATCTTTAGTTCTACAATGTATGAAGTACACCAATTCCAAAATCTTTTTCTCCTTTTGTAAAGGTAGAGTCGTATTTAAGACCCAGTGAGTTGGTGATACAAGCAGTATGCATAACTTTCATTGACAGGGAATAATATACAGATGATGCTACTCGATTCAAGACATTTAATTTGCAGTTATAAGTGCAGCCATGCCCGTTATTGATATGCTTTGCTTTCACACAATAAATACCAACTTTTCTTTTTTCAGTGGGTATACTCTTCAATTGCTATGTTTTATTAAATAATATTCGATTAATTTTGAATTTCTGACAACTCTGAAAAAGGTGTGCATTTTTCCTGGGCTCAGGGCTATGTTGTAGTGAATCTGAAACCAAAATAAACTAGAAGTTTAAAGTTTAAACTCGATATCAGTAGCTAAAATAAAAATATATGATAGTTCCTATTAAGGCAAATGATTTCGGAAACACCGTTGTGATGTTTTAAGATTGATTGTCAAGGAGGTTGGATACCTTACTCATAATCAATAAGAGTTGCTAATAAGTCCAAATTACATGAACAATTGAAACATAACAATATAACAATTGTAGAAAAATAAAAAAAAACAATGGCTAGTTTCTAGTAGCTTAACTTCAGTAAGAGAAAGCAGACCAGCGATCTTTAAACATAGATGTACACAAATAAACCAGATTTGTATTACAGAGTTTCGGACAGTCAAGCAATGTATTATTTCATTCTCGTAATTCAAATCTACAAGTAAACTATGCATAAAATAGGAAGCAATACAGACTATAACACATTTGCTTGGATATGATACGAAAACTTACTGATAGTATTCATAACAACGATAGATATGATTTACTAGAGCACAATTGAAAAGGAAGGGGTGAAACTGATATAACAACATACCGTTACTGCAACGAACACAGGCACCACATTTCACCTTGCATAGATGACACAGTAACTTCTTCTGTGTTTCCTTAATACCCTCAATGTTCATAATTGGTTCCATGGTTTTCGTGTCTTCTATATACAGCTCAGGCATCCACTGACAACAAAACAAGTGAGCAAACTCGATACGCCCACCATCATCATTCCCAGCACCTCTTCTCCGAACAGGCTTCAGAGCCCCACCATGTTGTGGGCAGAGGACACAATGACTATTAGTTGGTTTATCTTCATCCCGCTTCAGCCTACACCAAGAACATAACCAACAACCAGCTTCAACATCTTGCTGCACACCGTAACATCTCTGATGCACCGCCACACCACAAGACATACAAACAATCAGTCTGTTCAACTGGTTACCCATATCCCCTAAGCTGCAATAATGACAGCAAGCGGATTGCCCGTAGTCTTTAACTGGACGAGAAACAAAAAGCTTCTCCAAACCCGCGTCCCCACCCAATAGTTTCCGTTTCTTGGAAGGCCGCTCAGAGGTCAAATATATCTTATTTCTAGAACCTAAAAGCCATTCTACCCCACTAGACGATTGCGGTAACGAACAAACAGTTTCAACCACTTGCTGGTTCTGCAAAATTTCATCCCCACCGACCACATCTACTTCCATGAGATTACTATCATTAACATCCTGCTCCACCCAATTAGCAACAACCGCATCACTACGATTAATGATTTCATCCACATTATTAATTTCAACTGCATTACGATTTTCAGCATTACTAGTTCCAGCATTATTACTTCCAGGATACGGAATCGAAATTACCCTATTCCCATCTCCCTTAAACAACAAAGCCGCTTCATTTAGCTTCTCAACATCCTCCACATTCACTTCCCTAAAATAGTCCTCGGTCTCAACCCAAATTCTGTTCGCCTTAGCCTTCTCCCGATTAGACGACTTATTCTTCTTATTATCCGACCCCAAATGCGACTTCTTATGCCGCTTCCTACTATCTGTCTGCTTCACCAAACAACTAGCCAAACTACCAGGAAGTACAACACTAGCACCACTACTCTTCTTCTGCCCATCCTCAGTATCAAAAGGCGAAACAACCGAAAGCGCCTTACACGCCTGCGAATAGTAATCCAAACCTACTATTTTCGCTTCTTGGTTACTCGAAACCGGAGAATGTTGTTTTTCTTCTTCAGTAGTGGAGTTTGTGGACGTCAGCATCTTCTTTCTCCGGTGACATCGTCCTTTAGTCATTGACACCATTCCATTTCCACAAACCCTAATTTTTTCAAAACCCTAACCCTAATTTTTTTTTATTTTAAAATCGAAATTAAATTAAATCGATAGATATAGATATAGATATATATATGTATAGAATTGGAATTGAATAAAAGGGGGCTAGGGTTTTCGGGGGATGAATTTGGATCCGTTGTTGATGTTTTGTTCTTGATAAAGTTTTGGGTACTTTTTTGTTTTGCAGTTCGATTTCGCTGGTCGAATTTTTTAATAAAAATGGAAATGAAAATGGAAAATGGAAAAAACTGAGTCACGATGGATTTTAGGAATCGCGTCACTCGGTTGTCCCTTTTTGTATGCTCATAAGCCGACTCGTTCAACTCGGATATACCTTCTTTTGCTTTAAAATTAAAATTAAAAAAATCATATGTTTATATGTAAACTATGTTTATAAGTTAACTACTTTATTGTTTTTAATTAAATAATTGCAAAATAAGTAGCTTTTTATTTTGTTTAATTGAGGTGTTCTGGTTGATATTATAAACGTTTAAATAAAAGAGTTAGAAAAATTTGTTAATAATATATAAATAGTTGATATATAAATCACGATAGAATATAGAATGATGATTATTTAATAAAAATTGAGTTAGGAAAAAAAAACATATTTGAAAAAAAAGTGTGTAATATGCTCTAATAACAATGAATTATTTTGTAAAAGTGTACTAAAACTAACTCAATGTTAATGAAGAGATTCGAACACCGGTCTTTTTCATTTTAACCATATGAGTCAACTATTTCAGCAATATGTTATGATAAAAGTTTTGCTTTAAAAAAAGGTAATAGAATAAAAAACAAATAAAGACGTAGCTCCGTTATTAATAGTATAACCCAAAAAATAAGATAAAATCCAAAATTCGGAACAAAAAGGTAACACAACAAAAGCATCGAAAACTATAGAAGCAAACCGAAAACCGGTTTTTTTCAAAACCGAAAAAAAAACTGCCGGTTTTTTTTTAACCGAACCGGTTAGGATCGGTTAAAGATTTCCCAAAATTTCGGTTTTTCGGTTTTTTAACCGGTTAAAACCGTTTTTTTTTTGGAAAAAAAAATCTGTCAGATAAGTACCATTAAGTGTCAGTTACTGTCCGTTAAGAGTTGTTATGAGCGTTTTTTCTTTTTTTTTACTTTTTTGAGTATTTTTGTCACCTCTAAGTTGTCTATAAATAGTTTTAACTAGTTTGGGTTGAAACCACACCAAAAACTCAACTCTTTTTCTCTCAAAATCACTATAATCTCGCATTCTCGCTATATATATACTTTTTTCCAAGAAAAAAACTCTAATTCTCAAAACTACGAAACGTCAAAGTACGAAAATGGAAACACACAATCACAAGCTTCCACTTCCGCTAGTAGCAATGTTCGAAACGTCAAAGTTTACACAAATGAAGATATAGCGCAAATTTACAGACTTCAGGTAACAAGGAAAATTTGGGTTAGTTACGATTTGTTCGTAATGAATGGCGGGATAGAAAAAGCACGTTGCAAGAGGTGTGGGAAGTTTTTAAGCTCTAATTCAAATACAACACTAAAAACTCACAAAAACGGGTCTTGTAAAGCGATTAGTCAAGAAGCATCACAATCAGAACTTGGTGCGGATGGGAACGTATTTATATACGATAATGATGGGCTTCGAGAAACATTTACGAAGTTTGTCATTCAAGAGGGGCTTCCATTCAACTGACAACCCACGACTTACGAAAATTATCAAAGAAAGGCTACAACCGCGATACAAACAAGTAAGTCGTACTACCCTTAGAAACGATGCCTTTAAATATTGGGAAAAATCTAAAAATGAAATAATTGAGGGTTTTCGAAACTATAAATATGGTGAAAATATTACTTGTGATGTTTGGACCGCACCACATGATACAGCAAATTCTTATTTAGCCGTTACGGGTCATTGGTTTGATGATAACCAAAATCTTAAATCTTGATTATTGATGAAACGTACAATTGCTTTTAAATTGTTTGGTTATCGGCATACGGGATGTAATTTGCGAATAATTTTAAATGACACAGTAGTCGAATATAGTTTAGACGATAAAGTTTTTACAATTTCACTAGATAATGCGTCAAATAATACTAAAGCAATGCATTTACTAAAATTAAGTATAAAACCACTTTTAGATGGCGCTTTTTTCATTCTCGTTGTGTTGCTCATGTTATAAATTTGTACGTGCAAAATGCATTATTAATATGTGATGATTTACGTCAAAAATTTAGGAAATTATTAACAACTATATATAGTTCAAGTAACGAACGACAAGCTAATTATAGACGTTTTCGAAAACCATGTGGTGAACCTCGTGTAGGACCTTGCTACGATAATAATACTAGGTGGAATTCTACCCACAATATTTTTGAAAATATATTACGACAACGTGATACTTTAGATGCTTTCAATGACATTTTAGTTTCTAAAAATAAGTTCGTATCTATTTTCTCTTATGGATGGAAACGAATAAATGATTTAACTTCGTTTTTATTAATTTTTAAAGAGGCTACGACTATATTATCGGGTGTATATTATCCAACTAGCCTTTTAGTTCTAAACCAAATTTATATAATGACCGGAAAATTAAAAAAACTTGAAATCTCCGAACATCAAAATTTTAGAAGAGTGGTTATAGTTATAAAAAAGAAATTTATAAAATATTATCGTTCTTTGCCTTTGATTTTAACTTGTTCCGCCGCATTAAATCCTTGTTTAAATGTTGGCGGGGTACAAAGTTTAATCAAATCAATTTTGGAAAATTTAGGCTTACACCTTGGCAAAAACCCGTTATATATTGAGAATGAAAAAACTAGATTTGAAAACAGTTTTGATGCATTATTTGCTATATATTGCTATAAATATGGTCAACAAAGTATCTCAATTGTTGACAGAACGTGGGCGGGAACATCTCAAGGGAGTAAAGGGAATCAAAACTTAAATATAAACCTTTTTAATGTTTTACTTCAAGACGCTATAAAGCGTCAAAGAACATCGGCCCCAACAAGCGAATTGGGACAATATAAGCTACAAATTTCTTTGTCACTCTGGGTATTGAGGGGTTTCACAATTTTAACATTTTGGCTTGGTGGAAAGAAAGAGAAGTACAATTTCCCATTTTAGGCGCTATGGCTCGGGATTTATTATTCGTCCAAGCTACGACGGTAGCTTCCGAATCGGCCTTTTCCGTTAGCGGTAGAATAATATCGGAAAGAAGGTCAAGGCTAACCCCTCACGTCGTGGAAGTATGTGTATGCTTGAAAGATTACTTGGACGGAGTCGAAATGATACAAAATGTAACAACGTTAGAAGGCCCACTATTACAAGACGTTGAAGAAGTTATCGAACAAGAAGAAATCGAAATGGGGATATCACCTACAACTAGCTAAGTAGATGAAGGTAAATTTGAAGAATTTGACGTAGAATCCGAGGAAGAAGAAGAAGAAGACTAGTTAAGTGTATTAAGGTGATGGCAATGCCGAAGCTCGATATACTTTACTACACGATTGTATTAAATTGTAAAAGTTATGTTTGTGTTTTATACTTTTAGTTGTAATTGTATTATTTAAAATTGAAATAAAAGTTACGTTTATATTTTATATTTTTTCCAAATTCGAATCCGAAAAAAAAAAACCAATTAAAACCGGTTCAAAATCGAAAAAACCGATTCCGAACATTTTAAACCGAAAAAAACCGAATGCTAGAAAACCGGTTTAACCGAAATCGATTTTTTTTAAAACCGTTTTTTAAAAACCGAAAACCGATTAAAATCGGTTTCTTGCACCTATATCGAAAACTAAAGTTATAAGGGAAAGAAAATGAAAGAAAACAAAAAAAAACAATTAAGCTAGTAGGCAAGTAATTGGCATGTACTATTCAAGAAAAAGTGTTTACACTCTATAAATTGGATAAAACGACTCAAAAAAGTTCCTAAACGATTTATGGTTAAACATGATTTAGATATTGATGTGTATTTTATAACATAAAATTATTTAAAGTTTAGAAAAGGATTTTACCAAAATAGATTAACACACAATTCAGGCAGTGTACCTGATCGTACGCAAATATAGAATCAGTAAGTCCGGATCGAACTCAGGGAACGTGTATTTATATCCGTTATCTCAAATTATATAATTAAACTAAATAAAGCAAGTAAATATGGGGGGCGTTTTAGTTCTGCGAGAACATATTTCAGAAAACAAATAACTAAATTAAAATAGCAATTTAATTAACTAAATGGAATTGCGGATGAAAAACTGTTTCGAAAAGTCTTTTAGATTTTATCAATATTAAAAAGCAACGATTACTTGGAATTACGTTTCACCTGGATCATGATTAATCAGAATATGTTTGATTGGTTTAACTGTGATTTCTATAATAACTAGATTTCCCGCTAGAGTTATCTAATCCTATAATTTTAGAGAAAGATCATACGACTAATCGTACATCAAGAGCTATCTTAGATTATCCACTCTAAATTGTGCTTTAATGTCACTATTATTTACAATTTAATCTGTCGACTACGAATTAACTAAAGTCTCAATTATTCAATTTTGATATAATTGTCATGTTCATTCAATTCATTAAATTACTAATCTCTTAGCCTATCTCAATTAAGTCTCAAGCTACAATTATCTAATAAATTATATAATCGTAAATAACTGATAAACTTATAAGAACGCTAGTTATGTTATAGATCTATCAATCACGCTAAGTAGTGAATTTAATGACTTTGAATAAACATGGATCTCGATTAAACGTAATAATAATAGAAAAACCAATTAGTTCAAACATAAACTTGATGAAAACATAAATCCAGGTTCAACAATCCAAGCAATCGCTTAATGAGTTTAGCTCATGTTGGATTGTAAGCAAATAACAATAGAATTCTTAAAACAAAAAATTGTATCAAGAAAATAATGCATAAAAGTTCAAAACCAATAGTAACTAACTTCAAAGATGGTTAAAGATGATTAACCAAAGCTTCCAACGTGATTCAATGCTTCTAGGACTCTCCTTGCAGCTTTCCAGGTCGGATGTAGGTTGAAAATAATGAATAAGATGTTTAAAACCCGAACCCTAGAGGCCTTATTTATAGATATCTGAACCGCCCTATTTAGCCGGCGGCTGGCTGAATTCAGCCGGCGGCTGGATTGCGCGGGTGGAAAAGTTGCTTCCGCGGCACGTTATGAACAAATGGTGAAAATTTAATTCAGCCGCCGGCTGTTTTCCAATCTTCACATTTCTTGCTAGTTTGTCTCCGTTTCAAGCCGGTTTTAGCTCCTTTTCGCTCCATTATCCAAATGTAACTCTAATCTGCAATTATAACTGAAAATATACCAAATCATACACAAAAGTTGCAGAAAACTAGAGTAAATACGAGAAATATGGCTTCAAAATATAGATTATTTTAGGCATATCAAATTCCCCACACTTGAATCTTACTTGTCCTCAAGTAAACTATTAGATTTAGAACAAAACAAACATCTTCAATAAAAATAAAATACCCAACGAATCAAGTAAATTACAAAAAATTTATTTACGAAGATGAATTTAGTAATTACCAAGCCAAAATTTAAATGCATAACTAAACATCTCACGATTTGGAAAGTATAACACTCAATCACTCAAAAAGCTAATCTAAGTGTAATATATATGTGAAATCGCTCAAAGCTCAGTCATGACAAGTATTCTATCATAGGCTTGATAACGATACGCTTCTCCACCAATAGAGTCTAAGTAACTAGTTCAGAGGACTTATGGTCATATCAATGGGTGATGGGTAAAATAATGGAAAAATGAGATGAAAGTGAATTAATATGAATGATATGAAACAATTAAATTCCAATTAGTCTACAAATCCAAATATTTTAGTCAAAAATCATATACTTTCAAAACTCGATTGATTATCCCTAATGGCTCATTCTGATGAAACTCCTAAGACCAAACTTCGCCTTAATTCTTCAACGGTTCAATTGAGAATTTTTATTTCTCGCAAATTTCGTTAAATCACTTCAACAATTATTGGCTACCTAGTACGGGCTTTAATAAATATTTTTTTTTCTGTTTTTTTTTTTTTTTATATTAAAGACACCGCTCAAAAGGTCCATCAAAATCATGAATAACTCTTAACTTATATCCACATGTAACTTTTTTCGTGAACTTAAGTAAATTAAACAACTCCACGCCATCATATATAACATTCCGTCTAATAATCAATCAAGTTAAGAAAGAGGAAAATTTTCAACAAAAATATCTGGATTAAACGACTTAAACATTTAGGCTCAATTTATGGAATATATATGGAAAGGTGATAAAAGAAAAAAGTTTGGCGCAAATATGGTATCTAAACGTCAAAAACACTAAAAACGAGTGCTCGATAGGTAGTGTGAGTCAAATAACCAGTGTAGTTACCGACTATAAGAAACGAATAGGCCAATCAACGGTTTAACAATCCTAATTCTTTTGCCTCTTTCCTAGTTACTAATAAGTAAAACTTATGTTCATTCATAGCCTCGAAGCGTATACAGTGTCAAGTTCTAAAGTCTACAAGTCACCGGCACACTCATAACAATTGAAGATAAAAGCATATAAAATGTATGCTATAAAAGCTCAAATCCTCACAATTATATAACGGGTAGGTGTGCCTAGTTATGCAACTAGTTAAACTAATTACGAGAAACATGTCAAAAAAATTTAAATTTTCACGCAAAATGTTCCTAATGACAAATAGATTCATTCCTAACCCCTTCCCCACACTTAAACAATACAATGTCCTCATTGTAAAAAAATTTCAGCGAATAAGTGTAAAAAGAAAAAAAGAAAAAAAGGGAATAGAAAGAACTCCCCCATTTATATGTCGAAATGCTGTGAAAGGAGATAGCAGTGGAAAGAATGTATTGCTGTAAAGGCATAACGTCCTCAAAAAATCTGCATAGCTCTCCATTGAAAAATTGAATTTTCGGCATTACGTCCACTAAAATCGGTGATATTCTAAAAATGGGAAAAACACATGCACACATATTAAGTACCACAAATAAATAATAAAAAGTACATAATCAAACCATAATACAAAAATCCAAACAATCATCCATACGAGAAAAATAAAAATAGAAATAGTTTCAAATACACAAATAGAAAACCCAAATCATCACATGTCGGGCCACTGTCCCTGTCTGCTCCACGATGCCATCTGCCGCTCCTGAGTGGCTCTCTGCTCCTCCTCATCCTGCTGTCGCTGGGCCTCGGTGGGAGGATGGTACTGGTAGTGCTGAGCGGACCACATATGGTGGCGATCATCAAAGGTCGAGGAGGATGGCTGATCATGATCCATAGGAGTGGTACTGCCAAAAGAATGATAGGATCCGTCGTATGCCTGATAGCTAATACCCGCACGCTGGTGGTACTGGTATAATACCTCATCCTGATAACGGCTCCTGCTATCAAACTCCGACTGCAAGTACCCGACCTGGCTGCTGACCTGGCTGATGTTGGAGTTTAGATCGTAGTAACGATCCTCCATGGTGTCAGCGAATGTGTCGAATCGGGATGACATCTGTCCCATACTCGATGTCAAAGCAGCAATCTGAGCAGTCAAATCTAACTCCTGAACCGGTGGAGCCTCCTCATCATCGGACTCCTCTACACCCTGACTACTGCTCGCTCCCTCAACTAGTCTAATGGGAGCCCATCTATAGCTAACATGGCCCCCAGGAGCTACAAACCGAATCACGATACCGGCTGACTTAAACCATGCTGCCCCCAAAAGACGCATCCCTGGTGTCAAAGTGGTACAGCTGTCAAAACCTGCGCCCCGGAACCTCAACCGTTTACCAATAGCAGACACAAAGTAACCTCCCCTAATCACACTTCCGGGTCGTGCGCCCTTCAGTATGTGGGTCATCCAACGAGCTAACACATAGGGAACATTGACGGGTCGCTTTTGCACAATGCAACCTAACCAATATAACTCCTCCTTGTGGCATTTCTCAATGCCCGACTTGCGGCCAATCACATATAGACAAACCATAGCAAAGATAGCCCTGACCTTAGGGTCTCGAATCTGAGTGTAAGAGGGGGCACGTGCGGTGGTGAAGACTCCATCGGCTATAGTGGGCCATATGGCTGCGTTCTCTCTATAATCGGGATTTTTAATCCCCTCAGCCATAAAATCACCAAAATCCGGGTGTGCCAAGTCAGACTCGTCAAATAACCCGAGGGCTTCCCCAAACTCTGTCAAAGTCATCTTCCTAACCTCTCCCCCTAATAGAAACTGTACGGTTTTGTGGGTAGGATCGGGGTCGGCGTGGTTGAAAGTGAAGGAGCTATAGAACTCATAGGTGGCCTCGATATAGATGTAACACTTGTATCTAAAACACACTAATTTTTTTTTTTTTTTTTTTTTTTTTTTAAAAGAAAACATTCAACAATATTTACATAACTTAACCAAAATAGAAATTATCGTTTTACTTCTACTAAAATAACATTTAAGATGTTTAGAGCGGAAGCTCGTTACAAAAGGTTTAACTTCATTTTTAGGTCCCCTCCATTCTTCCTATGCTTGCCTTGCAAATCCGAGATCCTTTTTACCTACAAACATAACAATCCATAATATACATTAGCATTAAGCTAGTGAGTATACTTAATAACATAGTGATACATCTCCAAGACTATTCAAAGTCTTACTACATACCCTCGCGGTATAGAATTATAGATAACTCTACTCTTTCTCGACTAAATAAAGTCAATTCAAATTCTCATCGGCATACAAATGTCTTCTCTATGCTTCTCTAACATAATAATATGATATGATATCATTCCCATGCTTAAACTACTTTAAAACACGCTAAAAACTGATCTAGGTACTAGTTGCTCCGCAACTGAAACAGTTGCTCCGCAACTCAACATTTCTGGAAATCACCCTTGACTACTGAAGTTGAGTTGCGCCGCAAGAGGATGTCTTGCGCCGCAACTCTCCCTGCAGCAGGGGTGGTTTCCGTTTTGATAATTTCTTGCACTTACATGTTAGTATACGCCACTTTTTACCTTATTTCCGCTAACAACTCTATTTATAACTTGAAATAACTTACTTATGAATCTTCAAGACATTAATACAAAACTTTAAACACATAACCATATGAAAATGAGTCTCGTATACTCACCTTAGCGTTGAAGTACGATTACTACTCTTTTGTTGCTTTACCCTTTCCTTTGTCTTTTAAATCTGAATTTATAAGACCAAAACACTATAGCTTTCAATACCCATAATAATATAACTAACAACTTTAATACACACTTCTTTTCAAGAATCTAAACATTATCTTGTCTATTTACTTTCTACCCAACGTGCCACTATTAGGGTCTTTTGACCCGTTAGGCTTTAGACTTGCATAGAAACATTTTAATTACCATCTATCTTTTACACACATCAAAAAATGCATAAATTCTTTCTTTCCTTAACATCTTTCTACCCATTGCCACTCATTGGGTCATTTGACCCATTTGGCAACATTCAAAGAAGAAATCTTAATACTATGTTCTTTCTCATTCAATATTTAAACATACAATTCTCACATCAATTTAACATATAATCGAAGCTCAATTAACAATTTTCTTCAATTATTATGATTATCCCCAAATTATCAAAATACCTAATTTTACCAATTAAGCATTTCTACTCTTCAATTAAACATCCAAATAATGTTATAACACATAGCACAAACTCAAATTCATCAAATAATAACAAGGACATACATAAATTTACCTTCTTCACTCCAATACCAAATTAGCTAGAGTGCTCTATCTTCTATTCTTGATTCCTTATAATCTTCACTAATCTAATACAATTTGAGTAATTTTTACACTTTTTCCTTACTATCTCTCAAGAACACATACAACACATACCAAAAAAAACACCTACTAATTTCTGCACATGACACCTCATAACCTTACTCATCATATTTCGAAATTTACACCTTTAGTCCCTCAATTTCTCAAATCTTTTTAATTTATAACAATTACTAGAATTATTAACTAATTAAGTCCTTTCTAACTAAACTCAACTATCTTTCTTACAATTCTAGTCCTTTACTTATAAAACTTCTCAAATAACATAAATATAAAACATTTATATTATAATTAAATAAATACTTACGAAATATTTTAATTTCCGAAAACCGGGATGTTACAAATCTTCCCTCCTTCTAAAGATTTCGTCCTCGAAATCTATTCTTCGAACAACTTGGGATAAAATTTCTTCATTTCATTCTCCGACTCCCAAGTAAATTCCGACCCTTTTCTATGCTTCCATTGAACCTTAACCATACTAATTTGTTTATTTCTAAGTTGTTTTATTTTCCGATCCAGAATGGCTACCGGTTCTTCTACATAATTCAACTTCTCATCGATTTCTATATCATCTAGTGGAACAAATGTTGTTTCATCCGCAAGACACTTTCTTAAATTTGACACATGAAATGTAGGATGTATCTTACTTAGAATTTCGGGTAATTCTAACCGGTAAGCAACTTTTCCGATTCTTTCCAAAATTTTAAATGGCCCAATAAATCTCGGACTTAATTTTCCTCTCTTTCTAAATCGGATCACTCCTTTCCATGGGGAAACTTTCAACATCACAAAATCACCAACTTCAAATTCTATCGGTCTTCTCCTTTTATCGGCATAACTCTTTTGTCGATCTTGAGCCATCTTAAGTCTTTCTCTTATTTGATCTATCTTCTCCGTTGTAATTTGTACAATTTCTTTTTCTCCCGATTCTCGTTGTCCAATTTCACCCCAACATATTGGCGTTCTACATTTTCGTCCATACAACATTGTATAAGGTGCACAATCTATACTCGCTTGATAGCTATTGTTGTAAGAAAATTCTACTAACGGTAAATGATCGTCCCAATTACCCCCAAAATCTATTACACACGCGCGGAGTAAATCAACCAATGTTTGAATGGTTCTTTCACTTTGCCCATCGGTTTGCGGATGATAAGCCGTGCTAATATTAAGTTTCACCCCTAATTCTTCTTGGAAACCTCTCCAAAAGTGAGAAGTAAAACGCGTATCTCTATCCGACACTATTGAAATCGGGACTCCGTGTCTTACCACAATTTCTTTCAAAAACATCTCCGCCATTTTCTCCGATGAAATAGCCTCCTTAATTGGTAAGAAATGAGCACTCTTAGTTAATCTATCCACAATCACCCAAATAGCATCATTCTTTCTTCTAGACTTTGGTAATTTCGTCACCAAATCCATAGTAATGTTCTCCCATTTCCACACCGGTATTTCTAATGGTTGCATTTTTCCATAAGGCTTTTGGTGTTCCGCTTTAACTTGTAAACATGTCAAACATTTTTCTACATATTTCACTATATCTCTTTTCATACCCGGCCACCAATAATCTTCCTTAAGATCTTTATACATTTTCGTACTACCGGGATGAATAGAATATTTTGACTTATGAGCTCCGTCTAGCAAAACTTTCTTACAATCCGATGTATTAGGAATCCAAATTCTTCCAAATCTAGTCTTTAAACCTCGGCTATCTTCCGCTAAATTTTGCACTTGACCCACAATTCTTTCTCTCTTCCAATTCTCCTCCTTAATTGCTTCCAATTGAGCTTCTTTAACCGAATCAAAGAAATTAGCATTAATAATCAAAGCTAAGGAGTAAAGTTTCATTTCCGGTTGTGAACTCTTTCTACTCAATGCATCCGCAACAACATTTGCTTTTCCGGGGTGGTATCGTATATCACAATCATAATCCTTCACCAAATCTAACCATCTACGTTGTCTCATACTAAGATCATTTTGAGTAAAGAAATATTGCAAACTTTTATGATCCGTATAAATTGTACATCTTTCTCCATAGAGGTAATGCCTCCATATCTTTAATGCAAACACAACCGCCGCTAACTCCAAATCTCGTACCGGGTATTTCTTTTCATTTTCTTTCAATTGTCTCGAAGCATAAGCAATAACCCTTCCATGTTGCATCAAAACACATCCTAAACCGGTATATGAAGCATCACTATAAACTACCAAATCTTTCGTTCCATCCGGCAAAACTAACACCGGTGCTTCACTTAGTTTCTTCTTTAAAATCTGGAAGGCTTCTTCTTGTTTTTCTTTCCATTCAAACTTCTTATTCTTTCTAGTTAACTCGGTTAAGCTTGAAGCTATTTTAGAAAAATCTTGGATAAATCTTCGATAATACCCCGCAAGACCAAGAAAACTACGGATTTCCTTCACATTTTTCGGAGAATTCCAATTGACAATTGCTTCAATTTTCGCCGGATCTACCTTTATTCCTTCTGCATTTACTACATGACCCAAAAATTGAACTTCTTCTAACCAAAATTCACATTTAGAAAATTTTGCATATAATCTTTCTCGTCTAAGAATCTCCAACAATTGTCGTAGATGATCCGCATGTTCTTCTTTATTCTTTGAATATATCAAAATATCATCAATAAAGACTATAACCGATTTATCTAACATTGTTCTACAAACTCTATTCATCAAATCCATAAAAGCTGCGGGGGCATTTGTTAAACCAAAAGGCATAACCAAAAATTCATAATGACCATACCTCGTGCGAAAAGCTGTTTTCGGTACATCTTCTTCCTTTACTTTCAACTGATGGTATCCCGATCTTAAATCTATCTTTGAAAAGAATTTCGCCCCTTGCAATTGATCAAACAAATCATCTATCCTCGGTAACGGGTATTTATTCTTGACTGTTAACTTATTAAGTTCTCGATAGTCTATACACATACGCATACTACCATCTTTCTTTTTTACAAATAAAATCGGTGCACCCCACGGAGAAGAACTGGGACGGATAAAACCCTTGTCTAGCAACTCTTGTAACTGACTCATTAATTCTTTCATTTCGGCCGGAGCTAATCTATATGGAGCTTTTGCTACAGGTGCAGCACCGGGAATCAATTCTATTCTAAATTCTACTTCTCTTTCTGGCGGCAAACCCGGAAGATCTTCGGGAAATACATCTACATATTCATTTACTACTTCTACTTCTTTTAATTCCTTCTTATCTTTCTCTTTATCTACCACATACGCAAGGTATGCTTGACAACCTCGGGACATATATCTTCCTGCTTTCATTAAAGAACAAACTGAAATTTCACCACTCTTTTTCTCCCCATAAATAACAATTTCTTTTCCTTCTAAATCGGTAACTTTAATAATTTTAATCTTACATAAGATAATAGCATTATTTTTTTCTAACCAATCCATACCTACTATAACATCAAATTCTCCCATGACCATTGGAATCAAGTCTATCGTAAATTTTGTTGATCCTATCTCTAGTTGATTTTCGTGATAAACATACAAGAACAATTCGATTATCCGCCACTTCTACTTCTAAGGGGTGTTCTAGCTTACTAAGGGGCTTAGAAAACTTCTCACAAAATTTACTTGACACAAAAGATCTATTTGCTCCCGAATCAAACAACACATAAGCAGGTTGAGAGTTTACAATGAAAATACCTGAAACGACATCAGTCGATTCTTTTGCTTCTACGGTTGTGATTTGAAAGGCACGTCCACGGCCTTTATTATCTTCAGCTTTCTTTCCACTACCTCCTCCTTCAAGAAGCAAAGGAGCTTTCGGTCCTACCAACAACTTCTGATTCTGCGGCAACTTTGGGCATTCACTTTTAATATGCCCCGGGTCCTTACAATAGTAGCAAATCCTTATTGGATTAGGACATTCACTACTAATGTGACCCGGCTTCCCACACGTATAGCAACCCATTTGTCCGAATTTACATTCTCCCGGATGATTCTTACAGCACTTTCTACAACTATAATCCTTTCTTGATGACTCTTTCCTTTCAAATCTTCTCCCCGAGCTTCTACCCTTTTGTTCAAATCTTTGCTTTTTATACGGTTCTTGCACATACTCCACTTTGCGTTTCTTCTTCTCTTCTTCGGTTCTATTCAAAAGATCTAACTCCCTCCTTCTTGCCGCTTCAACCATATCCTCAAAAGTCTTAGGATTATTAGTGGAAACGTGTTCTCTGATGTCGGGACTCAAACAACACAAATAACGATCCATCTTCATCCGTTCACTTACAACATATTCTGGACAAAACCCCGCTCTATCAAGAAATTCATTAGTAATCTCATTCACGGTTCTACTTCCTTGTTGTAATGATAAAAATTCCCGAGTAATTTTGTTCACTGCCGAAGGTGGACAGTAGTACTCCATAAATCTCTTCTTAAAGTCTCCCCACGTCATCTTCACAATCCCTTGAGCCGGGAATAACCTCACTATAGACTCCCACCAACCTTTAGCCTGATTTCGGAGTAGGTTTGATGCATAAATCACCTTATCTCTATCCGCACACTTGCAAGTTAAGAATGCACCTTCTACCTCCATAACCCACCGCATACTAACAATGGGATCAATCTCTCCAAGAAAGAGTGGTGGATTACAGCTTGCGAAATCTTTATACGTACACCCCTTCTTATAACTTTCTGTGGGTTCTTCTTGATGATCAGAATGATCATTCTCACTTCCTGAATCTTCTTTCTCTTTTTGCTTCAATTCTTTCTCCGCGAGCACGCGGTCTATCTTCTCATCAATAATCTCTACCACATCATCTCTAACCCGTTTAATAATAAACGGTATTGCTTTCTCAAAAGCTTGGCTAATCTCCTTAGCCACAATCGTTTGCATATCTACTTCCTTGTGACCATCATCATGATGGCTACCTTCTTCTTCCATTTCTACAAACTGAAATTAAATTCAGTTAATAATGACATATAAAACTATAATCTATACACAATTATAGTTTATACGTAATACATGTATACTTTCTAACTTTCTTTGTCCCTTGTCCTTAACATGCTTCAATCATATTGGATACACATAATATGTCCAAAATTAGCGTTGGCCAGACGTTAATTTTAAATATATTAACTCTTGTACATCCAATACCATCAATGCATAATTAAGATTAAGGCAAATAACTCTTTCTCAACAATTAATCTTTCTTACTCTTATCTCTTCCGCAAGGCAAGCTTCTTCCCCCCTTACAAAGCCTCAGCTTGGGTTTAAGTATCAACCGAGATACCCAACTCACACAAGCCAAGGCTCTGATACCAACTTGTAACACTTGTATCTAAAACACACTAAATTTTTTTTTTTTTTTTTTTTAAAAGAAAACATTCAACAATATTTACATAACTTAACCAAAATAGAAATTATCGTTTTACTTCTACTAAAATAACATTTAAGATGTTTATCTACTTCCTTGTAACTTCATCTTTCTCGACTAAATAAAGTCAATTCTAATTCTCATCGGCATACAAATGTCTTCTCTATGCTTCTCTAACATAATAATATGATATGATATCATTCCCATGCTTAAACTACTTTAAAACACGCTAAAAACTGATCTAGGTACTAGTTGCTCCGCAACTGAAACAGTTGCTCCGCAACTCAACATTTCTGGAAATCACCCTTGACTACTGAAGTTGAGTTGCGCCGCAAGAGGATGTCTTGCGCCGCAACTCTCCCTGCAGCAGGGGTGGTTTCCGTTTTGATAATTTCTTGCACTTACATGTTAGTATACGCCACTTTTTACCTTATTTCCGCTAACAACTCTATTTATAACTTGAAATAACTTACTTATGAATCTTCAAGACATTAATACAAAACTTTAAACACATAACCATATGAAAATGAGTCTCGTATACTCACCTTAGCGTTGAAGTACGATTACTACTCTTTTGTTGCTTTACCCTTTCCTTTGTCTTTTAAATCTGAATTTATAAGACCAAAACACTATAGCTTTCAATACCCATAATAATATAACTAACAACTTTAATACACACTTCTTTTCAAGAATCTAAACATTATCTTGTCTATTTACTTTCTACCCAACGTGCCACTATTAGGGTCTTTTGACCCGTTAGGCTTTAGACTTGCATAGAAACATTTTAATTACCATCTATCTTTTACACACATCAAAAAATGCATAAATTCTTTCTTTCCTTAACATCTTTCTACCCATTGCCACTCATTGGGTCATTTGACCCATTTGGCAACATTCAAAGAAGAAATCTTAATACTATGTTCTTTCTCATTCAATATTTAAACATACAATTCTCACATCAATTTAACATATAATCGAAGCTCAATTAACAATTTTCTTCAATTATTATGATTATCCCCAAATTATCAAAATACCTAATTTTACCAATTAAGCATTTCTACTCTTCAATTAAACATCCAAATAATGTTATAACACATAGCACAAACTCAAATTCATCAAATAATAACAAGGACATACATAAATTTACCTTCTTCACTCCAATACCAAATTAGCTAGAGTGCTCTATCTTCTATTCTTGATTCCTTATAATCTTCACTAATCTAATACAATTTGAGTAATTTTTACACTTTTTCCTTACTATCTCTCAAGAACACATACAACACATACCAAAAAAAAACACCTACTAATTTCTGCACATGACACCTCATAACCTTACTCATCATATTTCGAAATTTACACCTTTAGTCCCTCAATTTCTCAAATCTTTTTAATTTACAACAATTACTAGAATTATTAACTAATTAAGTCCTTTCTAACTAAACTCAACTATCTTTCTTACAATTCTAGTCCTTTACTTATAAAACTTCTCAAATAACATAAATATAAAACATTTATATTATAATTAAATAAATACTTACGAAATATTTTAATTTCCGAAAACCGGGATGTTACAATAGATCGGCTCATTGATAGAAAATAATCGATCCCAAGCTCTACAGATAAATCCCCCATAAGTAAACTCTAACATCTCCTCAATCTCAGCAGCTCCTGATTGAAAATGTGTATCGTGTGGGATAACCTCGTTCAAGAAAGTCCAATCAATACCGTTAGGGGCATAGACTGGATATTGCTGCATATTGGTTAACTTGGCCTGGATTTCTTCCCGTCTTTGATGAGTAAGTCCTCGCCTAACTGCGGCTAATTGTAGGTACGGGTGATTGATGTCGTAAAGGGGAACGTGAGGTGGGACCTCTTGTTGGACATTTTCATCGGCCATAATCTGGTTTCCGACATGTTTAGCAGCTCTCATATGATGATCTAAGTGAACCTGAAACAAAAAATCAAAGATTAAAATAGAAAAACACGTAGTGTACATATATTTTTGGTTTTTTTTGTTGTTTTCTAGTTTTTTTGTATTTTTTTAAATTTTTCTGAACAAAATAAAATAAAGGGAAAAGAAGCGGGTTGTCTCCCGTAAGCGCTATTTGTTTAGTGAAGAGTCGTTAAGCTCGACTCAAACCACGTTTGTTAACCGTCACGTTCATGGAGATCGAGCTCCTCGTCGTCTCCAAACAAGTCAAACTGGTTGTCACGTCCATCGGCATAATATTTCTTCAATCGATGCCCATTCACATTAAAACTTTCGCCCTTTTCGTTGGCAATCTCCACCGTACCGTAAGGGAATACATCTAGCACGATATACGGCCCCCACCACCTTGACCGTAATTTCCCCGGAAATAGCTTCAATCTGGAATTATAGAGTAGAACCATATCACCGTCGATAAAGTTCCTATCCGTCTTGATACGCTTATCGTGCCATTTCTTCGTCCGTTCCTTGTAAAATAACGAGTTCTCATAAGCGTTCATGCGCAACTCGTCCAACTCCTGTATCTGGTGGAACCTGTTCTTCCCTGCAGGTATCATTTCCATATTGGCAGCCTTCAAAGCCCAATAGGCTTTATGCTCAATTTCAACGGGTAAGTGACATGCTTTACCATAAATTAAACGATAAGGAGTACAACCAATAGGAGTTTTAAATGCAGTCCTATGCGCCCAAAGATCATCGTCTAACTTATCGGACCAATCCTTACGATTTGCACCGACCGACTTTTCCAAAATGCGCTTCAAGCCTCGGTTAGTAACCTCGACTTGTCCGCTTGTTTGGGGGTGATAAGCTGTTGAAAACTTATGGTTAACTCCATATCGTTTCAACACCTTCTCAAGTTGGGCGTTACAGAAGTGTGTACCCCTATCACTAATTAAAGCTTTAGGGGTACCAAACCGGGAAAATAATTGTTTCAAAAAATTCACGACGACTCGCGCATCATTGGTGGGTAAAGCTTTCGCTTCGGCCCACTTTGATACGTAGTCGACGGCTACTAAAATATATTTATTTCCCCGACTTGAAGGAAAGGGTCCCATAAAATCAATACCCCACACATCGAAAATTTCACATACCTGGATGCCCGTTTGTGGCATCTCATCGCGCGAAGAAATATTACCAGTCCGTTGACAAGCGTCGCATTTCTTCACGAATTCCTGAGCATCTTTGTACACTGATGGCCAATAGAACCCGACATCAAAAACACGTTTGGCTGTGAAGTTTGCAGCATGATGTCCTCCTACAGGTCCCGAATGGCAATGGCGTAAAATCTTGTCCTTTTCTTCACCAGCAACACATCTCCGAATTACGCCATCTGCACAAGCACGAAACAAAAACGGGTCTTCCCAAAAATAAGGTTTCAAATCAGCGAAGAATCGCTTCTTTTGCTGATAAGTTTTATTCGTGGGAAGGGTTTTGGCAACCAAGTAATTAGCAATATCAGCAAACCAAGGTACCTCGTCACTTACTTTAACCGTCATTAGAGCTTCATCGGGGAAAGTGTCCCGTATCACTGACTCATCTAGCCTCTCCAATTCCGGGTTTTCCAACCTAGACAAATGATCAGCCGCCAAGTTCTCCGCTCCTTTCTTGTCCTGAATTTCAATATCAAATTCCTGCAAAAGTAAAATCCAGCGGAGTAATCGTGGTTTGGCATCCTTTTTGCTAAAAAGAAATTTCAAAGCAGAATGGTCAGTAAATACAATAGTTTTAGACATGATTAAATAAGATCTAAATTTATCAAAAGCAAAAAGAACAGCGAGCAGTTCTTTTTCAGTGGTGGTGTAATTTTCCTGCGCATCTGTAAGGGTTTTGCTTGCGTAATAAATGGGTTTAAATCTCTTCTCAATCCGTTGTCCTAAAACTGCTCCGACCGCGTAGTCGCTCGCATCACACATCAGCTCAAACGGTAAATCCCAATTGGGACTAGTCATAATCGGTGCTGAAATCAATCTTTCTTTTAAAATGTTAAATGCAGTTAAACAAGATGAAGAAAAATTAAATTTGCAATCTTTTTCTAGAAGTTGATTCATAGGTCGTGCAATGTTAGAAAAATCTTTTATGAAACGTCTATAAAAACCTGCGTGACCTAGAAAACTCCTTACCGACTTGACATTCGTTGGTGGGGGTAATTTCGAAATAGCTTCAATTTTTGATTGATCCACCTCGATCCCCACACTTGAGATTTTGTGTCCTAGAACAATTCCTTCGCGGACCATGAAATGACACTTCTCCCAGTTAAGCACCAAATTGGATTGTTCACACCTCGCCAACATCTTCTCCAAGTGTTCCAAGCACGAATCAAATGAGTCTCCAAAGACCGAGAAGTCGTCCATAAAGATCTCCATAAATTGCTCCACCATATCGTGAAAGATTGCCATCATACACCGCTGAAACGTAGCAGGTGCATTGCACAGACCGAATGGCATTCTCCGATAGGCAAACGTGCCAAAGGGGCACGTGAAAGTGGTCTTGTCTTGATCCTCCGGCTCAATAGGAATCTGGAAGTAACCTGAAAAACCATCTAAGAAACAATAAAAGGCTTTCCCGGCTAACCGTTCAAGCATTTGATCAACAAATGGTAAAGGGAAATGATCTTTGCTGGTGGCGTCATTTAACTTCGGTAGTCAATGCAGACACTCCACCCTGTTACCGTTCGTGTAGGAATCAACTCATTCTTCTCGTTGGCAACGACTGGCATACCTCCCTTTTTCGGAACCACATGCACCGGACTCACCCATGGACTGTCAGAAATAGGGTATATAAGTCCCGAATCCAGCAACTTGATGATTTCCTTCCTCACAACATAAAAAAAAAGGAATAGAAAGAACTCCCCCATTTATATGTCGAAATGCTGTGAAAGGAGATAGCAGTGGAAAGAATGTATTGCTGTAAAGGCATAACGTAATCAAAAAATCTGCATAGCTCTCCATTGAAAAATTGAATTTTCGGCATTACGTCCACTAAAATCGGTGATATTCTAAAAATGGGAAAAACACATGCACACATATTAAGTACCACAAATAAATAATAAAAAGTACATAATCAAACCATAATACAAAAATCCAAACAATCATCCATACGAGAAAAATAAAAATAGAAATAGTTTCAAATACACAAATAGAAAACCCAAATCATCACATGTCGGGCCACAGCGGCGCCAAAAACTTGATGTGTATTTTATAACATAAAATTATTTAAAGTTTAGAAAAGGATTTTACCAAAATAGATTAACACACAATTCAGGCAGTGTACCTGATCGTACGCAAATATAGAATCAGTAAGTCCGGATCGAACTCAGGGAACGTGTATTTATATCCGTTATCTCAAATTATATAATTAAACTAAATAAAGCAAGTAAATATGGGGGGCGTTTTAGTTCTGTGAGAACATATTTCAGAAAACAAATAACTAAATTAAAATAGCAATTTAATTAACTAAATGGAATTGCGGATGAAAAACTGTTTCGAAAAGTCTTTTAGATTTTATCAATATTAAAAAGCAACGATTACTTGGAATTACGTTTCACCTGGATCATGATTAATCAGAATATGTTTGATTGGTTTAACTGTGATTTCTATAATAACTAGATTTCCCGCTAGAGTTATCTAATCCTACAATTTTAGAGAAAGATCATACGACTAATCGTACATCAAGAGCTATCTTAGATTATCCACTCTAAATTGTGCTTTAATGTCACTATTATTTACAATTTAATCTGTCGACTACGAATTAACTAAAGTCTCAATTATTCAATTTTGATATAATTGTCATGTTCATTCAATTCATTAAATTACTAATCTCTTAGCCTATATCAATTAAGTCTCAAGCTACAATTATCTAATAAATTATATAATCGTAAATAACTGATAAACTTATAAGAACGCTAGTTATGTTATAGATCTATCAATCACGCTAAGTAGTGAATTTAATGACTTTGAATAAACATGGATCTCGATTAAACGTAAATAATAATAGAAAAACCAATTAGTTCAAACATAAACTTGATGAAAACATAAATCCAGGTTCAACAATCCAAGCAATCGCTTAATGAGTTTAGCTCATGTTGGATTGTAAGCAAATAACAATAGAATTCTTAAAACAAAACATTGTATCAAGAAAATAATGCATAAAAGTTCAAAACCAATAGTAACTAACTTCAAAGATGGTTAAAGATGATTAACCAAAGCTTCCAACGTGATTCAATGCTTCTAGGACTCTCCTTGCAGCTTTCCAGGTCGGATGTAGGTTGAAAATAATGAATAAGATGTTTAAAACCCGAACCCTAGAGGCCTTATTTATAGATATCTGAACCGCCCTATTTAGCCGGCGGCTGGCTGAATTCAGCCGGCGGCTGGATTGCGCGGGTGGAAAAGTTGCTTCCGCGGCACGTTATGAACAAATGGTGAAAATTTAATTCAGCCGCCGGCTAAAATAATTCAGCCGCCGGCTGTTTTCCAATCTTCACATTTCTTGCTCGTTTGTCTCCGTTTCAAGCCGGTTTTAGCTCCTTTTCGCTCCATTATCCAAATGTAACTCTAATCTGCAATTATAACTGAAAATATACCAAATCATAACAAAAGTTGCAGAAAACTAGAGTAAATACGAGAAATATGGCTACAAAATATAGATTATTTTAGGCATATCAGATATTAATACAGTATTTAAAACGTTTTGTTTAATATAGAAAGTTCAATCCAAAAGAGTTTTGTTTGAATGATGGAATTTTAACTTTTTAAATAAAAAAAGAAAAGAAATCCATTAAACTCTTAAATAAAAATTTAATGAAATTAGATATTGAAATTGATTTTGTTTTCATCATTGTATTCTTAAAAGAAGGTCTACATGTCCAAACAAATTTTTTTTGTTTGGATCATTGTAGTATTCCAGAAAAATACGATTCAATCACAAAACGAGAAAAAAATGACTTCAAAACTCTACCTTAAAGAAATGTTTTATAAAGTTCGGTGATCGCATATTGTCGTTGAAAGTTTACCAGTTTGATGTGGAATTTTGCCTACGTGAATTTCAAGGTGTATTATTTTATCCAATATGGTTTTTTGTTTATTCGTTAATGATTCCAAGTAGATCTCTGATATCGCATATTTATATATATTTTTCTACGCGATATTTAGTCGGTTTTCATAGTAAACATGATGGATAGGATAGGTTTTTACATTTAATCGTGTGGAAAAGTGTTTTTGTCCATTTTACAGGTTTACATGATCGGGAAGCGGAAAGAAGTGGAGAAATGAGTTTAAACGACATATTTAAGACGAGCAGTGAAGAGGTGCTGCGCACCTAGGGGTTGGGTGCTGCGCACCTAGAGAGTTTGAGTTGGTTTTGAACACGGAAATCACCCGGTGCTGCGCACCTATTCAAGGGGTGCTGCGCACCTAGAGGATAATTACAAGTAATTGGAGTTCTAGTCGAATACGATTTCCACCTTGATTTTGCCTATAAATACAACAACAAATTCGTCCAGAAAATCATTCAGTATTATTCATACGTTCCTGGAGCTGTTATTAAGTTGGAAGCAAGTTTTCAAGGCAAGGAAGATCATAATTCGGCAATCGGCGATTACGACACTTTCGGCGATTCATCCGTTTGTTCTTTCCTTTGTTTTAATCATTATTCCAGAATGTTTGCTAACACTTTTATTGCTTTTTCAGACCACGTTATGAGTAGCTAAACATCTTTTACGCTTGTTTGATTAACGGATCCTGTTTGATGTTATTCTAACGTTTTCGATTGTTTTATGTTTTTGTGTTTAACCGTCGATCCTTATTTGCTTAGATTTTCATATATTATCATAGTTGTTTATGTTTAATTTGTTTAATCAACATTCTAGGTATTCGGAAGGAATCTAGATAGGTTAGATAAGTTTTATGAAATAATCGATCGGTCTTTAATCGGTTTAAAATTATTAAGATTCGGAAGGACTTAGTAATAACAACTAGGTAATTAAATTTAAGTGAGTAGGTCTAAGTATTAAGATTCGGAAGGACTTAATAATTAGAGGAGTTATTCGGAAGGAAACTCTATAAGGTTAAATCACTAAAAACAGGCTTGATTCTTATTGCTTAATTATTAATATTTATTAACTGTATTCGGAAGGAACGGTGTAAGTAGCAATAATTAAAGTTAGTAAAAGATTCGGAAGGACTTTTAGTATATATTAGAAGTTGAAACAACAATCGATTTCGTAAAATTAACGGAAAACAGGTGAAGTGTCAAACAAGTGTATTCTTCTTATTATTTGATTTAATCCATAAATCTTTCGCTCGATTTTATTTAATTACTTTTACTAAATTACTTGCAATTTTAGTTACGATAAAAAAACCCCAAATACTCTTAGTGTTATTAATTCGAAATATAAAAGCAAATTAGTCCCTGCGAACGAACCTATACTTACTATTAACTATATTACATACGAATAGGTCCACTGCCTATAAGTGTGTAATTGCGTGAAAAAGTAGGTTTAATTTAAGACTCGATTTTACACATCAAGTTTTTGGCGCCGCTGCCGGGGACTGATTTTTCGTTTTTGTTTCGAATTTGTAATACGATCCTTTTGAGTATTTATTTACTTAGAAGTTACTTTTTATTTGTTATTACACCGGTACGTTTTACGCTTTTCTTGTTTTTTTGTCTTTTCAGGTATTTCAGGTAGTTGATGAACACAAGGGCTTCGGGATTACCACTCGCGAGTCCAAAGTCAAATCCAGGGGTATCAAAGAGACGAGGCAGGAGAAGAGGCAACTTATCGCTTCAGACACCACCAAGTTTTGATCAAGTTTCACCCGTAAAGTTTGAAGACATTGCGTCATCAGAAAGCGGAGGAAGCGATTCAGAACCAGAGGTCGAAGAAGTATTTTGTGAAGACAAACCGGAACCGCAACCAGCTATGGATCCTTTGGACACACCAATGAACCGACGGGCCGCAGCTGTAGCAGTGCCACCCACCCGCGGGTCGGCAATCACCACCCCGGAATTGGGTGATGATTTTGTTGTCAAGGGTCATCATCTCAAGATGATCCAAGACAACACTTTCGATGGGAGATACAATTCAGATCCGCATAAACACATAGCCAAATTCAACGAGCTATGTGAGATGTTCAAATATGGAGCAGGAAAGAGTGACAGTGTCAAGCTGAGGTTGTTTCCTTCGTCTCTCACCGGAGATGCGAAGGTTTGGTTTGAAGAACTCGAAGAAAACACAATCACAACATGGACGCAAATGCGCGAAACCTTCATCAAAAGATTTTTCCCACCCGCCTTGGGTAGGAAATTGCTCAGAGATATCAGAGGTTTCCGACAGGAAGATGGAGAGACTTCCACTGAAGCATGGGCTAGACTTAAGGAGTTGTTGCGAAGTTGTTATGGTCACGGACTGGGCAAGGACCATATCATTGAAATTTTCTTCTACGGATTAACCAAGGATTCTCAAAACGAATTGGATCTAGCTGGAGGAGGAGATTTCATGTACAAGACCACCAACGAAGCATACAACCTAATGGAAGACAAGCTGGTCATTAGCCTATCAAGGGAGTATCGGGATGATAGTCGAGGCCGAAGAAACAGGGGACAAGTGGCTCAAGCCGAGAGCAGCCATGAAATATCATCGGTAGTTCAAGAGGTCAAGACACTAGCGGATAGAATTGATAAACGCATGGGACGAATGGAGAAGGACATGCACTTGGTGAAGAATGGGTGTGAAGGATGCGGAGGACCTCACTATGCTAGTGAGTGTAATCAAGTGGAGGATGCAAGCTACGCACAGTATGGTTATCCTAATCGGGGGTCAAACTGGCAAAACCGCGGAGGTAACTACAACCGCGGTGACAATCGAGACAACGGATGGCAAAGAAACAACACTCGCTCCCCACCACGACAAAGATATGACGAAGATGAAGATCCAAGCATGAAAGATCTTTTGAAATCGTTCATCAACACCCAGAAATCAACCAATGACGATACCCGGAAACAATTTAAAACTTTGACTGAACAAATCGAACAAGGACTGAGAAATCAGCAGGCAGCACATCAAGATTTAGAGAGAAGGTTCGACAGGATGAACGAACGGAACTCAAATCGACCACCGGGCCAAATACCAAGCAATACTCAACCGAATCCACGCCCACAGAACCAAGGAAACACTTCAAATAATCAAGCACCAAAATATCAACATCCCGGAACACGAGACGGAATGCCTCCCTGTCCAAAACACCGAGATGAACATGTAAATGCAATCAATACACGCTCGGGACGTACTTACGGGGGAGATCAAGCCGATAATGGAGCAGAACAGGGCCCAGGTGCGCAGCACCAGTCTGGAGGTGCGCAGCACCTCGGTTCTGCCCACGCAGGTGCGCGGCACACATCTACAGGTGCGCAGCACCGGGCACCTGATCACGCAGGTGCGCAGCACCCATCTGGAGGTGCGCAGCACCTGTCTGCTGAGCCCGTAATCGATGATTTCGAGATCGATGACGATGAGGACGAGGCACCACCAGTTCAGACCAAGACCACGACACCTGAACCAGTAGAGGAAGTTCCAATCAAAGCTTACAAGCCTCATGTTCCATATCCTCAACGATTACGAAAAGCAAGAATGAGGGAGCATTACGGTAAATTTTGTGACATGATCAAATCTGTTAATATTAACGTTCCTCTTGTAGATTTGATTGCAGGTATGCCAAATTACGCTAAATTCATCAAGGAATTGGTCACTAACAAAGGAAAGCCATCGGAGGAGCAAGCCGCATTCCTAAACACAGAATGTTCAGCTTTGGTGAAGAACACGATACCACCCAAGCTGGATGATCCAGGGAGCTTTCTAATTCAGTGCAACTTCAGTAATACCTACAGTTGCAGCGCTTTAGCAGACTTAGGAGCTAGCATAAACCTGATGCCATATTCACTTTATGCTAAACTCGCCATTGGAGTGTTAAAACCGACCAGGATGAGCATTCGACTAGCGGACAGATCATTTCAGTACCCATTAGGAATTGCTGAGAACATGCTAGTGCACGTGGGGAAATTCACCTTTCCGGTTGATTTCGTGATCTTAGAGATGGATGAGGATGTCTCCGTTCCCCTAATCCTTGGACGACCGTTCCTAAACACTGCTGATGCAATTATTCGGGTTAAAAATGGGCAAATTTCATTAGGGGTTGGGAATGAAAGAATTGTTTTTAATTTAGACAGAGCTATGACTCATTCCTATTCTACTGATGAAACCTGTTTTCGGATTGATGTGTTTGATGATTTAGATTGGCAGGAAATTCTCGAGATAGAAACTAGCTTGGAGGAGGAGTTGAAAGACGAGAAGATCGATGAAGTGGAGGTTGAAGTTACGGAAGAACTGAAGCTGGACCAAAGCATGAGGATCAAATCCTCAATCGAGTCACCACCAACCGACTTGGAGCTAAAACAATTACCGGTACATTTAGAATATGCTTTTCTTGAAGGTACTAATTTATTACCGGTTGTTATTTCGTCATCACTTTCGGGTGACGAAAAAGCTCGATTATTGACAGTCCTTAAGGGTCATAAAAAGGCCTTTGCTTGGCGCATATCTGACATACCCGGAATTAGCCCCGATTTTTGCAAACATAAAATAAATTTTAATGATAATATAAAACCCGTTGTTCAAAGACAACGACGGCTAAATCCGAATATGACAGATGTCGTTAAAAAGGAAGTTGTGAAGTTGTTGGATGCAGGTATTATCTACCCGATTTCAGATAGCCCATGGGTTAGCCCCATTCACTGTGTGCCGAAAAAGGGAGGTATGACCGTGGTGATGAACGAGAAGAACGAACTCGTGCCAACAAGAACAGTTACCGGATGGAGAGTTTGCATCGACTACCGCAAACTGAACGAGGCCACCAGGAAGGACCATTTTCCACTACCGTTCATGGACCAAATGATCGAGAGACTAGCAGGAAATGAGTTCTACTGCTTCTTGGATGGATTCTCAGGATACTTTCAGATCCCCATCGATCCCGAAGATCAAGAAAAGACCACATTCACATGCCCTTTCGGAACTTACGCATATCGGAGAATGCCATTTGGTCTATGCAACGCACCCGCCACTTTTCAACGGTGTATGCTAGCCATTTTTCAGGATATGGTGGAGAAGACGATGGAAGTGTTTATGGACGATTTCTCAGTTTTCGGAGATTCTTTCGACAATTGTTTGAAGAATTTAGATCAAATGTTGGGAAGATGCGAGGAAGCACACTTGGTCCTTAACTGGGAGAAATGCCACTTCATGGTTCGAGAGGGAATCGTATTGGGACACAAGATCTCAAAAGCGGGGATAGAGGTAGACAAAGCAAAGATCGAGGTCATTGCCAAACTACCACCACCAACGAACGAGAAAGCAATTCGGAGTTTTTTGGGACATGCCGGATTCTACCGAAGATTTATCAAGGATTTCTCCAAGATTACTCGTCCTATGACGAAACTCTTAGAGAAGGAGGTAGCTTTCAACTTTTCGGAGGACTGTTTACAAGCTTTCGAGATACTCAAAGACCGGATCACCAATACACCTATTCTGATAGCACCGGATTGGTCTCAACCTTTCTAGCTAATGTGTGACGCCAGTAATTTCGCAGTGGGAGCTGTTTTGGGGCAACGGATCGATAAGTATTTTCGACCTATCTACTTCGCCAGTAAAACACTGAACGAAGCCCAACAGAATTATACCACTACGGAAAAGGAACTTTTGGCTGTAGTTTTTGCCTTTGATAAATTCCGCTCATATTTAGTGATGAGCAAGACAATTGTTTTCACGGATCACTCTGCGCTAAAATTCTTATTTGCTAAATTAGATGCTAAACCTAGACTAATTCGTTGGATCTTATTGTTGCAGGAATTTGACATCGAAATCAAGGACAAGAAAGGGGCTGAAAATGTCGCTGCGGACCATTTGAGCCGATTGGAGAACCCAAGTTTGGGGGTGTTGAAGGAAGAGGACATAGATGACGCTTTTCCGGGGGAAATGTTGGCCTACATCAGTAACACGGACAGCTGCACCCCATGGTTCGCGGACATTGCGAATTATATAGTCGGAAAAGTCATCAACAAAGACCTAACCTATCAACAGAGGAAGAAACTTATTTCGGATTCAAAGTACTACTACTGGGACTCGCCATACTTGTTCCGTAGATGTGCTGATGGAATGGTTCGCCGATGTGTACACGGAGAAGAAACTCGTAAAATTCTGAACGAATGCCATCATGGACCCACCGGAGGACATTACGGACCAACGGTAACTGGGAAAAAGGTCTATGATGCAGGATTCTATTGGCCAACCATTTTCAAGGAGGCCTATACTCTCGTGAACACTTGTGACGCATGCCAACGCCAAGGGAATATCACGAAGCGGGACGAAATGCCACAGCAAGGGATCCAAGTCTGTGAAGTTTTCGATATCTGGGGAATCGACTTTATGGGCCCTTTCAAACCTTCAAATAGAAATATTTACATTCTAGTTGCCGTAGATTATGTTTCTAAATGGGTTGAAGCTAAAGCATTACCGACTAACAACGCTAACGTGGTTGTTGATTTTCTTAAAAGTTTATTTTGTAGGTTTGGAGTGCCAAAGGCATTAATCAGTGATCGAGGAAGCCACTTCGCCAACGCTCAGCTTGCAAAAGCCTTGAAGAGATATGGAGTAAATCACCGATTTGCAACTTCGTATCACCCTCAAACTAGCGGGCAAGTGGAAAATACAAACCGTGCAATCAAGAGAATTTTGGAAAAGACGGTCAACAATAATCCCAATATATGGTCAAGGAAGCTGGAGGACGCATTGTGGGCATTCAGGACGGCATATAAAACACCAATTGGAACCACCCCGTATCGACTACTCTACGGGAAAACATGTCATCTTCCGGTGGAAATTGAGCATAAGGCGTACTGGGCATTGAAGCTCTGCGACATTGACATTGATCTAGCAAAAGACTTGCGGTTCTTACAACTTCACGAGATGGATGAATTACGGTTACAGGCCTACGAAAGTTCCTGCCTTTACAAGGAAAGAACCAAGGAATTCCACGACCGGAAAATTCGTCGTAAAGAATTCAAGGAGGGCGATAAAGTACTTTTATTTCAATCAAAGTACAAATTCAAGGCTCCTAAATTACGCTCGAAATGGACAGGACCATACACCATCAAACAAGCTTATGCTTCCGGATATGTCGAGTTGTGGAAAGAAGGCGGACAACCATTCATCGTTTCTGGGCAAAGAGTCAAATTATATCACGAGGAAGATAATGAAAACGGGCTGATGATTGAGGATGGATTCCATTCCATCGACGCCTAATAAAGAGGCATCTCGAGTCAAGCTAACGACTCGGTCGAAAAATTAGCGCTTACCGGGAGGCAACCCGAGTTTGTTTCTTTCCTTTTCTTAGTTTTATCTTTATTTTTTAGAACTCCTTAATATTTTTCTTTTGCAGATTGTTTAGTTAGGTACCAAGAAAAAACTCAGAAAATACAAAAAAAATCGAAAAAAAACGAAAAAATTTCCAAAAAGAAGTGCCCGGTGCGCAGCACCCCATCACTAGGTGCTGCGCACCTCCGTTCTGTCCAGGTTTTATATTAGTTGTTTACTTTATTTCACACAGCACACACACACATTTTAAACATCACAGCAGCGGCGACTGAGCTCACACAACCACACGAACACCTTCGTTTTTATATACTTTTTGCTCATTTACTCTACTAACAATGAATAGACGGGTATGTGTCTCCTCCTTAACTCTTTATTACCGTTCGATTTCGTTTGCAATTAGGTTAAATTGAATTGGGGAAAAATCTAGGTTTTCCTTAATCCGTCCTATAAACTCAAATTGATGGTATAATAGGGTTAGGAATGATACAATAAACGGGTTTGAGGTATTATTTGTGGGGTACGGCCAGCTTTGGCCGGAATTTTGGCCGGATTTAGCCGCCGGTGCGCAGCACCTCCGCCTGAGGTGCGCAGCACCGGCCTATTTTCCGGCTGCTGGTCGTTTCTTTCGTGTTTCTCACGTATTACTTGCTGTTGTTTTGTTGAATTTGTGTTGTGCAGGGTAAGAGGGCAGCCGTGCAAGAGGAGGGAGAGGGTAGCCGTCGAGCTCGGCCACAATCTCACGCGTCCCTCAATGCGGCGATCATGGCGCCCGAGCGCCACCCATGGTTACTTTGGCCAGGATGCTCAGCTGACAGACGGATCAAACTCAACAACAAACTGGCATCCTTACGAGGTCGTTCAGTGGCTGCACCTAGCACAGTGGATTGGAATTTCTTAAAAGAAATTCCCGTGGATTTGAGAGAATACATGACTACCCACAGCCGCACTGCCCAGCGCCACATCCCGATCTGGGGTCGGGCCTGGAAGACCGAGGAGCCCGTGTTCAGAGAATGGGTACTCGAGTTTTATTGTTCACTTGAGGTCTCCAAGGACTTCACTGACGAGACCTTCCTGACCGCGCCTTTGATTTCTTTCCGTTTAGGCGGACAGGAACACCAGGTATCGGTAATTGAGTTCGGTCGACTTACAGGTTTATTGACCCCCAGTGAAGCAGGTAATGAGGCGTTGATGGTAGCCTATTTCGCGGATGCGGAGAGGGATATTCTGGGGTTTGATATTGACGCGGCATGGTTAGCTCTATCGGGGTTGGAGGGATATCACCCCCGATCCAGCCGCGCGAAGGATGTTCAGGACCCCGTATTGAGGCTTCTGCATAAGATGATTTCCTACTCTTTCTTCCATCGTGACACACATCACGATAAGTGTTACCGGGAGGACGTGTGGGTTTTACATACTTTCCGTGCTAGAGATCCTACCCAGTTTGTTAACGTCCCATGGGCGTTAGCAAAGTATATGGCTGAAAAGGGAGAGGGCCAGACAGATTCCAGCAAGATGCTATGCGGGCACTTCATTACCCGCATTGCACGAGAGTTAGGGTTGGCTACTCATGCCAACATCCAGATGTGCTCACCAGCGGTTCAGTGCAAGACATACGGGCAGGCGGATATGCTCCGAGTGGGGATTCTTCACCCCTCCGGTAAGCGTTTGGCTGCTTTTGGTAGAGTTGATGATGTTCAGGCTCCAGCGCCGGGCCCGAGGCGACGTGCCCTGCCACAGTTGGATTTTCAGGATGAGGTTTTGGCCGGTTTGCACAGGATTCGGTTCGATAACGTTCAGGCGGAACGTCAACGGACGCATGCTCAGCACCGTGAGCAATACTTCCAGGATAGATACCAGTCATCCTGGGAGTATATTTACCAGCAGCACCATCCAGCCCCGTACCCGGCTTTCGATGCACCAGCCTATTATTATCCCGAGCCATATCCCGGGTACCATCCAGCACCACCACAGGAGGACCAGCCAGGGAGTGATGATGAGTGATTGTATTATCCTTATGTATTGTGTTATTGTGATGAACTTATTATGTACTTTTTACTATTTCCAGACTATTTAGATTTCGTCGTAACTTTTATTATTATTATTTTCTTTTTCTTTTCTAACATGTGTGGTTGATTTTTTTTAGTTTTTTTCTAAGACTGGCAGTAAGTTCAGCACCCGCTCATAAGCCTGGCATTCAGTTCAGCACACCGCATTCCACCGCCATATTACCACTTTACACCAACGGGTTCTATACTTTCTACCTTTTCTTTATTTTTGTATTATTTTTATTTTTATTTTTAGGATAGTTTTTTGTAAATTTTCCCTTATTTTTGAGTCGTAAACACATTAGGGACAATGTGTTACTTAAGTTTGGGGGGGGTCATCGGGAAATTTTACATTTTATTTTTCGACCCTTAGCTTAGTTTCCATCGTGTTGAAATGTGTTGTTGTTGTACATGTTTGAGTCAGAAAAAACAGAAAATCCAAAAAAATTGAAAAATTGAAAAAAAAAAAAAAAAAAAAAAAAAAAAAAAAATATAACGTGTCTTGTCGGTAAATACCTTAAACTTTAAGCATAACCAGACGCATTTTTACCCCACTCAGAAAAATAGTGAGATCTTTGAGCCTTTGAAAGCATTCACTTTTAATGCTACCTTTTCATTTCTTTGAGTGTGCCGATGGTTGATGACTTTAGAACTTGACATTGTTATACATTTCGAGACCACATATGAGCAATTACATTAGGGTAACTTAGTGTGATTTTGGTACAACTTAGGGGCAAATTAGGATTAACCCATTTGTTAGCCTTTCGTTTCTTTTTATATATTTTCCGCCTAACCCTTGTAACACTTACTTTTAGTGTTAGAAACTCTAGTTAAACCAATTTGCGCCTAAACCGTTTCGTTTCTAAACACTATTATATTATTTTGTACACTCGCCTTATTTTCGTTTCTTTTTAGATTAGTTCCGAACTAAGTTATTTGATTGCTATATATGAAGTGAAGTCAGAATTGTTAAGGCATAAAAGAAAAGTCGATTATTATTGCCTTGTATTTATTTGTATTTGGAGAAATAGTAAAAGAAAAAAAAAAGAGATATATATAGTTGATTACTAGCCTTTTGAGCATGTGTACTTACCACGAGAAAAGATTATTTTGTAAGACACGTACTAGGCTGAAAAGAGAAGCAAGAAAAAAAGTGAAAAAAGAAAAAATCGGAAAAACAGAAAAGCGAAAAAAATTAGTTGTAGAATTTAAGCGAAATAGTGTATTATGAGTCATGTATTATTTTACGATACATATATATTCGAGGAAAAGAAGAAGGAAAAAAGTACAAGTTGAAGAAAGTAAGCAATCCCGTACGTTATAGATTTTATTTAGTTCGGATTTAATCTAAGTTTTTGTATTATTTTATTTAACCCGTTTACACTCCAGTATATATTTATTCACATGCCCTTACCTGTATATTTCAACCTGAATAAAAGTCCCCGTTTAGTTGTACCTAGACTCTAGTGGTGGAGATTTGATACTTTATCAAGCCTATGATAGAATATGCACCATGACTGAGCAATTGAGCGATTCTACAGAATACGTTACACACCCTTTTAGATTAGTTTGAGAGATTGTGTGATTTTACTTCCAATAAAAATCGTGAGGAGTTTGGTTATGTTTATTTTTGGCTTTGATAACTAATTTGAAAACAGTTTTTGCTTGAGGGCAAGCAAAAAGGCAAGTTTGGGGGGATTTGATATCGCATATTTATATATATTTTTCTACGCGATATTTAGTCGGTTTTCATAGTAAACATGATGGATAGGATAGGTTTTTACATTTAATCGTGTGGAAAAGTGTTTTTGTCCATTTTACAGGTTTACATGATCGGGAAGCGGAAAGAAGTGGAGAAATGAGTTTAAACGACATATTTAAGACGAGCAGTGAAGAGGTGCTGCGCACCTAGGGGTTGGGTGCTGCGCACCTAGAGAGTTTGAGTTGGTTTTGAACACGGAAATCACCCGGTGCTGCGCACCTATTCAAGGGGTGCTGCGCACCTAGAGGATAATTACAAGTAATTGGAGTTCTAGTCGAATACGATTTCCACCTTGATTTTGCCTATAAATACAACAACAAATTCGTCCAGAAAATCATTCAGTATTATTCATACGTTCCTGGAGCTGTTATTAAGTTGGAAGCAAGTTTTCAAGGCAAGGAAGATCATAATTCGGCAATCGGCGATTACGACAAAAATTGGCGATTCATCCGTTTGTTCTTTTCTTTTGTTTTAATCATTATTCCAGAATGTTTGCTAACACTTTTATTGCTTTTTCAGACCACGTTATGAGTAGCTAAACATCTTTTACGCTTGTTTGATTAACGGATCCTGTTTGATGTTATTCTAACGTTTTCGATTGTTTTATGTTTTTGTGTTTAATCGTCGATCCTTATTTGCTTAGATTTTCATATATTATCATAGTTGTTTATGTTTAATTTGTTTAATCAACATTCTAGGTATTCGGAAGGAATCTAGATAGGTTAGATAAGTTTTATGAAATAATCGATCGGTCTTTAATCGGTTTAAAATTATTAAGATTCGGAAGGACTTAGTAATAACAACTAGGTAATTAAATTTAAGTGAGTAGGTCTAAGTATTAAGATTCGGAAGGACTTAATAATTAGAGGAGTTATTCGGAAGGAAACTCTATAAGGTTAAATCACTAAAAACAGGCTTGATTCTTATTGCTTAATTATTAATATTTATTAACTGTATTCGGAAGGAACGGTGTAAGTAGCAATAATTAAAGTTAGTAAAAGATTCGGAAGGACTTTTAGTATATATTAGAAGTTGAAACAACAATCGATTTCGTAAAATTAACGGAAAACAGGTGAAGTGTCAAACAAGTGTATTCTTCTTATTATTTGATTTAATCCATAAATCTTTCGCTCGATTTTATTTAATTACTTTTACTAAATTACTTGCAATTTTAGTTACGATAAAAAAACCCCAAATACTCTTAGTGTTATTAATTCGAAATATAAAAGCAAATTAGTCCCTGCGAACGAACCTATACTTACTATTAACTATATTACATACGAATAGGTCCACTGCCTATAAGTGTGTAATTGCGTGAAAAAGTAGGTTTAATTTAAGACTCGATTTTACACATCAATCTCAAGGTATAAATAAACACTCAATCAATCTCTTTCATTTTAAAAGCCCCCAAAAATGTCTTATTTTCTTATCTCTTAACGAAAAACCAAAAAAATGAAAAAATAAGTGATTGCTTTGTTGTTGTTTCTTCTAGATTTCGTAAGTGTTGGTTTATCGTAATCGTGTAGTAAAGGTAAGTATTATCTCTTATTTGATCTTAGTTTCATTGTTATTTTTCAATTTGATGGTTTTTTATCTTCAATAATTTTGTTCGTGTATTTTCATTGGTATAACAAAACAAAACAGAAAAAAAAAATATAAAATCTTACAACAACACTAAATGCGCCAAATAAACGTTCAAATCGATCTTGTGAATTAGTCTCAATATAGTAAATTGTTTATGGATTGATCGTCTTTGGGTTGTATAAATAAGCCGGAAGATGTGAAAATGATTCTTCTTTTGTGTCTATCATTAATTCAACAACGTATCACTTTCCCCTCCACGCTTGAGTGTAAAAAATCAATATGGTGGTTAATTCTTATATCTCTAGCAATATCTTCCCTTGATAGATCCTGTTACTATCTTGCAGTTAATCTTTGATGGATCCTGTTACTATCTTGCAGTTAATCTTTGAGTAATTATCCAACTACTTTCTTGTTAGCATTAGGATAGGTGGGGTACAATTTTGTTGTCGAACATGTGTGAACATCTATCAATTAAGTACCTAGAAACTTGTTGCTATCTCAAGTCTAAAAGCCCTAATCATCCATTCACAACCTTCTATCTTACATTTTGCATGGTATCTATCTGGTTATGATTTTCTAGGATTAAATTATTCTTTAACAAACGTGGGGAGAATGTGACAACCGTCTAAACTCAGGTCGAGAATGCTAACTTATGACGTCGATACGTATGTTTGATACTTGCTATAACTAACTTTATGTGTTACGTGGTTACGTATACATAACTCTTTAAGCTAAGCTCGTTGTAACTCACACAAAACTTTTAACGTAGGTTTACGTTACTTAAACTTTTAACGCGTGTGTCTCGGAATCGGAATCGGAATAAAACCAACAATTGAACTCTAAAATACTATGAATACATACAAAATACCTAACGAGAACGAAAAACGGGATTTCTGCCGAACCAGCCATTCAGCCAACGGCTAGATGGACTCAGCCAACGGCTGGGCTCCAGCCGGCGGCTGAGCTCATCCAGCCGGCGGCTGAGCTCATCCAGCCGGCGGCTGGATGCTGCTGGACAGGTGTTCGATGACTCATTTTTGCATGAAACGTAAGTGGTCCACTTGCCTCATCACGATTGGACCTCTATTTCTGCCAGAAACCTCAGTCCCAAGAAGCCATTATCTTCATTTCCTTTCATTTCTTTCATTTTTGTCATCAAACACACACACACACACACACACAACTTCATTTTCTCTCATTTCAACAAAACACACACACTCACCTACTCAAGAAACTCTCCACCCCCTTTCAATTACAGCAATTAAACCATAGAAAATAATCATAACAACACCATAAAATTGTTCTAAAATCAAAGGAAGAAATAAGGGTTCATCTAGTTGGGTTACATAAACGATTTTCTACATTTTTGAAGCTTAGTCTCCATCAAATCACCATCAAATCAATCCATTCCGGTAAAAATACTTTTCCTTTACTGTTTATACATAAATAACACATTGCATGTGCGATCCATCACTTAAAAACAAGTTTTTATGAAGTTTTATAACGATTTTTATACAAAAACGGATTTTCACAATCTCTTACCTAAATCTATATATTTGTGGCTAAAAATCCAAAAGAAACTGATATTTGAACATATATATAAGTACTCTTGATGAATATTCAGTTGCATGTCGAAATCTAGCTCAAAAACGATTAAAATCACGAAAATGGCAAAACAAGAAAATCTGTCTCGGCAATTCAGCCGCCGGCTGAAATATTCAGCCGCTGGCTGAATAGGTCTGTTCACAAAAATCGTATTTTTGAAATGTTAACGGAGGACTCGAGAAACATGTACTTTCCACAGTTTATAAACATAATATAACAGATTACATATTTGTACTTTGAATGATAAGATGAGGTATTTAAATAACTAATTCATCATAACGATATTTAATGATATTTTATGAATCGTATTAAGCGGGAAAGTGGACAGGAAATTTTGGACATATATTTTATAGCGCGGAAGCGCTGCCTAAATTTTATTGGACATACTTATAACACTTAAACAACAAACTATTCGTTGACTAACGAGTTTAAGAGCTAACAAGTTATATACTTACACGAAAACTTGGGTTATACTAGGATTTCGGTGATTCCGAGCACCTTCGAGCAATTCCGAGCACGCTAGAAATCTTCGCAAACAGTGAGTTACAAACCCCTACTTTTAAATGCTTTTAAACATACTTTTGGGGTGAAATGCGAGTCTTAGGCTTAAACACTATTTAAGCTGATAAACGCTTTGATACTTGAATGCAAAACGAAAACTATTTGATACTCTAATGCTTTTATGAAAACATTTGGATACTTTGAATGCTATAACGAGATGACTGATATTTTGAATACTAAAACGAATAACTATTTTGCCGGCATCGTTGAGGGTTTTGCCAACAATGCCGAGGACACGAAAGCTATATTTGCCAATGACTAAAACAATCGATCGTCATGTTGCGGACTTTGTACAACATGGACGTGAGAAACCATTGAAAACTCCCGACACTACCAAGGACATTAGTTGCTATTAATCCCATTGGAAAGGACCGTTAGTAGATATGGATAGCGTTATTAGGGTAGATTGACCCTCACCACAACGACTTATAACGATGGTGCATAATACTAAATGGGTAGGCTTTAGGCTTAGCAACGATCATTGGGCAAAACTTAGGATTGTCACATAGTCGCGCTATGTGGTCAATGCCTATAAACACAAATGCTATACTCAATCCATTTTTATGTGACAACTAATTTGAATGTGATACTCTATGCATGGTTATGCGAATACAAATTGAAAACTTATGCTTTACTTAAACTTGTAGCTCACTAACTACGTCTCCCGTAGTTAACACTTGACTCGTATTTTCAGGTTACGATTAAGCTTGCTGATGACTTTATGCTTTGGGCTGATGACTTCAAGAATGGGAAAGGGTTCGGGTGGCTTGGCTATGAACACTTAACTTGTATTTCGGATATGCAAACGATGCTTTAAACATTTGTAAACCTTTGAAGCAATGTTTCTTTTAATATAATTTGGTGTGGAATTATAAACTTGTGTATCGAATGCTATTGCTCTTCACATTCCGTGTTTCCGCTTTGGCGGGGTGTGACAAACAAACTTCATATATGGATCTTTATGAAAAGGTTCATTATATGAATCATTCAGATCAAAATCATGTTGCGGTTTTTTTTTCCACATCTAGACATAATCTTCGGTTTTGTTGAAAACTTGTGTATTTTCATAATTTAAAGTTTGGTTAAAATTACAGAGATGTGAGATTTTCATTTAATCAGAGGTGTATTTTGTTAATTCCAACTTTGGTTATAATCATGAGAATTGCTGTGACAACCGTCTTAGTTCAGGTGAAAACCGCATTCTCTACCTTTAAACTTAACTTTGTATTAACCTTGTCGTTACTTGTCTCGTAAACTCGTGTACGTCGGAATCGAAATCGGAATCACAAAATGAATCCCAATACCAAGAAAATACTTAGTGAACTTGTCTAAGTTCCTATCTAAAATAACCGGAGACTTTCAACTAGCGAAACGCTTAACAAAGAAAACTAAACGAAAACGAAAAAGTCTGAAAATCAGCCTCTTGCGGCGCAACAGAATCAGTTGCGGCGCAAGTCAGCACAGGAATTCAAAAATTTTGGTTGTTGCTAGTGCTTGGTGACTCATCCCAAACCGACCCTCATGGCCAACACCTGTATAAACAGGTGTCAAACACCCCTCTATTCCAGAAAATCACCTTGGTATTACCTCCCTTTGTCACTCTCATTTGCACAAGTCTAAAACACACACATACACTTATGCTCTCAACTCTCACATACAAACACCTATAACTCTTTCAAAAACAATCCTTCTAAGGCATAATCTAAGTAATTCAAGGACATTTTCATACATTCATCACCATCATTTCATCATTTCAAAGGTAAAAATCTTGTTCTTGAACTTATCTTTCATATTTACTCAAGCTTTTACATAAATCATCAAATCTATATATGTTTTATAACTAAAATGATGAAAGCATATCAAAAAGTCCATTGCATGCAAATTTTATTGGTAAAAATGGAAGTTTATAAAATGGAAAATCTGGAAATTTCATGAAAATAAACTAAAGTTATGTTTTTCAACTTAAGATTTTGATTTATGACTCTAACCGAAGAAATCGACAGAATCTGTTTCATGCATGTAAAAATTACTAAATTTTGACCAAAGATGTAAACTGTAAAATTTAGCTTACTGTCAAAAATTGGGAACCTAACTCCTATTTTTCGATTTATTATGAATTTTACAGTATTTAATCAGATTTAATCTTGAATTTCGAGAAAACATATCAAACGAATTTATCAGCTTACAAAAATTTGACATAGTGTAGAATCTATCAAAATATGATTTTACAGATTTTACTGGAATTTTTGGAATTAATCCACTATTATTTACTGTTTTTACGGTTAAAACGCGTTAAATACGTAAACGACTCTAACTTCTTCAAAAACTGTCGGATTGAGACGAATCCAGTTCCTATGACTTCGTATTCCAGAATGTGATTTTTATGTTATTTTTATAAAATATTACAACAACAGAATCTGACAGTTTCATATTCGGTATAATTTAGGTTCACGCGATTCCGATTCCTATTCCGGTCACTCCACGCACACTCCTAGTACAACTCTCTCGCTTTAGCGTAAGTCCTTGTGATTCATTAGATTCATTTCACATATTCGAGTTCAGTTTGTAAAGCGGGAAAGTGATTTGTTATTTTGGACATTCTTTATTTAGCGCGGAAGCTCTGCCGGATTTTCGTCAGAACCGACTCACCTCCGTCCGAGCTATCTTTTCACCGCCTCATTTTCAAGTGAGTTACAACCCCACTTTTATTTACTGTTTTCAAATAATTTTTGGGGGAAACATGAGATCTAAACGAACTTTGGAACTATTATGAGCTCTTGGAACGTTTTATTACTATTGAACTCTCACTGAACGTTTTGTGGAACTTACATGCGAAAACAGTTTTATTTGCCCGTTTGGCATACACTAAACTAAATGGTTTGCCACCCTTTTTCGGCTAAATGGCTTGCCACCCTTATTCGGCTTACTGGTTTAAAACTGTGATAAATTTATTATTTTGCCACACTCGGCACTGCTTCAAATTTACTTATTGCCACACTCGGCACTCGTGGAACTTTGATTGATCGTATAACTATCGTGACTCTTGAGGGATATAACTAACCATAAGTGACTACTATCAGTTTTAAAAATAACATTAGTGCCTAATTTTCGTAACACACTATTAGCTTTGTTAAGCCGTTTAGTAATTATGGGTATCGATACTTAGGAAATAACCGTTCCTTGCTTAGGCGGCAGCTTAAGTACATATTACTCGATCAGAAATGACTCCCCGTCGATAGTGCGGGGTAAGGGGCCTCACGGTTAGTTAATCGGTTTAGTGTGAACACTTAAGTTATTATGCCAAGTAGTCGTTATACATGAATTCAATCAATAGTTACTTATCTTGCGCGTATAGAGTTATACGACTTCCGCAACTATCTTTAATCAACTGTTTTGTTCGAACTATTCTTTAAGTGTTTTACTTTTAGAAACCTCTAAGTATAGTCATACTTAACTCAAACCTTTTTACTCGAGGACTAGAAAACTGTAACTCACTCACTACTTTATTGTAGTTGACACTTTATCTCTTGTTTCAGGAAATCAAGTGTAAGTCACGAAGTGCAATCGTTGGATGGGTCTGGAATGTCACGTGAAGTCATGAATCGGGAGAAGACCTATTTTGAATATGTTTTGGGAATTTTATCAAACAATTTACTTGTTGTCTCGTTATGTACTTTTCAATACTTGGTTATCTTTAAACTGTAAACTCTTATATTATTATCAATGACTTGAAACCGTATGTTTTTATTTATAACTCGTGTGATGATATCTTAGCTCTTCACATTCCGTGTTTCCGCTTTAGCGGGGTGTGACAATTGCAACCTTTGTTAAAACGAGTAGTATAAGTTTAGTTAAACACATAAGTATTTTGTTAATTATAAGTATTTCCAACTTCTACATAATTAGAATAAATTTGGTTAAAAACATATGCATTCCCAACTTCAACAACATATATATATATATATATATATATATATATATATATATATATATATATATATATATATATATATATATATATATATATATATATATATATAGAGGTGAGTTCAAATAGTAACCACTAAATATTTGAGAACCACTAGGAACCACATATACATTAGTGAATATAGACATATATTCACTAATGTATACAAACTTTAAAAGAGTAGGATCAAATAAAAGGTTGTATACATTAGTGAATATATGGCTTTATTCACTAGCGTATATATAAAATGTTGTATACATTAGTGAATGTATGTCTATATTCACTAGTGTATATGTGGTTTCTAATGGTTCCTAATTATTTGTATGGATCTCATTTGAAACCAACTATATATATATATATATATATATATATATATATATATATATATATATATATATATATATATATATATATATATATATATATATGACAGAGAATTTGTGTGGTAAATAAATAAATTGTACAATTAAATTTTTTTTATGTATTATTCCACGAAAGTCATGTAAATTCCATTTGTTGAACGTAGACACGTGGCCTAATCATAACCACACAATTATTTTTACTGTTACACGAAGTATCCGTAAAACTGAAGTAACTCTGTTTGTCCCGGGTCGTACCGAGAGTAGCCCAAAAACTCACGCATGGTCCTCCTACGTTGCTTATACATTTTTTCGATATAAGTGTTTTACGTGATTCAAAACTACCCTAACACTGTGTTCCAAAGATTTTTTTTCTGAAGAAATAGAAAGAAAGGAAAAGAAGTTGGAAGAAAATAAAAATAAAAACGTGTTCCTGAGTTTTTAAGTGGGAAGAAGAGAAAAGAAGTGGAAAGAAAATTTTTTCCATTTTTCTTTCTAAACATTCCTTCCAAAAATAAGAAGATTTGGAAAGAAAATATGTTTTGAACATTTTTAAATAAACTTAATACCTAAATTATGTTTAACCAAATATAGATCTCTTACATCCATGTCTATTTTTTTTCTCATTTTTACTCGAAATTACAACAAAATCGAATCGAATTGTGATTTTTTTTTAAATAATTTATCATATACTTGTTTTCTCGTAATTAATTCGTGTATGGTGTAATGCTCGTTTGTTCTTGTTAAGTTTTTTTTTTTTAGTTGTGTTTATAAAGTTTATTTATTGAATCTTTGAATGTAGATTAAACCTATGATATGATTTTTTTTTCTTTCGTTTCTCTCCAAATACCTCCAACTCGGGAAGTCATTTTTGAAAAAATAATCTTCTTTCTTCTTACTTCTTTTCTGTTAAATTATTTTCTTTTCACTTCTCTTCTGCCCTCACTAAACTCAGAAACTCAGAAGTGCGCGAAACCTCGACCATATATAAAAGTTATTTAACCATTTTGTTATTTTTCATTGTTTTATTGACCATTTTTTATTTTTTTTCAACGATTAAAAGTCGAAGATATTCTCATTCTCATCATCTCGATAACGAACACTTCTTCTTGTTGTTCATAGTCCCCAAGTAGTTAAATTCAAAAATTCACAGGTACACCACTCCATCTTCATGTATTTCTTCTTCTATAATCTACTACGGTATTTAATTACTCATAATTAGGTTTTAACTTAATCTGATTCAGACATGTCTCGTACTCCATCTAGACCATAATCACGATGCTAGTGTTACTTCGGTCGGGTCGGGGTCAACCATCCTGTAGTATACGCTTTCTTCATGTATTCTTTTACCTGGTTCATGTTTTTTTCAGTTCCAAACACGATGCTAGAATTCCGTTTACAGTGATGGATTTATAGATTAGGTGAATACATAAGCAAGGCCTAAAGAGGAAAGAGTTACCTATTTGAAAACTACTCATTAGCTGCATAAGTGTTCCATAAGACGTTTTCCATTACTGGTTTGTTCATAGATACATAACTATAATGGAAAACATAGCCAAGACTTTATAACTTAAAAATCTTTTCCTTAATTAATGTCTACCCAAACGTATGTAACTTAACGCAAAATTTAAGTTATTTTTTTTTATCGGCACTACCACAAACACCAGATTCACCTAGTTTATTCTTGTCGTCTTTGCGGAGGTCCCTTCTAACAACTACACAGACATTTTAAGTAAAATGAGCTATCACTGATCCATAAGCCTCTTGAGCTGTTGGTCTCCTCCAATATGTCCAAAAGTCTAAAATATAACCATGTTGAATATCTGGAAAATTGAAAGTGCGGAAAACAGTAAGGAGACAAATTGTGTGTTAATGTGTTTCTTAAGATTGGTCGGAAGTAACTTTTGTAGCATTCTACGAGTTGGAAAGAGTAGGCAAGGGGGGACTGAAGCGTGCTCGACCCCTTCCAACGAGACAAATTTATATGTAAACTTTTAGTAAATTCGAAATAATCAAAAAATAATACCCTACGAGACCCCCCCCCCCCCCCCCCCCCCCCCCCCCCAAATGACTTCTCCAATGTGAATTCCTGCCTTCTTATCTGACTACGAGCCCCCCTCAATTCAAAATCCTGGCTCTGCCCATCCATTATTTGTCATTTGATTCTACATAACACGTCAGGTGACATAAACTCTCATAGAATCGATATTAGAGTCTTTTGACAATCATTACACAATTGGATGGTTACTATCAGCCGCTCCCCTATCGTGCTAGCTGTTTTGTCACGAATGTAGCACTTAACTTATAATTCATTAAGGAGGCACATGTGGTACCAGACTCGTACTTCATGATTTAGCTTCCAACTCTTGAGAAGCTTTCAATCATGTAGTTTTTTTTTTAAATTTTCTTTCCTTTATCCCCTAGTCTTTATTTAAAGGGTTTAGAAGGCGGTAGCTTTTTTTTTTCCTTGATGATGTATCTAGGGCTAATTTATCATCCTTCATACTGGATAAGACGATAAGTTATGTTTCATTTACATCGAAAAATTGTGCTTATACATTTGTTTCCTAATTAATGCAGGAATGCTGGGAAGTTCCTTGCCATCTTCCTTATTGACCTTTGACTCTCCACGTTCTCATTTTTCTGTAAGTGTAGGTTTACAGTTTAAATACTACGAGACCGTTATCTGGCAAGATTACAATTAAACTTGATTTAGTTTGACACAGACATTAACTATGTGGTTTAAGTAAGTAATAAAGTACTGTATAACCCATCCACGTCTTTGTTGCTTGCATATATGCCATTGGATTTAAAAAGCTTACATTGAAACAAATATACCAATCTACCATCGTTAAAGGTTGAAAAAATGGTTATCTTTAAGTCATTATGGTGATTGGTGTGTACCAAAGTACGTACTATAGATAAGAGAGCATAGGAAGTTGTTATTAGTCGTGGAGTACTAGTGCAAGATAGAGGTAGTTGAGATATCTGGTATGTGAGGACAGTTGATGATTGCTGGTGTTAGACATGATGAAGGCGAGCAACCAGTGGGAGATATAATTGAGGGAACCTTAAATAGGAGCACCATATTGGAAGTAGGAAATTTGACCATATCTTCTTTTGGGGGGTTCATTAAGATTTGTTTATTTGTTGCTGAGGACTATATCGTATGAGGAATTAAGTAGAATTCATATAATTGTTGTTTCTACTAGTAATTGGGGATTTACTGCAGTTTTTGATAATTGTAGAGTTTGTAGTTATCAAGGCGACTTTAGTCATTTTAGTGTTTTTACTGCTCCTTAAGTTGTATTTGTTATTCTAGTGTTCTATTGCTTCTTAAATTCTAGATGGCATTTTGGTTACAGGATCCTAGTCTAGATCTCGTAAACGTGAAAACCCTGTCTCCTGCATCTACTTCATTTGTCCTTTCCCGATATACAACCTAGTCAAAGTTCTAGGTCATGATTTTCTCATTTCATTCGACACTAAAGTCCATAAAACCACAACTAGCTACATATGGATCAAGGATTAACTACCTGTTTACCCCATGAGCCTTTGTCTTGAGCTTTTGCATTTACCATGGTATTTGTTTTGGTTTTTTCGAAGTCAGGAATTCCCTTTTTTAATCATTGAAGAGGGATTTGTTCAAACGATGCGCTGCTACATTTGGAACGTTAAGGTTTTTTTTTAAAAGTATCAAACATCACAAACTGCTTTGCTGTTTTAGAGTATAAGGTCTATAAGCGGGAAAATTAATTTTTCATAGATAAGTTTCGTCGGAGAGATGACATTCAATTCTTTTATTTGTCGAGCTGTTTTTTTGTTTCTTAATTGTATAATTGTGGTGTCCCTGGAGACTTCTAATCCACCACTACACAAAGCGTAAGCACGTAAAACGCTTCTTAAAGAGAGACTAGCATGGCCATCACTAGGATTGCTCACACAGAGGGATTCAAACTTAAGACCTCTTACTCTTTAATAAATGTGCTCTAACTCTTATCCAACTTGGCCACCCTTTGGCGGTTTACCTTCGATGTAATTCAACGTTATTCAAGGTTCCTATTGAATATGTATATATGATTATGGAAAGTTTTTCATGACGAACATGTAGGTGAGTGGAAAAGAAGCAAATGGAATTGAAGCAACACTCAAAGTTACGAGAAAAGACTTACTAGAATACAGAACCGGAAATATGTTTTTGCAACAGTTAATAGTCACCATGCTATACCCCCAATATCCATGACAATAAGACGGTTGCATTCTGTGGTCTGTTTTATACTTAAATTTAGATCATCTTGAACAAAGGGGAGAATGCAGTTGGGCCTTTTCATTAATAGTTAGAGATTCTAGGTAGTATTAGGAATTCAGGACGTTATAAAACGTAAAGAAAATAACTGTCAAACACTTCCTCCGAAGATCTAGGTAGTTTCATTAGTTTATATAGTTTAGTAGTTCACTACTCCCGAATGCAATGTTTAACCTGCATATTGATCATAAAACCACATTCAACACAAAGAGATACTGGAAGTGTAACAACGAAAGGCTCCAGGCAATCTTCCAATCTTTCGTACCAACTGTGCATAACAAATACGAACTTCCAGAACCACTTACACACCGGGGAAGTTTGGAGTGTGAGCCCGAAGCCTTCAGTCCTGAAACGTCATCGCACACACTCGCCTATAATGCCAAACCTTATCATCACTTACAAGGAAGATGCAATTCACACATTGTACTCTCACACTCTGCATGTTCGTCTCTCTCAATATAAGCACGATGACGTTCCTCATTTCTCATCTTGTTGATTGGGATAAAACCGTTCTCTGCGGAGTTCCCCTGTTATTGGTTAGGGAATTTCTGATCTCAGATGTTGTTACTGCAGTCCTTCAGCACTTTGTTCGTTTTCCCCTTCATTTCGTATCTAACACAGTCCTTTCTATTTCTAAACTACACTAGAGACACAATCTGGTCCAAACCTTCCCAATTCGTATCAGAGGTTCTCTCTTTCCCTTCTATTTCCGTATAATTTCACTGTAGCAATCTATTATTTCATCACATATAGTGTAATGAAAAGATCTAAACCATTTAATCAAATGTCCAAAACGCCCCTATTAAGTGGGCAAAGTACTTTATGGGCCAAGCCGAAGGTATTATTTCAAGTAAAATAAGCAAGAAAGTAAATAGGATTGCAACGCATCAAAAATGGAAATGTTGCATTTTTTTTCTCCTTCTATTATAAATACATAACTCTTTTGTAAATAGGGTTTGTGTTATGTAATTTGTATAGATGTATTGATCAGTAAGGGACAGTTTATAAAAATAGGATTTACACTCTTAAATTTTCGAATATTAGTTGTACTACTGAATGTTCCTGCACCTCTAAGAAAGTGTAGAAGTTAATAAAAATGAGAACGTTTGTAATTAAATCCAACAATGTTTCACCAGAATTATATGTGATTGCTCATTGAAATATTTCATTTAACATGTCGATCCCGTTAATGACAGTATATGACCATGACCCTATTCCCTACTCACTTTTTGAGCCCTCGTACCCATAGATACCACAATGATAATGCAATGAATATTAGGTGTCTAGTGGTTTACATCATGCCCATTATCAGTTTGTATTTTGTTGACTATTTTGGTATAAAGTATTTGGACCACTATGGCTAGTGATGAATTTGGTCCATATTTTTTTCTCTTTTGATAAACGTCAATAGTTTACATGTTTACGTTGTAGAGATTAATAGAGGTATAATTTTGAAAGAGTCTTGTCCTCCACTTGATTTGTTCGTAGATTTTTAAAACGTGTCCCAGGCTTGAATATGTCATAGATTTTTGCAGTTTTTTTCTAAAGGTTAAAAGAACTGTTAATGTGGAAAAAGAATAATTGAAAAATATAGCCTTAGATGTGAAGGGGGGATCAACGATGAATGGCTGGATATTTAATCACGCTTGGGGTCCAGGTATGACGTGACTAAGATTGATGTGGTCCTATCCATCTTTTGTGCCATTATCTTGGTGCTAATGATTCCGAAAGTGTGGGTGCACATGTTTCAACTTATTTTCTTATGTGTAGGTCATTTTGGGTACGATGTGTCCATGACAGATCAAACAGGATGGTAAAGGTAGAAGGTTACCCATAGTTTCTTTTTATTGCTTACAACCTCTTAAACGGTTTTATGTTTAATATATATCTTTTATTATGGTAATACATAATTTTGAACTCATTAACTTTTTTTTTTTGAACGGCAAAGTTAGTGATTCGGGGCCACAGTGACATCCATATAGGGCAGTATGCGACCCACGAACCTTACACCAAAGTTAGTTATCTATAAGCTTACACAAACACCCCTAAGTACTTACCTAACAACCACCTAAGGAGGGAACCTCAGAGGGAGGCTCGAACCCGAGACCTCCCCTAGGGGAGTACAACCTCCTACCAATGGGACAAACCCCCATTAACTATTTATGAGAAATGGACCCGCACGAAAAACAACCCGAGTTGCCTGTTTATAACTCCAAGAGCGTGTTATAAAGGACCATGACACAACACTCTAGCGACCCATGTATGTTTACCCCTCCGAACGTCGTAAGGAACATCCTTTTATAATCAGGAATGCACATGATGTAGAATTTGTCTATATTTACGCTTAGCTAACTCATTTAGACTAGAATCTGATGGTATTAATCTGAAACCATCGATTAAACCTGAATCTAATGTTTTTTACCCAAAATTTTCCTTCTTTTGGATATGAATTCTTGAACACGAATATAATTTTGTTCTTACCTTTTTTCAGCCTGATCTTGAACCATATTCATCGAAGCCCAAATTATCATACGGTTATCTATCTAGTGAGAACAAACAACTGTTTCCTACCAAAAATCTTTTGTCAAAAAGATGGAAAACTCATTCGACTGGAAGAACACCAGAGATAGTATTGAGTGAGGAAGATATGAAGAAATGGGAAGCTTGTAGACAAACTCTATCAGGATTTGAATTTACCGTAGAAGAGGAAGACAAAATATTAGGAAAAGCATTCGGATTAGTCCGCTCCCCTTATTGGGGTGAAGAACGTGAAAAAGTCGTACCAAAATTTGAAGACATTAATGCCATTTTAGAATATTTAAGAGGTTTAGGCCTATCCATTGATGATATCAACAAAATTCTAAAGAAATTCCCAGAGGTTGTTGGTTGTAGCCTTGAGACCGAGTTAAAGACAAATGTTCAAATTCTTGAAAAACAATGGGGAATAAAAGGTAAATCACTAAGAAGTCTCCTCCTTCGTAATCCGAAAGTATTGGGTTACATTGTAGATTGCAAGGGAGATTGTATGGCACTCTGTACTCGCTGTTGGGTTCGGTTTTAAGCGTAAGTCCTTTGTGGATACAGAGTTTATAACCAGGGTATGACTGTTATTAAAAAACATAGTTCGGTTATTCTACAATAATAAGTATTTATTGTTTATTATTTTTACGTAATAGAAAATACAAAAATAAGGTGTTAAGGTAAGCATGTGCACCTAAACCCCTCTCTAGTTCGCCCTTCGTAAGATATGTTATTGTAAGCTGTATATTACTCTGTCCGAAGAACTAAAAGTACAATGTATCCACTTATTGTAATATTGACGACGACTTGAAAATCTGTTTACGTCTGTTTTTAATGTATAAATTCAGATGATTAATGGAATAATAATGCTCTTGTAAGCATAGTTAGCACATTAATTATCTACGATAATAAAGAAATTAGGTGTTTGCAGGTCAACCTAACATGACCCGACATGTTCATCATAATTCTTGTTCCATCGGGTTTTTAAGTTCTGGAATGTATGCATTGTTGTTTTCTACTGTTTAAAGATGATTCGGGTTAATTTGTTTTCTGTTCTTCCCTCTTTATTTGATCCTATTTATGTCTTCAGTTTAATATGTTTGTTTGGAAAGCTTTACAGTTGAAGGTGGTATATTCTACACCAATTATCTAGAGTCTCGGCTTATAATTGAATTATTGTGGTCCTTCAGGTATTGCTTTCGTCTTTTTCATCGATATATCTTTGGCATGTTCCCAAAAGGTTTATTCGGTTCATCATTTGTGTTAGGATTTTTGTGAAAGATAGTAGGTCCTGCAGAACAATATCAGTTGTCGCTGTAGGGAATGTGGGTGCTCTAAGGTTTTGGCATTTTGGACGTATGCTAGATACGACTCGTCGCTCTTTATTTGATAAGAATATTACAATGTCATCACATGAGTAAACCATATATATACAGAAGCTAACTAACTTACTAAAAATCTCCTTAACATTGTGTAACGAATTCTAGCTTAGTTAAATCTAGGTAAAGGTATACTTGTTGTCCCTTTAGTTTCAGATACGGACACTAGAGTTTCACATCTTTACATATTAACATCTTCAGTTCCGTATTATGGCATATTTTAGTCGATGGTCAAATCAAATCCATGAATATTGGATGGAAGAGAGTGAGTGTAGAGAAACATTGTAACGTGGCCATTTTAGCATATTTTAGTCGTTGGTCATATCGAATCCATGAAGTATTGGAGGGAAGAGAGCGAGTGCAGAAAAACATTGTTAACGAGTAAATGTACTACAATTTAGTACAAGGTTCTTACTTGACCATAAAAGGCATATTTTAGTCATTGGTCATATCGAATCCATGAAATATTAGGGACCATCTTTTTAATAATTAATAAATTATAGGTACGCTTAAAGAGTGTATTATCGGAAAATCTAAAAAAAAATCCCATACTACAAAGAGTGCAACGTTTTGAAAGTGACCTAAAAGGAAAAATAGTCAGAAAACATAGTATACTCATGAAAAAATCACTCTAGATAATGGTTTAGAGTTCATATCCACGGCAGCATCCCAAAAGTCGAATCTGTTTTTGGTATTGTCGGTGTAAGTTTTTGATTCCATTGTCATACGAATCGGTCTTCGTAAGGGCATTAGTTAACCAAATTCACACCGTTTAAATAACTATTACATATAAAGTTATCGTTATCTCACCTTTCACTTGATCATTTCCTTAAAGTGGCAAGACTACTTTACTATGCTCGCCCAAGAGGAAACCCTCTGGAGAGGCTCGAACTCGAGACCTCTCCTTCACCAGAAAAACCCCTTACCTGATTGGCTATCTCACCATTCACTTGATCATTTCCTTATATCTTATATGGTTAAAGTAATCAAACTAGTAATTTCTCTTTTGACACATGTTTAATGACATTTTTTTATTCATCTAGATTTTCAACCAACTACACGAGCCGACTAAGTCTGATATGCAAGAACGGGTGAACCTTTGTGCAATCGAGGTTTTTTTCTTTTTACTACCATGGACATTTCTTAACACTCTTAGGTTGAAGTAGAAGTGCGTTATAAACGAGTATTGGTAAACAATAAATAATATAAAAACCGAGTTACCGATGGCCTGAAAACCGACACTTTAAAAAAAAATGAATGTATGTAGTAGGAATGATGGGACCACAATCACCAAACTCTACTACTCTATTCCAAGTTTCACCTTTCAAACAGTTGACTTGATGGCCATTCAATCCCATTTTAATAGATATTATTATTAGCGTATCTTTTGGTTATAAATATGAAATCGTACTTGATTTTTCTACTATAAAATATATACAATTTTTGATTTCAATGGCTGCTCCGGACCCCAACAACTTTTCTTTTAACTCACAACTATGTTATATTTATGTTTTATAATTTATAATATTTTGAGTAGGAAAAATGTACGCTCTGTTCTCGAATCTAAAATTTAAGAAAAAGAAGATAATGTAAAGAAAAGAAAATTAAAGTAAAAGAAAGTATTTATTTTACTTTACGATCATCCAGAATATGGCTGGATTGTTTTATTGAATAAAATGTATAAACTTTACTTTATAATCATTTCCTTTTCTTTGCTTTCCTTCCTACAAAAAAACCGGATATATCCTCACATATCTGAATTTTTGTTTTTCTTTCTCCTTAACTTATAATTAATAAATTTATAACGTCGTTAGTCTTAAAAGAAAATTAAAAGAAAAAAAAATAATGGATAGTAATATAAAGTCATGATACAAGTCCTTTTAATCTTGTCCACATAAAACATGTTTATTTAAATCTACCTATTTCATCTTTTTGTAGAAAAATATGGGTTGATGTTGCATGGGTGGGGAACAGTGGTTTGGTGTGGTGGATGATTAATTAATACTATAATTTATTGGTATATATGTTTGTGGAAAAATTGGTCACAACATTATTTTTTTTCTTTCAAAATTTGTGAAGTTCTAATTGACCAATATATTAAGTCAAACATGAAAGAACTTTAGATTAAATTTTAAACGTTTGAAAACTTTATAATATTTTACAGGGATTTGTGTAAAAGGGAAACAGATAAATTTAAGGAACGACAATTGGCATTAATATGTGACACTTTTCAAATTTAGTTTTTCTCTTCTTTTTTTTTATATTCAAAACATTGGGGAGCAACGTTATTCACAAAAAGCCTATTTAAAAAAAGATAATAACAAAACAATCAAATTTTAAAAATCTATGCACAAATATGTTATTTTTTGTGTACATATACACAAAAAAGTCATTTTATTTAGAAATGCATGTATATCATATTTCATATCATCACGAAAACGTTGTGGTCATTAAAAAAAACCTTTTATAAAGTATATGTATAACAAATAACACTCGATATGTACGAAGGTTAGAGATAACTTCCAATTCATCTTTTTCTTTCTATTTTAAAACTCTTATAATATTTCATCCCTTATAATACATCTATCGGACAACCCGATTGATTTCTTATGTGTTAGTTTAAGATATTTGTTAATAATCCTAATAACTTATAAAAGTTACTTTCAAAATGTTATATTTTGATCATTTGTTCTTAGAAATTTTTACAAATTTAATCTTAATCACGTATAACTAACTTTTAAACTTGGAAACCTAAAGACACACCTTTAGTGTTACTAAAGACAAGTTCAACAAATGGTGGCTAATGAATGTTGTCAACATTATCGAGACGTGTTTATTTAGATGAATTATGATGAGATTTGAATAAAATTTTATTTATCACACGTACAATTGTTTAATATAAGAACTTAGAATTAAAATTAAATTTCATATGAATGGATTATCATACAATGTAATTCTATCAAATTTCATTAAATGAATGAGATTAATCCTTTAGATAAATAGTAAGAATTAAAAGAGTTGTTACTATAATAATTAAAGATTAAAAAATTGTTATCAAAATATGTCAAGTTTGAACTTATTGACAATATTTATCTCTTCAAAGAGTTATTAGCCAAGAAGATGTAATTATAGGATATGTTATAAAAGTTATAAAACAATAGTATATTAGTTATATATTAGATATTATTTTATTGGTAAAATATTCAAAAAGTAATATAAATAATTTAACAATTAACAAAAAAAGAATAAAAAAAGGAAGGTAGATTGGAAGGTACTTATGACCTCCGTATATATTCTAATTTACGCGTCCGCCCCACCCGTAAGGAGCATCAACGCCGGGTAAAACACATGTCCACAAATCACCCACATGTGTTAGGGTCCGGATTCAAACCCCCGACCTTTTCTGTCACACATGTGAGATCTGGCCGTTTGCGGTGCCGGTACCACTAATAATTAAGGATATGCAAAATTTTAAAACTAAAATAACAAAAATTATCAAAATTTGTATTTTAGATTTTATAAATACTTTTCTAAGACATTTTGCCCTCATGTTATAAATTTTGTTATTATTTTAAATTTAAATATTACTATTATTTCTTTCGTAATTTCACTGTATTTAATTTTGTAATACTTTTATTTACTATTATTATTATTATTATTATTATTATTATTATAATAACTTTATTTTCTATTATAATACTACTATTCTATAATATTATCATATTTATTTTATTATTATTGTTATTATTATTATTTTAATTCTATTATCATTATTAAATTTTTATTTAAATATTTTAATATCTACCTACTTTAAATAGTTTTTTGCTATTTTAGTTTACACCGACTATGCACGTAATAAAAATCAATTCAATCCAAATTCAGTATAAATCATATTTTAGCATAATTAATTTTTAGTACACTTGCATGAACAATTGGTGATATCATTTTTTCAACAAAATAGGATTATATATAAATCGTATTATTGTATAAGATAAAATGCAATTTCTTCTAAATAAAAGTTATTAGACTTATTGTATTGGATAGTTAGTTAGTCATAGTTTGGGTTAAGGCCCGTTATTTGTATCTATATATTGCTACGTTGCTAATTCATTAATGAAGAATACAATCATATTTTGCATACCATAATATGGTATCAGAGCCTAACGGGCTCTCCTAAATCCTCTCCCAATATTCGATCCCATCTCTAAAACCCTAGCTAGGGTTCGTTGCTTAAACCACCTACCTCCGCTGCCTCTGCTGCCTAAAAACCATCGCTGCCTTGCTTCCATCGCTGCCTACTGCTTCTGCTTCCATCGCTGCCTACTGCTTCTGCTTCCATCGCTGCCTACTGCTTCTGTTTGCTTCGGTTTTGCTGCTGTCCATTGGCTTATTATTCTCGGCTCTCCAACATGTCTGGAGATGATACCACTCGTAATTATGATAAGGTACTTACTATCACCAACATCAAAGCTTACATTCCGATTACTCTTGATCTTGAAGAACACAACTATGCCCATTGGAAGAGAATGTTCGAGATGCACTGTCTAACTTGGGACGTGGATGGCTTTCTAGATGGTTCCATTCTTCCTAAAGGCACCACCGATCGCACCTGGCTAAAGATTGACAATCTCATACGCATGTGGATATACAACACCATCAGTAAAAATATTCTTCAGATAGTTATGACAAAGGATGAAACTGCTCGTACTCTATGGAAGGCGCTTGACGACTTGTTTCAAGGTAACAAAGATGCTAGAACCATACAACTTCACGATGATCTTCGCAACATTCGCATTGGGGATCTTTCGGTCTCTGCTTATTGCCACAAATTAAAGGTTATTTATGATTTATTGGCAAACTTAAACGATCCTATTGATGACCGCGCACTTGTAATGCATGCTATAAACGGTTTGCATAACCGTTTTCCGGGGTTAGGTTTCATCAAGCATCTCAAACCATTGCCCTCTTTCGCGGATTTACGCACCATGCTCTTATTAGAGGAAACCACCAGTGATCGCTCCCGTTTGTCCAATGACACTACCTCCGCTTCACCAACAGCCCTCTATGCACGTGGAAATCCACGAAACACAACCCCTTATCCTTGTCGCAATTTTCAACGCGGGAGTTGTTCATACGGCGCAAAATGCAAATTCCTACATGGCAACGCACCTTCATCAGCAACTGGTCACGGCCAACGCCCTCCTGGTCAATCACAGCCCCGTGGCCATGTGCCTGGTTCGCCACAGCCGCCTCCTGGCTCGGGACAGCCACCATCCAACGCACCAGGTCAGCCCCTCGGTTCACCTTTTGGCTCCATTTTTCCACCAGGTAACTACTTCGGGTTTGGGTATGGAGCTGCTCCCGGTTTCGGATACACTGGTTTCCCCGCTGCCACTTACCTACAGCCTCCATCTGGGCCGCAGCCAGCACCTGTTTTTGGGCCCCCTGTCCAGCAGCTTCTCCCACAGGCCCAGCAGTACCCTTCGGCCCAACAGTCCATGGCCCAGCAGTACCCTTCGGCCCAACAGATGAGCTCAGTCCCGCAGCCAGCACAGCCCCATCCGTCCGCTTTCACCGCTCAAACTCACAATCCCGCGCAGCCTACCACCCTACCTCAGGCGTTCAGTAACTTATCATTTAAAGACAACGGTGAATGGTATATGGACACTGGAGCGACATCTCACCTTACATCGGATGCAGGTATTCTTCGTACTATTCTTAATAAGTTTAACATTTCGTCCATTTATGTTGGCGACGGGGGACGCATTCCCGTCACCAACTCAGGCCATAGCATTATTCCAACTAATCATCACCCCTTACACCTTCGCAATATTCTTGTTACACCAAGTATCATTAAAAACCTTATTTCGGTTCGTAAATTTGTTACTGATAATAATTGCTCTATTGAATTTGATAAATCTGGTTTTTCTGTGAAGGACCCTCGGACCCAAACAATCCTACTTCGATGTGACAGTACAGGTGACTTATATCCCGTTCTCCCTCCTACAAAACCAACCTTTGCCTTTTTAGCTTCAAGTCAGGACACGTGGCATCAACGGCTTGGACATCCAAGAGAAGATGCTCTTCGAGTTCTTAGTTCTACTGGTTTAATTTCGTTTAATAAAACTAAGTCTGTTTCTTTATGCAAACCGTGTCAACTTGGCAAACATGTTAAATTGCCCTTTTTTAGTTCTTCGTCTATTGTTAACAAACCTTTTGACATTATACACTCGGACTTGTGGACTTCACCGGTTCCGAGTGTCAGCGGTATTAATTATTATCTTTTGTTTTTGGACCATTATTCACATTTCTTATGGGTTTACCCCTTGCGTAGGAAAAATGATGCTTTTATTAAATTTGTACAATTTCGTGCTTACGTAAATAATCAGTTTGACTGTGACATAAAAGCTTTTCAATGTGACCATGGTGGTGAGTTTGATAATAAGGAAATGCACGACCTTTTTGATAAACATGGGATTTTATTTCGTTTTTCGTGTCCAAAAACCTCACAACAAAACGGTAAATCGGAACGCATGATTCGAACCATAAATAACTTAATTCGCACTCTCCTTTTTCAAGCAAACCTTCCGGCTATTTATTGGGTGGAAGCCCTTCACATGGCTACTCACCTTTTAAATATTTTACCGTCCACTGCTATTAAAAACGAAATCCCATTTACTAAACTTTTCAACAAACCACCGACCTATAATGAATTACGCGTGTTCGGGTGTCTATGTTACCCGCATTTATTTCCGAAACATAAACTTGATCCCCGTTCCACACCTTGCATCTTTCTTGGATATCCTGCAGGCCATAGAGGTTTTCGTTGTCTTGACTTGACCACCAAAAAGATCATTCTTTCCCGCCATGTAGTCTTTGATGAAACTACATTTCCCTTTGGCACCACCCGTTCCGCTATACCCACATCCCACTATCATTTTTTGGATGACTCCATTAATATCCCGCTCCAAAACATATTGAACCCCACCCCCCCCGAGACCCCTCCGCCACCAGCTCCCATACCACAGCCACCACCGCCACCTCCCTCGCCATCACCGCCACCCTCGCCACCACCGCCGCCCTCACCACCGCAGCCCCCTTCGCCGCCACCCACCCACCATATGCGCACTCGCTCAAAACGTGGCATTTTCAAACCCATTACCCGCCTTAACCTTAATGTTTCCCATCACTCGCCTATTCCCCGCTCTTATCTTGCCGCCCTCAAAGACCCTAAATGGTATAATGCTATGGTAGACGAACATGGTGCACTTATTAAAAATGGTACTTGGATACTTGTTCCCCGACCTACGGGTGCTAATGTTGTTTCTTGTATGTGGCTGTTTAAACATAAGTTTCATGCAGATGGCTCTCTTAGCCGATATAAGGCTCGACTTGTTGCTAATGGTCGCAGTCAGCAGCAGGGTATTGATTGCGATGAGACTTTCAGTCCGGTTGTTAAACCCGGAACTATTCGGACCGTCCTCAGTCTAGCTCTTTCACGATCCTGGCCAATTCATCAGCTAGATGTCAAGAATGCCTTCCTTCACGGCACTCTTGATGAGACTGTCTATATGCATCAGCCTCCTGGCTTCTATGATTCTGAGCATCCTGATTACGTTTGTCTACTGAAGAAGTCCTTGTATGGCCTGAAACAGGCCCCACGGGCTTGGTTTCAGCGGTTTGCGGGATTTGCATTACGCATTGGTTTTACCCACAGTCGCACGGACTCTTCACTATTTATTTTTCGTCGCGGATCTGACATTGCTTATTTATTGCTTTATGTAGATGACATCATCCTCACAGCTTCCTCTACATCCTTCTTGCAGCGTATTATTACAGCATTATGTGGTGAGTTTTCCATGACTGATCTTGGCCCTTTGAGCTATTTCCTAGGGATTTCGGCCACTCGCACATCTCAGGGTATGTTTCTTTCCCAGCAGTCCTATGCTCGTGATATTTTAGAGCGTGCCGGCATGCTCAACTGTAACCCCTGTCGGACTCCTGTTGATACGGACTCCAAGTTGGGTCCTTCTGGTCCTCCAGTCACTGATCCTACTCTCTACCGTAGTCTTGCGGGGGCATTACAGTACCTTACATTCACACGACCGGATCTCACTTATGCGGTTCAGCAGCTATGTTTATATATGCATGATCCTCGCGAGCCTCATTTACAGGCTCTTAAGCGTGTGCTCCGATACGTTCATGGGACCCTCACTCTGGGCTTACAGCTGTATTCTTCGTCTACCACTCAGCTCACTGCTTATTCCGATGCTGATTGGGGCGGGTGTCCGTCCTCTCGTCGGTCTACTTCTGGATATTGTGTTTTTCTTGGCAGCAATCTATTGTCTTGGTCTTCTAAACGTCAGTCTACGGTTTCTCGTTCCAGCGCTGAAGCTGAATATAGGGGTGTTGCTAATGCTGTTGCTGAGACTTCTTGGTTACGTAATCTACTTTTGGAGCTTCATAACCCACTTACTACTGCTTCGGTTATTTTTTGTGATAATGTTAGCGCTGTCTACATGTCAGCCAATCCTGTTCAGCATCAGCGCACTAAACATATAGAGATTGACATTCATTTTGTTCGTGACAAGGTTGCTACAGGCGATGTTCGTGTTCTTCATGTTCCCTCGCGTTATCAGTATGCAGATATTTTCACGAAGGGTCTTGCTTTTCCCTTATTTTCGGATTTTCGCACCAGCTTGAGCGTTCGTGCTCCCTCCGCTCAATCTGCGGGGGCATATTAGACTTATTGTATTGGATAGTTAGTTAGTCATAGTTTGGGTTAAGGCCCGTTATTTGTATCTATATATTGCTACGTTGCTAATTCATTAATGAAGAATACAATCATATTTTGCATACCATAATAAAAGTTTGTAAAATCTGTAATCATAATCAATTTTTTAATGACCCCGAATTGCAAACGAAGATATTTTGCCTAAATTACAACAAATGAAATTGACAGTTTAAATAATTAGCATATATAAATGAACAAAGTATTTTAGCTCAAATTATTTTTCCAAAATACTTTAAATATTGTCCACAAAAACAGGTTTATTTAAATCTTCCTATTGTTTTCCTTTTGTTAAAAAAGAAAATGGGTTAATGCTACAAGGTTGCGGACAGTGGGTCAGGATGGGTAGATGGTCGATGATTGATTAACACTGTATTATTTATTGGTATGTTTGTGGAAAAGTTTGGTCACATGATCGTTTTCTTATTTTAAACACTTTATTTAATCTTAATATTTGTAAGGTTATAATTTAAAAATTAGGCAAATAAAATTTAGGTAAAATTTGTCTTATCAAAGTAGATACAAGATTATTTAAGTTGATCCAAGCTGTAGTCAACTGAAATACAATCTTAATTAGCGGCAATAGTTTTCGTTGTATAACAAAAGACTTGTAGTCTGGCTGTATGTAGATTGGCTCGTTAAATTTGAGATCGTGGGCTTTTAAAAGACAGAAGTACTACTAATAATAATGAGATATGATATAATACTTGTGTTTCAAAAAAAAATAAAAAGGTTCATGTTATATGAATTTTTGAAAGAATGTTTAATTGTTGAGTTGTTGTTGAAATTTTTAATTATTAATTTATTTTATTCATTAATTTCTTAATTACATTAAAGTAATGTATAATTATAAGTTAAGTTAGTCTGAAATTTTCCGGAGTTGAGGTTTTGGAGTTAACGGTGGATGAAAGTGTTTTGAAATAGAAATATGGTTAATAGATGCTCAATATTGTGCATATATGAAGATAAAGAAATGAAAATAATTAAAGAAGGCTTAACAACTTTAACATATGTGACTAATGAATATTCAACACTTATTGGTGTCGATTTGTCTGTCAGTTGGCACGTATATCTTGAGTATAAGCTTCAATTTGTAAATGAGCTTGTCTCCGATCAATTTGTTCATCTCACATTGAGAGGAGAAGGAAGATGATTCTCCCAAACTTTTCAAGTAAACAAGTATGTTGGCCTTCGTTAGTGATGTTTGTGAATATATTAGTGAGATGTCCTTTACTAGACACATATCATTATCTTAATGTTACCATGTTTAAGTTGATCACAAATATCTCTCGAAAGGAGAATTTCGGCGAGGACTCCCTATTTTCGTGTACCTTTAGTATCAACTGGCATCACTACCGGCTACCAGTCCCAGACAATGTGGTCCGAGACCACCAATGTCTCAGCGTCTTGGACCAACGAGTGAGATCCGATTACCCCGAACCCGTGACCCGTTTCTCTCAAAGTCCTTGTGACCAAGGTCAACTGAGCTTTTGCGGGGAGAGCACTTGGTGTCCACAAAGGTGGGATAGGGTTCGAACCTGGGACCTCCCATTAAAGAGACCCAAGTCTTACCATCCAAACCACATCAAGGGACAATTTGATCACAAATATAATGGCAATCTATTTCAATATGGGTAGTACGAGCTTGAAAAAAGAAGATTAGCAATTGTATGTTCAAATGTTTGATTACCTATATGTCTTTATATAGAGACGTAGAACTCAAGTGAGCTAGACTAGGATCAAGATCTTTTAACATAGTAAGTAGCGATTTGAGCTCATAACAAGTTGATCTAGCTACACTATTTTACGTCTTAGACTTCCACCAGCCATGAAATATTCGAGTCATAAGACAACTAACCTAATATGAATGAAAATAAACTGTTTTAGTTAAACATGAGGATTATGAGCGGGGATTACAAGTGTCCAACTTGATCATAAATGTTCAAAAAGTCCTAAACAGAAATTTGACATCTTGCATCTAAACGGAAGTTTGATTTTGTGTAGACTATGGTTTGATAATAGTGAGGCATACTAGTTTACCGATGTTTGTTAACGAAGTACCTAAATCGGATCCCAGTTTTAGAGTCGGTGACTACAATTCAACGAGTTTGTGATTCAAAAACTCTTTATTCTTTTATTTTTTTTCTCTTTTTCTTGTAGATCTATGAAGTTAATTAGTTTCAATTTGAAATTTTAGGTTAGATTTTAGATTTTGCCTTTATATGCTTAAATCTATTTTGTTTGAGAAAAAAGAAGATGAATTGATTTTGATGATGGTGATAGGTGAAGTTTGTTTGAGAAATAAAGATACGAATTGATCTTGTAATTTATTTTAAATTATGAATTTGGTACCTAGATAATCAAATTAGGGTAAAGGGTCCGAAGACAAACACCTTCACATGTTTCGCACATCAGAATTTCAAAATGCAAATTTAACTGCCATAAAGATTGGGTTAAAATCCAATTAAATGTTTTTTAGAATTGAATGTCTGATTAATTATTAGAGTTTAGATAAGAAAACTTTAATTTAACATAAACAATAGGAATCACTCTAGTTATTATTTGTCAGTAAAAACAAGCAATTTGATATAACAGTAAAATTATTCTACTAAAGTGTTATTTTGGAAGTAACTGATTATGAATATAAATCTTAATCTTATATTAACGTTATTTGTTAATTGTTATTTGACTAATTTCTGTCTTTTTGGAAAAGTAGGTGAAATCCAGAGAATGGACATGTGACTACTTCGTGGTCCACCACACCACATGCAACACCACCATGCATTATTGTTATATGTGTGTGTGTTAAACTTGGTTTAATAAAGATTAATGCAAGTTGTAAATATTTTAAAATGGCTATTACATTATTGTACAGCACTTTTGTACCACTCTATGTTTTTTATACCAAAAAATATATTAAAAACTTTTTGAGTAAAAGTTAATATATGCATTTTTAGACTTACTATATACCCCCATTCGACCTAAAAGGAGTACTTGATAATAAAAAATGGTCGAAATAAGATAAATGCATTTAATGAAATATTTTTCATTAGATTACATATTATTTCCCTCTATTAAACAACATTGGTAACTTTTAGAGTTTGAAAAATTAAAAACATTTAAGGGTAAACATTTAAGGGCACAATAAAATTTACTATATTTTAATCATCCATAATTAAAAATAAGACAATAGTTTTGGGACAAATATAAATAGAACAATGAACAGCTTTTCGAAAAGGAGATATTAGTAACTTTAAAAGGGTTAATAAACATGCATATGTTAATGTACTTACTAAAAAAGATTAGACATCAGACGGTTTTCTTAAAATTCGTATAGATTAGTAATCTATGAATCATATCATATTTGATTTGTTTAATTGATTAACACAAATCATTATAAACAAATAAGAAGGTTACTATTGTAAGTATTGTTTTTAACAAAAATTTTTATAGTGATTGAAATAAAAAGCACACACACTATATATTATATCATGATTCGAAATGTACAAACATGATTGATACAATTTTATTCATAAAACTAATGAAAAAAACGTAGAGAAAAACCCCGAAAATAAACTTTTTGATATTCAAACCCTATACAAAAATTACGACACATTATAACTTACTTTTAGCGACAGTTTGGTTTTCTTCAGTCACTAAACATAATCTGATCGTCGTCGGTAAACGATAGATTCAGAAACCGCACACGTTCTCTTACAAGACGAATACATACTGACCGCAAATCCAGATCGGTCACTCAACCCGTTATCTTTGTCTTTTGAACACTCAACAAAAGCCGCGAAAAACGGGTCTTTTTTGAAACTCCTATTGTTGCTATACTTCTTGGCGTTACTAGACGGTGGCAAGGGTAGGAGATTCTGTGAGGATTCACTTTTCTTGTGGGTGTTCTTTTTGGGTATTCCGGGGACTTGTTCCCACGAAAACGGAATGCCTAGACATCGCAACGGAGTAGTGACTAAGGTATCCTCGACGAAGATCGGGTCAGTAAAGGTAAGGGATTTGGTCCGGCGAGGGAGTTGTGGGATGTTAATGGAAGACATTGATTATACTATTGTTAATGTATAGACAAAACATATCACAACTTTAAGTGGTTGTTTTCATGCATTATATATACATGTTTTGTCTCTACTTTCATTGTTCTAAACACGATAACTAAAACTGGTGTATTTAAACTTATGTGTATTTAAATGTTTCTATTAGACTTAAGTTTATTAAATATCAATCTACTTTCCTATTTTGTTTTACTATCGTATTTAAATTTAAGTTTTAATTAGATATATTATATATAGCTTCATTATATATTAATATACTAGTTTTAATCCCCGTACGATATACGATGTTTGAAAATCTAATTTTAATGTTACAATATAAATGATACTCCGTAATAAATAATTATTTAATAGAACGATAAAAGAAAAAAAAGCACATTGTTTATGGTCACAATTGTTAAAGTTCAAATAAAATCTATAAGTTTGTTTAAACGTCCATATAAGGTTACATTTAATATAAGTTTAGCTATGCAAATCAAGCCCTTTATTATATTGGGGTTTTATATATTTAAATTAATAAATATGTGAATTGTACGTGATAAGTTCCAAATTAATTAATTTTAATAAAAAGAAAACTTTATTGCTTTAGGATTAAGATAATTTCAAAAATTAACTAATATTTGATTAAATAAACATTATTGCTCGAGAATTGTTTCCATCGTGTATTATATATATGTTGGAGATGTCAAGTCAAATGGTGAAGCTTTCAAAATAAGCAAGTCATAGTTTAGATTAGTTTTGTATCAGTTCGGATTCTCCGATTTGTTTAATGAAGTGTAAAGTTTATGAAGGTTTCAGTTCAGGGGAACTAATACTTCACCGAATTAGTTCAAGTTCTTCCGAACTGAACCAACTAAACTATAAGTTTATGTCTACTCCGAAATGTTTTTTAATAAACATAACGATGACATTTATGTAATTGTTAGTTAGTATAGGTCTATAAATAGTGGCTAGCGATCATGTAATATGCATGCTTTGAACAAAATAGTTCATGTAACTGAATTTCTCGCCCAAAATACATCTTTCATTTTACTTTTTCATTCATCGTTGATTATCATCTCTAAATCATTCGTTCAATTAATTACTTTTAATTCCGCTAGTTGTAATTGAGATCTTAAACTTATTGATAGGTGTTGAGGATTTACAAGACCTGACAATATATATATATATATATATATATATATATATATATATATATATATATATATATATATATATATATATATATATATATATAGAAATAGGATCAAGCAAAAAGTTTTAAAATTGTAAAAAGTTAAGGAAGCAATGAAGGAATGACATGTGCATGCTTAGATGACATTTAAAAGAAATTATAATTTTATTATTTTTATAATAATTTTTTTTTTTTATTAAATAAAAGAAAAAAAGATCAAAAAAAAAATTTGAATTTTTTTTGATAACGTCATTTGTCACGTCATATGATGCACACAAAAAATATGATTCACATTAATGATGACACAAAAAATCTATGATATTCAACTATGATGTATACATAAATGTTCATAATAGGTGTCTATCATAAACGTGCATCATATTTTTTTCGTACATAACTTTTTTCGAGCCACAAAAAAAAAATTTATTTTTTTCTTTCAAATATTTTTTTTATTAAAAATATTATTTTTTTTATTAAAAATATTATTTTTTTATTAAAAATATTATTTTTTCCAAATTTGCCACATGTCTCTCCCACAATATTTCCTCAACTTTTTACAAATTTAATACTTTTCACAAAAACCCTCCGCTATATATATATATATATATATATATATATATATATATATATATATATATATATATATATATATATATATATATATATGGTTCTTGTAAACCAAACCTTAAGATAAAATAATTAAAAAAAAGTTTAAAAATTATTTATAGTGTTAGAATTTTTGTATTATCGTTCATTTTAATCATATTTCAAACTTTAAAAAGGAAGTTTTGTTGTACATCAAAAAATGTGTAGTTTTATTATTGTGCATCAAATTTGAATATTTACTGCACAAAAACAATAAATTTGATTCACAACTCCTAAACAGCATATATTTTGATGCATGTCAAAACTTGCTTTTTTAAAGTTTGTTATAATTGAGTAAATAAATATAATACAAAATTACACATATCATATATTATTTTTTTATTTTTTTTTACTTATTTTACTTTAAATCTTGTTTTATAAGAACATCCTTTTATATATATATATATATATATATATATATATATATATATATATATATAGATTAAGATTAAGATATTATTATTTTATTATTAATGATATACTAAAACTCCGGCCATCACAAAATTACTTTTCTAATTGGTTGATGTTATATCTAAGGATAAAATAGGTGTTACTAACCTAGTTGTAAATTAGAATAGACATTTGAACAGCAGCTTTGAGAAGGAGAATGTATTATATTGGACAAATTACATACAATAGAAATATAATTAGTCTTCTCATTCATAATTATATAATTAGTCTTCTCATTCATAATTTTTATGCCGTACTACAAATTTTTACCCATAATAGTACGTAACTAACTTCTAAATAATTGTAATTAAAAGAGTTTTTATCTAAAAATCGAATATATACTCTCGTATCGGGTTTTTCTCTTTAAATATTTTTCTTTACTTTTAAGATTTATGACATTATTAATTTATTAATTGTAAATTAAAGGAAAAACACGGCAACTCTTAAGCATATATTTGGTTTTCAGATACAATTTCTTTAATTATAATTATTTGAAAATTAATTATTATTATTCAGAATTTATAGTACATTTTTTAATTTATAATTTAAAGCATATTATCTTTCCATTTACAAAATTTGCACTTAATATCATGACATACTTATACTTATCTAACATAACAATCAACGTGGATCAACTTGTTTCCCCCTTATTTATCTTTTAGCCATAATTTGACATACGAACACAAAGTTGGTTGGAAAATTACTATATACCACATTTTTTACATATAAATTAAGCCTTTTAATTATTTATTTTTTGTTAGTTTTGTTTTTTATTAGTTTTGATATATTTTTCACTTGACACTTAAACTTCTATTTTAACCTATAGCTTTTATTTAACCTTTTACTATCTATCATCTTATCACAAACAGAAACAAATAAAATCGCATTAATCACTAAAATAAAAAATAGACATAAAGATTTTGCATCCAGCAACAAAATCTTTGAGATTTAAAGACGTACCAATACCATCATGGCATCCTTTTCTTCCTATAGCAACTATAATTGAGGTAATGAACCCGCATTTTGCGACTGTTCACATGTTTGGTACTTTTTAATGAATTAATCATCAGAATAATCACCTATCACTTACACTTTACAAAAATAATCATCTGATTTGCGACGAATTTCTTGCGACACTTTATCGTCGCGAGAAGTACATAAAACAAAATCAGACCAATAAAAATCAGACACGTCGTTACGAAAATGAATATTGACGCGAGAAATGAATAGTGTCGCGACAACGTGTCGAATTTTTATTGGTCTGATTAAAATATGTGTACTTTCGCGACGAAAAAATGTCACGAGAAATCTGTCACGAATTAGGTGATTATTTTTGTAAAATGTAAACGATAGGTGATTATTTTGATAATTTGCTCCTTTTTAATTTGTATTTGTACTTCAAAAACATTTACTAACATGGAAAAAAATAAGTTCTAGTATGTAATAATTCATATGTATATAATTAACTCTCATCTTCTCTTATTTCGATTAGGGTATTGTTTTACCTATAATAACAAGATATATTCTTAGACTACTTACTATTTGGTCACAACAAATCATTATATTTTAATATTTTTGCCTATCGTGATTCAAGAAAAATCGCAAAACTATCGGAATTGGTAAAAATCTTGTTGTCATGGGTATAATGTAGTATAATTTAGCTTATGTTGACTAAAAACGGGTTAAAGTTGTCCGAATATAACCTACTTTCCCCAAATGTTCATTTTATATAATAAACTTTTTTTTTTGTTCATTTTGGTACCTAAACTCTTTAAACCGACTAATTAACTACCTAAACTTTTTTAAACCGGCTAAAATTTCAGAAATTCAAACACAAAATTATTTAAACAATTTCATTGTTTTTACCCAAAATATTGACTTTAACTATCAACATGAAAGTCAACTAACATGAATTCTTTTAATTCTAATCAGAGAATTTCATTTTGATTAAAATGATTGTTTAAGCGCGTGTAATATAAGATTACTCCTTAATCAATTTTAACATATCAGTTCGTTTTTAACATTTTATAAGATTTATGAATATAAAAAAAAAAAATCAACAAATCTATGATTCAGTGTTATAATGTTAATTTTCTACATCATGTGAACTTAATCATTAGATATCGGGTGTATCGAAAAGAACAATTGTGATAAATGAAATTTGAATTGATAGAGTTTGATGGAAATGAGTTTCGGTTTGAGTTTTTAGATCCGAATTTGGGTTTATCATAGTTGCATTGATTTGAAGATCAATTAAAGAATTCCGTTAGCTTCGAATGATTTGCAAGGAATCTAAGTATTGAGAGTGAACGTAGGTTGATTGAAAGGTATAGTTAAAGTTCTAGGTGGTTCTCGGTTTTTTTTTTTTAACAAATTTGTTCTAAAGTATACTTCTAGTGATTTGGTGTTATGTTTGATAATATAAGAACCTTTAGATTACATATTGTATTGTGTTTGTAATTCATTTTTTGCGAGATTTCGGTTGTCTTCTGCACTAAGTTGCAAGAACTTTGGTGAGTATCCAAATGTACAAAAAAAAAGTTCATTACGTAAAACGAACATTTTGGTAAAGTTGGTTATGTTCTGGCGACTTTAATCCAAAAAGTAAATGGGTAAATATAGGTAAACGGGTCGGGTTTAGTGGGTTTACTTGATTAACCGACTACAAACAGGTAGCCGGTTACATTAATCATTTTAAAAGTTTCAAAGAGTTTAGGTACCCAAATGTAAAAAAAAAAGTTCATTACATAAAATGAACATTTGAGGAAAGTAAGTTATGCTCTGACAACTTTAACCAGACTAAAAACTATCACTAGCATCTACCAAATCCGAGAAAAGCTAAAAAAAATTATTTTAACTTTGATCTTTAAAACATGAAAACCAGGGACGGAGAATAATGATGGCCGAAGAGGGTTGGTTATGTACAGGCGACTTTAATCCAAAAAGTAAATGGGTAAATATAGATAAACGGGTCGGGTTTAGTGGGTTTACTTGATTAACTGACTACAAACAGGTAGCCGGTTACATTAATCATTTTAAAAGTTTCAAAGAGTTTAGGTACCCAAATGTAAAAAAAAAGTTCATTACATAAAATGAACATTTGAGGAAAGTAAGTTATGCTCTGACAACTTTAACCAGACTAAAAACTATCACTAGCATCTACCAAATCCGAGAAAAGCTAAAAAAAATTATTTTAACTTTGATCTTTAAAACATGAAAACCAGGGACGGAGAATAATGATGGCAGAAGAGGGTTGGTTATGTACAGGCGACTTTAATCCAAAAAGTAAATGGGTAAATATAGGTAAACGGGTCGGGTTTAGTGGGTTTACTTGATTAACCGACTACAAACAGGTAGCCGGTTACATTAATCATTTTAAAAGTTTCAAAGAGTTTAGGTACCCAAATGTAAAAAAAAAAGTTCATTACATAAAATGAACATTTGAGGAAAGTAAGTTATGCTCTGACAACTTTAACCAGACTAAAAACTATCACTAGCATCTACCAAATCCGAGAAAAGCTAAAAAAAATTATTTTAACTTTGATCTTTAAAACATGAAAACCAGGTACGGAGAATAATGATGGCAGAAGAGGGTTGTTCCCCCCCCCCCCCCCCCACCCCCACACACACAGACAGTAAACCCACTAAACCTGACCCGTTTACCTATATTTACCCATTTACTTTTTGGATTAAAGTCGCCAGAACATAACCAACTTTACCAAAATGTACAAAAAAAAAAGTTCATTACATAAAATGAACATTTAAGGAAAGTAAGTTATACTCTGACAACTTTAATCCGATTAAAAACTATCACTGGCATCTACCAAATCCAAAAAAAACTAAAAAAAGTTATTTTAAGTTTGGTCCTTAAAACATGAAAACCAGGCACGGAGAATAATGATGGCACGAGAGGGTTGTTCCCCCCACCCCCCCAAAAAAAAATATATATATATTTGCCGTTTTTAGGGTAAATTTAATAGATATTTGGGATTTTAGCTTCATTCTCATTGACTAGATTAATTACTGGCCCTTGAAATCTAGAACAAACAGTATACATTAACTTAAATTTTCGGTTTAAACCTTTAAAATATTATATAAGTTCAATATATGCCCCTGTTTTAGTACATTGATATTTGTTATTACTTGTTTGCCTATGTAATTTATATTTGTTTTTTCTTTTTAAGTATACATATATAGATATTTATCATGAGGATAAATCGAACTTACAACGATTCCGCCCCCTCAATAGATGTATTCAAGCTCCATCACAAGTAAAAACTAACAACTAAATGAGAGAAGTGAGACACCGTTAGCTAAAAATCATGCATATAACCTTGACGACTAAATGTTCATTGATACATATCATTTTGTGGTTTTTGATACCTCACCCAAAAATATTATAACATACGTATTGGCTTATTAAGATAAAAAAAAGGTGTTTTGTTAAAACAAATATAAATATAGATTATCATTTAAGGTAAAATAAAACTCTTTCTATTAGTAGAGTTTTTCTTCATTGTTTGTGTGTCCTGATTTTTTTTATTTTCTTTTTCTTTGAAATCAAGAAATAAATATTTGATGTGCTATATCTAGATATTGAAATTTTAAGTTATAAAATTACATTTAATTAAAATACAATCACATATATATGAGTAATAACACAATCACATATAATCGTGAGTTTCTTTTAGTTTTTCCCATAAATAAAGTAAAATTATGTATCAAATAATGTTTTAAGGATTTTTAAACTTTTAAATATAAAATTAGAATAATTTTATAGAGAAATGATCAATTAAATATATATAATTTTTTAAATACCAAAATATTCAATCTTAGTTATTCTTATTTTAATCTGATGGCTAAGATTTAATCAAATATATATATTTTTTTTTACTTTTTTTATTTTTAAATAATTTATAAAACAAACCGTTAATTGTTAGACGAAACAAACTACAGCGTTGCAATTGCCTCGTTTTTAGCTTGAATTAGAGTAGTGATGTTATATAGTTTCGACAACTTTTATTTTTTGGTATTAAAATTGTAACGATAAAATCACATGTGATATTAGCAACAATACATAAAATTTTATAAAAGAGAATTACTATAAAACGTATAAATTACCTAAATTTAAGAAAAGATCGAATTGTGGCACCTTTTTTTTTCTTCGTTTTTTGACAAAAATGTGATACTACGCATATCATATGTGACTGTATCGTATATCATATGTGATTTTATTATGTATGCAAAATTTCGAAAACTCGTAAGACAATAACACACTTAATTTCAAGTTTCATTGTGAATTTTAAACACACAATACTATATAAGGTATAATCTATATAGACCTGAAAAAAAAATTAAAATTTGACGATTTTTATTTTTCTGTTTTTGGACAAATGTTGATATTTGTAAAGTACAGTTACATGTGATTTGAACACTAAATATGAATTTCAAAACTTTGATTTTTTATATTATGTATATTGAACTAAAATCAAAAAGAAAAACGCAAAAATATTATGTCAAACTACTAAAATCATATTTGATAAATTGTGATTTTTTAAAATAAAACTTTAAAACCCATAAAAAAAAAGCCGGAAAATTTTTTCGTCAAAAGTATATCGATGTGAGTGCTTTTATAGAAAAGGGAATTTAATGTTTGTAACAATGGTATAATTTATTCGTTTAATACATTTACGATTTTTGAGATAATTTATTTTTAAACAAAATTTAATTACAGTGAGTTTTAAAATAAAGAGTTGTAATCCTATATATATATATAAAACCATGTTTAGACGGAAAAGACTTCAACCTTTTATTTTGAAGAGAAACCCCGAATGAAACATTTATCAAAAAGCTTGAGGCTCTTGGCAAACAAAAGTCTCGAAATAAAAGCTTCAGTTTCTAGCTACAACTTTTATTAACAGTTACGCCAAACACATTTATTGTCAACTTACTTTCACTCTTGTCATCTTTTAAGTAATGTACTTTGTATTGTTCGTTCTAATCATTCAAAGTTGGTTTTGATATTTCTTTTTGATAAAGTTTTTTTTATTTTAAATCGCATTTAAAGCTCATATCGCAATTGATATGGGTAGAATTTTCGTGTATGATCACAAGTCATGATTGTTGTAGGTTAACTCGAGATAACGGATCACAAGTAGGGGTGTTATTCGGGTCAATCCGACCCTAATAAACAACTTTCGGATCGGGTTCATTCGGGTTTTAACTAAAATTTTCTAACCCTAACCCGACCCTAATAAGGGTTCGGGTTTTAGGGTTCGGGTCATTTTCGGGTCGGGTCCAAGAGGGTCGGGTTATTTCGGGTCCGGGTTATTACCTTCGAAGTATTTTGAACCAAAGGCATATGATACATATAGGCTAGAAGTATGAAAAAGTTTCATACATGAAGCGATGTGGGACACCTAAGTAGGAAAAACCAAAGGCATATGATATATATAGGCTAGAAGTATGAAAGAGTTTCATAACTGAAGTGATTACCTGAAGTGATGTGGGACAACTAAAGTAGGTATGAAACTCTTAGTTGTCCCACATCGCTTCAGGTATGAAACTCTTTCATATTTTTAGCCTATATATGTCATATGCCTTTGGTTTTCCCTACTTAGGTGTCCCACATTGCTTCATGTATGAAACTCTTTCATACTTCTTGCCTATATATATCATATGTCTTTGGTTCAAAAAAAATTATCTAGGTTATTCGGGTTGACCCGAACCCGAATAAGGATGCTTAAAAAGACCCGCAACCCGACCCTAATTAAGTTTCGGGTTAATCGGGTTGACCCGAATAACCCGATCGTAGATTCTAGAACCGATTAACCCGACCCTAATAAGCTTATTCGGGTTCGGGTCAATCGGGTTCGGGTTTTTTTGACACCCCTAATCACAAGCAGTCTACGTGATCATGGATCACGTGATCATAGATTGTAAACAGGTTTATGATCACTAACATTTCTTATTATATTTATACATGTCATACCCTTAAATTGGCAGGTATCTCAATCAGCTAATTATAGTCGTTGAAAACAAAGTCTAAGTCAATGCTAAAAGACTTGAAATAAACATCGGTGAAGCAGTCTACGGAGGATCCCGTATATTTCGGAGTTGGGATGATCCCGCATATTTCGCTGTAGTTGTTACTTTAAGTTTGTTATAAATAAGGCAATGATCGATATAGGAACACACACAGTCACACCGGAATACTCACCAGAATTACAACACAAACACTTAGAATCGAACACTTGTGCTCATCTTTGTACTTGTAACTGTTTTTATCAATAAAATCAACAAGGGAAGGGATTATTATTCCAAAAGGATTAAGAGCTTTCCTCGTAAACAACTGTTTTAATTTACTTTTTAGGTATTCTTTTACTGTTTTACATAAAATTATCCCGTGTTCATACATTAGTTTACCACAGCACCTTATCTCACATAAATAATTTGATCACGGCATTGTTTTAGGTAGTTTTTGGTCAAAACAACAATATGATTTATATGTAGTCATATTTGATTGAAAAGTATAAAATTTATAGAAACGAAAATTAAACCGTGCGTTTTTTAAACATCAAAATGTGACATTCAACTCGTTTGGATACTAATTTCTTATACTCCTCAATACTTAGTATGTGTGTTACATTAGAAAAATATAAACACAATATCATAATATCATATTTCGATATAAACTGTAAATACATATTTATATAAAGGATACAATACATGGTCAAAAAATAATATTAGATAACTTTAAATGATCAGGATAAATACAAACTAAGTGTCAAAAAAACAATAAAAGTAAAAGTAAGTTAGACATTTAAGTACCCTTATTAAAATCACATTTGTTATTATAAATGAGTTTTAATATTCGTCCAAAAATGTAAAAACAAGATCGGCAACCCTAACTTTTCTAAGTTTAGATAATTATACATTATATAACATTTTTATATTTGATGATTAACATTTATGGTTCAAATGGCATGTAATACTTTATGAGTTTCATTTTGAATAAAGAGAAAAAAAATTAACCTTGCAAGTTTCAATAATTTTATCTTTTTAGACGACGGAAGAACGATAAGGAATAAGAAGAAAAAAAAATGGTGGTACCATTATGGATGGTTGGGGCTAAAAGGTTTTAAAAAGACTGTTGATGAGAAAATGACCAACAATAACAACATTTGTGAATTTTTCTTTTCTTAAATGAATAGTTTCAAGTCGCAAATATGCTTTAGCCATAACTAATTGTTATTCTAGGCTGTGCAGACGTGAATCGGGCATGCAACAGATGATCAATTCCGGTCCAGAACTAACCCCTCGTATGTGTTGCTGTCCGTTTTCCAGTTCCATGATATTATTACGTATTCCGGTTCCTAAGCCTGTCCAAATTTAGACCGATAAAACCGGTGGACCGCAGTATTTCATTTGTCCAACAAATCTCTTTTTTGTTTTATCAAGCCCAGCCCAGCAGGATTTTTAAAGGAAAAACAAAATACGGTTTCCGGTTCGATCAAAGCCGAACCGTTTTGGAACCGAAACCCAATGTGAACAAAGTCCACGATTCTCCGATTATAGTCTTTCCAATTCCAGTTTGGTCGGGTTCTCATGGTCCGGTCCTGGAAACAAGTCACTTCTTTACTTTATACAAAAAAAATATAGAAAAAATACAACTTTTCCCACTTCATTCGAAAAACTCAACCTGCATCGAATGACTAAGTAACACGAAACTACACACAATATATATAAGGCATTAACTGAAAACATTAGATTAATAAATGACAAAATTATATCATATCATCCTGCTAAACACATACTAATTATCAGATTAAGTTTTAACGACAAAATATATAAGGCGTTCCCTTGTGTCTTCACTAAAAACTGCATCATGACCCCAGTAAATAGTATATATTTCTAAGCACAAATAACAAAACTAAACTTTATCATCTATTTTATCGTTTACAAGTGGAGCTAATTCCAAGCGAGAACGTGGGGTCCGGGGCGTACGAGGAGTTCCTGGTAATTGGTTAGCAATCCTGTGTCTCACGTACCCATAAAATGTGCATCCCACAAGCGTTACTCCACACCCAAATGCATTCATAGGAGAAATTGGGTTTTTAAATATCATCCATGAGAATGCAACAGCAAATGCCACCTTTACAAACAATAAAACGTCTTAGTTCCAAGTTTATATATAATATTGCTGACACAAGGTGGCAATTGTGAACCATATTAGATAAATGGGTCGATCTAGTTATTGCACCACTATCTTTACTGATTTTCTCTCAAAAGAGGAAAATGATCAAATTTAAAATCCCTAGATTAAAATCAAGTCAAATAGGTTAAACCGAAGGAACGTTAAATCGCCCAAAACCTTGAAAATTAATTTTATTTAAATAATAGAGTATATTAGAACTGAAAGGTGTTGTTGTGTTTAAACACATTGATTATTTATAAAATTCAATAGGAAAAGACAAAAAGGTGTTTCGGCCGACAAGCTAAACCGACCTTTTCACCCACACTCCAAACTACACGTCTTGACCCGTTACCCAACCCACCTGGCCCGCCCATTTTCCCACCTCTGGTATCTATTACACAAAACTTGGCTGAAAGTCCCCCCAAAAAAATGCTTCAAAACAATACACTTTTTAAGCTTGTTACATGAATTCTTATATGATTTTCAGGTTATAATATATCTCAAATACGTCAACTGGGTTAAAAGAGTCATATGTCACCTAATGTTTATTTAAAAAATGATTTAAATCCCCTTAACTAGTTAACTGTTGTATTTAAAAGTATTAGATTATTTTTGTAATAAGATATACTTGACACATGTTTTTACTTACAAAAGTCGAAAATATTTCAGGTCAAACCTAGATGGGCCATTTGACTTGCAATACAAATTTTCCGTTTTGACATGAACTCATTATACTAACAACTGCACAGTTTCCACTTTTAGGATCTATTGCAAAAAACTTAGCTGATACCCAAATGATGCTCAACGACATGCACTCTGCATGGCTTCAAGTATGGTGTTTATTTTTAAAAGAAACATTTAAACAGGAATATAAATATTGTAAATACCTTGAGGTTTCCAGCAACATTGAAAGTGACAGCGGTTGTCGAATGTATGACATAAAATATGGAGAAGTTAAGACAAAAGGCTGTTACTCCCGAGCCGATAATAATTACGAAGGATGACATAGGAGTGGGATGTGTCTGAAGCCAATCCAAAACTCCTGCTCCTTCTAGAAGAAGTGCCGGTACAGCTAATATCATAGTTGCAAATGGTGCCATATAGTACACTGTGTTTATGCTGTAGAAATAGCAAACATTAATTAAGGATAACACAGAAAGATATAAATATCATGTTTTCCGCCTGGAAAAGGTTTGTAGTCCGTTCAAAAGAATCCCCAATTTTAAGTGAAACTTAGAGGTGGTAATATTAAACCGTTTCTATGTAACCACATGAGCTCGGGTTGTTTTTATTTGATATCAAAATTAATATAAAAATAGGTTAAAATGTGGGTCAAGCGGGTAAGACCAGTCAAAAGTCATATACCATGTATTTAAATGATTCCAACATCCTAAAGTTTTCTATTTAATCAAATTTGTAAAAATTACTTTTGTAATTTAGCTTTTTAATCATCTTTAGTACATTAGCTTTTAACAAAATTCAGAAAGGTGAAAGCTGGACAGCACAGTCCGACCCATTTTGACCTGTCACCCAGCCCACCCTTTTGTCACGTCTAACCGTACTTTCTTTCTCAGATAATCGTTTAACTAGGTAAATAGTTTAGGTGTGAGTGTATGACAAAGCATCCTACAATTATAAAAAATAAGAAATCATGTGTAGGAGTTCGTAAAAGCTTGTCTCAAACTCTCGATACATAATGAGAAGTTTGAAGACCTTACGAGACTTAAGTTGGAGGCAAATTAAAGATCACACCGTGGTTTTATGGGAATATTCGTAGGTTATTGGGCTAGCCTGCTGCTTCGGGCTTAAGGTATTACACTAAATAAATCAAATACAAAAAACAATCTTCGAGAAACAGAAAAAATCATTAAATCCATTTGCAGTAAGTAATAAATTTATACAAGAAAAGGGTTTTAAGAATAACATCATTCGAAATGGAAAGTATTACAAATAGTATCATGCAGAGATGCACGGCTCAATAAAAAGAACATTTTTCTCGCTAGTTGGGTTTCATAAACATGATTAAATGCTCTCATATTTGAAAATTTGTCCTGCTTCACGTTTTGTGTTACAATAATCAGTTCTCTTACTGCCACTTCTCACTTCATGGCAAAAGTATTTAGGGTGGTTTAAAAGAACCATTTACTCTCTCTATCCCACAGTAATTAATTTTTTAAATCTCCGAAAATAGTTGCAGAATCTCATTTTGGATAAAAAAAAAGTTCACCTAAAACAACCTCTTTGCTCCATCAAATAATATTGTAACTGTATTTTTATTATTGACTATGGTCCACAATATTTACGTTAATTTTAAAGCACAATCCCCTCGTCATTTTCGATTAATAATGTAATGCCTAAATGATTGGTCAAACTCATAATAAAAATATGGAGAAAACCCAACGGAAACAAAGAGCCATCGAACAAGTCGACAGAAGTTAAAATGGATATGTATGATGAGGCCCTTAACACTTTAAGGTTTACATCTCATGATTTCATCTATATCCACTTACAAGGTTTCTCTTAATGATGGTTGGTGCATTCAATCAAGCAAAATTCCAAGATTCACACACACTATTGACATAGATTGATATTAGAGTTGGAGATTTCAGTCCAATTTATGAGTCGATTTGGAGTGAGTTTAATCTCAAGTGTGTCAACCAAAAGAAATAAGCTAAAAGGGTAATGGTAACGGACTGAAAAAGTGAGTTTTGGGGGGGTCCTTTGATCCACATGCAACCAAATAAAAGGTTTTCGATATATCAAGAAAACGAACATAACAAAACACATTATAGAAGTTTGCTACTCTATATCTAAACAGAACAAAGTACTAATAGACTCCATTGCATAAATGACCGTACAGGACACTGCCTCAAACAGTGAAGCTACCAACCAGAAATATTGTAGACTTTGCAAGACTTATATTTCACTAAGATTATAACAAAATAGCCGCATAGGAGGGACAAACACATGGGCCACATCAATCTTGCATAAGAAGTATGTTTTCACTCTTATCTCACTACCTTCCTCAAAAAACTACTCGAATTTAAAAATTATATAAAACTGAAAAATGGGTTATTGAGGAGGTAGAACAAAGAAGTTAGATGGATACCTGTCAAACTTATAGCCATGAAGCAAAGACTCTGCAAGAATGGTTTTCGTAGATGTGGCAAGACAGCCAAATAAAGCAGCACAGAACCCGAACATGTTAAAGCTAAGCTCCGTAACAGAAGTAAGAAGAATCCCTCCAACAATTGGAACAAGAGAAGCCCAAATTCTCCAATCGAAGTACTTTCTCCATACCATCCACTGCAAAATCACTGTTCTAATTGCTTTAGCAACAAAGGGGTGTTTAAATATACATTTTGTCAGTGATTATATGATTTTGAATATAAGGAATCAAATCATCAGGTGTAATAAAATGGTTGTAGGAGATGGTAAATAAATGTGCTTTTGATATTTAAATTTGTTATAATCAAATAATTGGTTAGTGAAGCGTTCGGCAAATTCTGAATTTGTTACATCATATAAGATGGGACTAAAAGTCTCTAACAAGAACAGGGAGATTAGGTAACTTATTAGGGGTGTTTGGAATTGCGATTTGATATGATTATGCATTTTGGAATAATCGGTTGGCTACTTACAAACTGATTATCCAAATGTTATTGTTCTCCGCTAAAGTAATTAGATAATCAGCTTCATGCAAACAGTCAAAACTGTTTATCTGCAATTTAAAAAATCACAATAACCAAATAACCAGTTTGTAAACAGAATCACAAACAGACGTCTTACCCCTAGATAATCTTTTTATGTGGCAGCTAGTATGAAAATCTGGGGATGTAAGGATTTGCATTTGAAAAACTGATTAAGTGATTTTAAGTAATCAGATAATCAGTTTTAATGAAAAGAGAATAGAGCTTGGATGTGCTCTTTCTGTTTGATGTTGAAATAATCACATATCATCTGAATGAAAAGTTTGTAAAATCTGATTATTGACGAAAAAAACACATAAAATCACCATAAAGACATTCTTGCGAAAAATCGGGAAACACGTCTTGTGAGGTGGGAGCAATACAGTAAGAGTTGGAGTAATTTAGTAAATTTAGTCACCCTTTGATTATGATTTGTTTAACCCTCAAATAATCTTATAACTAGAGGCATAATCTATTAATCCAAATCTTACAAATCGGTTATTGAGATAACCAAGTTCTAATATCTCATCCAAATCTTACAGCTAAAATACAATTATATACGCAACAGAGAAATGAAAGATAAAATATAATGTACATTAATCTAACCTGTTGTTGCCGGGGTAAACGACTTGATAGTTTGCATAAACGAAACGGGTATGTAACGTAAGCTAACATTCCCCAAAACTATATTAATACAAAACACAAACGACATCGGAAAAATCCTTCTCCATCGATCTTCAGGCTCAACAGATATAAGCGGTTTAACCTTCAAGACTTTGATGACTACATACGCCCCAATCGACGAGCATATAAAGTGTATACAGGATACCGTCAAAGGAAACTTAAAATCAAGTTTCTGAAACACAACAAATATTAAGATCCAACACAGCTCATTAAAAACAAACTAGTAACATAGATATATACCTGGAAAATCCATTTGTTCATAATAATGACAGCAACATTAAAACTCCACCACTGAAAGATGGCGAAAATGGATCGGAAAACGGTCCAAGAACACAATTTGCTTTCTTCCATATCGGGTTTTTTTTGAGCTCAGATCCAAATACAAATCTGAATGAAGTGAAAGAGTTAAATCGAGGAGAAGTGAAATAATAACGTTACATGATCAATTGATGGATTAATTTTGGATCTGTTTTTTTAAAACGTCATTTTGCTTTCTACTCTTCACGCCATTAGACCCACCTCCTTACTTATATTATGATGATGAGTCATGCCAAAAAAGTGGAAAATATATGCCTCTATAACCCGATTCGATCCAGATCTCTACTTATAGTTTTAATTTATGGGTGTTTGGATTGTTTATCTCTTTATTTTGTTTTTATGTAAGATAAGCGGTTTTAAAGGTTATAGTAGTGGGGTTTTGGAATATACGGGTGTACGATAAGAATATGACGAGTTTAGGAAATCTTTGAATACAAGACGACTAGATTGGGTCTATATTAATATGATCATAATAGTAAGGGGAGAAGTGTCCTTCAATAATACTATATGGCACATCTATATATCGTTTGTACACACATCTTAACTTTAAGATATCATTTTATGTTTTCTCGTGCGAGGACCTAAAATGTATAAACCCTTTGGCTTTTCATATGAATATCAATTTTCATCTCACATATAGAAACACGCGGGAATATCGTTTTGCATCATGGCAGAGCACTCAATACAAGGTTATTGAAGATAGGGAATCTCCTTTATCTTCTCCTTCTATGCCAACAGTGTACTGAGTTATCAGAAAATGGAAGGTATTTGTATTGATGTGTTAGTAGGTTTTGTTTTGGGTTTCCCGATGAGTTCTATAGGTTTCAAACGATCTGGAATTGGATAGGTGAAGTAGAGGGTTCAGGCATGGGGAGCGAAAGTTTTGAGAAGACTTAAGATGTCATTGAAGGTCGTCTCTTCTTGCCGATGAGGTCTCTTCTGCTACTCTTTTCTCGATGCATAAAGCTTCTTATTATGGAGGATTTTGTCCGTTATTGCACGAGAAAGCTTCGGGAAACTTTTTTCTAACTGATTTATATGAGTTATCATACCTTTCATTTTTAATTCGTTTTGTATCACATGTTCATAAAATATGGAGGCGTCAACATACTGATTCTGAAATGAGATAACGTCAGATTCGGCACCTAGTACGGGTTGATTTTGTGAAGATTCAGAAAGGAAAGGTTAGGAATTAGTCAAGAATTGAGGATGAGGGTGGATAGAAGTATCAAAATGGTTAACTTGGAATCCTTCGGGGGATTGATGAATGTGATGATGGGTTTGTAATGCGGATGGTGATGGGTTCCTCTGCTTCTCGAGTTCAATTTATAACTCTTCTACCTTTGCCTTCGATTCTGCAACCTCCTTGTTCTGAGTAGGCTCCTGATATCGCATATTTATACGTTTATATATATGCGATATTTGGTCGTTTTTCGTAGTAAACATGATGGATAGGATAGGTTTTTGCATTTAATCGTGTGGAAAGTTGTTTTAGTTCATTTTACAGGTTTATATGATCGGGAAGAGGAATTGGAGGAAGAAATGAGCGTAAAAGACGAAAAATACAAGAAATGGTGAAATCTATCAGAGAGAGCGACGTTGTTACTATGGAGGGGCGACGCCCTTGGAAATTTAGTTGGTTTCAATCACGGACACAAGCCCGGTGCGCCGTTGTCATCAAGAGGGGCGACGCCCTGCTCTGTTTTGCAGTTCTACTCAAACACGAATTTCGTCTCTATTTTTCTCTATAAATACAGAACCAAGTTTCCAGATTTATTATCAATCGCTCTTATCAATATTTGGAGCTGGAGAATTCGTTGGAGATCAAGAATAAGAGTTAGAGTTTGAGTCTGTTTAAAATTCGGTCACGAATCAATTTTCGACATTCTTAGTTTGTTTTTCTTTTCTTTTCAAGATTTTTTCAGTATGTTTATTTATTTGTTTGCTGCTGTTTTGAACCAGACTATGAGTAGTTGAACATCTTTTATGCTCGTTTGATTTATGGATATTGTTAGATATTTATGTTTCGTTATTGAATGTTTAGGTGTTTATGTTTAATCGTTGCTCCTTAAATGTTTATGTTTTGACATGTTATTTTAAGTTGTTTATATGCAATTTGTTAGTCAAAATTCTAGGTATTCGAGAGGAATCTAGATAGATTAATTAGGTTGTATGAAATAATCGGTCGGTCTTTAATCGGTTTAAAATTGTTAGGATTCGAGAAGACCTAGTAATAACAACTTAGGTAATAAATCGTGAACGAGTAAGTCTAATTGTTAAGATTTGAGAGTACTTAGTAATTAGAGAAGTTATTCGAGAGGAAACTTCATAAGATTAAATCATAAAATACCGGCTTGTCAATTAATGCTTAATTATTGATAATTGTAATTGTATTCGAGAGGAACATTATAATTTGAAGTAGTTAAAGTTAGTAAAGTATTCGAGAGGAATTTGCTATATATAAGAAGTTAAATATACATTCAATTTCGTAAACTTAATTAGAAAATAAGTGAAGTGTCAAACGAGTGTACTTTCTCCGGTATTTGATAAACAACAATTACTTTTCTTAAATCGATTTTTATAATCACTTTTAGTTTAAAATAGTTAATCATTCGTTACAACAAAAAAACCAAAAACAAATTAGTATTATTAATTCGTACGTTAAAAAACTAAATTAGTCTCTGTGTTCGAACATTTGCTTGCTTTTACTGTATTACGTACGAATATGTCCACTGCCTATAGTGTGTAATTAAGTCAAATAGTAGGTCGAGTTTTTAAGACTAGATTTTACACATCAGCTCCTCGATCATCTAATCTTGATGATGTATCGTCTTGATCTCGATAAGATTACACGCTTCATCTTCAGACTAATCCATGAAATTTCCCATGAATATGCATCAAGAGTAAGCTTATTGTATGAATTTAAACCATAGTAGAATATGTGAAACTGATCGTATTTGTCAAAACGATGATGGTAGCACTTCTTCAACAATCTTTTAAATCTCTCCAATGTTGTGTAGACCGACTAGTCATCTAGTTGTCGAAAATTGGATATGACATTCTTCAGCTTCATTCTTTTGGACGAGGGGTTATATTTGGTTAAGAATTTGTTAGCTAATTATGTCCATGAAGATATAGAATTGGTTTCTAATTTCACAAACCAAGATAAAGCATGTAGACAGATGGAATAGGGGAAAAGTATAGGTGAACTACGATTAATGTAGCACTTCTTCAACAATCTTTTAAATCTCTCCAATGTTGTGTAGACCGACTAGTCATCTAGTTGTCGAAAATTGGATATTGCATTCTTCAGCTGCATTCTTTTGGATGGGGGATTATATTTGGTTAATAATTTGTTAGCTAATTATGTCCATGAAGATATAGAATTGGTTTCTAATTCCAAGCATGTAGACAAATGGAATAGGGGGACAAGTATAGGTGAACTATATCTTGCTCAACCCCGTGTTGTTTACAAGAATTGGAGAAAGAGAGAAATTTATCGAGATGAGAATTTGGGTCGTCTTTTGGTAGACCTCTGAACTGACATCGACATTCAAGTCTGCTTGTATTCTTGCCTAATCTTAAAGATAACTTCTTCAGGATTTCAGATTGTGTCAGGATCGATCAGGTTATGTAAACACACAACCACAATATGTATAATAATAAGATCTTGATCTATCAAAGAAGTTTAGCAACGGATTAAACACTTTGATATTACAAGCTATGTGATTAAACGAATATTGTTTATATGAAGAATAATAAGAACAATAACGAATATCACCAACAAGCCTCAATGTATTAATCTTAAAGGGAATGATCAATACATGTGTTTTTCTTAATACAAGGATCTATGTATATATAGACCTTGAGGCTAAACCTATATTTTCTAGGAAACGACTTAACAATTACAGTTGTAAAGTAACTACAATTGATGAAAAGATAATTACAAATCTATTCTAAAATTATCTTTTTCTTCTTAAATCTTCATGCAGTAGTAACACTTTATGGGCAGTAGTAACGAGCTTGAGCAGTAGATATACTTGCAGTAGTAACTGAGCAGTAGTTAAGCAGTAGTAACCAAACTTAGCTCATTTTCATAAGTTTATACCCAATAATCTCCCCCTATACTTGAACTTTGATTATCATTAAAGTAACAAATTTCAATAATTACAAAACTAATTTCTACTGTCCTTCTCTTTTTTAGCTCGTTCTTCCTTCATCTTCAGTTGTTCTTCATTTCTTTGAATTACCATTCTCCATACTAAATCATTAGCCTGAGACTTTCTTAGAGCAAACAACCTTAAAGTGATCATCTCATGCAAAGTATCAAAATCCAAATCATACTTTTCTCCACCAAATAGAACTTGATCACACCTTGTTTTCTGATTATTGAGTGCACACCACATCTTTCATACAGAACCCGTTTAATCACTGGATCATATCCTCCCCTATAAAATATACAGCTAAACATCCCAACTTCAAGAGTGAACATGCCATTTAGCCAATCAAGTGCAAGATCAGTTCCAGAGCAAGCACCTCAGTTCTGTGAGTACTTTCTTACTCCAATTTGATGCAGTCTCATCAGATCTTGTCTTGTAAAGTATTTGATCATTCTGTAGAAAGCTAGCATCCGGTACTTCTTGTTATCAGCTTTTGTAACCATGTAAGTTGTCTTATTCTCACATCCACCAAACTCCCAGTCAATAATCTCTGGTAATTCAACAACTAAGGGCTCAACATGCATACATTCTTCATGAAGAATCAGAGCTGAACAATCATCAAGAGATATCTCCACATCTCCTTCCCTTTCTACTATTTCAGTAGAATCAACAAATACAAACTGAGTTGAAGGAGTAGTTGCTTCATCAAGTAGCTTTTCAGATTGAGTGGTTTCAACTGTGACAGCTTTTTTTTCTATAGTAGTTGGCAACTCAATTCTTTGTTTCTTTGTAACTTGTTTAGTAGACATGGATTTCTTCCTTTTCTGCAACTCAAGATTAACAACAGGTTGAGATTTAAATGGATTAGGGATTACATGTCCTTGTTCATTCAGCACCCTAGCTCCAACTTCATGGGCTCTTTTCACCAACCTTTCCAACTCATACCTTTCTTGTTCTTGTTGTTATGTTAGTTTAAGAGCTTCTTCTTTATCCTTCTTTCTCTCCTTTTCAAATAATCCAAGAATGTTTCCAAAGATCATAGGACCTAAGGATTTACCATTATGCCCTCTGTCTTTCAAGTACCTCATGAACTTTTGTTTATCAGTATTCGGTCTATTTTGTCTAGTCCTATCATGTCCAACCCTAGCGTTGTCTTTATTGGCTAGTGTTGTTGCCTTGTGCGGTTGTGGCTCGTATGGCCATGTCAAGAATAATGTTTTATTGGGTGATCAAGCCAATAACACATTATTATCTTTTCATACTAGATGTTGTGTTTATGACACCGTTTTAGGTGTGTATAAAGATATTTATATTAGATTATGTCTATGACAATCTTTTGAGTGCCCATGGTGCTTTTGTATGCCGATGACATAGCTAAGTGTGGGTATCACTCATGTATATTTGTGCCAATGGCATTTTTTGTCGGTTAACCTTTACTTATTTACTCGCGAGTGACGTCGTTTCCCAATGAGAAGTGCTTGCCTTTTCCCGGTGGGTAAAAAAGACGAAATATTTATGTTTAGATATAAGGCGTGTTTGCCTTTTCCTAATATTGGGTGCATGATTATAATCGCGCCCTACCAAGTGTAATACCAGGCTCGTTGCCTTGTGAGATACATAGATCAGACCACTTGTTATTCTGAGATACATTGTCTTGCATGACTCTTTAAGAGTGTTTTCTTATGTATGTGCCAGGTCCCTCATGAGTGAAGTATGGCCAAATACCAAGGTTTGCCATATTGTCTAGATATCAAGGCTTGGCTGGCTGTTTGAAGTAGTAGGGTCGGTCAGGTTGGCAAAACATCAAAGTCAATAGATTGGCAAAATATCAAAGCTGGTTGTTCAGCTCGTGCCAGGTTGTCCGAAACCTTTTTTTTTTTTTTTTACAGTACTGAAGCAGCCGCTGGTCAGGTGCAGCCTAACAGGTATTGTATGTTAGAAAGCATTTGTAAGTGCTGAAAATAATAATATGGAGATATTAAACGTAGCACCTCTTTAAATTCATGGCATTCCATGTCCTGGGTAATTATTGCCCATCTAAGTCAGAAAGGGTATATGAACCATTTCCATGTGTTTCAAGGACGTTATATGCGCCTTCCCATGTAGGAACCAACTTTCCCAAGTTCTCTACCATGCTAGCTTCATTCTTCCGCCACACGAGGTCTCCTATCTTGAAAGATGTGTGTTGGACTTTTTAATTATAATACTTGGCCATTTGTCTATGGCTTTCTGCTTGTTGGATGAGAGATATTTCTCTTCGCTCCTCGATGATGTTAAGATTTTCTCTTAGGGTTTCTTCATTTAGCTCCGGATTGAAGTGAAGGATACGATGACTAGGGATTGTAGGTTCTGGTGGGATGACTGCTTCAGTGCCATAGACAAGGCTGAAAGGCGTTTCAGATGTAGTTTTGTCGGGCGAAGTTCTTTGTGCCCAGAGAATGCCTGGATTTCTTCTACCCATGCTTTTTCATATTTTCCCAATATGGCTTTGATTCCCTTGACAATTGCTTTGTTCAAGACTTCCACCTGGCCATTAGCTTGTGGGTGTGCACCGAGGTAAATCGTTGTTGGATATCCGTTTCCTGACACCAAATCTTAAATGGATTGTTTGCAAATTGTTTTCCATTGTCACTGACCAGGATATGTAGGACTCCAAAGCGTCATACTATATGTTCCCAGAAAAAGCTTATCATTCGGGGACCGGTTATAGTTGCGAGGGGTTTAGCTTCTATCCATTTGGTGAAATAATCCACAGCTACTAAGAGGTAATTGACATTACCTACTCCAGGGGGAATGGTCCGACAATGTCGATTCCCCATTTGTAGAATGGCCATGCGCTGGTAATTGGAATGAGGTCATGCTTTGGCATTTTTGAGACTGAGGCATGTTTTTGGCACGATTCACATTTTTCAATTTCTTCTTTTGCATCTCTATACATGGATGGCCAGAAGTATCCAAGTCTCATAACCTTAGTGGTTACTGAACGAGGGCCTGCATGAATGCCATAACTTCCACCATGTACATCCTTAATGAGTTCCTTTGCTTGTGTTAGGCTGACACGTCTTAGATATGGACCCAAAAAAAGACTTCCTAAACAGGTAGTTGTCTATAAGGAGGTACATTGGTGCCTGCATTCTGACCTTCCTTGCTAGTTGTTTGTCTTCCAGGAGTTGTCCATTCTGGAGGAAGTTTTTTATTGGAGTCATCCAACAGTCTTCTTCCGTTATTGCGGCCACTTCCTTTGTTGGCACTATGGATTTCTCAGTTAGGACTTCTACAAATAATTCCTTCTTGAGTTGGGCGAAGGAAGATGCTGCAAGTTTTCTCAATGCATCTGCCATTTTGTTACGATCTCTTGGCACTTGCTCTATAGTAAATTTTGAAAATTTTGAAATGACTTTTCTGGTTTCTTCCAAGTATTGTTGCATCGAAGTTTGGTTTGCTTCAAAGCTACCATTGATATGATTAGCCACTAACTGAGAGTCCACAAAAACTTCTACATTTTGGACTCCTATCTTTCTAGCTATTTGTAGCCCTGATAAGAGAGCTTCATATTCTGCTTCATTGTTGGTTGCCGGGAAGTTAAACTTAAGTGCATATGTATACTCGTTTTTATCTGATCTTTGAGTATTAGGCCAACTCATGATCCTTCTAGGCTGGAAGCGCCATCTGTGAAGAGGGTTCAAAGAGGGTCGTTTGTCGTTAATGGCTCCTTTGGGTCTTCCATTCCTTTGATCTCTGCCCAGAAGTCTTCCAAGATCATCCATTATCGAGTTTCGAGGCTGGAAAGAAATTTCATGCTCTCAAAGTTCATTTGCCTATTTGGCTAATCGTCCTCACACTTCCGATTTTCCCAATATGTGTTTGATTGGTTTGTCTGTTAGCACTTGGATAGGATGTCCTTGGAAATACCTTCTTAAGTGTCTAGGTGCATGGACCAATGAGAGTGACAGTTTTTCTAAACATGGATAATTGACCTTTGGGCCTTTTAGTGCCCTACTGATGAAATAGATCGGCATTTATGAATCTCCCATTTGGGCTACTAAAACCGCGCTGACACATTCTTTGGAAACAACCAAGTATATAGTTAGTGTCTCCCCGGCTATTGGAGCCGTGGGTGTTGGGAGATTGGCCATGAATTTCTTCATTTCCTGAAATGCCACTTCTGCTTCTTCAGACCATGAGAAGTCCTTTTTCCGAATGCATCCCTTTAGGGTGTTAAAGAAAGGGAGGGATCGATCTGTAGTTTTGGACAAGAAATGGCTAAGTGCTGCTAGCTTGCCATTTAGGCTTTGGATTTGCTTTTTGGTGGTAGAAGATGGCATGCCAATGACTTCCTGAACCTTCTTTGGATTAAATTTGATCCCATTATGTGTAACAACATGTCCCAAGAACTTTCCTTCTTCCATACCAAAACTACATTTGGATGGATTAAGCTTCATGTTAATGCTACGCAATGTTTGGAAAGTTTCCATGATGTCTTCAGAGTTACTTTTGATGACTATGTCATCTACATAGGCTTCTATGTTCCTCCCACTTGATTTTTGAAAGCTTCATCTATTAGACGTTCATAGGTTGCCCAACATTTTTCAATCCAAATAGCATTTTTTTAAAACAAAATAACCTTGGTCAGTGTGGAAAGTTGTTTTGTCTTTGTCACCTTTTTTCATAGAAATTTGGTGATAACCTTTGTATGCTTCTAGAAAGCATTTTAGCCTAAATCCATCTAAGGATTCTACTTTCCAATCGATTTCTGGTAAAGGATAATTGACCTTTGGACAAGCTTTGTTGATGTCTTTGAAATCAACACATAATCTCCAAGATCCATCTCCTTTCTTTACCATGATTGGATTAACGATCCAAGTTTGGTATTTTACCTCTCTAACAATCCCTGCTTCGACCATTTTTTTACTTGGTCACATGCAGATTTACTACGATCCGGGACCATGCCTCGTTTTTTCTGTCGGATTGGTACAATATTGGGATTCGCGTTTAAGGAATGTTCAGCTAGATCCCTTGGGACACCAATCATGTCTGATGTCTTCCATGCAAAGACATCTTGGTTTGATTCTAGTAAAGTAATGAGTTTACCTTTTGTCTGTGCTGGGAGTTGTGAACCAATAGTCACTGGTTGTATTTTTGTTAATAATAACTTTTTGTTCCGGGCCATCAATGAGTTCCATTATTTGATCACTTTTGGGACCCTCTACCAGTTTTGGTTTTCCCACCTGTTTTCACTCTTTGGCTATGATGTTCTAGCCCTGACTGTGGCTATGCCAGCTAGGGTAGGGAACTTTATCATGCCATGCATGGTTGATGGAATTGCTCCAAAGTTTTGTAATTCAGGCCTGCCTAGTAGGACATTTTAGGCCGATGGTGCATCAATTATTGCAAAATTAATCATTTCTAACCTGTAGTGTGGATATTATCCTAACATCATGTTCATTGCTACCTCTCCAATTGGCCAATGCGTCTCGCCTGAAAATCCCACCAGAGGGAATGTGTTGGACGCTTTGAATGTTGTACTTCTTGAGGGAGCTTTCTAAAACAATGTGCATAAATGATGTCCATTGAGCTTCATGTATCAACATATGCCTTGTTGACTTCATAGTTGGCCAATCGGATCTGTATTACTACAGGGTTGATGGAAGGATTCTCAATTGGTGGGAAGAAAATTGGCTCCATCGCCCAGTCCTGTAGGACTAATGTTTTCCTTTTGTGAGATATACCTTCTTCCTCCGCCATGTATATGTAATTAACTGGGGTGTTGGTGGTTTTTTTTGGTTTATGTGAACCTATTTGGGATGGGGAATCGCCTTCCATGGAGAAGACAAATTGGTGGTGAAATTAAGAAATGAAATGAAAAGATGAAAAGGAGATGAGACACTGTTGCTAAAACGTGTCCCACTGATGGTGCCAATGTTTGAGCAAAGATTGACAGGCTCAGTAACTTGGATGTTTGGGGTTCAACCTCTTGACCTCCTGCTAAGCAGTGCAAACCTATCAAGCTCTTGGCGAGCCTAAGGTGCTCAAGTGGTTGGTTGAGGAAGATGATCGAAATATGTTTACTGCGGGAAGTGTATGAATATTCAGGCTAGGTGGTACTATGTGTAAGTATGAGAGTGATGAAGATGATGATGATAACTATGTGTTAGAGCTGAGTATTCGTCCCTTGGCGAAATACCCAAGGACTAGGGTATTTATACCCAACATCCCAGGTGTGAGGGAACGTCTAGCAATAAAGGCCAATAATGTTCCATAAATGACATTCATGGGATTCGAGAGTTTATGACAAGAGTAACACCTCTTAAATCATTATGACCTTGTTTGAATGATTGCATTAAAGTCTTGGCAGTTGGAATCCAAAGTGACGGACATGAGTGTTGGGTGAGAGCCTGACTGCCAGATGAAGAGGCATGAGTGAAGGATGTCGGGACACAAGTGCAGGATGTCAGGACACAAGTGTCGGGACTCGGGGCACGGGACGCGGGGCCTGAGTGACGAACATGGGGCCCAAGTGCTGGATGTCGGGGCACAAGTGCCGGACATGGGGCACAAGTGCCGGATACCAGGGCACAAGTGTCGGGTGATGGGGCACAAGTGTCTGGCACCGAGGCACAAGTTTAGGGCACCAGGGCACATGCGTCGGACACGGGCACAAGTGCGGGTGTCGGGGCACAAGTGTCGGACACGGGGCACAAGTTTCGGTCCAGGGCACAAGTGTCGGTCTAGGGCACAAGTGTCGGACGCGGGGCACAAGTGTTGGGTCGGGGCGTAGGTGCCGAGTGTTGGGGCGTAGGTGCCGAGACACGGGGCATAGGTGCCGGACACGGGTCATAAGTGTCGGGTGTCAGACGCTAGGACAGCCGGGAGTCGGAGCTGGGAGATGGCACAAATTGAAGGTTTCGTGTGACTCAGGCTATGTGCTTAGGGGGTTAATAGGCTACATATATGAGCCATTCTCTACTAACACTATCAGTCACCTCATGACATGTTTATGCGATTATGTTGATCTCATGCTAACAAAGGATAAAAAAAAGTGTCGTGTTTTCGCTTATTTCATGATAATAAAGAGTTTCAATTGCAAGTTGTTGCTTTTTTACTCATTCATACTAATTTAGAGTTATAATACGTTGCTTGTTTACTCGTTTCATGTTAATAAAGAGTTAAAAAGTATTGCTTGGTTATCTTAAAAAGTTGAAAACTCGTGATTTTATAAAATAATAAAGCAATTATAATGAAAAACAACAAATGGTATTTTAGTTATTTTACATAAGTACATTGACATTCCCTTGACAAAATTATAAACCAAACTGAAAATAACCAAAGAATTCAATTGAATTCTATTTCAATTTCTGACAACCAAACGGACAACAAAATCGCATTTCTTTGATTTCAATTCCTTCAGATTCTACAAATTCCATTTCATTAGAAAATATTATGTGAACCAAACGGACCCTTATTGAAGTTTTTAAGTAGGTTTGTTTGTTTGTTTTGGTTTTCCAGTTATACTAAACATGCAATTAAAAGAAAGCATTGGTAAACATTAAAGATCCATTTCAAGTGTGTGACTCAGCATGAGGACCTCCTTCCCTTCTGCCCACTCTCCGTTCACACGGTTCTCAAAGCAGAAGAGGAAGGGTGGACATCAGGTGCCACAAGCCTCGGTATTCCCAGTATAATTAGGTAATCCGAGTATAATTAGACTATAGCGGTTAATGTCTCATTCTAATCTCCAAACACATGAACACTTTATGAATTTTAAAGTTACTTAAGTCTAAGATCATCTAGCTTCATGAAATCTTTAGTCATTTAATTTATCTAGTAGGTCAAGTAGACATGTATCTAAAAACTTAGGTTTTTAGATAATAAGACTACGCGGAGTGGAGGTGTTTAGGGGCGCTATAGGCCCAGTCAGCGGCTATAACGCCCCCTATAACGCCCTTAACCGCTCCTAGAGGGGCGTTATAGGGGCGTGATCAAGGCGTTTTGGGCGGTGGCGTGTTACTGGTCACGGCGTCTTGAGCGAGAGAGAGAGTGAGGCAACGGTCATGAGACCGTTTGAGATGTAGGCAACGGCCAAAAACCACAAAAAACCCCAACACCCATCTATAAATTCTAACCAATTTTTATAAAATTCAACATCAAAACATACAACTTTCTCTTTCAATTTCTACAATTTCTATCACAATTTTATACAATTCAACATCAAATGGATCCCAACAACAATCAAAACCCCAACCCTTGGTTCAACAATCAAAACCCCAACCCATGGTTCAACCCTAACCAATTTCCAAACCAATTTCCAAACCCCAACCAATTTCAAAACCCCGACCAATTTCCAAACCTTAACCAATTTCCAAACCCTAACCAATATCCACAATTTTACCAACAAACTCCACCATCACAAAGACCTCACCAAGACCCGGTATACCAAGGAGGGTCGTTCCAACAATTGCTTAATTTTGGCGATTTTCCAAATGTGCCTCCATTTGACGTTGACCGTAACCGCCAATTGCAAGATTCCGAAGACGATGACGTTGTTCCGGAAACTCAACCGGAAAATATGAGGACCCGAGGGAAGAAAGCTGCGGACCGGCGACATAGGAAGAAGGAAGCCGATTCGCAAAGAGGCAAAGGCGAAAAAAAGAAGTGGACCGAACGGGAAGAGGTGGCACTTTCCGCATCATGGTCGTCGACATCCGAAGACCCCGTGTATGGAAGAGATCGAGCTTCACCCCTTTTTTGGGGAAAGGTTCGGGAACAATTCTTCTTCAAGATGCATCAAGAAGATCCCGATTACCAACGTACCAACGACATGATATCGAGCAAGTGGACCGACTTATCCCGAAAAGTTAAAAAATTCAACGGGATTATGCGACAAGCACAACAATCTAGAACAAGCGGTCAAAATGATCAAATGTTGGTCGAACAAGCTATTTTGACATACCGCACCAAAATGGGCACGAGTTTCCCACATTACGCGTGTTGGGAAATATTGAAACGTAGCCCGGTTTGTCAACCGATACCAATTGTTGGAGGGTCCTCAAAAAGGTCCAAAACATCGGAGTCTAGTAGCCCCGCCACTCCAATATCGCCTTTTACTTCATTCGATCTCAACGATGATGATGATGATGATGATGATGAGCTTCGAGTGTTGGAGCAAGATCTTCCAAGACCGGTTGGTAGAGATCAAGCAAAAGCAAAAGCGCGCAAAGGAAAGGGCAAAGCCGGGTCTTCTTCGGGGGCCGAAGAACAACTCCAGTTGATGACACAAAAGTTCGGGGAATTTAATGAAAATGCACAAGAAAAAATGCGATCAAAAGCATTAAAGACGATCATGAAGGACATTAGTCATCTGGAGGAGCCTTATCGAAGAATAGCGGAGACCGAAAAGAAAAGGCTTATCGAAAAATATTTTTCGGATATGTAGTATTTTTTTTTATTGTAGTATGTTTTTTTTTAATAAATTGTAGTATGTTTTTTTTTAAGGCCAAAATGTATTTTAGTACCCTAAATTTGGTCAACCGGAATTTTTACTACCTTGAACTATTAAGGGTGTTGAATAGTACCTTGAATTTGACAAAAAGGATTAGATGATACCTTGACTCGGTCATGTGATAAACATGTGACTGAGTTCAGTTATATATTTAACGAAAGGATTAAAGCGTTAGCTATTTCAAAAAAATAAATACATTTTTAAACCCAAATGGTCATATGATGTATCATTATTCGTATAAAAATTTGTTCCCTAAAGCCTTGAGTTATGTATTTATATTGCTCTTATCAATTATATTTATACACTATTTTGTTACATAACTTTAAAAGATATGGTGAATGAGTCATATTTAAAACAACTATTATAGTACACTGAAAAGCTTAAAAATTGAGTTTATTCATCCGACAAATAAAATGGATCAAATAAGAAACTTGACAAATCACATGTCACTTTGAAATTAAATACAACAATTTGCATAAAAAAAAACCAAAATGTGCCATGTTGTAAAACCAAAATATTGTCTCAGTGACGCAAAATTCATAAGCAAAATACGCAACATATAGTAATGAATTGACTATATTACATTAGACAACAACATTAGACTTCTTGGTTGATTTCTTCCGCTTTCTACCGGCTCTATTTTCTTCCATTATAGTTTCGGCTTTATCACATGTCTTTCTATTATGAGTGTCAGAGCTGCAAATTCCACAATGGATGTCTCAATAATTGAATCAAGTGCAGCTTCACAATCTTCATCCCCATCACCTTGATCTTTTGAACTAGTCTCATCATCCTCATTCCTCTCATCTTTGTCATTATTTACTGGCTGAATGTTTTGGTCATATCTACCTTCATTACATGATGAACTTTCACTTCTATTTCCCGAAATAAAGTTAATATTAGTCCTTAGCCATTCATCACTATGCTCCACATATAACTCAATCAGCCCATACCTATTAGCGCAAGAGAACATGTCATATAAGCTAGATTCCTCATGGATAAGTCTCAAACCATCTTTAAGTGTCTTTAGTGGTTGTTTGTAGTAAACTCCATTCACGTCAGAATCTTTGAATCCTAGGATCCTCAACTCCATAGTGAAGGACCACATACATACCTTATTCCGCTCTCTTTCTATATTTATGTAATCGCAATCCCCATATTCAGTCAAATCCCCCCCTCACGAGAACACCTCCATAGTGTAACCTAAATGTCACTATTGAATCATCATTCATTCTACAAAATGAAACCACAATGAACAAGTGAACAATTACACAATTTTCAAACTTGTATAATTAATTGAATAAATACTATAAAAGATTAAAAACCCTTATAGACTATCAAAAAATATCCAATGCGATGCAATTGAAAATATAGTTCAAATCAATTGAAATTAATCATACATATTATAAAAAATTACATAAGATAATTAGTTTTTTTAATAGGATCGAACGTACCTTTCTTGATTTTCACGTTTATTTCTTAGTTTCTACCCAAAAGTGTTGCGATACCAGCCGTATGTTTTTTTTGTGTGTGTATAGTTGATTTTAACCTGGATAATAGACGTGATAAAGAAATAACCTAAATTTATTCGTTAAATATTTAACCAACTCGGTCACATGTTTATCACATGACTGAGTCAAGGTATAATATAAACCATTTTACCAAATCTAAGGTACTATCTTGAACCCTTAACAGTTCAGGGTAGTAAAAATTCCGATTGACCAATTTTGAGGTACTAAAATACATTTTAGCCTTTTTTTAAATAAATTGTAGTATGTTTTGTTTTTATTTTTAATAAAAATACAACTTTTTAAATTTCATTTATATAAAAAAAATAATAAAAATACAACTTTTACAAAATAATCTCTATCACTCCACATCATCACTCACCACTCCACCCATTTTCTATCACTCCACATCATCAAACCCTCTTTCCTAAAATCACACTCTCTTTCCTACAAATCACCTCTATCACTCCACATCATCATCACTTACCCTTAACCACTCCGCATAGTCTAATAATCACTAAGACTATGGGGTGTGGTGGGTGATTGGGGGTGATGATGTGGAGTGATAGAGGTGATTTGTAGGAAAGGGAGTGTGATTTGTAGGAAAGAGAGTGTGATGATGTGGAGTGATAAAAATGGGTGGTGTGGTTGTGTGTAAGTGATGATGATGTGGAGTGATAGAGGAAAGAGAGTGTAATTTTAAAAAGTTGTATATTTATAATTTTTTTTATATAAATGAAATTTAAAAACTTGTATTTTTATTAAAAAAAAACAAACACACACTACAATTTATTAAAAAACATATCCTGAGAAACAGCTCCCTCCTCATTCGAAAACGACGGGTAAATTGTTCGTCGTTGTAGGTGCAACCCGGAGAAAAGTAAGATTCCATTAGTAGTGTGTTAGCTTCTTCACGGATGACGGTTCTTCTTCTGGTGATTGGTCTTTGGATATGTTGTGATGCATAGCTAACAACGCCTCTAATCGTTTCGGCTACAATTGCATCTTCATCCGAACTTGACGAACTTGACATTTTATAAAACTTTGTGTGTGTTTTTTGTGTGTTTTTGATACAATTTGTATATATTTTGTGTGTGTTTGAGGATGTGTGAGTGTGGGTATATATAGGCAATTCGTTTAAAAAATATGGCCGTTGCTTTTGATTTTCGACCGTTGCCTCTCACCTTTCCTCCCACCACGGCTTTATTTCTACAACGCCGTGGCTTAAAATTTGCCAATAACGCCCCCACCGGTGTGGTGGAGGGCGTGGTGGGGCGTTATTGTGATGAGGTGGCGGCGTTATCGAAGGTTTTAACGCTGCATACCGGATAGTCTAAGGATGTTTATTAGGACATATATTTGACTATGTAAAGCTACCATCCGCCGACCCTGATTTTCCCACATAAAAAGGAAATATTAAGGGACAAGAAGTGCTACACACTATACATGGATAGTTAATGAAAACTAAAGGTCATATATGTGCTATAGACCACAGACTAGAATGAGAGACATGTAAGTAAGTTTTTATAAGCACTAAAACAGTTTAGACATCATCCCTAACCAAATATTATATCATGAAAAACACTATACAAACTAGCATTTCATACAAGCATTCAACAAATAACATCGTGATTAATATGAATTAAAATAGAAATAGAAAGAAGTTACTCAGGATAAAAGTTGAATGTATGTGAACTTGTAAATGTAATATGTGTTTGCAAGGCTCCAAGATTACAACCTTGTAACCACCACCACTAACTACTAAATAGTACGACTAATCTACCATAATACTACTAGTATACAGGAACTAAACTAAGAAGGAAAAGTTAGAGAGGAAAATATGTGGGGTTGAAGATATTAAAGTCGTATAATCGTTAAGCTTAATTAAGTTTGTGTATCGTATTATACATCATGAACATGCTATATTATTGTTCTTCAAGGGTTGCTATGATGATTAAAATTGAGTTAATTACATAAATCGTCCCTGTGGTTTACCCAAAATTATGGATTTCGTTTCTAAGTTTAAAAAGTTGTATAAATCGTCCAAGTTTAGAAATTAATTACGCTTTTAGTCCCTAATTTCTAATTTGCACCCGTATTTGGGGCAAACCTTAGGGACCAAATCCTTATTTGAGGATAAACTTTATGGACGAAATCCGTAATTAAAGAACATTTTAGAGATGAAAAAGGTAATTAGTTTCTAAAAGTGGATGATTTATGCAACCTTTTAAACTTAGGAACGAAATCCGTAATTTGAGATAAATCTTAGGGACGATTTTTGTAATTAACTCAATTAAAATTTGATAAAATCTTCGCTAAATATGAAAGGTACCAAATTCGAATCATATATGAGACATTTTTCTGGAAAAAAAAAAGAGTCATCACAAAAAGAACAAACATATGTTATTCCATTACTTGTTTTTTGTTATCTTTTACTGAGATTATGGGCTAAATACACCAAATATTTATCTTTAAATGAGATTATGGGCTAAATATCCCAAAAATATTTATGTAGTAACACCTTTTCTTAATACGACTTAATTTATGTTTATTGTTGTCTTGTTAGATAATTTATGTGTTTATTTGATAGGTTCACTTATTTTTAAGTTTATTATGCCAGATTTGTTTCTAAATATAAATGTATAGATTACCATCTTTACGTTTAGTATTACTTAAATCATTGTTATCTATGATCATTATTAACTTTGATTAAAGATGAACTAAATCTTAAGATTAAATCAAACATAACTACAGCTAGTGCTAAATTATATATAGACGAGCATTCTCATATACTAATTGATGTATATTATGGCATTAATTTTATTTAGATAAATTATATAAAATGAAGAAGTACATACTAACCAATTCTCTTCTTTTTTTGTTTCCCTAATCAATTTATTTTGCTTTGGGTTTCTTCCAATCACAATTTTAAGTAATACCAATTTATTGCCTGTTTTTTTAAACAAGTAACAATAAGGTCCTACGTTTTAGTTTTAGTTTTAGTTGACACTGGACCGTCGAAATCCACAAAACAACCCTACTCTTACTCTTTAGACATTGTCTGAGTTGTAGAAGACTTAACATATCATGCTCTCCATGACAGTGTCCCTTGCTACAAATCACTTAAATCTTGTTTGTTCCTCTTATGTCAACGTGTTATTGATGTTTTCATTCGACCGCGGATCTCATTGTGCTTTGCTTAAGTTTTCATCCATTGTTAATAAGTTACCTGTACATTTATTGAGTAAACCAATTATAATGACTATATTAACAATTGAATTTGTCGGCTTAATAGTTGTTTTAATCTTCAAACATTGACTAATCTCTTTCTTATTTGCAACGTCTTTTATTCTTAGCGGGTGTTTGTCCAAGCTTATTTGTTGGGGTTAAATTTATATTTTATGAGTAGCTTATTGTTGACATAGGGTCCGACCACCTGATTCGGCAGGTGGTCCGAATATATGGTTCGGCCAAAAGACGACAAAGAGGGTAAAAGACAAGAAGAATACGACAAGGAATCAACAAAAGAGGAAAGGAGAAGATGCTCTGCCGAAGGAGCAATCCTTTTAAACCGCTGGACAAAAGGAGTAAAGTTCAGGGACACCCTATTATCCAGATGGTCCTCCTATAAATACCCCGGACACTTGTCGGACCAGCACGAATCTGGTTCCAAGCGTTAGAGCCTGGACAGATAGACAGTTACAAGGAGTTGGAAGTGGTATTTGGTTCATTCTTTACGCAACAAAGAAAGTATTTGAAAGGGCCGACAGATGTCCACAAAACGAAGCAAAGAGATGGGGAAGGATTCAGAGAGTTTGTGGAGAGATGGAAGAAAGAGATGCTACAGGTGAAAGGAGCTCGGAAACTATGAAGATCTCAGGATTCATGGAAGGGATCAAACCCCCGACACTGATAGAGTCTTTCAATGCTAGAGTCCCTAGCACGAAATGATGGTAAGAGTAAAGGAGTTTATCAAGGGAAAGGAGGCATCGGGACGAACGGAAGAGTTGGGAGGATACGCATGACAGGAAGTTCGGGAGCATCGTGGAAAGGGTCGGGAGTACCGACACCTAGGTCGATGCAGGGAAGAAGGTCGTTTGGATCGCCCACTAGAACCCAGAGATATGGGGGGAAATTTCCTATGTCCCCTATTTCC